>JAVANC010000005.1:26370359-27570359 GCA_033319125.1 Parnassius glacialis | reverse complement strand
CCCTTGAGGACTAAGATGAAATGCCTCGTTTCCAGTAAAAAGTGTCTCCGGTTCTCTACACTCGCTATACGAAACACAGCAGCGTTAAGCTGCTATTTCACGCCGGTATTCTGTGAGAGCGTGGTCCTTCCCCGGTCGAGGCGACCCATTCGCGCAACAACCATAACATAGCTACAGCATGGCTCTACCACGTAAAAAAGAAACGATAAAATCTAAAAATCTAAAAATCTTAGGGTGACATCCTCAAGGGTGACAACGCATCTGCATTTTGATTAGTAAACGAGGATCGATGTAGATATCTATGGACCACAGCAACCACTTGGCATCAGGTGGACAGTGCTCGTTTGTCACCCTTATTCTATAAAAAAAAATCTGATAGATGCCGCTATTAAAATTCCGTTTACTCGTTATCTCGATTGCAATATAAACGTTTGATATTTATATTTACCATTTCAATAAGTTTTTATTATCTGTGGAAACTGTTACACTAGCCCTTAAATTGAAAGGTTTTATTGTTCATTTGGCACTAATAAACCCTGCTACGGTATCTGAAGTAATAAACATTACAAAACAACAAGCCTTAAGTACATAAAATTGAAATGGCTCGCTGGAGGAAATTTGACGAACACGTAACTACAATATCATACTCCAACGGATATTAAAACAGAGCTGCGTCGTATAATTTCCATGCTCATTATACCTCACTACCCTTCGTAATGGTTTAACTTTGTCCTCAATGATGCAGATTTCCTTACATATGCAAAAATGTATGTTTATATTCAAATAGACTTTAAGACGTTTGGTACATTTGAGTATAATTATATAATAACACGGCCCCCAGTCCCCGGCGGCCCCGCTATTCCTGGCTACGGTGGCGACCATGGTAACGGCGGGGCAGGGGGTGCTAAGAATCTCCGGTGGAGGTTCGGTTGCCAACTAAGACGACTCGACCTGGCAACATACAACGCACGCACCCTGAGGACTGACGAGAAGATTGTGGAGCTGGAAGAAGAGATAGACAAGTTATGCTGGCATATTATAGGATTATCCGAAGTCCGAAGAGAGGGGGAGGACACAGTAATTCTCGAATCCGGCAACTTGCTCTATTACCGGGAGGGCGACCATCTGTCCCAAGGAGGTGTCGGATTTATCGTTTAATTTTTTATAGGACAAGGGTGAAAAACGAGCACAAAGTCCACCTGATGGTAAGTGGTTGCTGCGGCCCATAGACATCTACATCTATCCTCTGTTACAGATCAAAATGCAGATGCGTTTTCACCCGTGAGGACTAGGATGGACTGCCTCATTTCCAGTAAAAAGGGCCTCCGGCCACCTACACTCACCAAGCGAAACGCAGAGGTAAACATCTACTTCACGCTTGTATTCTGTGAGGTCGTGGTACCACCCCGGTTCGAGCCGGCCCATCCATGCGACAGCAAAAGCTGCCGCCTGGCTCTACCACTGTTAAAAAAATCGTCCACAAGTCTCTCGTTAACAACGTTAACGTAAAGATTGAGAGTGTGTCGACGAGGGTTGCGTACCTTATACTCAGAATCACCAAACGGTATTCGCTGAAGGTCATACAGGTTTACGCACCAACCTCGGCACACCCCGATGAGGATGTGGAGGAAATGTATGAGGATATCTCTAGAGCCATGCATTCTTACAAAACCCAATATACGGTGTTAATGGTAGACTTCAATGCAAAACTAGGCACAAGAGAGAACGGTGAGCTGAAAGTGGGGAAATTTAGAATAGGGCAACGGAACCCAAGGGGCCAGCAGCTGGCCGACTTCATGGAGAAAGAGGGACTCTTTATGATGAACTCTTTCTTCCAGAAGTAGAAGGAAGTGGACCTGGACGATCCCCGACGGTTCGACAAAAAATGAGATTGACTTCATTATGACGACCAGACGACAACTGTTCAGTGATGTCTCAGTGATCGCGAGGGTGAAAACCGGCAACGATCACCGAATGGTTAGAGGCACACTGAACCTAAACGTTAAGTTGGAGAGGTCTCGTCTAATGAAGTCAACGCTTCGTCCCCCTCGTGCTCTAATCCAAAGTCCCGAAACCTTTCAGCTCGAGTTACAAAACCGTTTTCAGTACCTAGAAGACTGCAATGAAGTAGACGATTTGAATGACAAGCTCGTGGAAACTGTCCATACTGTCGGAGCTAAGTTCTGTAAGACCCGCCGCAGAAGAACACAAAAACTCTCCGATCACACTCTTAATCTCATGGCTGTTAGACGGGAGATGAAGCTACATTCTTCAACAGATTTGACAGCATACAGGCAACTGAACAGACAGATCTCCAAATGCTTGCGGCGGGACTTACGCAACTTCAATACAGCTCGTATTGAAGAAGCGATCGAGCGGAACCAAGGCTCCAAAGTCTTTGCCAGAGATCTGTCTGCCAGAAAGAGCCAACTGTCGAAGCGGAAGACCGAATGTGGCAGCATCGTTTCCGGGGTACCTGAGATTTTGAGTGATATTGAGAGGTTCTATGGGCAGCTGTACACGTCATAGTTGGAGCCGCACGCAAGTGTGAGTAACGATCCAAGAGCGAGTCTTATTCGACATTATTCCGATGATATCCCGGACGTCAGTCTGAACGAGATTAGAATGGCACTCCAGCACCTTAAAACGGCAAGGCCCTAAGCGAGGATGGAATTACAGCGGAGCTTCTGAAAGCGGGTGGAAAACCGGTACTTAAAGTTCTTGAGAAGATCTTTAATTCCGTCCTCCATGGTGGCATTACACCGGAAGCATGGAGCAAAAGTGCAGTGGTCTTGTTCTTCAAGAAAGGAGACAACGCTCTCTTGAAGAACTACACACCGATTTCCCTTCTGAGCCACGTCTACGTGCTGTTTTCGAGAGTCATTACGAATCGTCTCGCGCGCAGACTTGACGACTTCCAGCCTCCCGAACAAGCCGCTTTCCGAAAAGGCTTTAGCACCATAGACCATATACATACCCTTCAGCAAATTGTACAGAAGTCAGAGGAGTACAATTTGTCACTTTGTCTGGCGTATGTGGACTATGAGAAAGCCTTTGATTTCGTCGAAATTTGGGCGGTGCTGCAGTCCCTCAGCGGTGCCAAGTTGTCGAAGTGTTGAAGTGCTTGTACAGTAGGGCTACAATGGCTATCCGAGTACAGAATCAAAGTACGAAACCTATCCAATTGCAGAGCGGTGTAAGACAGGGTGACGTCATATCCCCGAAACTTTTCACCGCTGCATTGGAAGACGTTTTCAAGGTTCTGGACTGGTAAGGATACGGTATTAACATCAATGGCGAGTACATCACTCACCTTCGATTTGCCGAAGATATAGTCCTTATGGCAGAATCGCTGGAGGACCTAAGCACTATGCTCAATGACCTCAATAGTGTTTCCCAACTGATAGGTCTTAAGATGAACATGGACAATTCAAAGATCATGTTTAATGTCCATGTCACACCTATGCCGGTAGTTGTTGGGAACACTAAGCTCGAAGTTGTTGATGAGTATGTTTACCTGGGACAAATAGTCCGACTAGGTAAGTCCAACTTCGACCGAGAGGTCAATCGACGGATTCAACTCGGTTTGGCAGCGTTCGGGAAATTACGGCACATCTTCTCGTCAGGTATACCTCAAAACTTGAAAACGAGACTGTACACCCAGTGCGTGTTGCCAGTGATGACATACGGAACTGAGACGTGGTTCTTCACTGCTAGCCGGATGAGGAATCTCAAGGTCGCTCAGCGAGCTATGGAGAGGGCTATGCTCGGAGTTTCTCTGCGTGATAAACTCAGAAATGAGGATATCCGCAGTAGAACCAGAGTGACTGACATAGGCCAACGGATTAGTAAGCTGAAGTGGCAATGGGCCGGCCATATAGCTCGAAGAACCGACATCCGATGGGGAAGAAAGGTTCTTGAGTGGCAGCCTCGTACCGGCAGGCGAAGTGTAGGGTGTCCCCCCACTAGATGGAGTGACGACCTGGTAAGATATGCAGGAAGTCGATGGATGCAGGTGGCTCAGGACCGTGCTTTGTGGCATTCTTTGGGGGAGGCCTATGTTCAGCAGTGGACTTGTGAAGGGCTGTAATGATGATGATGATGATGATTCATTTTTACGTGGTAGAGCCATGCTGAAGCTATATGGCTGTAGCACAAATGACTTGGCTTGATCGGGGAAGAACCACTCTCTCACAAAATACCAGCGTAAAATAACCGTATATTGCTGCAGTGTTTCGTATAGTTAGTGTAAAGAACCGGAGATGCTTTTTACTGGTAACGAGGTATTTCATCTTAGCATTCAGGAGTGACAACGCATCTACATTTTCCTTTCGAGGATAGACGTAGGTGTCTATGGACAAAAGCATATCCTTACCATTAAGTGAGTAGTGTGCTAGTTTGTCAACATTATTGCGAATTTTTTTAAATTATTTATCTCATTTAAATGTTCTTAATGAATACGCAAGTAAAATAGTGTTATCATCCATCTATTGCATCGTTTAAAAGTCCACGGCTGAAAATAAGCATTCCCCCATAGATTACCTCATAGAGAGGATATTTCCATATATGTCACACAGCCTTCTTAGAAATGGAGAGAAACCTGAGCCCAGACGTACAGTCCGTAACTTTATTTTCTTCATTAGTAGAACACTATTTTTGGCCATGTAGTGGTGCCGTGTAAGACTATCCACTACCTAATATGAATGTGTGTCGTAAGAAGCGACAGAGAAAAATTAAACAGAAGATGGGCAGCAGTCTGCTGCCCATAGCATCATCCTATTAAAATCTCAAAATAAATGCTAGCGCGGCAACTGCGGAAAATATTCCCACTATGAGGTAATCTATGGGGGGGGGGGGGGGGGGGTTGTTTAGCACTGGAGTTTAAAAGGCTGTAATTATGATGATGATGCTCGTAGGAGGATAATCAGATCAACTGCCTTCTCCGTTACAAAATAAGCGTTAATTGATGACAGCAATCAAATATATATAACGACAATGTTAGGAGCTTTAATGCGATTATACGATATTGTCCTTAAATGTAATTAAGCTGAGAGCCCAAATTAGAACAGTAGCACCATTATGTAAGTCTCGTTTGGGAGACATAATTTATTACAGATTTGTGTTTCATATGTGTCATATTAAAATCCAGTGATCCAAATAAATAACAATAAATTAAGCTACTGAAGATTCAAATAAAAAAGAAACTTTCCAATTGTAATTGGTAATATCCAATACCCGCTTATCGTCTAGTGGATGTTATAATAGACAGACAGACACGACAGAGGGAAATTTAAACGTGAAGTGAGCAATGGCATCTTTTTAATAACAACTCAAAATTATTAAAGACTGGTTGACAATGCGACTGCCAAACGTGGCAACTATCGCACGATTATTAATATTTTATTATTTACTAAACGTAAATTAGAAGTGCCAGCATCGTACCGGTGAGCGAAATGTAGGGCGGACTAGAAGAAGTGAGCATCCAGGAAGTCGATGGATGCTTGTGGCTTAGAACCGTGCTTAGTGACATTCTGTGGGATAGGTCAATGTTCAGCATTGGAATGGTGAAGGGCTGCAATGATGATGACAACGTAATATTTTAGCGCAGCCTCGGCCACGAAATAAGACGTTTGCAAGCTGTTACATACATTAAATACCTAATTCGCATTCATAAATTCATTCATTCATTTAAATAGTAAATTTGAAGAAAAACTTGAGTAAATTATCTACATTGTAGCTAGCTGTCCCGGCAAACGTTGTTCTGCCCTTTTCAGTGAGTGCGCGATGAATTTGATTTCGTAATTACATTTAGTGTCTTGCTTGAGATTGAGAAATTGTGAATTAGATGTTACTTTGATTGATGAATTTCTGGAACAGGAAAATGTACAAAGAATAAAAATGGGCTGAATAATCTGCATTTACTCTGGCTTAGTCTGCATACACTCCGTAAATTAATATAAAATTTATTAATAACTCAATCACAATGTCACCTATCGGATCTAGATTTTGTGGTTTTATTTTTTGGTACTAAATATTCTCAGTAAGTAAAGAATTAATGAATCAATTACCACCAGCGAATTTTCCGGACCGATACGACTTAGGAACCTTCAAGAAAAGAGCTTACACCTTTCTAAAAGGTCGGCAACGCATCTGCAATTCCCCTGGTGTTGCGGTTGTTCATGGGCGGCGGTAGTCACTTACCATCAGGTGAGCCACATGCTCGTTTGCCCCCTATTCTATAAAAAAAATTGTTAACTACTTGACTGCAGTATAACAAAATTGATCGTAGCATAGCTATAACCCCCCTGTCTTGGGAAAACAAATATATATTGTATAAATATGACTTCAATAGGTCAAGTCACGAAGTTACATGGTCAATCCACATTTACCACGTTAACTGTAGTTGTTTTAATATATCCATATATTTTATACTTACATATAAATAAAATTGAATTATTTGTCTATAATATCAAAAGAATTGGCCTCAATTAAACTCAGGGGTATTTGGAAGCTATAAGAAATTAAAAACCATTTTTAAAAATTATACATGTCTGTTTTTTGAGAATAACGAGAATTTGGTTAAATATTATATGGTCTCCGGTAATATTACATCTAAATAACGCCATTCTTTCCAGACGAAGCCGGGGCGGGTCACTAGTAATTTTACAACTACATATTATATCAAATATAATATATATATACAATTTAATCACAATTTTAGAAGCTTTTCCAAGAAGAAGAAGAAATGTTTCCGATGAACGTTAAGTTCCAATTATTATTAGTGCATTAAGTCGAAAAATATATTAAGCTTAAGGATGTATTAATACTAAAGAAACGATTTCCTATTCATATATATATATATATATATATATATATATATATATACTAGCTCGCCAGGCAGACGTTGTTCTGCCCTTTCCAACGACCCTTCCTATATAAATCCTTAAATTCGCAATAAAAAATTTTGAGGGTCATTTATCGGGATAAAAACTATCCTATCTCTCAAGTTGGACCAAAATGCATACAGTGTGCAAAATTTCATTGAAATCAGTTCAGTAGTTTAGGAGTCCATCGCGGACAAACAACGTGACACGTACTTTTTATATATAAAGATATATATATATATATATATATATATATATATATATATATATATATATATTCTGATAATTTCTGTACTTTCCACACTAAATGTGATTTTATAGTTAAGTTGCTCAAATGATATAGTGTTCAAGTGTATGGGCAAGCACAGGTACACTCTCTATTCCCTCACTTTCATAGTCCGTTGGGACGGTAAACCAACACGACCGGAGAGAGATCAGGCGCAGGACCAACGGCTTTACGTGCTTTTCGGGGCAAGGGGATGAGACACCGCCAACTTCCTGACTCGGGGCAGCTACTGAGAATTTCTTGACGGAAAAACTCAATAATTGATATTTTTGGCTCGATCCGGGTTCGAACCCAGGACTTTATGATCAGCAGTCGCACTACTGCAACCACTAGATCAACGAGGCAGTCAAAGGATACAAGTTGACAAAAGACACGATTGTTGCGAAAATGAATTGTTAACTTGAACGTCGCCCAGAAGTTAATTAACTTGACGTTTACTTTGTAATAATTTTTAAACAACATGCATTACCTCTTATTATCGTTGTCTATTTATTTTTACATTACTTTGTACGACTGATATGAGTTTATCTCGTGATTCGGAGACGTAATTGCGCTTTGCAGGCAAAAAGTTCTAATTTTCTTCACGGATTTACGCTTAAATGACAACATAACAGAAAGCAAAATGTTAAAGGCTGTCATGTATACTGTAATCACATCTCAAATTGAAACGGTGTGTAATCATTTTTTACCATAAATATTTACAAAACATCGTTTACTATCTAGAAGAATTTTTGAAAGGAAATTTAAACAAGATTTGGTGAATAAAATTAGAGAAATAGAAATATAATTAACTTAAAAGTTACTGTTTATATATACACTTAATTAGTTGCTTTATCGGTATATTAATCTTTAATTTTAAATTTTATTTTGCACTTTCATTTTCAAATTTACATAATGATCTTACTATCAGTTATATTTTAGCTATGTTTTCTAAAAATTTAAGCCCGAAAACTATCTTTTTTTCTCAATAATATTACAGTGAAAGTTTAGTCAACAGTCTCCGATATGACGTACTACCTGCCGCCTGCAAATAACTTCCAAAAAAAATAATAAGACTAGTTCATATAATACTCCGGTTTTGCCCACGTTAAACAATTATTATCTATATAGGTATAATATATTTCAGATTTATTTTAGTAAATATAAATTATTTTAAAACTACTTTATACATCACTTTTTTGTTCCATTTTTCTGCGGCTTTAATATAAATTGATTCTCCACATTTCCCGACCTAGAGAGACCAATGTGTAATTGTCCGCGAGTGAAATATCTTCCCTTAAGTCAAGTCCCATATATTTGTATGTTTGGTCTTCAGACTTGTTGATGACATTTTTAATAGGAAATTGTAATCGCTTTTAAATTAGAAAGATAAATCTGTAGGAACCATGGAAATGCGAGGAATATGAGCCACTGACCTGCCGCTGGTCCTGTAAGAATGATACTCTCAATCACATTATTACCTAGCGATTTTACTTGAAGTCAAGTTCCTTTGCATAGATCATGCGGATTCACGTTTCGCAATAAAGTTATTGGAATAATGACTTTAATTTATAGAGTATGAGGGGGAAGTCCTGAAGGGTTAAGAGAGTTAAGGAATTCCTGTAAGTAATACACAGCGTCCTCTGTATAATAAAAAGGGATTTATGATTTTTTACGATAAAGTTAATATTTTCAGAGTTGTGAATTATTTAAGGTTTGAAAAATCCTGAATTTGGATACATTTGATTTGAAAATATATTATGAAAAAAAATATGAAAGATATTATATATTTTTATATTCTTTAGACTTTTAGACAATAACTAGTTAATAACATCCTCAAGGGAGAATAGAAAAAAATATTTCGTTATACGTTTCTTTAGGTATAAAGCGAATCGAATAAAAAAATTGAGGTGGAATAGTTTTCGGTACTCATGCGTCGATTCCTCCTGGACTAAGTGGTCCATTTATTTTTCACGTGTCTGCCCGTTCGGGTTGCTCACTTTGACACATTATATCCCCCTTCGCATACCGCACCTCCTCCCGTCATTATCGCGCTGAATTTTAATTCATAATTATATAATTATATTATCGTGCAAGAGTTTGAGTTATCCTTAAAAGATAGATATGTTTCGCAGACTTGATGCAGCTCACGCAGTGAAAGCTCACAAGAGGCACGGCTTTTTTCGGCTTACTTGACAAATATTATCATAACTTTTAGCCATAATATAAAATATACACATAACATATATCCCATGTGCTTCTGGAATAAAGTACCTTCCAAATGGTTAAAGAAATTTTCATATTGGTGGAGTGGTTCCGGATATTACCCTTCACATAAATACAAACTCAAAATTCGCACTCTCTCTTTATAATATTAGTATAGATTATGTGTCATCCTTGGAAGATAGACATATACCATCGCTGACTTTTTAAAGAACTTTTTTAGAGGAACAATTCAGCTGTATATTATTTTCGTGCAATTTTAACCATCGATGCAGCGCATGCTGTGGAAGCTCTCAAGAGGCACGACTTTTTCCGGCTGAGCTGACAAATATCATCATAAATATTAGCCTTAATATAAAATATACACATAACATATAGCCTACGATCTACTGGAATAATATACCTGTCCGATGGTGTAAGAAAATTTCAATTAGGTACAGTGTTTCCGGAGATTACCCTCCACGTATATACAAACTCACATATTTTGCATGCTCTCTTTATAATATTAGTATAGATACGCGTTCACTTGTCATCGCAGAAGAAGATTAAATGCTTTACAGCCAGAATACAACAGTGGATTCACTACTAATTAGCAACAGAAATAGGTAAGATCTTATCTGACGAATTCCCTGACGGAAAAGGAGTTAAAGAAATTATTAAAAAAAAAAGAAAAAGAAAGGTGCATATGACAGTAAAACGATATAAATTACTCAATAATTTTATAGTTATTATCTTCTCAATAAACAAAACAACAACAAACCGCTAGTGTCCAAGCATACAAATATTTATATTACATTCTTTTGTTATTGAAAACAAATATTTATACAACGGGAAGTATGTAGGTTAAGTTCTCTTATTGTTTTTATTGGCTTACACCAAATCCTTATAAATTGTAAATAGGCCGCCATATACAATTCCTTTTTATGTATTAATAGGCGCTCATGGAAATCAGTTCGTAGGCATTTATATTATTATTCGAGAAACGTTTTAGTGAAATCGTACGGAACATTCTCTACTAAATATTTTTATAGTGGTCGGTTGACTTCTTGACCTTGACTTATAAGACGCAGGTGCACGAAGATCCGCTTGTATGTAAATTCCGTTAGTTATGGTATTTCACTTTCCTACACTAATTTTAATTAACTATTGCCATGGTAGTGTAATTAAGCAAAACAATTATGTTTGCAAGGTAATTTTGATATAAAAATATTTCGTTTAATTATGTGTATGTAATGTTATATTATTTTATTTTTTATTTTCTTTAAAACCAACCTTAAAAACATCGTGTTTGTTGTAATAAAAATTTACATCGTGTTTATTGTTATAAAAAAATATAAATTTTAAAATAAGAAACGAAAAACACAATTTAGAATTCTGAATAAGTGATGTACTTTTCTTAAGAATTCATTTCAATTTGCAAGTGTCTAATAAAACTATTTAGCACATCTGCTACTAATAAAAAGTATTTTAATAACTAGCAAGAATGGATATAAATTTATTAAAATATTATATGGGTACATTATTTCTACGTTATAATTTTCGCTAATATTTTTAAGTAAATACTTTTATTATTAAAACTTTTCAAAGTATTGTTTTAATATTGTAAAGACGAAAAGTCAGACTTAACAACACAACAATTATCCATTTCATTAAAACAAGTCAAAAATTAAGTACTCAAAAATAAGGATATATATCCTACCTTATATATGCCATCCACAAGTTTTGTAAGCTCTTCGGTCTCCATGGTGACAGATTTTTCAGTAAACAAATAACGAGAACCGTCAACAATTACACTTGAATCTTCATCGGAAAACAATATGACTCACAATTGAAATTAGATTTTAACACTTTAAACACTAAATTCACATTTCACACCTTTGTCTGTCACGATATTTTCCACTCAGGTGAACAAATTTGGTTTCAAAGACATCTGAAACAAAAGAAAATATTTTATAAGTAAAAATATTCCATTCGTATTTAAATTGCAATTTTCTCAATTAACTGCAATTGAATGCAAAGTTAGAACAGAACAACTACTCAAAATTATGGAGGCGTGCGACCGGAGCAAAGTGTACGTGTAGAGTCGACTATCGCCGCGACTGGAGTAGATATCACGAGTGTCGATGTTTTCAAATACAGAGTGAGCGAGACTTTGAGACGTTGATGTCTAAACCACGAAGTGTTTACTGTTAGACTCTTAATTGTTTAGATAGGCAGGAATTCGGTGTGGATGTTTTGCAAGCCTTAAAGCTGATGGCCTGCTTTTTGATATAAATTATTAAATTCCATGCTATTGCCTAAATCAAAGCAGACTTTCTCCATTTATTGCTTAGATATTCCTCATTCGTATTGATTATTATAATTGTGATATGTGTTGTCACAAGAGTTCCAAATGATCCATCTATAATGAGAGCTGCTTCTCATCTTATAATACTAACTACTGTACATAGTAGGGCTACGCTCCAGCCACATATATTATGGTTGTAACACTAATACGTCGGCCATGGGAAGGACCAGGCTCTTACAGAATATCAGCGCAAAATAGCAGCTTAATGCTGGTGTGTTTCGTAAGGTGAGTGTAGAGTACTAGAAACCCTTTTTACTGGAAACGAGGCATTCCGTTAAAGTCTTCGTGGGTGACAACGCATCTGCATTTTGATTCTTAATCGAGGATAGATGTCTATGCGTCACTTTATTCTTTCAAAAAAGTCTAATGAACCTATTTACGTAAACGTCCATTTAACCGCTAAATATATTGATTTCCTTCAATGATTGAAAGGTGCTTGCCAGTTAATAATTTGAAATTCTTAACAACACAGAATAGTGCTTATATAGCGTTTGACTGTTGTTATTGGTTACAATTATTGGAAATATTAAAATTTTACACTATTTAAGTATTTGCAGAATGCTGTAAATTATTTAGAAAATATCTACTTGAGTTTTGAAAGTTTTACTGTATTTCTCAGAATTTCTAATGACTACAAGATCCTTTGGAAGCACATAATAAACTAACTTCAAAATTAATTTTGAAATTTTTGATATTAGAAGGATCAAGAAAGTCACTGATGGACTGATGCAACAACAGCTAAATTAGTCTACACTACTTACTTTCACAGTGTCATGACCTATGGTGTACTGCTGTGAGGATCTGCAGCCATATTGGAAACAATATTTATTTTACAAAGTCATCGTTACCGGCAATGTATAACTTGGGGACTTGCGAGTGGCTACGCGACTTTTTCAAGGAGACTAATATTTTGACACTTACGACCATGTTTTATTTTAAAAATATACATAACATTTTCAACGTACAGAAAAACAAACATTTTTTAGCTAAAAATAGAAAATCTTTTCTGAGTAAAGTCCATTAAACATCTATGAAAATATATTGCCAGTCTGACATAAACATTTAAAAATCTTGTTACGGACATTTGATTGTGCAAAGTACTACTATTAAATAAATGAATATATTGTGGACGATGATGTGTGGAATTAACTCCAAGTCTACCGTTATATTGACATTTAAAAATATTCATATACATTTGACATTGTTAGCGAAATTATAACATGGTAATAAAATAAATTCAAAGACCACAGAATTTCTTGCCGGTTCTTCTCTGGGAAGGTGATGTTCTCCGAATCGGAGCAAATTTAGATGTTTATAAGAGCTTTAAATAAAGCCTTTGTTAATAAAGTTTTGGAAAATCGTCACATCTTTTGAAAAACAGTAGAATTCGACGATATGGACTTCAAAACTTGATTATTCATTAAAAAGTGAGTAGTATGTGCCTAATAGGTCAAAAGTCAGTGTCTGCGCCCATAAAATTGAATAGTCACCAATTCTCAATGCGGATTTTACATGATATGCTTTAACGTTACGGAAAACATCGTTAGGAAACTTAAGTAACCAATAAGTAAGTAACCAGTAACCAGTAAGTAAGGAAAGTAGTTAAGAGTGAGCAGAAGAGAATAATTTTTTAAGCCTCTACTCTCTCATACGTAAAAGAAAGCCTATGCACATACTGGGACGTCTATAGGCTTTTTTGTGTTTATATTTATACTTGTATATATGTGTTGTGTGTATATATGGTTAACTTTAGTCGACTTGCATATCGATTAAAACTTTTTGCACTCGCCAAACTTGCTTGGTTTGCCAAATACGTTTAACCTTAGACACATCTCTCATTACTGGACTGAACAATTTTTGTCTAGGAATTTCGTAGGAACACATCCCATTTTTTATTCGGTAATTGAAGCATAATGTACAGTCGCGTCGTGTAGTGGCATGATACAATTATCTAGCACCTTATGTCAGATGTCATCAAATCCTATAGTCATTATGGGAAAATTAAGAAAGATTTTATGGCTCCCGATAGATAATGGTAGGTATAACTATTTCGTATATACATACTTGTTTTTTTTGAATAAAAATGTTGCCCCACACTTTCTATTGTACTGTGGGGACAGTTTATATACATAAATTTCACAAGGACAAACATCCAGAACCGGAACAATTATTTATAGACCATACAAATACTCGCTCGGTGTGGGTGTCGAACCCACGATCCTGACCGCTGTAACTCATTGCTTAGCCACTTCGCCACGGACCCATAATATTTAAAGTAAAATATCGAATTATTTATAAAAATGATTATATCTATTTTTGCTATGCTTAGGCTTTTAACTTCGTAACCTAAAACATTAAAATTGGTTACAAAATGTTTTAAATGTCGCTAGCGCGATTGTCATTACTTTATATACCGCCTATTAATGTTGCAAGAGTTACCTACGCCTAACCAATACAAACAATAGACGGATATAGCAACATTCACTTTCGTTTTTGACAACTACCTACTAACGTAAGTCGTTATTTAAATACACGTTTCTAAAGATGTAGGCTAATTCCAAATTCCACTTTCGATGATTATCACATAAATAAAAATCATCAGTATATTATATGCGAATGAATTATTACAGTCGGTGTTAAAACGACTAAGTAAGTATATGAGCGATGTTGGTGTTAATTTGCATACTTGTGCAAGAGATGCACTTGGTTGGGTTTAATCGTATGCATAACCCGCCTCGACTCGTAAGTTGGCTTAATAAATGATAACAACTACTAACTATAAAACAACTTCGCAATGAAACAATGCTTTAAATCATGTTCTACTTTTAAATAACGTATTATTATTATTATAAAGACATTTATTTCCTTAAGAAAATTATTAAAATACATTTCATTAATTATTATTATTATATTCTTTACTATTATATTCTATATTATATTCATTAAATAATTTAAGATTAGAAACACAATTATAACATAATCAGATCATGAAAGAAAATACATTTAAATAAGATAAAATTATCGTTACAATCAATAATTTTTAATTTTAATTTTTGTTTTTATTTATCTAATTATTGTTAAGGACCTCTCTACGAATATCGGCCTCCTCCAGAGTTTTCCACTTTACCCTATCCTTGGCCACTGAAATCCAATCGTCTCCAGCAAACTTTTCAATTTCATCCGTCCATCTTTCTAGAGGTCTACCTCTTTTTCGTTTTCCAGTAGGGCCAGCCCATGTAGTGACCTTAGTCAATGTTTTATCTTCCATACGTGCAATATGCCCCGCCCATTTCTATTTAAGTTTCTTACGTACTTAACGTATATAAATATTAAATTCCATTTAAAGTTAAGTTAGTTAAAGTTACAGCCTATATACGTCCCACTGCTGGGCACAGGCCTCCTCTCATTTCTGAGTGGGTTTTAGGGCAAGGAAAGGTCGTAAGAAAAGTGTTGTAGGTGAACTTCACATGTCTTAGACATATTTTTTTTTCTTATTTGTCAGACATGCAGGTTTCCTCACGAAGTTTTCCTTCACCGCCAAGCACGGTAAATCAGCACTTAAAATTGCAATTAACAATTTCATTGGTGTCGGCGGGGATCGAACCCGGATTTCTCGCGTACTGTGAAACTTACAGCGAGCGCTGACTATCAGAGCTACCACGGTTCTTTCGTTTTATTTTAAAGTAATAAATTCCATTTATTGCTTTAAAATAAAACGCGAATAACCGCAGACTGAGGTAGTTCCAAACTGAAAATTTAATTTAGTGTTCGCGAATAAAGAAAGAAATTTTATTCTTTCAATGTAGCGTACGAACGGGTCCGACGCCGGTAAAAAATTGCTTGGGAGTCGCTTCGAAGTTTTTTCTCGCATCACATGGGCTAAGAAAAATAAAACACGGATTTGGAATGGATCTGTAACTTCATTTTGAACAAGAGAGATTTGCGCCGTAATCCCACTCCCCGACCTTGCATATGCACCCGCACGGGACAATGGGAAGCGAGTTTCCTACGTTTCTTTCTTTTCCCTGAGGCTTATGGAAACAAGTGTGCAAACGCTGCTTATTTCTGTTGGAACTTGTTTAGTTGGAATGAACTTGTAGTATCCGCATTTGAATATTCTGTGTTCAAAAAGTAACATACATATACCCACTGTTGAAAAATGAGAGAGAAATTTATCTTATACTGTTATTAGATTAAATACATATCCGATTTTGTTCTTAATTCCTATGCAGTTGCTATTCTGAAAATCTGCACTCGGGCTTATTTTAAGACATTATAGGATTATGAAGTTCGTCTCGTGTGCCAAGAGTTACGGTAGCGTAAAATCACAGCGAACCGTACGTGTTAGCACGGAACGGTTGCAGTCGACGATGGTCTCGCAATTCTGCTGACGAACCTTGTTATCGTGAATATAATGTATTACGGAACTGGAAACTGCGGCTGAATATTCATATTCGTATTCTTGTCTCTTGAGATAAATCGTATCTGTATCGAAGATTCTTTTACCGTTAAACGCATTAGTAATATATAAAGACGTTATAGTGTTGTATCATTTGTTGTATTGGATTATGTACAAATCTCATATAATTAAGTCTGGTTTTTAGAATGATAAATTTTTATGTAGCACTTGAATGTATGAGTCATAGTGCTCATTTGTCAACTTTGTTTGTATAAAAAAATGTAAAAAACTATATAATATTTACGTTAGCCATTTATAAGTAGTAGAGCCACGCTGCAGCTATATTAGTTGTAGCACGAATGGGTCGCCTCGACCGGGGTAGGACCACGTTCTCACAGAATACTAGCGTGAAATAGCAGCCTAAGGTTGCTGTATTTTGTATGGTGAGTGTAGAGAACCGGATACCCTTTTTACTGGAAACGAAGTAATCCATCTTAGTCCTTAAGGGTGACAACGCATCTACATTTTGATTCTTAATCGAGTATAAATGTATATATCTATGGGCTACAACATGCCCTTACCAACAGATGGACTGTGTGCTCGTTTGTCAGCCTTATTTTATAAAGAAAAGACATTTTACACTTGCATCTATGCTTGTAGTTATTGGGAACACTACGGTTGAAATTGTTAACGAATTTGTTTACTTAGGATAAATTACTATCTGATACTAATCGACGGATACAACTTGGCTGGACAGGGTTAAGTAGATACATATGCATATTTTGAAAACTTAAAAACAATAGAGTACAACAAGTGCGTGTTGTTGCACGTGACATATGGATACTGGACTGGACTCTTCATACGGCCAACAGAGAGAGACATGGTCTTTCTCTGTTGGCCGTATGAAGAGTCTTACTGTCACTCAGCGAGCTATGGAATGCACTATTCTCGGAGTTTCTCTGCGTTATTAACTTTATAATGATTATATTCACAGTAGAACCATATTAACCGACCGTCCGACGGATCAGTAAGCTGAAGTGGCAATGGTTCGATCGTATAGTTCGAAAAACCGACTACCGATACGGGGGAAAGGTTTTCGAGTGGCAGTTTCGTACCAGTAATCGAATAGTAGGGCGGTCTCCTATTAGATGCCAGTGAGGAAAGCGATAGATGCAGGTGGCTCAGGGTCGTGCTTTGTGGCATTCCTTGGGAAGGAGCTTTTATTTAGCAGTGGATTTGTAATGGGCTGTAATGATTAGGATGATAATGCTCCAAGCTTAAAATACTTTTGTTAAAAGAGGTTCACGTCAGTAGTCAAATGACAGATTCGAACGACGATTTTTTTTTAAGTATTGCCTTTGTTATTGAACTACTGTCGCTTTTAGATAAACATTTTTTTTAATTAGCCATAAAAAATATTAGCGGTTATAACGACGCGCGAATCTGTATCAACTATAATATTGACACCATACAGAATACATGTATGATGTATTATAACATATTATGTAATAATTGATATCAGTCATCTGTCATGTGAACATGTGGACTTATCAGTAATGAGATTCTGAAAGGCCCCTGGGAAATTTTCATAATGTGTTTGTGAATAATCCGTCCGGAGTGGCAGAAGTTTGTTTCAATTATTCACAAGTCTACAGTTTTTTTCATTTCATTTTAAGCAAACAGGTATTTAATAAAATTAGCGAAAGTTGAAGTTAATTAGGTTTTATTGTCTACATTTAATAAGATTTTTTATAAACTTTATGAAATTTGTCGTAGATATAGATTTTTTTTAAATAAATAGAATAAGGGTAACAAACGATCATACAGTGTACTTGATGGTAAGTGCATGTTGTAACAAATAGAATATAAATCTACATTTATCTTCGATTAAGAATCAAAATAGCGATGCGTTGTCACACCTCAGGACTATGATAGAACCCTTTGTTTCCAGTAAAAAGATCTGTGATTCTTTACACTCACCATACAAAACACGGTAGCATAAAGCTGCTATTTCACGCTGGTGTTCTGTAAGAGCGTGGTCCTTCTCCGGTCCAGCTGACTAATTCGTGTAACAACCATAATAAAGTTGCAGCATGACTCTACCACGTAGAAAAGGTAGAACCCTGAAAATTATTGTTTGTTACTATTCCACATGAGTCGTGGTAGTTCAAGCACTAAGCGGTCGCTGTAGATTTCACAGTGCGTAAGTAAACCGGGTTCGATCCACACCGGCGCCAATGAAATATATAGTAATAAGAAAAAAAAAGGTATTTCGTAGACATGTGAAGTTCGCTGACATGCATTGGGCAGAGCGATGGACATTTCCTTGCCCTAAAAAATCCCGCTCCGAAATGAGAGAAGAGGCCTGTGCCCAGCAGTGGGACGTATATAGGCTATAAATAAATATATTCCACATAAATTATATGTTCCTGATTACAAAATAATCATTACCAAACGTAAACAGCATACCACTTAAAAATTAAACGACAAACCGTTAATTACGATACGCATTGTATATTCATGGAGGCGGGAACTTTAGTCTCGTCATAATCCCTTTTAAAGCAACGGGCCATTACCCATCACTGATTGCTGCAGTTCGGCTGAATTACAACCTGTCCGCTCGCAAGGCATATGTGCGTGTGCTTGACACCTAGTAAAATTGGATACGTACTTACTCCCTCACAGCGTAGCTTCTGCAATATTCATTTATGTCGAGGAAGCAAAATTCAATGACAGAGAAAGAAAATTCAAAATTTTTAAAGGGAATATATTATATGATAATATATGAAGTAATCTAATGAGAGGCTGTAATGTAATACATCTTCTTTACATTATTCTTTACATTACACAAGGTTAGCTGTAATGTAATACATCTACACAAGGTTAGCTGTGATGTAATACATCTTCTTTATATTTTTTTTATAGCATAGGGTGACAAACGAACACACAGTCCACCTGATGGTAAGCGGTTGCTGTGGCCCATAGACATCTAAATCTATCCTCGTTTGCAAATCAAAATGCAGATGCGTTGTCACCTGTGAGAACTAAGATGGAATGCCTCTTTTCCAGTAAAAGGGTCTCCGGTTCTCTACACTCACCATACGAAACATAGCAGTGTTAAGCTGCTATTTTACGCTGGTATTCTGTGAGAGCGTGATCCTTCCCCGGTCGAGTCGACCCATCCGTGCTACAACTATACTATTAATATAGCCGCAGCATGGCTCTACCACGTTGAAAATTTATATTATTCTTTATATTACACAAGGTTAGCTGTAATGTAATACAAGATCTTTACATTATTTTTTACATTACATAAGGTTAGCTGTAATGTAATACATCTTCTTTACATTATTCTTTACATTACAAAAGGTTAGCTGTAATGTAATACATCTTCTTTACATTACACAAGGTAGGCTGTGATGTAATACATCTTCTTTATATTATTCTTTACATTACACAAGGTTAGCTGTAATGTAATACAACTTCTTTACATTATTCTTTACATTACATAAGATTAGCTGTAATTTAATACATCTTCTCTACATTATTCTTTACATTATACAAGGTTAACTGTAATGTAATACATCTTCTTTGTCTTTATACTACATTACAGCTAACCTTGGGTAAAACAGAGAGGAGTTTCGGGCAGTTAATTTCTCATGATCAAAATCAATAATTTAATTCAAATTATGTATACACGCAACACATACATAAAATGTGCATATATATAACTGACACATGTATAAATAAATTAAAACCCGTAATGTGATAGGAAAAATAACCCAATCAAATGTGACAAAATCCGTAAAAAGTAGATTTATTCAATGCGTAGTGTTCGCGTCAATATAAGAAATCATTCCATATTCCTTTTCCACTGGTAGTTAAGATTTTGATAAAAGCTTTGTAGATATATTTTATTTAAAGTTATATATATATTTTTTTCAAGTTTTATATAAGTTAGTTTAATTTTTTTTAAATAAAATATTGACAATGTATATTTGACCATGTTGTGTGGAAAAATTCATCATCCATTGCATCCTGTCGGTGTCAGAAGATTAACTATGGGAAATGTCAGGAAGATTTCTTTCTTTTTATATTAAGTTATACCGCCATCACTATTGATATATATATAGATAACTATATCATGTACACCAAGCGTATAATATCCAGACTGGCGATGGGGAGCAGCATCAAAAGTTCAAGACGTCTGACACTATGATCACCATTCCGCCCGAAGAGTAGCGATTATAGAGATAAACCTCCACGTAACAAGAGAGACCAACATAACAGAGTAACAGTGGTAGAGCCACGCGGCAGCTTTTGCTGTCGCACGGATGGGCCGGCTCGAACCGGGGTGGTACCACGACCTCACAGAACACCAGCATAAAGTAGAGGTTTACCTCTGCGTTTCGCTTGGTGAGTGCAGGTGGCCGGAGGCCTTTTTTACTGGAAATGAGGCATTCCATCTTAGTCCACACGGGTGACAACGCATCTGCATTTTGATTCGCAAACGAGGATAGATGTAGATGTCTATGGGCCGCAACAACCACTTACCATCAGGTGGACTGTGTGCTCGTTTGTCACCCTTATCCTATAAAAAAAAAACAATGACTGGCGCTTCATACGAGGTGATGAAGAAGAATTAGAAAATATTATCGTGACTGAAACAGTAAAAGCACAGTGACAGCCTAAAACTGCGTAAAAATGTTATAATCTTTACGAGATTGAATTTTTACAGCAGAGTTCTACGTTAATCTCCCCTAAGGTAAATATTAGTTCGTGGACCTACCCAAACGATGTTTGGGTTTGTGTATACAGACAAGAAGGGGTCCTATTGTCATGTTAGCTACTGTAACAGTAATCCACGCAATTTTTTCGTAGCTATTATTTCGTTGGTAACAAAGCATGACATTGTTCGTGAGCCCCAAGCTTCGACGTGCTTTTCTTTATAACTTTTTTCTAAGAACTTACCAGAAGTCGAGGGTAAAATTTTATGCGTAACCTTTCTATGTTACACATAATACAAAAAATATATCATCGTGATATGCGCTTCCAGAGAAAATCGAAATATATATACTTTTTTCCTAATTGTTAATATGTAGGAACTCGATGGATGCAGGCTTAGTGTGACATTCCTCGGTGTAGGCCTAAGTTCAGCAGTGGACATGATGATGGCGATTAGAATAGAATAGAATAGAATATTTTTATTCAATATAGATTATTACATAATACTTATTGAAAGTAAGTTTTTTATTTACCACTGCACTGGTTCGGATAATACCTCTGTCCTGGGAAGGACAGTCTGTCAGCGGGATTTTTGTTTAAACATAATATTTCTCTTTACAATCAATTTTGTTTTTTTATACAAATTTTAAATGAGTTTTAATAGAACCAGCATGGTGGCGATCACCTCATTCCCAGGTGTTTTTTTCACTTATGTATTCTTTGATATTATAATAACACTTTTTGTAAATTCTTTTCTTTATTAAAACAATTAAACTTGTTTATTGACAAATTTTGTACATTTTCAGGGATTTTGTTGTTAAAGCGTATCCAGACATTCAGACAGATATTCTCTTAAAATTTTCTTATATGAATTACTTATACACTTTTGATTTTTTAAATGAGTTGAAATTTACACAAGCTTTAGTGTAGAGTCATGAAGTCATCAATTAGATGCTGTAGTCTGTAGGCTAAGTACAGATACGAGTAGTATAGCAATATAGTCACGTAATAACGTAATATTGGCGGAATGTTTCAGTATTAGATAAATTGTTTTTTTTATAGGATAAGGGTGACAAACGAGCACACAGTCCACCGGATGGTAAGTGGTTGCTGCGGCCCATAGACATCTACATCTATCCTCTGTTACAGATCAAAATGCAGATGCGTTTTCACCCGTGAGGACTAAGATGGAATGCCTCATTTCCAGTAAAAAGGGCCTCCGGCCACCTGCACTCACCAAGCGAAACGCAGAGGTAAACATCTACTTCACGCTGGTAAAATATTTTTGCAATTATTTATTTGGTTGCAATATTTTATTCAAACTATATGCCGGTAGAGAACATTATGTACACTGTGAAGGATTTTTTACTAATCCGCGACGACGACGCGCACCCTCGACGTGATACTATTGCTCAATTGGCGAGAAATTGCGACGGAGCTAAGCTTGCGGAAAATTGGCGATATCGTTAATATTCACCCGAAACTGGCGGTTCACATGGCGACTACAAATAACGAGCACTCTATAGATTTATGGCTCTGTCGTTTTAAGTGATATATAGGCCTCAACTCGGTGCTGCAAGACGTTCAATATCTCAAGTTACTATTTGCGGTTATGATTGGGTAGATTTGTATTTCAGAACTGTTTTTAAATGGAGCTACACTTGCTACACTCAACACTAAAGAACTATTTAATAATAAATAACACTCAAGAATATTTATTTTAAATCACCATAAAACTGAAGTAACATGGGGCCTTATTTCGATAGAGTAACTTCGAGGGTCGAATAAAGACAGGAGACAAAAACTCTGTAATAACAATGGGGGCTCAGGTAAGTATAAGTAACTTTTTCCGGGGCGTTAAGCCGTTCGCTTAAGGAAATTGGTGACAAAAATATTCCGGTCATGTAGAAGGCCCTTGTTAACACGCGGGCGAAATACAAGAACATTTCCCCTGGTTATACGGCTTTTTTCTTAAGATACTACAACGTTCATCGCTCAGTTTTATAACGCGCGAAAAATTATCTTCTGCTTACATACAGTATCAATGGTTGTTTTATGCGATATATAACTTTTCAATTTAAACGTGTAATACATAAACTGCATGCAGATAGATAAATAATACATTTGTTTTAAGTACAAAAACTTAAGTCATTAAAGTTTCACTAAATAAGCAATAAAATTAATCACACGTCATCATCACAGCCCAAGTTAATTGATGAGCATACGCCTTCCTCAACTAATGCCACATAGCACGGTCCTAAGCCACCCGCATCCACCGAACTCTTTCATCTCTTACTAGGTCGTCACTTCATCTAGTGAGGGACCTTATACTTCGCTTACTTACGGGGCTGCCTCTCGAGAACCTTTCTTCTACCTATCCAATGTATTATCTAAATCATGTACTAAATACTTACAAGCCTTTAAAATTAATATGATATGTTCTGGTAATGGTACAGTAATATTAATTTTATTTATTAAATATTGCCATATACATAAAAATGTGGTAAAAAGTTTTATTCATTCCGTACTATTTGACGATAATATTGTAAATGTTTATTTTAGTATAGTATGGTAATAAATCTGCAAAAGTTAAGATTGATTTGCCGAATTCGATCATGGGTGAAACTGTAAACTTCTCAGGCACTCTAACAATAAAGCCACGCAATCTTTTTACTATTAACGGATACAGTTAACAATATGAAGTCGAATGGAAAATATTTTTACCATAATTAATTTTTTATAAGAATTTTTTTATAGATTCGAATAATTAATTTGCCCATTAACAGCGCTAAAAACTCTTAAACCACTGTAAAGTTTGAGGCTGTTAGTCAACTGTAATTAAATACTTAAATATATATTACAAGATAAATAAAATTCACAATAAAGATAAATCTTTACAATTTTACGACACAAATATTTTTTACAAAGAATTCTTTTTTAAAATAATCAAAAAACATTTTCCTAAAGCTTTTGTTATACATTATGCTATTGATATAAGTCAGCTTTTATATCAAGCTAATACATTTAAATAAAATCGAGGGAGCCAATCTCTGCCTTAAATTAAACCTCTTAAAAGGTAAATACATTCCATTGTACAACATTAATACGTCTATTCTGTTCAATTAAAAGTGAATCGACTGCCATTAGCGCGTTTATTTCATGAAGGATCGTTGGAAATAAAGTACAGAGCTAGTTAATTGCCTGCTAAAACTTACAGTAACAGAAAGTTCGTGTTTCCAAACCGCAACAGCCGTTTTTCCTCATTACAGACTCTTACAAACCATGATATCGTCGGGTAACTAACATTCGGAAAAAAGGAATTGGCGTCGTATAAATATACGCGTAAAAAATTTGTGTGGATATTTATTACTTTAATCGCTATTTAAATATGCGTGATAGGGCCATGCGCAGCTATATTATGATGGTAGCACGAACGGGTTGGCTCGATCGTGAATGGACCGCGTTGTAAGATAATTTAAAATTAAAAATTTTGTACAGCCGACTTCAATATAAGCGACTTCAATATAGGTTATTTAAGAATAACTCCATAACCATTGGTCTGACCTTAATCAAATTCATATGGGACCACACGAGAACTGTCAGCTTTCATATAAAAAAAGTATCATCGGAATCGGTTCGCCCAGTACAAAGTTATGAGGTAACACACATAAAAAAAACATACACTCGAATTGAGTACCGTCTCCTTTTTGGAAGTCGGCAGAAAATACCAGTGTAAATGCTGCTTTGTTTCTATATATAAACGAAGACCCCTTTAACTTAAAACGAGGCATTCTATCTTAGTCCTCAGGGAAGACAATACATCTAAATTTTGATTCTTAATCGAGGATTGCTGTCGATGTATCTAGGTCAAACAATTCACTTAGGTACTATTAGGTGGAATGAGTGTTCTTTTGTCACCTTTATACCATAAAAAAGTACAGGTGCTTTTTAAACTTTACTGGCGATAACAATGTGCTGAAAGTTTCTAAAATTGTGACGTCAATTCTCAAACAAATTATTTCCATTCCAACTTTTCCTTTTTAACGTTAACGTCTCGATGACTTTTAAACCATCTTATTTTTTGAACGATTAATGAATTTTTGTAATTCCTACTAATAGGAAGAGTTAAATTGAGTTAATTAATACTTCAAATATGATTAATAAAGGAAATATACAATGACAAATTAAATACAAAAGTTAAGTTGTGATTTTTTATTATATTGTATTAAATACTTATGATGGTTTGGACACGCAGAAATAATGAATGAGGAAAGAGTGACAAAGCGTCATTTAAAAGTTTTGCCCATACTTTGTTGTATGCGATTGATGCAAAAGCATTCGAAGGAGGAAGGACGATAATGTTCTCCAGATCAAATTTCCGTTACGGCGACCAGTCTCATAGAAGAATGTGTGCGTAAGCACAGGTGCAATCTCTACATCATTACCTTCTTCATCTGATGGGACGGCAATTCGACACACCGTAGCGCGCAGTACCAACGGCCCACTTCATATCATCCCGTGGGGTGTCGTAAGATTCGACAGATGAAAACTGAATCAGGAGATGAGCAGTAGTATCTTTCCGATAGTAACTGAATAAAAATAAAAACTGCGTTGTCAACCCACCTGCCAAGCGTGGCAATTATGGCAAATATTCCCCCTATAAGGCAATATATAGGGGAACAGCAGCAATCTATGTTCAGTAGTGGCTTTCTAATAGGCTGTAAATAGCTGTAATGGTAATGTTAGTAGAGTCTCATTTTGAAACGGTAATAGACTAAAAATACTGTCATGTAAAAAAAATACTCTTACGCAATAAACATTTCTTTTGATTTCTTATTTTATTTTTGTCACAAATTATTTATAATTTTATATTATATTAAATTAATTTGTAGTATATTTGTTAATTAATAAAATAATTGTAACAAACCCCGATCACTCTTTATCGTCCAGTAAATTACAACGTTTATATCCATTAAGGGCACTTCCGAAACGCAACTGGTAATCATATTCCAAGCAGGCACAGCATTAATCATGAGAGGATAACTGGAGGCAAAAAACAACGTGTCTGGACTCAACCCTAACCGCTGTTTATTGCGAATTTCACATTCGCTTTATTGCATCCCCAAACGTAGATTACAACGCTTTTTGGCTCGTTTATTAGACAATTATTAACCGCCAATCATATTGACACACAATAATTATACCTTAATTGCATTTTTGACAGTTTCAGTAAGAAATTGTCAGATAAATGTAATTATTATGAAATATATAAAATGCTCGACAATTTCCACACTGGTGGCCATTCACAATTCAAGAACAACGGATTTTTTTATTGGAACGCAGTTTATCGGACGGTACGAATTTGGCGGATGTGGGCTAGGCGAGAAAATATGTAAGATTTTTCCGTCACGACTCACGACCCCTTCTGACGTAGTGTAGACGGCCTTAGCAGTTATAACGAAGCGAGATGGAATAATATCCATCTCCCTCGCACTTCTTCTTATCTTGATATGAAAGAAATATTGCTTTATTTTAAATGACGCTTCATTTTAATAGACGCTAGTACATGATTAATTTATTTGTATTTGTATACGTTTATCAATAATAATATACTACGAAAGGAACTTCGTTCCAAACGAGTGTTCCACGACACTCACGCATGTTTTTGTTTTCATCATCTAGTTCATCAGGAAGGTCTAGCAAATTTTAAATTTTTTAAAGCAAGATACAATATTTTTAAAGTAGCCATCGCAGTATAATTCCCAAAAAATCTCGAAAAGCACAGGTTAAAATATCTGGCAGTACCAACTGTCGATCATATTAGGTCAGTCTGCGAGACGTGATGTTTACGTTATATCTTCCAGTTGCGTCCAGCAGTTGCTTCATACCAAACCGTTTAACGATCTTTTCGATTGTTAGCAAACCACCACCGCGCGCTTATCCAGAAATTTACTGCTACGCACGACCAATTTGTGAAATTTACTGTCTACTAATTTACTTCTTCTATAAAAAGTCTATAAGTTAGCAATCAAACATGTTAATTGGAACGTTAGTCAATACAATATTTAAAAGTATGTGCATAGCGAGAGCGTTCTCCCGTCCATTAATGGCAATACTTGCTAAAGAGAAAACCCCAAATCCGGCTTTAACATCGCAGTCCAGACCCTATAAATGTGATAACTTTCAACTTTCTAAATACTGTAATCTACCTGTTTAATACGGCTTTTAAATGCAAACACATAGGTTCGAGAAGATATGTTATTGAAGTTCTTAGTATAACATTTATTTATTTATTTTTAAAGTATTTTTAGTTGACTTCAGAAAAAGAGGAGGTTCTAAATTTGACTGTGGTTGTTTTTATTTTTAATTCTTCTAAACACTATGTCTTAACACCGACTTTTGAAGTTGTTTTGTGGAAATTATTTTATTCTTTTTAGTTTTTTTTTTACTTTTAAAAGCCAGTGCTTGAATACTACCCCACCTGATGGTAAGTGATGATGTATCCGAAGATGATAAAATGCACTGACTGAGCTCAGCAAAAGTCTATTCACACTTGCCTTGAAGACACCCAACAGTGGTAGAGCCAGGCGGCAGCTTTTGCTGTCGCATGGATGGGCCGGCTCGAACCGGGGTGGTACCACGACCTCACAGAATACCAGCGTGAAGTAGAGGTTTACCTCTACGTTTCGCTTGGTGAGTGCAGGTGGCCGGAGGCCCTTTTTATTGGAAATGAGGCATTCCATCCTTGTCCTCACGGGTGAAAACGCATCTGCATTTTGATCTGTAACAGAGGATAGATGTAGATGTCTAGGGGCGCAGCAACCACTTACCATCACGTGGACTGTGTGCTCGTTTTTCACCCTTATCCTATAAAAAAAACCCACATTATATTCAGATGGAACGACAGATGGTAAATTATCCACCCCTTCCAGCTAGTTGCTTGAAGTCAGCTCTTACTTTTTATTAAAAGTTTATTTTTTATATATATATGTTATTCAATGTTTTGTTCAATTGTGAACTCATTGTAATGATTAATATTGGTATAAAAGTGTAACCTACTTCAGGTAGGTGGACTCATATACATTTAGAGAAAAAAAACTGTAAGAGTAGAATATTAGGTGATGAAGATTTAACGTAACTATTTACACGACATTCTAGTAGTTAACTTGTGATGTTCCTAAGTTCACTTAAAAGACTCAAATATTAAACTTTTATTAATTAGTCAAAGCCGAATTCAATGAAATAAAAATAATAAAATATTTTCACGAAATATTTTCTGACGTCGAGACTTAAATTCTTCTATACGTTGTTTTATCGCCTACTTCAGAAGCTATTGTCATAGTATAAGGCTTTATACTATGCTATTGTATGGATTTTTTTATTTCTTTGAAGTAGATTTTTACTTTACTTTGGGAATTCAAATATTTTATTGTTTCTTATCTTATACAGATTAAAGAGATTTTTGACTATAGCAATCTTCTTCGACTTCTTTTTTACTTCTTGTCCGAAATATAGTAGGAAATTAACAACAGTGTAGGAGATACGAGGCAGGTGTCGTTAGAGACTATAAAGCGATAGAGATAAAGATAAAGATATTTTATGTTGCAAATATGTGTACAGTACATGATGATATAGGTAGTAAGTTCAGCCATATTTTACCAGTAGGCATCCAAAAAGTACAGAATTATGAACTAATCCGCTATACTAATAAAACAGCACAAAACCAAACATAATTCTGATTGTTAAGATTACGCAGTCTTAATCTCAAACGAAATTTTTTTTTCAGTCAGGAATTCCGTTACGCAATAGTATGCTTTAACTGTCAAAAAGCCTCGAAGCCTTTTTTTAAATATCGATAGCGGCAATTCCTTCCAACTTTTAGGTATTTTATCATATATGACCGGAGCCATGCAGTAGATACTTTTGCGCATTAGTGCTGTCTTAGCGGATTGATTACACAATAGAGTATTGTCGCGTCTATTACGTGAAACTACATCGGCAAGGCGTTTAAAACGATTTGGGTGTAGCTTAACAAACACAGCTACTTCTAGTATGTATAAACAAGGTAATATCAGTATTTTAAACTGTAAAAAATATGGCATGCAGCTATCGGTAGCGAATGAGGAGATCGATGGAGGAAATAATAAAAACAAATGCGGTTGCCAACCCGCCCGCCAAGCTGACAACTATGCCTCCTTTGAGGCAATTTATGACCGATGCTCATGTTCAGCGGAACTCTTAGATAAGCTGTTATTAATAAATAAATAAAAAAAGGTTTAGACTGACACACATGCCTTGGTAAGAAAAATAATTTCGGCTCGTTTTTATACATGGTACCTCCTGCCTCCTGAAAAATAATTTTATTGGATTTCCTTCACGAAATATCCAATTCCATACTCCGCAAGCTAGAATCCGTAACATACGGACGGACCGACGAATAGATAGACAGCAGTGACATTAATAGGGAACCGTTATATCCTTTAGGTAGAGAATCCTAAAAATACGTGGTAGAGCGACGCTGCAGCTATATTATGGTTGAAATATGAAGTTGAAGCTATATTACGAATGGGTCGGTTCGACCGGGGTAGGACTACGCTCTCTCAGAATAGCAGCACAAAATAGCAGCTTAATACTGCTGTGTTTCGTACCCATTTTACTGGAAACGAGGTATTCCTTCTTAGTCGTCAGGAGTGACAACGCATCTGCATCTTGATTCTTAATTGGGGATAAATGTAGATGTATATAGGTCACAGCATCCACTTATTTATTTATTTAAACTTCACACAATATGATGTATAGGCGGAATTAATGCCTGAAGCATTCACTACCAGTCAACCTTTCTTTCAGATGGACTGTGTGCTCGTTTGTCACCCTTGTTCTACAAAAGAAATAGGCATATCATTGTCTTCCATGAGGACTAGAATGAAATTCCGCAGAATGCAATTACGTTTTAAATCATATTATATTATAAAACAGTTTTCACACCGCATGCTAATAAGCGACGGCCACTCACATTACGTGTACGCAGCTTTGCAACCACAAAATGTTTATAACGAGTATTACATATGAAGGTTAATCATGATTGATGGCACCTTTGCTGATTAAATCGAACACAAAGTAACGCCGCTTTATCGTATTTCACGCAGTCATATACTAGTAACGTACGTTTACAATTTCACGTCAAACGAATGGCACATATTCAGAGAGTGCATTCACTATGCGAGCACTCCGATAAATTTGGGCTTAAACAGTTTAAAATGGATAAAAATTTGGGACAATATAGGGCAAATAGTAAACGCGCAAACGCAGAGACAGTAAATAGTCTTCTGAAAAACAATGATATTTTTACAAATAATACACCAACATTGTCAAAGACGTGAGTATATTCAACTAATACTCATCAGTTTTTACTTTTACAAGTGTGGTCAACATTGCTGCATTTGAACAGAGGATTTAGTTCTCAGTGACACAGTAATCTTGTACTCTTTCTACTTCATTACGCGGTGATTGTTTACGCATGACCAGAAAAGTAAAAGTACTATTTTTTTTTCCTAAATACAAAAATGTTGCTGTAATAGTATATTAATAAAATTCATTTATTCGAGTAACTAAGACTAACATTTTGTTGAATACACAACACATCTAAACATAATTGACAAGTGAAGCAGGCTGCCTGGATCGCTCGCTAAGACGAGACTAGGCCGAAACGCATATAATATCTTATTTACTTTTAGTATTTGTACTGATTTTAAAGATAACATCTGTGGAGTGGGCTAAGCCCACGCTGGCCTTTTTATACTTGTCTAAACATAATTGACAATGACAGCTGAGTAGCTGAGATGCGACTTTTGGACTTTGGACTTTTTGCTTTATATTTTATATCAATCTAAAGGTCTTTGACCAGTGATTTTAAAGATAACATGTCCAGAGTGGGCTTAGCCCACGTAACTGGCCTTTTACTTGTTACATATAATCAACAAAAATAATTTAATGCCATGGTTAATGATACTCCATGTCATCCCGTGGGTGTCGTAAAAGGCGGCAGGGGTAAACAAATCAGGAAATGGGCAGCAGCGTCTTCCTAACAACGACTAAAACAAAACAAACTGCGGTTGCCAAGCCGCTTCCGAAGCGTGGCATAGTTGGCAAATATCCCCCCTATGAGGCAACCCTTGGGGGACGCCTATGTTCAGCAGTTGGCTTTAATATGCTGTAACAATAACGATGCTTATTAATATTAAGCATGGTGATTCAAAGTCAAATATATTTTATAAGTTTAGGCTAATGAAAGCTCTTATGGACGTTAAATTCTACTACCGTACCGGTTCGCAAAGTTAGATCTTTATAGAGGAGAACCGGCATGTAACTTCGGGGTTTTTCCTTTCCTTTAAAAAAATGTTAATTCCATTTCATATTTAGCACAATCATAACAATCATTAATTAGTACTATTTATAAGAGCTTTATACTCTTACAAATTAAGTAAAGCACCCAGAAGCAGATAAGAAAAAATTCAAAAAAATTTAACTTATTATTTAATATTATATAAATGGTATGATTTAAAAAAAAAGATACATTAAAATGAAGGCTAATAATATTCCTCTCACCAGATGTCGCTAGTTGTGACTGAGGTAACTTTTTTTGTTACACAATGTCAGTTAATTGAGAAATTAGTTTTAAATAATAGTTTATATAAAACTAATTTATTAAAACACAAGACGGTATGTACGTCAGTGGTTTGATTTTTTATTTTTTGCACTTTATACCTCTTTTTTATACCTCTTTTTAATTTTTTTTACTTTTAGTTATATTTATAGTTTAGTTTATTCATTTCTAATCTAATTAATCTTTATATATAAAAATCACGTGTCACGTTGTTTGTCCGCGATGAACTACTGAACTGATTTCAATGAAATTTGCTCACTGTGCAGTTTGGTTCAACTTGAGAGATAGGATAGTTTTTATCCTAATAAGTGACACTCAATATTGTTTTATTACGAATTTAAGAATTTTTTTATATGAAGGGTCGTTGAAAAGGGTAGGATAACGTCTGCCTGGTCAGCTAGTATAAAATATAACTAATAAAACGGAAAGAAACATTAAAGCTTACGTTTTCCTAAGAAATATGAAATCTGTCAAATATTTTACCTCATTATAAAGTGGCGCCGCCCAGGTGGCAGAAAAAGCCGTGGATTACCAGCATTTACTTTTCTAAAGCCTTATAACTAAAAGATGACCTCTTTACTACTTTACTAAACAATTAGTTGTCTGAGAAAAACTTAGCTGCATCCGTTAGTTATTCACCAATTAAATGCAGTTTTAAAACTAAAAAGAAAACACGGTTTTGTTTCCCTTGGAATTCCTGTTCATCACGTCTAATACTGCTAACGTAATGTGTAATCAACCGTTTTACATTTCAAATGCTTGGTTAGTAAGACTTTATTACTCTCTGGCGAAAACAATCAACGTAAAAAAAATTATACACAAAATGCTTTATATGTTCCGATAAAATTCCGCTAATTTGATTCTAATAAAATTACAATAAAAGTAGAAAAAAATTAACTTAAATCCTACTTACATTCCACTACTGGCTACAGGTCCCTTCTCATTTTTGAGAGACACAGAAATGAGTCCGCCGCGCTACTCTAGTCCTTGTTGGCCGATTTCAGTTTTCCAATGTTTTGAACATTTTATTCCGACGACATGCAGCTGATGTACCACGTGATTAGCTATGAAAGAAAGCCTTCATTGCTAATCACGTGGTACATCAGCACTTAACATTGCAATTAACAATTTCAATGGTGCCAGCGGGGATTGAATCCAGTTTGCTCGAGTACTATAAAATTAACGGCAAGCGCTTAGCCAGTGATCTATCATGTCTCTCCTCTATATAAAAGATTGTTCGTGTCATGTATATATCAATAAATACAAGGTATTTGAAGATGACGTCCTCGTAACCAATTTGAACCACAGCGACAATCTATCAATTGCTTAGGAGACGTTATATTGCCACATTTGTGTTTGCTGAATAGCGTATACGTAACAGTTATGCGATAAATCGCTGTTCCATGGACCCGTGACATAGGCAAGCTCGGCAAACTGGCCGAATGTTTTATTCAAGTTTGGCTCCAGCTAAGATTCAAATACTGTGTAAGCGACGTAGCTAAATACTATTGATGCGACCACGTAGTTGTCATTCAACAAAAGTTTATATATATATATATATATATATATATATATATATATATATATATATATATATATATATATATGTAAATAGAGATGTCAAATGTATTTTACTGGGGCCCTAAGCGAATGAAAAATATTCTTTACAGGTCTCAGTCCATCCAGACAACTACAACACAGAATTACTTCAAGACAAATGGGGATAGACATTGTCTCCTACTTTACCTTACCTATTCATAAAACAAAAAAATATTATACATATACATAAACTCTCACACCTGTCACCCTGACACGATCCTGACATATCTCTTGCTTTTTTCTCATCCGTATTATATACGTAGACATGCTTGTCGTTTAAGAGCTTAAGAGTACTCTTAATTTGGCCCATCTTCAATATATCGCTAATTTGGTAAAAAATCTTCCGTCTAGGGCGTTCCTTGCCGATTCTGCAACTTATTTCGCCAGGATAAATTTGTTTTGTCACTCTTTTCTCTTTCATTCTCTCTAAGTGAGAAACGATTAAATAAATTGAATAACTTATAAGCCATTAGAACTGAAGCAATATAAAAATACCAATTTTTACTTTAGTATAATAATATAAAGATTTAATAGTCTTCTAAATCAAAATGGAACTAGTCTAAGTACCAATTTTCGTGAAGTTTCCCCTTGCCGTGTTTAAAAGCGTTGTTGGTATACGACGTAGCAAACTAAAAGCAAAGACTATATTTCTCGTTGTAAGATAATAAAAGCACTACATTTGCATGTGAATATTGTCATCTTATTTCACATTCACTTATGTTCATAAAAATCAAGGCACAGCCAAAGTTTGCACAGAGACTTAAAATCTGTACAGAGTTGTCATATATATTAATTAATTTTGCTTATGATTTATTGTAGTCAGTCGTTTTCAGAAAAACTTCGCCAAATTTCTGGCATTTATTAGTGGATAATTTTGCACAAAGTTATCGCCTAAGTTATTCGGACTACAAGAAAGAAAAACTGCAGCACATGCGGTACATACGGAAAGTCTTAATTGCATATCAAGTCTTAGGAATAACATAATTATAGAAACAGGAATTAGTATTTTTACGTATTTTTCTAACGTTATATAAGTTATATAACATTGAGCTTCGAGGCTCTGCGAGCGGTTTGAAACTATAGTATCTGTCGCTCAAAGGCTAAATAGGTTCCTATAGCTAATAGCCATTCAGCGATGAAACGCAGTCAGCGTTCGTGGTACTATACCGCGGAAATAAGACAATAATAAGAAAGAAAGAAATAAGAGTTAAAATTTTTAGTTTTAGTTTTAACAGTGGTAGAGCCACGCGGCAGCTCTTGCTGTCACACGGATGGGCCGGCTCGAACCGGGGTGGTACCACGACCTCACAGAAAACCAGCGTGAAGTAGAGGTTTACCTCTGCGTTTCGCTTTGTGAGTGCAGGTGGCCGGAGGCCCTTTTTACTGGAAATAAGGCATTCCATCTTAGTCCTCACGGGTGACAACGCATCTACATTTTGACTTGTAATTGAGGATAGATGTGGATGTCTATGGGCCGCAGCAACCACTTACCATCAGGTGGACTGTGTGCTCGTTTGTCACCCTCATCCTATAAAAAAAAAATAGTTTTATTATTAATAATAATAAATATTGTATAAATTTGAAAGTTATGTAAATAACTGAAAAAAAACTACATTCTTACATAATAATAAGAGCAAACAATAACAACCATTTATAAAAATAAAATCTCGTGAGTAATTGCAAGAGCTATTCAAAGAAGTAAGCATACCGAAACTACTGTCTTTATATATTTATGACAATGTTATGTATGTTTGTAAATAAATAATAACTTTGAAAGGCATGTGTATTCATAAAACAGAAGTTACGAACTTACAGTCAACTTGACAGTAAGTGAGTAAAGTATAGACACCTGCAACCAACTTTATACAAAGAAGGTTAACATGTACACCACAGTACAGTCTGTAATTTTACCGTAATTTTATGCGGTAGAGCCATGCTGCAGCTACATTAGTAGTATAGTTGTAGCACATATGGTTCGGCTCGACCGGGGAAGGACCACGCTCTCACAGAATACCACCGTCAAATAGCATTAGCTTAACACTGCTGTGGTTCGTATGGTGAGTGTATAGAACCGGAGACACTTTTTACTGGAAATGAGGCATTCCATCTTAGTCCTCACGGGTGACAACGCATCTGCATTTTGATACTTTATTGAGGATAGATGTAGATGTATATGGGTGACAGCAACCACTTACCACCAGATGGACTGTGTGCTCGTTTGTCACCCTTATCCTATTAAAAAAAGTTTCAGAACGGAATACAGCAGTACTCTAGCACTACTAACCTACCCAGACAGATCCCTAGACAGTAAAGAAACCCATAAGTCGACCACCTTTATTTTACATGGGGAAATGCCTATGTATACTTATTCGCGCAGAACATTCCATTGCACCAGCGCAAGCCGCTCCATTGCAACCCCTCCCCTGGGGAGGACCTCTCCTCTCTATTCTCCTACTCAGGCAATTCGCACCAGGATCACAAGGCACGCTCCCCACTCGGTAGTACCTGCCTTCTCGACCCCAGCGGCGGATCTGATCTTTGACTCCGCCGCCAACCAAGTTTCAGCCGCGGAGAGTAGGGTGGGCGGTGCCTCGCAATACCGACACTCCTCTCCCCCCGCGGCCCCACCACCACCGCATCAACGGTGCGGCCCCGTCAGAGTCATGGAGGATATGGCGAGTGGCGCATCGCCATACCAACACTCCTCTTCCTCCGCGACTCCACCTCGACTGTAACGGTAGGGGGAGAGTTCGCCCCTCTCGTCGTAGCCCACCGACGCACATCTGAAATGGGGTTGCCAAACCCCTCTTCGGATGAGTGGCCACCCTGGGCCGGCACTACACCACGGGCCAGCCAAGGGGTTCTTAGTTTTTCACTGCGGGTGACCAAGCCACGACTACTAAGCCCCCCCGCCACGACAAGGTGGAGGCCCGTTCGGGGGGGAGGGGGAGTCAACCACCTAGTAAATATACGCAAGTGGAATAACCCTCAACAATGAACTGGCTATTCCTAAAGTTAGGTTAGTCAAAAATAAAAATAGTTTCTTACTAATCAGACGGATTGGTGGCCCCCAATTTATTTCATTATTATTGAGTTGTTATCAAATACGAGTAGATGCTGCTAACAACCTCCCGTTTCAATTTAAATTTTGTCGCCTCTTACGATACCCACGGAATGAAATGGGACTGTGGATTCTCTTACAGCGCTACTGTACGGCAAACCTTTATAAAAGCATAAGCGCCTCGTAAACGGGCTCATTCTGTGGCAATTTCAGAATATCCGTCAAATTGCCGTATAAATCGCGCAACGCAGTACAGTGTTGCTTAGAATATAGCCTCAATATTGCTTCACGTTTATGAACTTAATTGCTCGGCGATACCGTTGGAGCAACATAACCGGAATATATTCTGAAAGGTGTTGCACAATAACATTGCAGCAAAGGTATCACTGGCAATATTACTGAGTTCTCAGCAAGATTTCCAGCAAAATACAATTTTTACAACCCGTTTACGAGCTCTTTTAGAGCTTTGAATTATAAAGAATGTATAAAGAAAAATAAAACACTTTTTATGAAAGTAAACATTTATAAGAGTAGGTTTTAGTACTTGTAGACCAGATAACAATTATCATTTTGGAGCGTAAAACTGTATGTTTATGATGAGTTATTCGTAGATCATAGAGAGTTAAATAAAATTATCGCTTTTTTACACGAAAGTAGAAAGCCGACAAACGATAGTCGGATTTTTGTAAGAACAAAAATATTATGAGCTTAGCTGATAGAATAAGCCAAAGGATATTCAAATAAAATGCATCTAAAAAGAATACAGAACACATCTTAATTGTTACTATTATTCTTTGTAGAAACCTTGTAATGTTACCTTGCTTCGCGCAGTGCATGCCTTGGCCTATGACATTTAGGATAATTGTAGGTTACGATGTAACGGAGATTTATAGTCTTATTATTACAATAATGCGAAAGTGTTACGAAAACTTTCCGATTGATTTACGATATTATTATTTTTTCCTCTTTCGCCTCAAGAGATTGTTTTGATAAATGATAGAAAGTCCGTTGAAAGTCATCCATTACGTCTATAAAATTATCGAGTAATGAAACGCAGTTTCTGTAAAAAAATGAAAACAAATCATTCCTTTAATTAAACAAATTGTATATTTCGTTACTTCTTTTATATAATAGGCGTGACAAAAGAGCACACAGTCTGTCTGATGATAAGTGGATGCTGTGACCCATAGACATATACATTTGTCCTCAATTAAAAATCAAAATGCAGATGCGTTTTCACCCCTGAGAACTGAGACGGAATGCCTCGTTACCAGTAAAAAAGGTTTACGGTTCTCTACACTCACCATACGAAACACGGCAGTATTAAGCTGCTATTTTACGCTAATATTCTGCGAAGCCCATTCATTCGTGCTGCAACCATAACATGCATGCATGGCTCTACCACGTAAAACGTACTTTACGTAGGCTATCTGTATTTAATATATTAAGTGTTCAATATAATTAAAACGATGCCTAATATAAAATACTAATGTAATTTTAAATGTGGAGAAACTGAGTCTTGTAGATAGGTACCACAATTTTTCTTGGAATTACACTAGACGCGAAGCTTCAATGGAGCCCCCATATATCAAAACTAGCAAGCAGACTTAGTTCTGCAGCATATGCTGTAAAAAAAGATCAGAAGTCTAACCAGTGTTGAAACAGCTAGACTAGTTTACTTTAGCTATTTCCATAGTATAATGTCGTATGGTATTTTGCTATGGTGACACGCAGCTGACACTGAAATTATATTTGTTTTACAGAAGTGGGCCATAAGAGCAATTTATGATTTAAAGCCTAAAGAGTCGATGCGACAAAAATTTAAGGAAATTAATATATTAACTTTGGCCTTTCAATATGTTTATGAAAATGTAACGTACGTACAAAAAAATAAAAGTAGTTTTACAAAAATAAGTGATATTCATTCTGTAAATACTAGGAACAGACACAAGCTAGTAGTACCAGTTAATCGACTCCATCGAGTCAGTAATTCGTTCTTAGGGGGGTTGTATACGCTTTTACAACAAAATTCCAGAAAATATACAAAATTTGACCTGCTCAAAGTTAAAAAACTTTATTAAACTAAGTTTGTATAAAAAGGGCTATTATAATATTAAGGAATTTAGGGATGATAATAACCCCTGGAAATGAGGTGATCGCTACCAAGCTATTTCTAATTTGTTGTGTTGTTAATTTGTGTAACATACATGATTGTAAGCTGTTATTTTAAAAAAAAGTCCCGCTGGGGTTCTTTGCTGGTCCTTCCCAGCACAGAGGTATTTTCCGAACCAGTGGTAATTAAACAAAAGAGTGACTTTCAATAAGTATTATTTATAATCTATATTGAATAAAACAGTTTCTGTTTCTGGTTCTGTTTCGATAGTAAACTTTTTAAATATATGCTGTACGGTCTAGCTAGACCTGTATGCATGTAATGGAATTTTGTAGTTCAGTTTCCAGATGTCTGAATAATCTGAAATTTTGCAGAAGTATTAAGAACCGATGACAATGTTACAATAATTTCGCGACTGTGGCCTAGTATTGTTAATACGAGTAAGATTATAAAATCTCTTGATTAATGCATGGTGTTTAACTTTTTATAAATAACTAACGACTCGCCCTGACTTTGTCTGCGTGTGATTTTATTAATGCGGTGTTATTTAGATATTTTTAACCAGGCGTTTTGCTCCGTTAAGAAGATGAAGCAAACCAAATATGTAAAATTGTATTTGTGTATAAACGTATTTCAAAATGTCGCAGACGGATCTAAATTTCGTTCACGGCGATATCTTCTCCCGTCTCTTCAATTCTTTAACGCATTTGGTTTTGATGGAAATAGATTTTCATGCTATTGTAGGCGAGGGCGTGCTGTCCTCACCTGTCTATTTTACCATCGGCCGACGTAAACCGCTTACACAGAAAATAAATGTTGTTTAATATTTTTGTAGCGTTTTTCTGACACATCATTTTTTTAATTTAATGTCCTCTGTAGTGAACTTAATACGCTGTCTTATCACATTGATAATGTAATATATCAAAGAGAAATGTATTTAAGGTAATGTTTGATGAAAATATGTTTTCTTTTATAATCGTTTATTTTTTATACTTACATAGAAGTTTACGTATTTTCATCTTTATTTTTATCATCCTTTGTAGGCTTAGAAATTTTCGTCTATTCTAAAAGTTCTAAGGACCCAGACACACAAAAATTTCATCAAAATCAGTCCTGCCGTTTAGGAGGAGTTCAGTGAAAAACACACGTACAGGAAAATTATATATATAAACATATTGCAATTTTGATAAGTATTGATAACACTATTATGACCATAGGTTCTTCTCCGATTCAAAAATTACTCACTGTGCGTATTATATTTTATAAATGGTGTACGTGCCTCTATGAATAGTTCAAGACGGCAATACAAAGCAATGCAAATAATTATGTCGATTCAACTGCGGCAGCAATTTCTATTTTATAAATATACTAGCTGACCAGGCAGACGTTGTTCTGCCCTTTCCGAACAACCATTTGCTTTCCCAAAAAAGCTCCTGAAATTAGCAATAAAAAAATTGAGGGTCACTTATCGGTATAAAAATTATCCTATCTCTCAAGTTGGACCAAACTGCACACAGTCAGCAAAATTTTTTTGAAATTGGTTCTATCTGTTGAATAATTACAGTAACACGTGGTGGTTATACTACTAAATTGTAGCTTATATTAAACGTTTGTATTTTTAACATAGCGCCATCTATTAAATATTTACTCAATCCAGTCAACAGATATCGTTATCTGACAGAATCGTTTGGAGCTAACAGATAATTGTGACTGTCAAATAATAGACAAATAATTTTCAATAAAATAATATTGTATTACGACTATAAATTGAGATGTAAGCTATCCTATCTTTTAAGTTGGACCAAACTGCACATTGACCAAAAATTTCATTGAAATCAGTTCAGTAGTTTAGGAGTCCATCGCGGACAAACAACGTGACACGTACTTTTTATATATAAAGATATAACGTCTATATAACATCTTGACAATAACTATTGAAAGACAATGACAGTACAAAACTCGTGTTCTAAACTACTAATACGTGTGTCATCATACTTTTGACATGTATATGTGTTTAATAGTCGCAGTCGAATTGAGTACCCCCTCCTTTTTTAAGTCCGTTGAAAAGAAAAGTTTCATCAAGACATAAAATAAAAATCTCTATAGCTTTATACCATCATTGTCATTACAGCTAATCAAAACTCCACTGCTGAGCATCGACCGCCCCCAAGGAATACCACATAACCTACTCAAAACAACATAGTTTCGTTAATATCATCGCCCTCGTTAATAAATTACCAAATACGAAACCCCAAGATTACTCAAAAGCCGTGTTAGATATTAGTAGATTTTCGACACTAGTCGAAATCTATTATTGAATCCGATACTAATCGGATCTGACGGAGGCGTAGGGCCGCGCAATGCACGCAACTACGATTGGTACGCAAACGTTAATGGAATTCAGCACAATGCAATTACAGACAATACGGTTTACGTTAACGCTGTTATTCAACATATTATATACCTTGATTGTTGATAAGCTTAGTTCTGTTAGTCTCATATCGAAAGTACTAGCTGTTAAATGTACCTACTATCCGCAAGTTTCTTTGCCTATTAAAATCCAAACAAACTCTTTAGACAGAGCTTTAGACAGAACACGTAGAATTAATAAGTACAGCCACACAAAGCAATACCAATTATAAGTTAACTTGTATATTTTTAATAATAAAACAGTACGACATTTTACATTATCGGTAACCACTACTCCCTGTTCCCCATTTTAATACACCAAGTTATTCAAATTACGAAACTCAATGTTTACACTATTTTGGTATCGGATCCGATAGAAGATGAAGCTATTTTCATACTTTCTAAGAAGCTGATAAATTAAACTACTGTGTGCACACAATTCTGAATGAATATTTTCTTTTAGAGCTTTTCAGACCTTAATAAACGAATTAAGCCACCACCATAAAGTCTCTGCCACAACGACGTTATTCAGTGTAGGAAAGAAGGGTGTTGGACCATTAGGTGTGAACAGAGTCGACATAAATTGTTGTCAAACAAATAAGAATGGTTTCATATAGAATTTTTGACCACTATAGTTCCCCCAGTTCTTTTGTCGAGTTCGACATCCAATACGTGGAAACTGGCCGAAACACCGCACTTATTTATATGTCAGACAAATACGTACCAATATATTTCTATTATATTTATATTTTTTTCCAAAAAATTTCATGTTATTATCCTTTTGTTAGATGTTATGTGTTTGTTCTTTTAGTTAACATTGTCACATTCCAATTATCTAAGTAAGTATCAAGAAATGGACATAGCAATACGAATATGCACTTTTAACATGTACGTTTTAAAAAGGTAAATATAACAAAAGTTATATTATGATACATATATAAAATTATTTTGTGGAATTCTCGAGGATATAGGAATGTAGAAGCTTGAAATATTTCAAGTGAATTTAAAGATGTAACCAAGCATACCCCGCATGCAGGAAACGTAGCAATGTAGTAAAGGATAATCCTATTTCTGCATTCATCTATACAAATAAATAAAATTGAAGTGTCTATTTGTAATATCAAAATAACCGCTTTTTACTAAGTGCTTATAACAAAAACACAATTTTTTTTAAAAATTGTCTGGCTATCTGTTTGTTCCGGCTAATCTCCGAAACGGCTGGACCGATTTTGACGGGACTTTCACTGGTAGAGAGCTTATATTATAAGGAGTAACTTAAGCTCGTTTGTCACCTTTATCCTATAAAAAAACATTATGCTATAGTTAAATGCTATTTTATTAAATAAATCTAATCACAATTATAAATGCTCCACTCTTAGGCACAGGCCCTTCTTGTTTACTTTTGACTATTTTGAATTTTCTTACTTAATCCTTTATCTATTTGAAATTACATATTTAATAAGCCTTATATCTTTTTTAATGTTTAATCGTTATTGAAATCATGAAGTATTTTTTTTTCTTATTTTTTTATTATCGTTATATTGTATACTAGCTGTTCCCCGCGACTTCGTCCGCGTGTAATTTAGGGTTTTAATTATGTTGCGTGGAACCCTAATTCTTTTTCTAAAATATAAGAAGCCTAAGTTACTCCTTATAATATCAGGTATCTGTCACTGAGAGTCCCGTCGAAATAGGTCCAGCCGTTTCGGAGATTAGCCGGAACAAACAGACAGACAAACAGACATATACTTTCACATGCATTTAGTAAAAAGCTGTTATTTTGACATAACAAACAGACACTTCAATTTTATTTATTTGTTTAGATGTGTGTACTCGGTTATTACCCTTAATTGTATTAAAAAAGATTACCCATTATTCTTACTTATTTCATAGACATTAATTATGTAAGAAAAACATTTAAACATAGTAAAGTGTTAAATAGAAATAGCTACACAATCTGTGGCTGTACTTGGTGTTTCAAACTGTATTTCATCGAGGGCGACTGTAATCGGTTTAGGAGACCGTCGCAAGCAGACGTGCCGAGCCTACCAGCTACAGAATGTACGTGTTACGTACCATGTGTTACCACGTTTTAGTCAAAAGTTTCCCTCAAAGGCTATTGTATTTTCTATATCAGACAAAATAACGTTCTTCATAAGATCCTGTGTTTTAAATCACACAGGACACAGGTTATTACGAAGTCTTTTATTCACCATAATGTTTGCTATTTAGAAACTGTGTAATTAAAAATATAAATATTTTAAAAATAAATAAAGAAATCCTTACATCATCAATCTTCTAAATCAGACCGTTACCGTCTATGGCTGGACCACTGCAAATGAAGGTTTTGTCATGATCGCCACACGTTGGGGTCAGATGGCTAATCGCTGACGTCTCGCCCCTGTCTCAGTCTAGATATTTTATATCTGCCATGTTAATAATAATAAATTTTAACAAAAAGTAAACCCCAATTTGCTAAAAAATAAGGTATTTATTTGCTTTCCTTAGGGGTAAAATTTTTTCAATTTCATTTTCATAAATTCCAGATTCCTTTGAAACATAACCTATTTAATAAAAAGAAATCATCAAAATTGGTTCACAATCTGCGAAGATATCGCGTAATATACATACAAAAAAATATACACTCCAATTGAGAACCTCTTCCTTTTTGAAGTCGGTTAATAATAACTTTACTGTCATTTATCGGAGGCCATATAATAGTTTAGGCATTTCCCATCGTCGCCCATTGTGACACCAACGTCACATTATAGGCTAAGGATTCTTTAAGGATTCCATAACATCCTATATGAAATATATATAAAAGAAAATAGACTTGAGTTTAATCTAATATGTGTACCCTAGTTACGTGGTTATATTCGTGTTAGCACCACTCCACTGCCCACATCCGAAATTCCGAGCCTCAAGTCCGTTCACACGAGCTGCATTACAATACTGCTAACCCGTTTGTCTTATACGCCTAGGAATTTGCACTTATATTTTACTTGAACTGAATTCTTTTGTAAATGTATTAATGACCATAAATATAACGAATGTATCTCTATACATAAAAATCAAATTATGTATAGAGATACATTCATTATATTTGTTACAAATAAAAAAGTTCTTCGATTCTCTACACTCACCATATGAAACATGCAGTGTCAAGCTGCCATTTTACGCTGGTATTCTGTGAGAGCGCTGTCCTTCCCCGGCTGAGCCGACCCATTCGTGCTACAACTATACTAGTAATAGAGTTGCAGCATGGCTCTACCACGCATAATAATTGTTTGCTTTACTTGTTTCAAATGTTTTGGATCTATGTTGAGGAGGTGTATTCCATAATATATAAATTGCAGATTAACAATCACCCAGACTCGGTATAATTAGGACATATAATAGGCCATACGAAAGAACACTTTCGCAGGGAACTTGTACAACTAACAAAAACGTTCTAAGCGGGGATTTAACTCGTGGCCCGAAAGACCTTCTCTAACAAGCCAGCTATTTCTATTGTAGCTAAATGCAATGTAAAATAAAGAACTTACAGTAAATTGCATAATAAATCCGTTCATGCTATCTCAGGGAAAGAATAAAAGACAAAACTCTGTGAATTTTAACAATAGAAACAACTACCACACAAATACATTTGTCCTCGAATGGAATGCCAAAACCGCAATACTGCGACGGATAAAAGCCTTTTAAAAATGGGTCAATAGCTTCACCAATTCTGATTCTTTATAAGTAAATATCCATAGAAAGGTGCCAAAATAATTCATTGATAATATCCAGTTATAAAGTAGTATAGTAGAATAAAAAGGGACCAACGGATTTCCGGTTATCACTTACCTTTATAGGCACTAATATTGAATTACGTTCGCATTTTCCTTGCCTGACTCTCAGATTGTAATGATAATTGACGACGACGTAGTTAAAAGATGGGTTGCCAAACTTAGCTCTTATCGAAAGGGGAACAAGACTCCTCATATCAATGAAACCTTGCGTCTGCGATATTAAATTTTTATTCATAATGATTGTTTTTATTAATTTGTTCGAAATGTTTTTGATTGCTTTCACAAACTTTTATCTTAGGGCGGGAAGGAAATTTGAGTTTTTTAGGGTTTCCAATTTTCCTCTAAGATATTAAATATGCCTTTTTGTCTCTTAATTATGAAAAAAGCACCTACCAAAAACTTACCCATGTTTCAATTGTGTATAGCTAAGAACTTATTATCTTTAAAATATATTATATGTATTTATAAAATATACTATGTACTATGTAGTTATAAAATATTATATATTTTATAACTACATAGGCTGCACTAAAAGTATCGGGAATGGAATATTTCCTCTGTTCCTGTCATATTAAAATCTTTTTAATTGAAAACTCCTTGGTTTTAAAAATCGAATACCATTTATTTATTTAAAAAAAGATTCTCGGGCTTGTTACAAGGTTTTGTCAAACTTGTTTAGTCGTTGAGAAAATGGAATTGACCCGAGAAAATTCAAGAGCGATGATTTATTATGACTTTCGAAGTGGTTTAACACAAAAATAGTATAATGACCGGATGAGTTGTTCGAAAATGAGTTAAAGCCAACAAAAATTGTTCGTTCACGGAGTGTTGCAAAAAAAATGGTGGCCACGTTTGTCTCCAAAACCGGCCATGTTACGACTATTCCTCATGAGGGACAAAGAACGGTTAATGCAGAATGGTATGCTAGCACTTGTTTGCCACGGGTCGTTTCTAAACTCCGTAAAGAGAACTGCAACCGCCGCATCATCCTCCATCACGACAATGCGAGTTCTCACACTGCACACAGAACAAAAGAGTTTTTAGAGCAAGAAAACATATAATTATTAGACCATCCGCCGTACAGCCGCGACCTAAGCCCTAATGATTTCTATACTTTCCCTAAAATAAAGAACAAATTGCGTGAACAGAGATTTTCATCACCTGAAGAAGCTGTGGACGCCTACAAAACGGCCATTTTGGAGAATCCAACTTCCGAATGGAATGGTTGCTTCAATGATTGGTTCCATCGTATGGAAAAATGTGTTAAATTTCGCGGAGAATACTTCGAAAAGCAATAAATACATTTTTAAATAGTAAAGTTATGTCACTTCCTTGATTCCCGAAATTTTCCTAGTATTGTTATAGGAAAATAACTTGTCAAATTATAACATTATTTGTGTATTTTTTATTTAGGTGGTCATACTGCCAGCTATTTTATATTTGTAACACGAATGAGTCGTCTCGATCGGGAAAGGACGACGGTCTCATAGAATATCACCGTAAAATAGTAGCTTAATGCTGCTATGTTTTTGGGACAAACATCCAGACCCGGAAAAATTATTTGTAGGCCATACAAATACTTGTTCCGTGCGGGATTCAAACCCGCGGCCCCAAGGCAACAACTCATTGCTAAGCCACTGCGCCACGGAGTCGTATTTTTATATTTAGCTGAAGACAAATTAAGATATCTACGGGGCACAACATCAAATTACCATCAGGTAGAGTGGGTGATCGTTTGTTAACCTTATTCTATAAAAAGTGTATCTTGAAAATGTACAATATCATGACATTCATCATCTATTTAGTAGTTAGGACTTCTTTCTAGAAATTTACTTTTCATAGTTCTAGTAGGTACACTTTATCTCTGTTACTATATCTTATGTAATTTTCGTCACGTAAAAGGCGGCTTTTTGGCAGTAACAGGTTCTTATCTACCTGGTGGAATGTACTCAGACAAACAGCCCTAATAGGTACTACTATTTAAATTGTCCTAATATGTTTTGCCACGCAATTTTAGTAGTAGTATTAGGGATCCTTTCTAGAAATTGACATTTTAAAGTCCTAGTACACATGATTGTGTAACTTTATTTTAAGTTATTTTACTCATCCGATATAAAAGTATAAATATGGACTTGCTTTTAGTGTTGTTTTTGTCGTGTAAAAGTAAATTAGAAATTTTTCACAAGCAGAAAAATAAAAAATATGAAAATTTGTATTTCTAAGTGACGTGGTTCAGTTTTGCTTTGAGTCGACCATAGAACAAACATTCGAGTCAAACGGCGAACAAATTAGCAATTTGATATTTACTTTAGTCTCCACCTGCTTTGTTAGTCAGTACTCGAGACTGGTTTTTTGAAAGGTTCCCGATTCTATTTTCTAATTTTGAATACTTAAGAGTATCTTCATAATTTTGAAAATAGCTATTTTATTTTAAGATCAAAATTAAAGGCACTATTCGTGTGTTTTCTTTTCTAAACTAATTATAAGGTCACAGAAAATGTTTGGACTTCAATGTTTTTAATTAAATATATATTTATATCAAATTAAAGTTTGAAAAGAGTAAAACATATTTCAAAATTAGAAATATCAGAAGCCCTTTAATATGGAAACTATTGTATTGTTTTTAGTTTTTGAAGTCAGTATTTTCATTTAAGTAATAAAATTACATTTTTTGCAAATAGCATGTTACATAAAAATCGTCATCCCTTATTTTTGCACCCTTAGATATGAAGTTTAGAACTTTTATTCAAAGTTATATGAACATCTGAAGAATATTTCGGAGAATGATTTCCGATACAGTGAACATACATAAAAAAAACATACGCTTCGAATGTAGAACTTCCTCGTCTTTGTTCGAGTTGTTCGAGTGTAACTCGGTTAATAATGATATTTAGCTAGATATAAGATTAGTTAGTTTGTATGTCTATGACTTCTTCATTGACAGACATTTGGTTGCATTGCAATAAAAGAAAATTGCGTAATATGGTCAGCATGCATTCTGCATTCATGCTGAACGTCAGCATTATTAGGACACATAATTATTTATTTTTAAAACTGTGAGATTATATGAAGTGATTATTATATTGTTATTCGTATTAATAATTTATTTAAATAATTACCTAATTAAAATTTGAAATAAAATACATCGAAATTGTTGTGTGTGATCAGCGAGAGAATCCATTATACCCATTTCTTCCCGTAGGAGTCGTAAGAGGCGACAGAGGAAACTGAAATCGGAAATGGGCAGTAACAAAAATCCTGATAAAACTTTATAACACTTTTAAAAAAACTGCGGTTGCCAACCCGTCTGCCAAGTATGGCAACGATTGAAAATAGTATCCTCCCCTATAAATTGTCTCATAGGGCATCTATATTGAACAGTTAACATTAATGTTGTATATTGATAAATGAAAAAAAAAATATGAATAAAATTTTTCTTAAACATTAAATTCTAAAGCCAAACAATACTTCGCTCAGTGCCTATTGTATTTTGTCAGAAAGTGACTACAAAAAAATGTTTTTGACAACTGATATATGAGTAATTCGACATGTTATGTTGATTAATCCGATGTTAGATTTATGACATAAATAAATCAATATCGGAAAAACAAACAAACCGACCGCACTCGTAACAAATACCTACCATCTTTTTGTCTCCCCTCTAAATTTATGACGCATAAAAATGTCATCCCCTTAAAATTTCACTGTTATTTTTGTAACTTAGGTTATATGTTTGTTACCTGAACCAGAGCCGTAGCACGGATAGGTCTGATCGACCTGGAAAGGTCAACGGTCTCACAATACCAACGTAATAAAATAGCGATATTACTGCGTTTCTTATGGCGAGTGAAGAAAACTGGAGACCCTATTTAATGGTAACGAGGCGTTCTATCTCAGTTCTCAGGGGCTGAAAACCCATCAATATATGTATACACTTAAATAAAGTTTACAAATTTCGAAATACCAGCGTGGCTTTACCAAGTAGATGATATACTATAATATGTTATAGTATATCATGTAGTTGGTAAAGCCACGCTGCAGCTATATTAATATATGCTCAGCTAGGGAATGATCACGCTCTCACATAATACCAGCGTAAAATAGCAGCTTAACACTGCTGCGTTTCGTATGGTGAGTGTAGAGAACCAGATACCCTTTTTACTGGAAAAGAGGCATTTCATCTTAGTCCTCACGGGGGACAGCACTTATGCATTTTGATTTTTTATTGAGGATAGCTTTAGATGTCCACGGGTCACAGCAACCGATTAGCATGAGGTGGCCTATGTGCTCGTTGTCACCTGTCCAATAAAAAAAAAATTATAAATAAAAAAAAACTAATAAGTAAATATCTTATGATATTTGTACTTTAATAAATAGAAATAAACATCGAGCAGTTATTATTATAATTATCATGATATTTTTTATATTTTATATTTTTATTTATATTTTATATTTATCTTAGTACATTTCTAGCTTAATTTGTAAATATGTAATTGTTTAGCAAACGGCCATATAAAACTACATTAGTGTTGAAACTTACGCGATAGGGCGACCCAAATGTTTTTGTAAATTAAAGTAAATTTACCCACATGTGTCGCGAAAGTAAGCCGCATTGGAAATTCTTACCCTGAATACTAGCCTTTAATAGTGGCTACCAACAATTATCGTGAAAGTGAATGTTTGTCTAAGCCGAATGGTCTATTCAGTGCAGCCAGCTAAAACTTAGTTTCCACGTAACGTTTTATTACAAGAGGACACAAAAGACAATTTTGTCTCTAGCTACACGGTGACTCATCGAATGTTGTATTAAGAGTTACCGTGAGTTAGCCGAATTTCGTTTTAAGTTTTATGTGGAAAATTTACATTTCAAATAAATTTGACAAATTTACATTGCGATAATTTTAAAGCGGTGAGATCCCTTGAAGTGGATAATTCGTGTAAATTATTTCTGATTTCCAATAATATAATCAAATTTATGTGCTTACATTCAATTTGAATGTTGGAAAAACTTTGGGTAGCTTTATGCGAATAGAAAATTCATACATATTTTGTCACCATCATTATCATTAGGCCCATCGGATGATAACAGGTTCTCCTAAGGAATGTCACAGAGCACGGTCCTGATCCACCATGCAGGTGGCATCAACTTCCTGCATCTCCTATCAGGGCATCACTCTTTCTAGTAGGAATACACTCTATACTTGGATTACCGGAATCTTACCGGTTCTGCTAAGGCACTCACAAGCACCGGCTCTTCTAGTACTCAGAACTGGACTGGGACTAGAAACTTTCTCATCGGTTGTCGCTTCGAGCTGTATGACCGGCTAATTGTCATTTCACCTTACTGATCCGTTGGGCTATGTCGGTTGCCCCGGATCATTTCCATTAAGAGCTCCTTCATGAAGAGAAACTAGCTACAGAGAGGGCTATACGAGTACTATTGTTTTAAAATTTTGAGACGAGTTTATTCGAGACGAGAAGATGTTTTGTAATCTCCCGCACACAATCGGTCGAAAGTGTACTTATTTAGTCGGATAATTTGTCCTAGGTTAACACGATCGTCATTAAATTTGAGCGTAATTCTCCCAATAATATCGACGTAAGTGTGACATGGACGTATACACATGGCATGACCTATGTTTTGTTCAGGTTCATCTTAAAACCTATCCTTGCAGAAGTACACCGATCCCTAACAAAGATGATACGTGAGGCTATTGAAATAAAAAAAAAACATCCTAATTTCAATAGAGAAGATGAGTGTGAGAGACAAAATTAAATACAAACCCAAGCATACCACCGCAAGACTTCAAAATACAGTAAGCTCGATCTGCGTAGATCGGATCAAAAAGTAATATTTAAAAATGAAGTTTACCGGGCTAACTATGACATCGAGACGCACACACGCGAGAGACATCTCTGTCATGTCATCCCCATGACTATGGGTGCTGTAAAACACCCGAATTAAAAATGAGAAAAATCAAACGCGATAAAATCTGTAAAATTAGGTTTATTTAAGGCATCATTGAAGTCCTCGCGAAGAGTGCAGATGTCCTCCAGCGATTCAGCCATAGTGGCTACATCGTCATCAATAGAAGAAAGACGATCATATCATTGATATGGTATCCTTTCCAGTCCAGTTGAAAACATATTTCAATGAAACGATTCATAGTTAAATAGTTAAGCGGTTAATAGGGGATATGACGTCACTCAGTCTTAGATTTCGTACTATAGTTCTGTACTCGGATAGCCATCGTAGCCCTAATATACAAACACTTCAACACTTCGCATATTGATCGGATATGATTGATTAAGTAGATTACATGTGTAAGTCTTATTGAAAGTCATTTTTTACTTTACCACTGGTTCGATAAAACCCTCTGTCCTGGAAAGAACCAGCAATAAACCCAGCGGCACTTTTTTTAAAGTAAATTTTACTTTAATGGTTGTACAAACTATTTCCAAAATTTATGTTAGAAACTACTGGGAAGCGACCACCTCATTTCCAGGGGTTATTATCAACCATGTATTCATTTATATTATATATAACCCTTTTAATATAGTTTCAGCTTATCTAAACATTTAAACTTAGTAATAGAGAGAGCCTGTACACTTTCCGGGACCTTGTTGTAATAGCATATATATTGCCCCAAGAATGAATTACTGACTCTGTGGAGTCGAGAAACTGGTATCACTAGCTTGTGTTTGTTCCCAGTGTTTATAGAATGTATATATATATATATATATATATATATATATATATATATTTACTAAAACTACCTTTGTTTTTGTGAACATACATTAAATTTTCGTAAATATACTGGGAGGCCAAAGTTAATATACGAGTATTTATTTCTTTAAATTTATCTCTAAGAGATTCTCTCGGTTTTAGGTTAATAAAGAGATCTAATGGCCCTCTTCTATAAAACAGAAATAGTTTTTGAATCAGCTGTATTTCCCCATAGCAAAATCCCATATGACATTATGCTATGGAAATAACTGAAATAAACTAATCTAGCTGTCTCGAGACCTCTAATCTTTTTTACAGCATAGGTTGCAGAACTTAGTCTGCTTGCTAGTTTTGATATATGGGGGCCCCACTGAAGCTTTGCGTCGAGAGTGATGCCTAGAAAAACAGTGGCCGCGGGTTCGAATCGCGCACGGGACAAGTATTTGTATGGCCTATAAATAATTGTTCCGGGTCTGGATGTTTGTCGTCGTGCAATTTATGTTTGTAAACTGCCTCCACGACACAGGAGAAAATCCTAGTGTAGGGGTAACATTTTAAAAATTAAAGAAAAAAAATTGACCCCACTTAATTAAGTTTCTGTTATATTCAGATGGCGAATATTGTAATATTGACGAGGATTACATACGTAGGTATTATCAGAATCAATACAAAGATGAAATAAATGATATTAGTTTAATTTCGACGATAATTACGATTAATGCTTAAAAAATTATTCCGCTGGGATTCTTGCTGGTTCTTAAAAATACACTCAATAAGTAATATATACAAGGTACAGATAACCTCACGTTTACTATTGAATAACTTTTTGCTTCTTATGATATTACATGACGTATCTTTATAAATGTAAATTATTTACCCATAAATGAGACCTTTCTTTATTTGTTCTTTTTACTATCACATTGTATCTTCCGTATCGTGGAGACGTTTTACATAAATTGCATATGCGACAAACACCCAATAACATGCACGGCGGGGCGGAAAATCTATAAAAAAAAAAACAAGTGAAAATAGCATGTCAGCTACAGTGTGAGGGGTCGGTTCCTCCCGCCGCGTCAGCGAGACGTCCAATGGTCATTATAGGGGATTCTATAACGTCGAAAATTGCAACGTTATAGACACCCCCAACTAATCAAGGGACGGGACGATCTGCAGAGAAGAGTTAAGATTAAGGAAATTGTGTTGGTTAGGGAGAATTTTTCCTTATTAACCCTTGAACTTTTATATTGATTAACAAGAAACAAGTCGCTTAATAAATTTTCAGTTTTGTTATATATATATATATATATATATATATATATATATATATCTATATATACTAGTTGTGCCCCGCGGTTTCACCCGCTTATTATTTAAGGAATTACTTGTTTATTAATTGATTTATAGTACTTCAGTAAAGACAATATTTCTAATAACCTTTTCATTTGGTATTAATATATTGGTTTTCACCGCATCCTGTTCTAGATAAGCCAACATATAACTGCCCATGGGAAAAACAGCATTTATTTAAATCTATCCCCACGTGCTTGAAAGTCTGTCCCTGTGCTTTATTTATAGTGACTGCAAACTATACTTTTATGGGAAATTGTATTCTTTCAAAACTAAATGGTAAATCTGTAGGTATCATAGGAATTCGAGGTATGAGTACCATTTGCCCATCTGCTGTCCCAGTCAAAACTATAGCAACTATGATATTATTTCTAAGAAATTTAACTTGAAGCCTAGTTCCGTTACAAAGTCTTGGTCGCCGCAAGTTTCGTAATAAAATAATGGAAGTGACACATTTTGAACTAAACCCCGCGAAATGACAGCTCGCTTATATAGGCGTTCACTGCTGGTTTCTTTACGGATCTCATCGAGCGGCTAGGGTTTATGCGATCGTTCGCGCTCCGAGCAGAGTGTTTATTATATTAATTTTTCATTACCTCTTAAACTATGCGATTAATATGCAGTGCCTAATAATAACGCTCATAAATCACTTGTTAATTTTCAATAAGTTTTATGCCACAAAATACCTTATTGTGGCTTATGTATAAGAAATAGGCATATAGTAGCACGGACTTTTTTTTAGGTGGGGCAAAGACAAATATTTTTGTAGAACATTCTATTTATGTAATACTAAACGTTACGCCAGCGCACGCGGATAAATCAGTTAGAGAGCGCCTTTTCTTCCGACTTGCTTAACAAAAATCAATATTTAAGGCTAACTGAGAGTTATAGGCTAATGCTAGATAGCCTATACTATTTCTCAAGAAAATGCCTATTATATACAAAAAGAATTTTTCAAATCGGACTGGTAGTTCCAGAGATTAGCGCGTTTAAACAAACAAAAAAAACAAAAAGCTTCCCCTTTATTATATTAGTATATATATGTGTATATATATATATATATATATATATATATATATATATATATATATACACATATAGATAATGAAACAGGAAATGGGCAGCAGCAGCTTCTTGGTAACAACTCAAAATAATAATAAACTGTGGTTGCCAACCCGCATGTCTAGCATGGCAACTATGGCAAAATCTCCCATGAGACAATCTATGCGGAAGGTCTGTGTTCAGCAGTAGACTTTTATAGGCTGTAAAGATTCAAAAAAATGACTAACCGTGTAGTTAATTTATTAATAATCGTTATTTTACACTAAAAAAATCTGGGGTGTTTTTGAAGTTAAACTCATCACAACACCCATACTAAATTAAATCTAAAGGCAAAAAGGAAAGGTAATTTCTTATCTCACATAACTTTTTATATACCTACTCATGTTTTATTTAGTTTCATGTAAGTATTAAAACTTTGAAAATATTAATTCGCTTCACTTGCAACTTCACTATGACATAAATGCCACAGTAATAAATAAATCAGTTGCGGTAAACTCAAGTAAACTCAATTATCTTTCATAAATACGTTGTAAACTTCAGACACAACTTTTTATTAATTTGTATCAAGTTTGACATTAAGTGGTTAGTAAAGTTATTGTTTCCTACACTCGGTGCAACTTCTAACAAACTTATCAGTAACAAAGTACATTCTAATCGATATTATTTCGTTGTTAATACTTTAATCACTTGGTATCCGGTGGCAGCGATAGAGAATCCACCATCCCAATTTTTTCCGTGGGTGTAGTAAGGGGTAGTGCCAGAAAGATCTTATAACTTTTGATAGGTAGCGGAATAATTATTTCATTAGCACCTGACGTGAATAGTCTAACCAACGATGAAGAACAGTATGAAAATACGACATTTCCGCTTCTTTAAAACCAAATAACAACATCCTAGTTGTTTATTTTCCTTTTCATTCTTGAATGATTCAATTGTCCCACTTAACCTGTACAATAAGCTCATCATTCAATTTTAATCCTACCTATCTTACCGTAAAGATTCCATTTTATTTGTCAATTACAATCCCTTGATGCGGAATATTGCGTCAAAGGAAATTCAATTGAAATTCTAATCATAATTTGATAATGTTCAAAGCATCTCGTAACACGTCACGTAAACTATGACATGTTTGTATGTCGTCAAGTGAATTTTAGACATGCGAAAGTAAGATGCTAAAAGCGTGCGTTACCCTGCGAAATATTTAAACCGACTATTTAGTTATGATGCCATAAGCCATACTAAGCGAATTAACTACACTTTAGCGAATATTACGAAAATGACAAACGACGAAAACAAGATCACAAGTTTATGGTTTATGAATAGCGTACCTACTCGTATGAAGGTTTCGTATATAGTATTTGAGTAAAATTTAATAAATGCCTTTAAAATTGCTTAAGTACCGCATTGAAACATTATATACAATTTATCATGAAACTATTTGTATGTATAAAAACTGATAATAAAAATAATCCTTTCACGTCCTTTGTTAACTTCTACTCTCACTTTATATATTCAGAAAAAAAAATTGATAGGTATCTTTTTAAATTTTAGTTTAATAGCAGCTAGTTCCCCGCGACTCGATTGATGAGATCAACTGAAAAAACAGATAAATAAAAATAAACAAACACCTGGCTGACCGACAAAAAAACAAAGCAAACAGACAAAAAATATTTAAATTGTTTTTTTTTTTGTAATAAGTACCGTATATATGCATTTAGCAAACAGACACTTATAGATTAAATAAATAAATGAGTTTGTCAACACGCAGTATAATATAAAGATCGGCACTTGGCAACAGTTATGAAGACACACCTACAGGAAAATAAAACACAACCCGCCTTTTTGTATTACATTTGCACAACACAATATGTCGATAATATTGGTTAACTATAGTGACTTTTTAACTAAGATGTTAGGGTTTATATATTTTTATAAACATTTATTACGTTATTCCGTATTATTTTTGGTTAGTATTAGTATAGAACATTATTATACATATTTTAATTACGATTTATGGTATATTAGATTAAAAATGCGCTTGATGACTCAACGCTACCATTGAACAAATTCGTACCTATACTTCGTACCCATACTTCAGAATATTGATCATAACTTTTGATATAATTCATCATCATCATCATCATCATCATCATCATTACAGCCCTTCACAAGTCCACTGCTGAACATAGGCCTCCCCCAAATAATGCCACAAAGCACGGTCCTGAGCCACCTGCATTATCACTTCAGCACTTCGATATACCGACAGTCAACTTGGCACCGCTGAAGGGACTGCAGTACCGCCCAAAATTCGACGGAATCAAAGGCTTTCTCATAGTCCACATACGCCAGACATAGTGGCAAATTGTACTCCTTGGACTTCTGTACAATTTGCCGAAGGGTATGTATATGGTCTATGGTGCTAAAGCCTTTTCGGAAACCGGCTTCTTCGGAAGGCTGGAAGACGTCAAATCTGCGCGCGATATATTAACCGAATTTAATAAAACAAAGACTAAATTTAACAAAAAGATAAGCTTTATGATTTTCTTACCGATTCTGTTGATATAAATCAATATTTTAAACGTGATACGTTAACAAACAAACAAACATAGGACAAACAGACGGACAGACAGACAATTCTAAAAATGATAGAAATGTATTTAATTAATTATTTTTAGTCCCTCTTTTAAATTCTCTTACAAATATATGAAATTTACAGACATTTATGTATAGATTACATCTAAACTGCCTTTTTTACTGGAAACGAGGCATTCCACCTTAGTCCTCAGGGATGACAACGCATATGCATTTTGATTCTTAATCGAGGATAAATGTATGGGCATATTTACAATCAAGTGGACTGTGTGATCATTTGTGATCCTTATTCTATAAAAAAAAAACAATATTTTATACATCTTTGATCACACATAGTTGAAAGGGCAAAGGCAAAGCTCAAGTGTCTACACAACATTGCAAAGGAGACGTTTGAAACAAAAGCGTCTTAATGAGGAAATCGTGTACACAGCGCGACACCTCGATAGGGAACTTAGAGTAATGATTGAGTGAAAGCGACCATCTAGTATTGCGACGCAAACCAGTTCAATAAATAGCCATCATAATACGGCACAACACAACACTAGCATCAGCATTCGCAAACTCGAGAGAAAAGTTAAATAGATTCATATTCACACCATTAACTCTTTACTGCCGGGTTTATTTTCCAATCCATAAGTATCGCATTGTACTATAGGTTTTTCTTAATGGAAAAGTCAGTCCATGGTGACATTTCACTTCGGAACGGAAGAAAGTTGAATTGTATCCAAATCAACTTTCCCGATGTCGGGGAAAGTTAACAACGACTAAGAAAGAACTTAATCGACTGTGTCAAAGACAAAGCCGTTGATCCTTGCCTTTTCACTTACTATAATTAAATCCCATTTAAATGTGTTTCTTAATTCATATGTAAAAATAGGTATAAAATCATCGTGTAAAAACTAAATAAATGTAAAATATTCCGTTTCATATGTGCTAGAGCCATGGTTCAGCTGAAAAGTTGTAGCCCAAATTGGTCGGCTCGACCGGGGAGGACCACGCTCTTACAGAAAACCAGCGTAATATAGTATAGTATGGTCATCCGCGGCGAGTGTGACAGTGGGGCATGCAAATTATGCGGCACAAACACGTTTTTTTTGGTTAAATTACATCTACTGAACAACGCAGGAACTTTTACGCTATTGAATATACCAACAGCTAAGTTAAGTACATAGCTTCAACTATTTTATAGAAAGACGTTATTTTTTAAAAACTACTCAGAAAATTTGCCCCATCTGGTGGAAAACTCATTATCACACAAAAATGGACGTTCAAATTATTTATAGATCTTAAAATATTTTGACATTAGTATCATCTCTTCAATTTTGTCGAAAACCATACATAATAATATAGTAACTAAAAAAATAAGCGTACTGTCACACTTGCCTCATTGATGGGGTAAGTGTGACAGTCTTACACCTCAATAAGTTTTAATTACCTTAAATTACAAAATGAGCAATTACAAAAGCACTTAATAATTGATGTAATGAAACTGAATTATCTATGTTAAATCCTTACAGTATTTAAATGTCGATTATATTTTTAATTAATTTATGTCACACTTGCCTCGGGTGACCATACATCAAGTTCCTATTTTACGTAAGTATTCTATGAGAGCGTGTTCCTCCTCCAGTGGAGCCGATCCTTCCGTGTTGCAACCATAATATAGCTGCAGCATGGTGCTACAACGTTTAAAAACACTACGTAAAAAAACTGGTAGCATCCAGCTACCAGGAGTTACAAATAATATAATATATTCAATAAAATCCGTAAAATTTGGATTACTAAGGCTATTGAATATTACGAAACAATAACAAGATGTATAATAAATGTAAAGTAGCGCAGACAACTCAAATAAATAGACCTAATAATGTTACAAGGCACGTGTTACATCAAACTCTTACTATGGTAACGCATGGGAATAAATTTAATTGTTTTCACTCGTGACGCCGAAAATTCCCACGACTTTGGTATTACTTTAACGCTCTTGCGCACACTTATATAACAAATTGCTTCATTACGGTCATAGCTTATTCGCCATCTGTTTTTCGTTCTTATTTAAACAAAAGATATATATTTTTCGGATATAAAGAAATATTACGACGTGAAGGAGCGTTTTTATCGAAAGATAAAATTCACTGTTACGGTCGTAACTGCCGATGATAAGTTATTTGACACGCCCAACGAATTGTAAATTTATGGCTGATCTAACTCGTTTACACCGAAAAGACTTAACGACTTGACTGCATGAAATACTTAGATTACAAAATGGAGCATGATTCTGTAACTTGGAAATTAAATACTAGGTTTATCATTGAAACATGTTATGATCTTAATCAACCAAAGCCTTTTTGGGATTAGGTTGCTATATAATTTTATGATACCATCGTATCACATATTGTACATAAATAGCTGACTAAAGCTGTACATCATCATTCTAAATATCACAGTATCAAATGGATCACAGTATCCCCTTAACATCAGATAGTGCAGTATGCTCGTCTGTCACACTTATTCTGTAAAAAAAAACAGGTAAAGAGAGATGAGATTATTTAAAATGGATCATATAATAAAAATTACAGGAAACAATTTGAAAATTCGTAAAAAGGATTTATGTATGTGTGTATATAAAGGATAAATGTGAAAAAAAAGTTTAAAAAGTTGATACAGATAGTATACTGCTATTTAGAAATTAGCATATTATTGAACATTTTTGCAAATTAAATGAGTGTTTTGAAATAATTTTTAAAATTATTTGCATTTCCTTTAATTAAGTTTTACATCAATCCCATTTAATCATGATTTTGAATACATTGGCAGCCCACTGCTTGATCTTTCACGGTATAAAGGATTTTGCAACATCGCAACGCATGGTCGAAGCGTCGATTCTGGATTTCGTTATTGATTTAGATATTTAAATGTAGCTGCAACAGGGCTTCACCACGAAATTGCTTTGTAATGGAATTTCTTTTTGTTGTATGTTTGTCTGTGACTAATAGGTCACGTGATTATATTAAGTACCAAGTTATAGCAAAAAAAGAATGTATTAATTCTGTTACTTGTAGTTAAAGGCATTAGTCGCCTTCAATGACCAGACGATAATGACCAAGGACATTGGGTTTGTGATTTATGTAGGCGATCACCTATTTCTTTTATTTCACAATTTTCCATCTAAGCCCATTTTTTTTGCTAATCATGGTCCTAACTCTGTTCTATGGTCTACTGCCTACTGGCTATCACTTCGGGTATTAAAATCGTGATGCTATGTATGTATGTATGTATGTATGTGATTATATTTCATTTCATGAAACTAAAATTTCGTGGAAAATACTAAGAAAGAACAGCTTTGAACTTTCCATCATTCTTTCGATAAACGAAAACAATGAAGTAACACGTATCAAGCTAAAATTAGAAACTACTTCGGAGTTATAAACCAACACGTGCAGATAATTGATTTCGAAGCCGTGATAAAGGTAATGTATATAGTATCTGTGATCGCTCGGTGGCAAATACATCCTTCTCCCCACCCCGGACAACTTTCGTACGTGATCCGAATGTTGCCAACACGATTCATTTCAATTACCAACACGATCAATGCCTAAATTCGGTAACGTCTTCGGGAATCGCTTTTATATTTGTAATATGTTAAAAAACATACCATGTTCAAATAGTGATTAACACACACATTAGTAATATTTTAATTAAGAATGAAAAGTATTTTGTTTAATTAGCATGTTGATAACGTCAATCGAAAGGTGTTTGAAGCATCGTATCAAAAATTTTCAAATCGTTATTTTATTTTTAATTTTATATAAACGAAATTAATAACTTTTTAAGGCTCCTTCACTGTTTCTCTAAAAGTTATGCTAGATGAAAAAATTATCCGAATTTATTCGATCGTTATTTCTTGTGTTTTCAGTTAATTTCGGAAAAATACTTCAAAATGATACCTCCGCCTTTTCTCAAAAAGATTATTCCCTATGAAAAATTCCATGTTAACTCCGTTCTATGAACATTAGGAGATATGATTCAAGCTACCGCGATCAAATAGAATGAAAACTAATTTATGTATTTAGCTAATTGAATAAAACGCAAATTGTATGCTTACACTTGCGGGCTTTCTTATTGTATAATCATTATCATTATTTCGGTGTATTTGCACTTTGTTTAAACTAATGTGACAAACGAACTTCAGTCCACCTGGTGGTAATTGCAGTGATAATTGCGGTTCATAGTAGAGTCATGCTGCAGCTATATTAGTAGTATAGTTGTAGCACGATTAGATAGGCTCGACTGCGGAAAGATCACGCTCTCACAGAATATCAGCGTAAACTAGCAGCATAACACTGTTGTGTTTCGTATATTGAGTGTAGTGAACCGGAGACCCTTTTTACTGGAAATGAGGTGTTCCATCTTAGTCCTCACGGGTGACAGCGCTCGGGTGACGTTACCACAAATTACTCACGACCGAGCACCTTGACCCGAAAGAACTATTCGGAGGCCATAGAAATTATTTTCTTATAGGAATACTATTTCTATATGATAAATAGGGCTGGTAAATGCGCACAAAAATATAAACTAAAAAGATAGATGGTAATTCAGAAACTAAGCGTATCTGGCATTGTCTATTCTTCACGTTTTCTTATAATCTGTTCAGCCATTCCGAAGATTAACCCGGACAGACAGACGACAAAATTTTAAAAAATTGTTAGTCATGGCATGCAAATAACCCCGTCAGCACGATAATAGACGGTTAATTCGATATTACAGACTTCAATTTTCAAGACGTATGAAGTTAACCTCCCTTCTGGTAGATGACGCGATGAGTTTCAATCCGAATTCACATTTTGATTATTGAGGATAGATGTATATGTCTACGGATCACAGCAACCACTTACTATATTATACTATATTCTATAAAAAAACGGACAGCTGCAGCCAGATTCAAACTCAGAAGGCTGCAGATGCGTTGTCACCTATGTGGGACTAAGACTGAGATGGAATGTCTCACAGCCTCTAATTATACTGGTCCTCTATACCCCTCAGATCGGCACACACCTGTGCAAGCACTGCAGTTTGACGGCAAAAATAGATAAGAAGGTGGTATCTATCCAGACGGACTTGTACGAAGAAGACAAATCCTACCACCTAGCTAAACTTACTTTTGATCATATCTAATCCCTTTCATATTTAATTTTATACGTGGTAGAGTCATGCTGCAGCTATATTAATAGTATAGTTGTAGCACGAATGGGTTGGCTCGACCGGGGAAGGACCACGCTCTCACAGAATACCAGCGTAAACTAGCAGCTTAACACTGCTGTGTTTCGTATGGTGAGTGTATAAAACTGGAGACCTTTTTACTGGAAACGAGGCATTCTATCTTAGCCCTCACGGGTGACAACGCATCTGCATTATAATTCGCAAACGTGGATAGATGTAGATGTCTATGGGCCACAGCAACCACTTACCATCAGGAGGACTGTATGTTCGTTTGTCACTATTATACGATAAAGAAATACCTACATGAAGGAAGAAAAAATGCCTTTAATTATATTATTTACTTTATACGTTATAAGCAATCACGGAGGCTGATATCCTCGTATCCGATCTAACTTTTATAGAATAACATAGCAACAGCATAGCTAGTATTTTTGAATAGCTAACTGCTCTGGTTCTCCCTGTAAACCGCGGTAAAAGCTATGAAACCAGTTCCTGCAACCGGAAACGTATTCGTAGCTCTTTTCTCTGGCAATTAACCTAGGATCCGCAGCTCTATTGTTAGATATACTCTAAATACACAAGGTCTTATTACGTTAGTAAAGTGAAATGAATTTACTTATGTCAACTACAGCACTAGGTATTAAATATTCTGCGCAGTCGAAAACTATTTGGATAGCAGCATTGCTTAAAACCATTTAACGGGAAATTTTTGTCGTACTTCATCAATTACTTGCCATAAAATACTCATAACGGCAACTGGGAACAGGCAAGCCGCCAACCAAGCGTGTCGATTTCGCCGAACTCTCATATGTCAAAGGCCCATGTCAAACATTGGATAAGATAAGAAATAAGGCGCATTAATTATAGCAAATTGGTTTGGAGGTATAATTTATAAAACAATTGCGAACTTAATTTGATTCGATTACTGAAAGTAAATATAAACTTTAAGAGACTTATTAATTAACATTAACCAATTTCCATTCAGCGACGATAGAGTACATTAAATTTTGCTCATCCGGGAGGGTTGCATAGAGCCCCGGCGTAATTGCAAAGAGCCGACTCAGCTAAGATTTACCAATTAAGGGAATCGGAAGCGGAACCACTCGCCAACTCAGCGACTGTGAGATCAGCGGAGCGCGGTAACCTGCTTCGACTTCATACGCGCGTATACTTTAACTGCATGCTTTGCTTCAAACCGAGAGTCTAGTTAAAATTGTAATAAAGCTTTGCTTAAGTTTTTAAGAGATGTTATTTATAACAGAAATCTTGCGAAATTGGGGAATATTCGTTCGTTTTCGTAGTTCGTTTCGTATAGGTAAAATATTTTAGGTTGACTATGAGTTTCAGAATTAAATTTTTATTAGAACGTCAATGCTGCAAATCACCTGATTAAAACCTCTGTTGCCTCTTACTACATCCACGGATAGTGGATATTCTTACACCGCCGCTACACAGTTTATACGTAAATAAAAATATGACAGGGATTATATATATATATATATATATATATATATATATATATATATATATATATATATATATATACCTAGTCAGGTCATAAATTCTGTCACATGTTTAATATAAAATAATTGAAAAAAGATCATTCATTATGTAACCATTTATATACCAAAATGAACTTAACAAAACATAGATTCTTATGACATTAAAGTTTATTCAAAATGACCTCCGTGATTTTGAATACAGGCCTTCAATCTGTGCAGCCAGTCGTCTATCGCAGCACGAACGGGGTCCATGTCAATATCGGCGGCTGCCTTAATCAAGGATGTCTTGAGTGACTCCAAATTGGGATGAGGCTTTGAGCACGCCTTTTCCTCCAAGTGTTGCCATATCTTGTAATCTAACGGATTCAAATCTGGACTGGAGGAGGGCCAGTCTTCGTGCCGGATGAAGTCGATTTCACGCGCCGCCAGTCAGTCTTGTGTGCTCTTCGCTCTATGAGCTGGCGCCGAATCTTGTTGGAATACCCGGTGCCTGTTATTGAACATGGTATGAGAAACAGGTTCCACAAGGTTCGTCAGGACTGTATTCTGATACACAACTGCATTCGTTTTTACACCTTTCTCACAAAAATGTACCTCTGTTAAGCCCCAATAAGAAACTCCCAACCATACCATGAGCGAGGATGGAAAATGACTTCGTTGGACTCGCTGAATACGGTGGCTCGCTTCTTCACTACTGTGTGCGTACACCTTATCATTTTGTTTGTTGTAGCTCTCTTCTACGGCAAAAATGTTTTCATCCGAAAAACGAATTTCCCGATATTTTTTTCCCGCGTACCTCTTCAACAAAGCGCGGCATCTCTTCAGTCTCAGGTCCATTAGACGAGCAGTTAAACGATGTCCTGTTTTTCTTCGATATTCCCGAAGCCCCAAGTCTTCATTTAACACCCTTTTCACCGTGGCTCTGCTTAACCCCATCTGAAGGGCCAACAGTTTCTGCTTACGTTTGGGATTTCTTTGAATTCGCGCCTTCACAGCTTTTATCACTGCTGGAGTCCTAACAGACCGAGGGCGACCACTTCTTGACCTGTAATCTACACTAGAGTCTTCATTGTATCGTTTGATGGTACGATAAACGAATCTTTTGGTTATATTCAAATTTTTCAGTATGTCAAAAAATTTGAATTGGCGCGTAACCGCAACGATGCAACGCAATAACTGCAACACGGTCTTCTTTAAGCGTCCACTCCATATTTAAAAATTGGTAAAATTCTAAAAAGTATGCAGTTTTATTTTCATGAACAATTCGAAATTCGAATTTAATAAACTTAATTGTGGCCAGCATTCTAAAGGAAAAGTTTTTACTGTGTGACAATACTTATGACCTGACTGTGTATATATATATATATCTATACAAATAAATAAAATTGAAGTGTCTGTTTATAATGTCAAAATTACAGTTTATTACTAAATGCATATGAAAGTAAATACGTTAGTTATAACTAAAATACAGTTTTTAAAATTATTGTCTGTTTGCTCCAGCTAATCTCCGAAACTGCTGGACCGATTTTGACGGGATTTTCACTGGTAGATAGCCGATTTTATAAGGAGTAACTTAGAGAATGGCTCTCCAGCACCTTAAAAACGGCAAGGCCCCAGGCGAGGATGGAATTACAGCGGAGCTTCTGAGAGCGGGTGGAAGACCGGTACTTGAATTCCTTCAGAAGCTCTTTAATTCCGTCCTCCATGGTGGCATCACACCGGAGGCGTGGAGCAGAAGTGTGGTGGTCTTGTTCTTCAAGAAAAGCGACAACGCTCTCTTGAAGAACTACAGACTGATTTCCCTTCTGAGCCGCGTCTACGTTCTGTTTTCGAGAGTCATTACGAATCGTCTCGCGCGCAGACTTGACGACTTCCAGCCTCCCGAACAAGCCGGTTTCCGAGAAGGCTTTAGCACCATATACCACATATATACCCTTCAGCAAATTGTACAGAAGTCCGAGGAGTACAATTTGCCACTATTTCTGGCGTATGTGGACTATGAGAAAGCCTTTGATTCCGTCGAAATTTGGGCGGTGCTGCAGTCCCTTCAGCGGTGCCAAGTTGTCGAAGTGTTGAAGTGCTTGTACAGTAGGGCTACAATGGCTATCCGAGTACAGAACCAGAGTATGAAACCTATCCAATTGCAGAGAGGTGTTAGACAGGGTGACGTCATATCCCCGAAACTTTTCACCGGTGCATTGAAAGACGTTTTCAAGCTTCGGGACTGGAAAGGATACGGTATCAACATCAATGGCGAGTACATCACTCACCTTCGATTTGCCGACGATATAGTCCTTATGGCAGAATCGCTGGAGGACCTAAGCACTATGCTCAATGACCTCAATAGTGTTTCCCAATGGATAGGTCTTAAGATGAACATGGACAAAACAAAGATCATGTTTAATGTCCATGTCACACCTATGCCGGTAGTTGTTGGGAGCACTAAGCTCGAAGTTGTTGACGAGTATGTTTACCTGGGACAAATAGTCCGACTAGGTAAGTCCAACTTCGACCGAGAGGTCAATCGACGGATTCAACACGGTTGGGCAGCGTTCGGGAAATTACGGCACATCTTCTCGTCAGGTATACCTCAAAACTTGAAAACGAGACTGTACACCCAGTGCGTGTTGCCAGTGATGACAACTGAGAGCCAGTATTTTCAATATTAAAGACAGAAATTTCAATTTTATTTAAATGCATAAATAATAAATTAATATATAGCTTATAATAAAACTAGCTGTTCCCCGCGACTTCGCTGGCGTGATGGGGTTATTATGTTTTTGCGCGGAACCCTAATTATTTTCCTAAAATAAAAGTAGTCTAAGTTCATCATCATCATCATCATTACAGCCCTTCACAAGTCCACTGCTGAACATAGGCCTCCCCCAAAGAATGCCACAAAGCACGGTCCTGAGCCACCTGCATCCATCGACTTCCTGCATATCTTACCAGGTCGTCACTCCATCTAGTGGGGGGACGCCCTACACTTCGCCTGCCGGTACGAGGCTGCCACTCGAGAACCTTTCTTCTCCATCGGTTGTCGATTCTTCGAGCTATATGGCCGGCCCATTGCCACTTAAGCTTACTAATCCGTTGGGCTATATCGGTCACTCTGGTTCTACTGCGGATATCCTCATTTCTGAGTTTATCACGCAGAGTAACTCCGAGCATAGCCCTCTCAATATACACGAATCTAATTACAATTTAGAAGCATTGCAAATGTTTGCGATGAACGTGAAGTTTAATTATTAGGGCAACTGATGATTGAGTCGAAAACGAAATCCAGTTCAAACCTGTATTAATAATGTACAAACGATTTCCTATTTATATATATTGTTTTGATTGTGTTGATGTATTTTTGACACTAAATGTGATTTTATTGTTTAGCTGCTCAAAGGATACAAGTTACTTAAAGACACAATTGTTTTGAAAAGGAAGCATTGTAGTATCCAGAAGTTAATTAACTGGACATTTACGAGTACATAGTGATAATTTTCTTTCTACATTATACTGAGTCCGCCTAATAATTCGTAATTGCACTATACCGGCAAAGAGTTCCAATTTTCTCTACGGATTAAATGACAACATAACTGAAAGCAAACATTTAAAGAATTCACGTATACTGTAATCACGTCTTAAATTGAAACGGTGTTTATGCATTTTCTACCATAAACATTTATAAAACATCGTTTCGTTACAGGTCGAGGCCAATCAAGATAACAGCGACCACTTTCAAATATTGTCGGAAAGTATCATCTACGCATTAGTTACGAGTACAGTGTCGCAAGTGTATTCGCAAGCATAAAGGTACTAATCCTTAACTATCCGCACCCAATGCAATGCTTATGTCATAAGATCGGAGGTTGGTCAACGTAGAGTAAGGTGGGCATGGAAATAGATTTAAATAAAATTTATTTTAACACCATTACTAAACCGAGCGACACTTAGCTTACAATGTTTTTGAATTTTTAAGTTAAAATAAAAAGCAAAGTAACAGTCTATATACGTCCAACACCTGGGCACAAGCCTGCGTGTTGGCGGTTGACACAACATGTCATCAAATTATTTTATTCCTTAGACATCTTAACGATATTTTCCTTTACCGCCGAAGCACATAATAATTGTTTTTTTTCTTATTCAGTACAGACAATTACATAAAATGATTGCAAGCAAATTTTCATTTACCACTGTTTCGAAAAATACTTTTGTCCTGGTAAGAACCAGCAAGAAACTCAGCGAGATGTTTTTAAACATAACATTTTACAATGATAGAGTACAATTATTTATAATAATTTTAATAGAGCTAGCATGGTAGTGATCACTTCATACCCAAGAGTTTCTTTAATTCCATCCATTACAGCCTATAAAAGTCCACAGCTGAATATAGGCTTCCCTCATAGATTGTCTCATGCCATTTTGCCATAACTGCCACGCTTGACGAACGGGTTGGCAACCACTGTTTTTGGGGTTCTGTATCCGAAGGGTTACCAACGGTACCCATTACCAAGCCTACGCTGTCTGTCAGCGGGCTAAAGCTAACGCGGAACGCTTGAACGCGTGAACGCTGTCTGTCTGATAGATCCCTAACTCTATAAATTATTAAATATTTAATGGTTCATAATGAACTCATTAACAGATGGGATGGTCCAACCCGAACTCAAAAACTTTATTTATTAAATTTGCTAAACGTCATGGAGTCGCGGCTTCTTGATATTTTTAGACTACTGTATATTTCAAGTTGGCCACATTTTAACGACGGTAAAGTCACGTTAGTCTCTCGACAGATTTAATTTCTTCTTTAGTTATCATGCACACCGTGTAACATATTTTAATGAGTCTGAGCTACCGCGATCGTGTGGATTTTATGTTTTGAAAGCGCTCAATAAAATAGGATATTTCTAACTTTTGGTATAAAATATTTAATTAATTATGTTAATAGCTGCGTACCTACTCTTCCGACTTTAACTTAATTTAAATGATATTTATTTACTAAGAAATTTGAAGGAGAATTATTGTAAAATATGCCTAAATAAATATTTCACTTATGGGCACAGGAACCCCTCTAATTTCTTATAAGGTAATCGTCCGTCACGTTCCCTCAATTAGTTATGCAGGAATCTTAGCGAATCGCCGAGTATGTGGACATTTCCTTTTCTTATTCTAGTTAATTTTAATTTATTTTCAATCTTATCAAAAGAACCTGATTTGGACAGAACTTTATATTGTATTTTATTTTTTTATTTTATTAACCCGTAAATAGTTAATACTGGACATAAATTTCTCATATTCAGCAACACCTTTCATCAACATAAATATAAACAATCCACAGCATAATCGACAAGATGGCGGATCTATTGGTGACTGTGACTGATTTTTGTATTTGAAAATTACTACATCTGATTGTAGTACTTTTCAAAATAATAAATAATAAAAAAAACTTCATATATTATACTGGAATTACATTAGCTATTACTTAGATAGCACAGCTGTGGCTCAGCTATAAACTTTTACCGCAAGCCGTAAATTTATACAAATTATTTAAGAAGTAAGCCTTAGGTTTTTTAACGCTGTACTTTTGACAGCCCATAGAAACTACAGCGATGTCGTTTCCTTTATCCATAAATGTACAAATACACCAGAAAATGATCGTTTTCGAAACAAAAATTACTCGTTAAGGTGAAAAGTGGGTAATTTTCTTTTATAATACAAGGCTATTGGTACTTAGTAACTGGATTCTTCGCTACACGCAAACTGGCACGCAGTTTGAGAACGTTTGCATAACAATGAGATTAAAGGAAGCTTTCATTAAAAACTTATCTCTATTACGCCCAAATGAACCCCTGACCGGGGTTGTTATAACAAAAAAAAACGAAGCCGGGACAAAGCAAAGGTAAATTAAACAGCAAAATAAATAGGCAACACGTTTGAAGGTAATTTCTTGTATTGTCTACAAAAAGAATTGTCCCTTCGCGAAGAACTTTCATTTGTTTGTAAATTTTGATACCATTTGTAATTTATTACTATTTTCAAGTTTTCTTTAAACAAAACATGTAAATTAGGGATTATTATAATTTTTCATATGATAATTAACGTGCTAAATTAATTAATCCAAATTATTTAATTAAATCATCATCATCATCATCATTACAGTCCATCACAATTCCGCTGCTGAAGATGGAGGTATAAATTCAGTAGTCGAACTCAAGGAATGCCACAAAGCACAGTCCTGGGCCACCTGCATCTCTCAGCCGGTCCACACTCTATGTGGTAAAAGGCCGCCCTACACTTAGCTTGCCTGTCCGAGACTTCCGTTCGAGAATCACTATTCCCCATCGGCTGTCAGTTCTTCAAGCTATACGGCCGGCCCAGTTACTGATCCTGATCGGTTAATGTGTTTTAATAAATTATTAACTAAATTTTTAAGAGTGATATAAAATATTATCGTTTTTTCCAAGTAGCCTTAACCTGCTGTTCCACTAACATGGCTTTTGGAACCAACCAATGGTGGTATATCCATTTAAAAATGCTGAACCTAAATCTCACAGCCTGGTTACGGGGAGCAGCACACTAATGCGATAGTATCGGATGGTAGCAACCCACTTGTGTCACTCAGCGTAAGTAAGAGCCATGGTAGCTCAGTGACTAAGCACTCGCTGTAAATTTCACAGTACGCGAGCAACCCGGGTTTGATCCCCGCCGGCACCAATGAAATTGTTAATTGCAATTTTTAGTGCTGATTTAATGCTGTAAATTTAACTTTCCAGTTATGCAATCATTTTTGCATATTATAGAAAAATACATATACCCATCCGTGGATATAAAGAGGTTGTTAAAGAATAAGGAGTTTTGACACTCAAAGTACTACCACGTTGACCAGTCCCAACGGAGACTAGCCATCTGCGTAGTACAAGACTAAAGTGCGTAAGTACAGGTGCACTTTTTATTCCCTCACTCTCATATTCCGATAGGACGACTATCTTATACGACCGGAGAAACATCAGGCGCAGAGCCAACGGCTTTACGTGCTTTTGGGGTTTTTAACGTGGTAGAGCCATGCTGCAGCTATATTAGTAGTATAGTTGTAGCACGAATGGATTGGCTCGACCGAGGAAGGACCATGCTCTCACAGAATACCACCGTAAAAGAGCAGCTTAAACCTGCTGTGTTTCGTATGGTGAGTGTAGAGAACCGGAGACCCTTTTTACTAGGAAGGAGGCATTCCATCTTAGTTCTCACGGGTGACAACACATCTGCATTTTGATTTGCAAACGAGGATAGATGTAGATGTCTATGGGTCACGGCAACCACTTACCATCAGGTGAACTGTGTACTCGTTTGTCACCCTATCCTATAAAAAAAAACACCATCGGCTTCCTAAATCCAAGCTGCTAATGAGAAATTCTTGCACGAAAAATCCAATGACTGATTTTGGTCTGACTTGGGATTCGAAACCCAAGATCGCACGATCAGCGGTCACGCTTGCAACCACTAGTCCAACGAGGCAGCCAGTTTTTTTTAAATATCACGCAGTTCTACATATCTTAATTATGTTATACCTTACATTTTTTTATAGGATATGGGTGACAAACGAGCACACAGTCCAACTGATGGTAAGTAGTTGCTGCGGCCCATAGACATCTACATCTATCCTCGTTTGCGAATCAAAATGCAGATGCGTTGTCACCCGTGAGGACTAAGATGGAATGCCTCTTTTCCAGTAAAAAGGGCCTCCGGCCACCTGCACTCACCAAGCGAAACGCAAAGGTAAACCTCTACTTCACGCTGGTTTTCTGTGAGGTCGTGGTACCACCCCGGTTCGAGCCGGCGCATCCGTGCGACAGCAAAAGCTGCCGCGTAGCTCTATCACTGTTGAAAACATTACATACATTTTAAATAATTTAAAACTTATACGTGGTAGAGCCATGCTGCAGCTATATGTATGTGTTTCGTATGGTGAGTGTAGAGAACCGGAGACCTTTTTTACTGGAAACGAGGGATTCCATCTTAGTCCTCACGGATGACAACCCATCTGCATTTTGATTCGTAATCGAAGATAGATGTAGATGTCTATGGGTCACAGCAACCACTTACCATCAGGTGGACTGTGTGCTCGTTTGTCACCTTATCCTATAAAAAAAAACCATTATGGAAAGGGCTTGGCACCTTGTTGTAAGAGACAGATTAATACATAAGAAATTTAAAATAAGAGGGACGTATTCACAGCTATTGATAACGTAAATTTTATACCAAGAACACAAATACCGTCTTGTGATATAGATAAAAACGGAGTGTTGGATCTATCAGCAGATTAAATTAGAAAATTTTACTATAAGGATCAAAGTCGTCTAATTTAATTTCTCCCGAAGAGCCCGGGTTATCTCTTAAATCATCATCCGGTAATATCTAAAGTTAATTACGAAATTGAATTTTTCTTTCATGTTATTCGAGGCAAATCGATAAAATTTATGTTTAAGACTTAGAAGAAATAATATGATTTTATAAATAACCTTTTAATATTAACTGATTTCAGTAGTAAGCTATTTTTTGACGTGACAACGTCTTATAAATCGATGAAGCTGGCTGCCGGCACGAAAAAACATGACTCATGCGGCGTTACCTAGGCGTTCCATTTAAAGTGCAAGCGAGAGCGCGGAACGAGCGACTGTGCGAGCGAATGTGGTGTCAATTGTTTATAGCAACGATAATTGCGGCGATAAAGGTAATGATTCTTTCGATATTAAATATTTCTTATGACGTTGTCACGTTCAACTATCGTCAGTAAACCGACTTTACAGACAACCGATTTTTTTTTTTACTTTATGTAATATTATATTTATCGTTATATTGCACATATTATGTATGTACCAAGAGGAATATGTTTTAATTATTTCAATAAGGTGTCATCATTTTTATTTTTTTAAAGTAAAAATTTGTATTATTACTCTCTACTTTGAGTTATTTTTATGTAATTTATATACTGTAGCATTTATTAACGCATTGTCTATTTGGAATTTATATTGTTGTGATGCGATAAGGAAACGTTGTGGTCTGAAAGAAGATATAGTGACAAAAATTGAGAAAGGTATGCTGAGATGGTTTGGCCACGTCGAGAGAATGAATGAAGAACGATTGACGAAAAAAGTGTATAAGGCGAGTGTGAATGAAAGTGTTGGAAGGGGTAGACCTAGTCGGACATTTCTAGACCAAATTAGGGACGTCTTGAAGAAAGGCCAGGTTAAGAGTACCCTAAACCGTAGGCATGTATGAAGGGAATAATGAAAGTGGACGATGCGAAACAAGTATGTAAGGATCGTAGCAAGTGGAAAGAAGTGGTCTCTGCCTACCCCTACGGGAAAGAGGCGTGATTATATGTATGTATGTATAAGGTGGCCGGAAGTTATAACTGGCAATAATATCCATGCAGCGTATCTGTTATTGCGAGTCTGGCCTGTCCGATGCACTTCTATATTTTAGCTTTAATTGAACGTCTGTGCTTTTCTCAACATTATATTCGCATATTGCGTTGAAAATCTGTTGTTTTGGTTAAAATTAGCTTTTAGAATTGGGATAACAATACCATTACCTTGTTTTTTCAAGAATCCTTTTTTATTTTTATGTTAAGTGGAGTGCTAAATTGTGTACTGGTCTAATATTCAAAGTTTTATTTATTTATACATTTAAAATTTCATAGAAATATTCTACTAAGCAGTAACTAAAACTTAATTAGCAGAAAACTGATATTTTTATCGTGAAACGATAGGTACAATTATTTCAGGCTAACCACTGAGGGCAGTGGCCTTATAATGGGACTTACAATGTCAGAACTCATATACTCTAGTTATTAAAATAATTGCACTACTGAAATACGTGCTTTCATTACTACTACGATAACATCAGGTTTGACTAAATTATAGGGCTTATGAATTACTCACAATTAAAATATTCAGTATTCGATCAAACCGCAAAGTAAAACTATATTCTAAGTTCAAATTTAGGTACCTATTATAGGATAACTTTACCTAACTGTAAAGTATAATCAAATTGTTACTGTTTAAAAGATAGTATTGCTTAAAAGTTTAAGTTCAAATTAATCATCAACTTTATTATTTTATTGATTTACTAATAAATACATAATAAAAACAAATATCACGTTTTAGAAGAATTAAAAGTAAGAGCATTAATACTTATCTATTATACAGGGTTATTTTTCTAAGTGTAGTCAAATTTAAAACTTAAGTTCAAATATATAAATAATAAGTATCGTATATACAGTTTTTGAAGTTTTTGAAAATATGAGTTAATAAGGCTTTTACTTTCATTTGAAATTATCCTAAATTGAATGTGATTTATGGGCAACGAAGTTTTTGCCTACCGATCGACCCTTACGAATGTTTGCGTGCGCAGTAAAACCATTAAATGAAACTAATTTTTACGGACTTTTTCGCGTTTAACTTAACTTTTTAATTCGCGACGTTTCGGGTGTGTAGTCTTCGCGTAAATATAAGAAATCATTACGCAGTAAAATCAGTTAAAAAAAACGCATTACCACGCATTTTGAATTTAAAAGATAAGACGAACAGAATGTTTGAGATTATTTTAAATTAAATTTCCTCACCATTTGCCTATATGACTTATCCTAAATTTTCCCTGCAAATTTCGCCAGTTATTGCAAAATATATAAAATAAACGTATAAAAATATTTTTTGTTCGTATTTTATGTTGCCATACCATTCAACAAATTGCGCTAAAACTTTATCAACTTATTTCTTGCAATTCCACAAAGTTTATAGGCATGTAAGTGGCGCGTGTGACCGATACATTTATTTGAACGTTATAATATATCATTCAACTTCAATGAATGTATCGTCATTTCCAATTAAACAATATTAAAACGATGTTTCCGTAATTATTTCTTCAGCGGCAGCAACGCGCCGGGTAGCAGTTGGTAAAGAATAAAATTTTCATTTTCCTGTTTCCTCTCCCCTTGGTTACATTTCAGTTTGAATTATGATTTGTATTCAATGAGTTTGTACCTATTCATTTTGACAGTTACGTTTATGTTTTAATATTTTTCAAGTGACATCATTATCTCTATATATAAAATCAATTGCTGTCCGTTAGTCTCGCTAAGACTCGAAAACGGTTCGAACGATTAAGGAGGTAAATAGTAGGCAAAAGCTCCATCCATTGACTCGTACACACAAGCTCGCTGTTGTTGCTCACAAATCACATTTAATTTCCGATATTTTGAAATAAATGTAGAAACCTTATTTACGCGTATTTTTAAAAACTGCAAAAAGTGTATATCAGTATTTATATTTTGAACTTAATTATTAAATTTGGCTAGACTTTGAAAAATAACCCTGTATACTGGGAGAGAATGCCTAATGGCATTAAGCCCGCCCTTTGTAATCATTTAATAAGGTAGGCAATAAAGTGTAAATAAATAAATAAATAAAAATCAATAACCGTGCGTTAGTCTCGCAAAAAGTCAAAAATAATTCGACCGATTTTGATGCAAACTTTTGTGTATATTTGAATGGGTCCTTGGATAATTTAGATTAACATTTGGATCCGGTAGGTGGCGCAGTTATTGAGATCCAGAAATCACCCGTGCGAAGTCGGAGGCGGAACGCTACTTTCTAATAAACTCAGTTGTGGCAAAAAGATACCACACAATTTAATCTCTGTTTGTTGTAGGTAATTGACAGGTTATTAACTTAACTATTAATTGTTAACCAACGCTAAGAGGTCGCATAACCACGATTCGAGGTACATCATTCAAAGTACAGACACGTGAACAATTTTCACATTAAACACTTCATGTTACAAAAGCGTTCATACTAGTTCCCACAATACGCATGCATTACAGTTTCACATTCCCATAAATATCAAACATACTCACATTACAGTTCGATTTGTAACCTACGTCCACACTAATGAAAGATTAATTGTACCGCTGATCGGTAAATATAATAATTTGTTACCATATATGATATGCAATCGTAGGATTAACACTATTTTTATCATCTATTGAAAACCATAAGACAAATTAGAGTAAAATATAATTAAAATGTTATGACAAAAACCTTTTTCTATCGTATTAAAAAAGAAGTTAATAAAGAATAATTTCGTTAATTTCGTTTCAAATAAGGTAATCTGTAAGAGATGAGGATCCTTCGATGCTGCAATATATATTTGTGAATTTCAAGTTGATACAAATATTGAATTCATAATTAATTGTTAAGTATTTTGTTCTAGGTGATAGGGCTCCTTTTTACTTAAAAGTATACCTGACTAAATATCATCCTCATCCATTTTTGTCACCAAACAAAAGTGCATCCACTGGTAGGTTCCAATTTGAAAGTACAAAAAGCCAATATAATAAGAGTCTTCTGTAAGTGGTTTCACCGTAAAAATGACAATCCTGCTACTTATCTTATTTAAAGATTAAATTAAGTACTCACGTAAGTGCAGTAGTCACTTACATACAGGTAAACTGTAAGGTCGTATATCACTTAAACAATATAAGAAATTGGGGGTGTTTTAACTGCGTGCCTCAGAAAACATATAAGCTGTTGGTCCTGTGCTGATCTCTCTCTCCGGTCGTGTCGGGTTCCCATCCCATCGGGCTATGATGGTGAAGGACTAAAGACTGCGACTCGTGCACCATAATCTTCTCCTGATCAGATGGCTTGTCTCCGTTGAGACTGACCGACATGACCGAAATTCAGTATGGAAAAGGTTTTACTCGTAAGAAATGTATTGAAACTATACACAATTTAAAGAAAATTGAAGTGTCTGTTTGTAATGTCAAAATTACAGCTTTTTACTAAATGCATATGAAAGTATATACGGTACTAATAACAAAAATACAATTTTTAAAGTTTTTGTCTGTCTGTCCGTCTGTCTGTCTGCTTATACCGGCTAATCTCCGAAACGGCTGGACCGATTTTGACGGGATTTTCACTGGCAGATAGCTGATGTCACAAGGAGTAACTTAGGCTACTTATAGTTTAGAAAAATAATTAGGCTTCCGCGAAAAATATATTAAAACTCCAAATAACACGCGAGCGAAGTCGCGGGGAACAGCTTGTTTGGATTATAAACACAACTGGTTGCTTACTTTACAGATAAAAAATGTTAATTATAATAGTCAACTTGAATTCGACTCCTATCATATAACCTTCGTTGCTACATAGGCGATTTAGTTTGCAACTGCGATATAAAGTGAAATAAACTGCATAGAGGAAGGGATTCAGAAGATGAGTAAATATACCACGACAAAAGTTATCACGCAAATCAGCGAAAATAAAAGTTAATAATTATAGTTTGCAGCGTAACTGAAAGAACACGAAAGATTTGCAGTAGGAAAGTTTAGCTGGAGACCATGTCTGGTAATTGATTTTTTAGAGTTCCGTACCCTAAGGGTAACCAACGGGGTACTAAGTCTTTGCTGTACGTCCGTCCGTCGGTCTGTCTGTCAGCGGACTGATTCTCATTATCCGTAACAGTTAGTTGAAATTTTCACAGAATGTGTATTTCTGTTGTCGCTATAACAACAAATAATAAAAATGTAAATATATTAAAAATGAAAGGGGGCTCTCCTACTAGAAACGTGTATTACGATGGCACGGAACCCTCCATGTGTGAATTTGACTCGCACTTGGCCAGTTATTTTTTTAAATCGGCACCAATCTTACTAATTAGATGTTAGGTTCCGTATGTGGCAGGAGCCATCTACGCATAACGCATAATTAATCATCCATTACTAATAATAATTTTATCACCTTTACTTCTGTAACAATCAAGCAATTAAATCAAAATCTTTATTCGCTAAAATATTAAAACCGCACTAAACCTATCATCACTATTAAAATGTAGAGACAATTATTCGAAAGAAAAATTCAACGCGGGAACATTTTGCTAAAAATGTACTACCTCCCGGCCCCTTTGTAGTTACCACATGCGAGTAAATTTACAAGCCTGCGATAAGTCGAGTTTATTTCACGAGAACCCAAGTGGAAAATTAATGGGTACTATTTTAACTAGGTATTTACTATACAGTAGTGAGTGCTATTAAATGAAGTTGTAATAGGGGATTTTGCTTGATAGTACGTTGCTGAAGTGTAATATATATCATTACAGCCCTTCACAAGTCCACTGCTGAACATAGGCCTCACCCAAGGAATGCCGCAAAGCACGGTCCCGAGCCACCTGCATCCATCGACTTCCTGCATGTCTTACCAGGTCGTCACTCCATCTTGTGGGGGGACGCCCTACACTTCGCCTACCGGTACGAGGCTGCCACTCGAGAACCTTTCTTCCCCATCAGTTGTCGGTTCTTCGAGCTATATGGCCGGCCCACTGCCACTTCAGCTTACTAATCCGTTGGGCTATGTCGGTTACTCTGGTTCTACTGCGGATATCCTCATTCCTAAGTTTATCACGCAGAGAAACTCCGAGCATAGCCCTCTCCATAGCTTGCTGAGCGACCTTGAGCTTCCTCATACGGCCAGCAGTGAAGGACCACGTCTCAGTTCCGTAAGTCATCACTGGCAACACGCACTGGTTGTACAATTTTGTTTTAAGGTTTTGAGGTATTTCTGACGAGAAGATGTGTCGTAGCTTCCCGAACGCTGCCCAGCCGAGTTGAACCCGTCGATTGACCTCTCGGTCGAAGTTGGACTTACCTAGTCGGACTATTTGTCCCAACAACTTCGAGCTTAGTGCTCCCAACAACTACCGGCATAGGTGTGACGTGGACATTAAACATAATCTTTGTTTTGTCCATGTTCATCTTAAGACCTATTCGTTGGGAGACACTATTGAGGTCATTGAGCATAGTGCTTAGTTCCTCCAGCGATTCTGCCATGAGGACTATATCGTCGTCAAATCGAAGGTGAGTGATGTACTCGCCATTGATGTTAATTCCGTATCCTTTCCAGTCCAGAAGCTTGAAAACGTCTTCCAATGCAGCGGTGAAGAGTTTCGGGGATATAACTTCACCCTGTCTTACACCTCTCTGCAATTGGATAGGTTTCGTACTCTGGTTCTGTACTCGGATAGCCATCGTAGCTCTATTGTACAAACACTTCAGCACTTCGATATACCGACAGTCAACTTGGCACCGCGGAAGGGACTGCAGCACCGCCCAAATTTCGACGGAATCAAAGGCTTTCTCATAGTCCACATACGCCAGACATAGTGGGAAATTGTACTCTTCGGACTTCTGTACAATTTGCCGTAGGGTATGTATGTGGTCTATGGTGCTAAAGCCCTTTCGGAAACCGGCTTGTTCGGGAGGCTGGAAGTCGTCAAGTCTGCGCGCGAGACGATTCGTAATGACTCTCGAAAACAGCACGTAGACGCGGCTCAGAATGGAAATCGGTCTGTAGTTCTTCAAGAGAGCGTTGTCACCTTTCTTGAAGAACAAGACCACCGCACTTCTGCTCCACGCCTCCGGTGTAAATATATATATAGATCCATAAGTGGCTTTTTAACGAAACTGAAATGACAAACGAACTACAGCCTACCTGATGGTATGTATGTATGTATGTTTATTACGTGGCAGAAAATGTTGCAGCTATATTAGTAGTATAGTTGTAGTACGAATGGGTCGGCTCAACCGGGGAAGGACCACGCTCTCACAGAATACCAGCGTAAAATGGCAGCTTAACACTGCTGTGTTTCGTATGGTGAGTGTCGAGAACCGGAGACCCTTTTTACTGGAAAAGAGGCATTCCATCTTAGTCCTCACAGGTGACAACGCATCTACATTTTGATTCGCAAACGAGGATAGATGTAGATGTCTATGGGCCACAGTAACCACTTGTCATCAGGTGGACTGTGTACTCATTTGTCACCCATTCCTATAAAAAAAATATGACTACTGTAGTCCATGGACACCAGCAAGTTTTAGATTATTATAGACAATAAAGATGGGTAGATAATGTTATAACTAATTTGTAAGGTAGAATAGAATAGAATAGAATAGAAAAAACATTTATTCAGCACAAGCAGTTCATACACATGAAAGTATAAGTAAAATATAAAAAGGTCGCATTGTGTCGAAAAGGGGTTGGCTCAGCATGTGTTGTGTGAGTATGGCCTCACACAGCGCTGATTTTCAGCCAAGAAACCTATTCATTGGCGTCACGAACGTAGCACAGCTGTTACGTGTAGTCTAGTTCTTCGATAAAAACGAAAAAAGCCTAAACCTTCTATATAATTATAACACAAAAATTAAAACAAAGCAAAAAGCAGCAAAAAAAAAATACAATATAAGACATTAAATATAACCTTATACATAATTGTGTGTGGTAACAAAAACTATCAATTATCAATTAAAATGGATTAGTAATAATAATAATAAACAAAAACGAGAAAATAAAAGGAAAATGAAAATATCAATGCGATACTAATATGTCCATCAATACGGTTTATATTGATAAACATACCGACACAACAGAAACATACAAACAATTTTGTAAATAACCGTACAATGCATTATAGGAAGGAGCTTTCTCGGTTGATATTGCCATGTTGTATTTGTGCATCAATAAGAAATTTTTTTAGCTTGATTTTGAACTGGTGGAGATTTTTTAAACTCCTGATTGGAGGTGGAATATTATTCCAACATTTTGTAGCCGCATATCTAAAACTACCCCTGAAAGCTGCTATTCTGTGACGTTGCATAGATAATTGTTGAGAACACAGTCTGTTGTTACCTTGTCTGTTTCGCGCGACCAAAGCTAGTTTGTCGTGTAAGTATGGTGGATTTTTATACTTCACGACACCAAAGAGAAGGCATGCCAGGTGGAGTTTGCGTCTAGATTTCATCTTCAATACGTAATGTTTATTAAGAAACGGTGTTAAATGACTACGCGCAGGAATTTTATAACAAAACCTAGCACAGGCGTTCTGAACTCTTTGTACTAGTCGCTGTGTACGAGCTAGCAGTCTGGGCCCATAAACAGTGTCTGCATAGTTCAGCTTCGAGTTGATATATTTAATTTTACTACCTACCCACAAAACAAGACTGTTAGTACTTACGATTTAAATTAAGTTTGTATCATTTTATCTACTTCCGGTTCTTGGTTCACTAGCTTATCGAATAATTAAGTGCTGACTAATTACTAAAATCATTACTGTTATTTATTTGTTCTTATCACATTATCTAATAAATCCAATAAATGACAGTAACTATTTAAGTAATTAGTCAGCACTTAATGATTCGATAAGCTATAAATAATTACTGTCTATTATTTATTCTTATTAAATTATCTTTTAAATCCAATAAATGTAGTACAAGATTTATCATTCTTTTTACAGTGCTTCTTGTCTTCGATCTGGGTATAGAAAGTGGCCCCTGGGTATAAAAAGTTGAGAAGTGATAGGCTAGCGTGGTGTAGGCAAAGATTTCGATGTGCACGATAGAGATCTTTGGGTATGGTCATATTATGCGGAGGGCAGTAAACCATGTAACAAGAAGAATGTTGGTTATGAAAGTGGATAGATATAAGAGTATAGACAGGCGTAAGAAAAGATGGATGGAATGTATTAAAGAATATTTCAAGTAAGGAAGGAGTGAGTGAAGAGATAACGGCTAATAGAGGAGAATGGAAGAAAAAGCTATGCTTACCCCAAATAACTTGGGATAAGGGAAGAAAGAAAATGTATACTATCTATCACAAAGTCCACAATATTTTATATAATCTTTTTTTATTCGCATTTTACGATGTCGGGATGAGATGGGATGGTAAATTATTTTTTGCAGTTACTGACCGACTTCCAAATGGAGGAGGTTCTCCATTCGAGAGTTTTTAATGTATGTTACGCAATATCTGCGCAGATTGTAAACCGATTTTGATGACTCTTTCTTTATTAAATAGGCTATATATCAAGGGTAATCCCATATAAATATGGAGAAAAAATTTCACCCCTAAGGATAGCAAATAAATATATACTTTTTTAATATAATTCATAGAATCAGGCGTTACTTTGCGGAAATCCATTATATAAAAGCTTTTAGAAAAATTTACTTCGCAAATATCCGCGTTATAAAATAAAATGATGTGTCTTACCTAGTATGAAGAGCACTTCCCGCCCTCCCTCAAACTCTACGGCTGTACTCTCAAATTCTACGGCGGCCGTAGAGTCTATATCACCTGAGGATGCCTCGTGTAGAGGCGAAACACGTGTCGTATTATCGTCAGTGGTCTGTCTTGCCTAGTTTAGTGGTGTTTGGAGTAGTGGTGCTGGGATTAGTGGTGACGGAGATAGTGCACGCAATTGAGGGAGGGCGGGAGGTGCTCTTCATACTAGGTAAGACACATCATTTTATTTTATAACGCGGATATTTGCGAAGTAAATTTTTCTGAAAGCTTTTAAATACTTTTTTGGCAGTTTTAAATCGGTTTTGCTTTTTGTTAAAAGTTATAATTACATTGAAACATTTTCATCTCATTTAATTCAAGTACTAATAAATACAAATGTAAAAACTTGTATTGTATAGGGATTAACTGTACGCTACAAAGCTTAGCTAAATATTACAGTTTCGTAGAACGTTTAACTAATTAACAAAATTATTGGTCGGTTAGTGTGCCTATCGGCTTAGTAACTCATTGATATGGCTCAAGCTGAAAATTACAGTGTACTAAGTAACACTCAATTAGAGCCAGAGCTTATAAAGGCTCTAATATCAGCAGCCCTATAATTGTCTCCAGCGGAGAGCTGTCTGAGTAAACATTTATCATTAAAAAGATTTAATCTATAGAAATAGTACGATTGATTAAATGATAATGCATTTAATTGACAACACGCATTGGTAATTTTACAGATACACTTAAAGTGTGATAATGAAAGTGTGAAGACTGTGATGACCGGTATGCTAGTAGTTATAGTGTCTGTATACTACGCTCTGTGAACTCTGCAGACTGTGAACAAGTTTAAGACTGGTCACGCTACGTCATCACAATTAATACATTATAAACATCGCAAAGAAATACCTATTCCTGTTTATAGTGATTTGTATTGATATTTAAGTTATTTACTTTATTTTCGCAAACGTATTTTAAAGATATACTAAACTTTATCAGAGACTGTCAGAGAACAACCTCTGTGACAGACCAACAGTCACCAAGGTAATTCCTGCGTTTTCTATTTTTCCGAACTTCGGTAGGTAATAATTTGATTCATATTTGTTCCGCCAAATACCAGTGCTGCTGTGTTTCCAGTATAAAGGGTATAGAGACCTAGTGTAATTACAGGCTGAGGCATTTGATCTTAGTCAGGAGAGGTTGTCACCTCTGAAGATTTCACCTGTGGGGTTGTCGCCTCTGAAGACTAAGGTGTAATGCTTGTCTCTGAAACCTATCCCTGGATGGATCCCTATTTAATTGATGTTAGTTCCAGATGTCCATGGACTGCAGTAGTTACTTACCATCAGCTTGTTTGTGACTTTTTTTTTTATAGGAAAATGGTGACAAACGAGCACACAGTCCATCTGATGGTAAGTGGTAGCTGCGGCCCATAGACATCTACATCTATCCTCTATTACAAATCAAAATATAGATGGGTTGTCACCCGTGAGGACTAAGATGGAATGCCTTATTTCCAGGAAAAAGGGCCTCCGGCCACCTGCACTCACCAAGCGAAACGCAGAGGTAAATCTCTACTTCACGCTGGTATTCTGTGAGGTCGTGGTACCACCCCGGTTCGAGCCGGCCCATCCGTTCGACAGCAAAAGCTGCCGCGTGGCTCTACCACTGTTAAACAGTTTATTAAAAAACTTGACTTCAGTTTATTAAAAAACTTTGTTCCGGAATACTTAAAACATTCGTAATGCCAAATAAAATATGACTGTATTCCACAATCGGCTTTCCCGACAATTCCAAGCATACCTCTGCAAGTCTTCAAAATATGCTGTAAGTTTGTTTTTCGTTGATCGAACAATAATAAATAAATGCTAAGCTGAGGTAGTCCGGGTTAACTAAAAATGCGACCACAAACACCTCAGCTTCTCTGTGACTGTGAATATTCCCCATTCACAGTCACAGAGAAAGGCTGGACACATTCGACACGTTGGCAATTTAAATAGAGTTTCAATTTAACACGATTAAATTTATAAAATTAGTTTTTTTTTAAATACTACATAAAATATTTTTTTCTTTAATTCATTACAGCTTATCAAAGTCCACTACTAAACATAGGCCTCAACATAGAATGCATCATAAAGACGGTATTCGCCATAGTGCAACGTGGCAGCTTAGTAGACGGGTGGTGACTGGCAACAGCAATTTTTTTATAGTTGTTATTAAAAAAACACTGCTGCCCATCTACCTGATCTTTTTCCCTTTGTCTTTGGTTGTGTTGCCTCTTACGAGACTCACGGAACGGTATGGGGTAGTGATATTCTTACACCGCCACTATATATATACACTATATATAGGTTATAATAAATACCTTTCAACATTTTATTCGATATCTTACGAGACTCACGGAACGGTATGGGGTAGTGATATTCTTACACCGCCACTATATATATACACTATATATAGGTTATAATAAATACCTTTCAACATTTTATTCGATATCTTACGAGACTCACGGAACGGTATGGGGTAGTGATATTCTTACACCGCCACTATATATATACACTATATATAGGTTATAATAAATACCTTTCAACATTTTATTCGATATCTTACGAGACTCACGGAACGGTATGGGGTAGTGATATTCTTACACCGCCACTATATATATATACACTATATATAGGTTATAATAAATACCTTTCAACATTTTATTCGATATCCATTGTTATCGTAAAGATTAATGATTATAAATTTTATGTTATCACAAAATGTAATACCAAAGGTGCAATTTTCATGAAACAGTGTTAAATATTAAAAACATTACCATTACTGTCCGATTATAAATGGAAGCTAAAATTCGAATACTATTTTAGCACAGTTAATTATATAACGTAGCATCGCAAATCGCATTAAAAGCACCCAAGCGCAAACAGCCGCGAGGGATGTCCACTCAAAAACGTTATACAATCAATATCACTACTGCTTTAGTGCTCTGCACTGCACGTCACAAAATGTACGTAACTAAAGAATGCAATGAATTTCTGCTACCATATAACTGAAAATTGCCGCTTTTAATTGCGGACCGCCTTTGTAGCGTCGCGTTTTTGGGAAATGCTCTTTTACGTGCTCCTTTTTCCTCTATCATTTGTTCAAAATCACTGAACCGATCTTGTGAAGCTTTACTGGTAGCGAATTAGACTGCTCTGCGAGGTAAAAAGTCGCAAAATTGATGCTTTTCATAGTTTCCTTGTCTCCACAGTTTATTTACTTATTTCTTTTTGTTTACTAATCCGCGTCTGTTTCACAGATTTTTTAGCATATTTCGTACAAGCGTTTCTAACTTTCTACTTTTTATAACCTTTAAAAATTAAATGTAGAAATTTTATCTTTGATTATAGCACAAAAATAATATTCACTTAATTCTTTCAAACGTGGAAGACGATAAAATTACTGCCGCAATAAATTGTGATCACCCAACTAAAGACTTTATTAGAGCATGGAATTCAGTTTTAATAAACTGTGCAGTTTGGTATCCGTGCTCAATACGAAGAGTAATTTTATTGGTGAAAAAATCCAGTGCCGTTGGTTAGTAGTAGGCGTAGTATTCGTGAAACGGTGCACTGAATTCAGCGGCACCCTACACAGAGTAGTTTGATTTGTTTTATTCGTTGCCGGGTATTTTCCGATCCCCATTCACATGAATCAAACCGAACGGACTCATTTATTTGATACCGACTGGCAAGATATACACTATGTGTGTATCTGTTATCCACAGACGTAGTATGGACGCCGGTGATAAAACTCACTGTGAGGAAATTCGGATTAAGTGGTATTATGATTAATGGCCTACTTTTGAAAACGTTATTAATGTTCGGCGTTTATCTTTTTTAGGTGTGGAAGTGAAACATAAATGTGTGAATTTGTATGTTGATCATATGTACTAATAATAATCTTATTCGAGAAATGTGATTAATTGCCATACATCTACTTCGAACATCTGTAGGAAACCCATTTAGAAATCTCGAAATCACATCACCTAGAATAGTGATGGGGCACAATAATACGCATGTACTAGTGCGAAGTTATCAACTATGAGCTTATCAATCTACATCCTAACATGGAAAGTACAGACTACAGATACTTTTTAAATCAGGTGGCACGTTCTTGAAAAAGTATATGCGGCGATAAATTATTTTAAAGTTTATGCCGTTTACAAATAAGCAGGTCTCAAATTATATGGTGGTAATAGTCAATAATAGCATTACATATAGCTATTTCCCAACTCATGCATAGTTTGGAGATTTTGTAAGATTCCGCCAGTTGTTTAGACGCGCTTGCTCAGTTTCTATTTCAGCCTATGTCATGTTCCTGATTGTGACGATATTTGATTTGGTATCATCAACTTTCAGTATTATTAGCTACAATATGTTGTTTACATAATTATAAAAATTCCTTAAACTATTTCAACTCTTAAAATATAAATTTCTGTAAATTATTATTTCTCACGTTACTTTTTTATACTGCGGTCAATTTTTCTTAATGTACTCGCATCACAGAAACATTTATACGGCTATATAGCATTACTTAACTGAAACTCTGCTTATATTAAAATTGATATTTTTCCTTTTTAGTAATTTTCCATGAAAATAGATAACATTTTATAACACTCAATAATCTATATATTTACTGTAATATTTTGATCCTCATCGTCCAGGCAACTGTTTAATATTTATATAAGAACATGCTATAATTTAACTAAACCGAGCCAAGCCCAAGTTCAAAGGGATAATAATAATAATTGAGGAAAATGAAGGGATTCAAATTAAAGTAATTTGATAGGAAAATACTGCGTAATTTCAGTAGGCGCGCGGTAGGCAGGTTCTCCTAAAATTCTAAAACTATGGAGATATTAAGTGAAATTATTATCGATTCACTCCTAAAAGACAGCCCGTTCAGGACAGCTATTATCTTCATTTTCCTATCTAATAAAACCTTCGTTTGATAAGCTCTATTATTCAATTAAGATAATGAATCTTGCTCGAGTAATCTTATCCTATATTTTAACTAACCCTCAAGTAATTACATCATATAATTACAACTCTTGATATTTCAATTTTACTGTTTTTCATTATGTTCAGCTAAAATTGTAGTGAGAAAATTATTCAAATACTGGCGATCAGCCCCGGCTTTCTTTTGGTAAGATATTTTTATTGCGTTATTTTGATTTAAGATAATCCACAAACACCATTTGTTGTAGAAATATTTTGAATTTAAAAAAAAATCAATTTTTCGAATTAAATAAAGCCTAGATCACTTCTGGCATCGCTCTCTATCCATTCGTCAAGTTTCATTATAATTGGTTTAGCCACTTCGACGTTTAGCCCGAACGTACAAACAAACAAAAATTTTAAGAAGGTTATTCATAATAATATGCTAATGGCATGCAAATACAATTTGCAAACTAATAAGTAACGAGTAGTTGAAAGCGAAATACAAGTTTCATAAATTACATTTGAATTTCAACCACTAGGCCAACACTATTCAAAATAGGTTCAATGATAATTTATCTTTCTGACAATGTGCTTATTATATGTACAATATGATTGTTAGATACGATTTCATGCGACAAAACGTTGGAATTTTGATTTTTAGGCGCTACGAGTAGTAGAACGTCACACTTACGCACTTTGCGCTTAAGGCATGCAGTAAATAGCTATCAGTTTTTGTTAAGATTCGTTCTATGGATCGTTCGGTGTATGTTGGGTAGAAATAATTAAACATAAAATAAAAATGCAAATTCTTTATATATGCAACCAGTGCGTGTTGCCAGTGATGGCCTATGGAACTGAGACGTGGTCCTTCACTGCTGGCCGGATAAGGAAGCTCAAGGTTCCTCAGCGAGCTATGGAGTGGGCTATGCTCGGATTTTGTCTGTGTGATAAACTTAGAAATGAGGATATCCGCAGTAGAACCAGTGACCGATATAGCCCAACGGATTAGTAAGCTAAAGTGGCAATGGACCGGCCATATAACTCGAAGAACCGACAACCGATGGGGGAAAAGGGTTCTCGAGTGGCGGCCTCGTACCGGCGGTCGAAGTGTAGGGCGTCCCCCCACTAGATGGAGTGACGACCTGGTAAGACATGCAGGAAGTCGATGGTTGCAGGCGGTTCAGCACCCTGTTTTGTGGCATTGCTTGGGTGAGGCCTATGTTCAGCAGTGGACTTGTAAAGAGCTGTAAGGATGATGATGATGATGATATATGCTTACTGCTAGTTTATGAATTTTGGGATGTTTTTCATTAACACATTTCATTAGATACCAAACACGATAATTTAACTTTAATCTTATTTTTAGCACGATTTCAGAAAGTAGAAGGTTCTCAATTAGAATATGTGATATTTTTTTAATATATTTACTAGCTGTTCCCTGCGACTTAGTCCGTGTGGAATTTGGATTTCATGATAACTTTTTTCCTGAAATAAAAGTAGCCTAAATTACTACTTATAACATTAGCTATCTGCCAGTGAAAGTTCCATCCAAATTGGTTAACAGATTTTTGCGTGATGCATGTTCAGACAAACGTATTAGGGTTTTATTATAGTATAAGATAGATACATATTATACGATATTTTCGTTATTTGTGAACCAATTTTATTTCTTTTTCTCTTATTCAGAAGATAAAGGATGGTCCCATATAAGTATTGATAAAAAATACACCAATAATTGTAACAAAATCGGTGATGAAATTTTTAATGCAACTATATAGACGAAATTCTAGTTGAACTGAGCTTTCGATATTTTTTACTTCACCCAAAAGTTTAAACTTTTAATAAAACTAAAAGCTGACTTAAAAGTACTGTATGAATTTGATCAAGGAACGAAAAAGTTAGATCTTTGAATTCAGCTTTTACTTTATTAAAAGTTTAATTTAGCACTTTATGTCCGCAATAAGCCGCCATGTTGAATTTTATGCGACGTTATAATACAGTCTATAACCCACAGAAAAGAACGACGCTTACAACTATACCCAATTCGGCAAAATACGACGACTAATATTTTAGACCTGAAGGTACACTAGAATATACTTACACGCATACGTAGTCTGCTAAAATCAATAGCCTCCATTAGGCTTTTCCGCAGTCATAAAATAATATTTTCAAGGTTTTTGCTTTTATCTTTGATATAAATATCTTTTACGTTTCTTTAACAAATGAAATTAAACTTTTAATAAAAGGTAAAAGGACACACTTCAAAGATCTATACATTACAAAATGATTCCCACACAATAGCTTTTAAAGTAGGTGCTAATACAGTGTATAGCAGAATCAGAGCCCTGACTTCAGAAGCTAGGAAATTAATTTATTATATATCTTTGAAGTCGGCTTCTACTTTTTATTTATTTTTTGGCCCTTTTGAGTGGAATAAGGAACATAACAAGCTCAATGTAACAACAAAAATGACTTCTGCAACAGTTATATTTAAAACGTCCTATTTTCCACCCGTAGTGTGGAATTTTTCTCCTAATTATAACGCACCACCCCTGAAGTACAACCTACAAAAAAATGCTCATCAAAAGCATTTTACAATTGAATATGATACCGCATAACATAAATTAAAAAAATCATATGGTCAAATAATGAACCTCATCGTTTTTTGAAGTGCTCTGAATGTCGCTCTAAATAATATTATTTTATGAAAGTTAGCGCAAATCAACTCAGTAATATTCTAAAAGAAACAACAATCTCAAAAGTTTGTAAAAATAACCAGCGACAATGAAAGTTGTTTAAATACTTAGTAACTTCTGCTTTTTTACTTTTCTTCACCACGAAGAAAAAGAAAAGTTAGCAAGCAATTTCCTTTCTAATTGACAAAGACAACATATTCCTTTAGATATTAGGGCATGAAACATTGCAGCCTTTATATTTTCTTACAACTTTCAGTTTTTTCTTATACTTAAACTAATGTGGTTGCAAAGTTGTGATTTATTTCGCTTTGTTAAGATAATAATGAAAACTTTCTTCGTGCACTTTTCTATTTACTTTCTAATTAAAAATACCATGAACATGGCCTGTTTTTCAAAGGTAACTTTACTAATTATTTTAGTAATTTTAATTATATTTGCAATGCAAAATAGTTTAGTCGCTATTGCAACCATGGCTCTCTAACTTTAACCACGCAGCAATTATGACGTTAACTCATAAAAGTGTATCTGTTTGTGGAGCATGACGCGAAACGGTCTACTGGGCTCGGGCGGACTGTTGAACAACAGATGAGAATAACGCAATAAGTGAGTAAATTAATTTTACATTGCAGTCTCCAAGATTATACTAAGCTGAGATTTTACGTGGTAGAGCCATGCTGCAACAATATTCGTAGTATAGTTGTAGCACGAATGGGTCGGCTCGACCGGGGAAGGACCACGCTCTCACAGTATACCAGCGTCAAATAGCAGCTAAACACCACTGTGTTTCGTATGGTGATTGTAGAGAACCGGAGACCCTTTTGTACTGGAAAAGAGGCATTCCATCTTAGTCCTCACGGGTGACAACGCATCTGCATTTTGATTCACAAACGAGAATAAATGCAGATGTCTCTGGGCCACAGCAACCACTTACCATCAGGTGAACTGTGTGCTCGTTTGTCACCCTATCCTATAAAAAAAAAGCTACGCTATGTGTTTTATTAAGATAAATTATGGTTGAAAAAGTGACCGTATAATTCTAATTGTGGTTTTCCGGTCTAATAGTATTACAACTATCCCATCGGTGTGGTAAGAGATGCAATAGTGAATGAGGAAAATGTAACAGGAGATGGATAGCAGCATCTTCTTGATAACAACTCGAAATAATAAAAACTGTAGTAACCAATTCGCCTGCCAAGCGTGACAACTATGGCAAATATTTCTATATGAGGTAATCTAGGAGTGAGACCTGTGTTTAGCAGTAGACACGCGATAAACTGCGATGAATTAATGTAGATTACAACGACAATGTGTTAACACAAGTAAAAGTTGTTATTCCAAATCTAATTATATACGTGGTAGAGCCATGCTGCAGCTATATTAACAGTATAGTTGTAGCACGAATGGGTCGGCTCGACCGGGATACGACCACGCTCTCACAGAATAGCAGCGTAAAATAGCAACTTAATGCTGCTGTGTTTCGTATGAGGAGTGTAGAGAACCAGAGACCATTTTTACTGGAAAAGAGGTATTCTATCTTAGTCCTCACGGCTGACAACGCATCTGCATTTTAATTTGCAAACGAAGACAGATGTAGATGTCTATGGGCCACAGCAATCACTTACGATCAGGTGGATTGTGTGTTTGTTTGTCACCCTTATTCTTCTTTTATATATATTCTTGTCTATAACTTGTCCGTTTCAGCACTCATTTCACTTTCTGTGTCTATTAATTTTTAGATAGTTTAGAATAGTTTTTTGTCAGAGCATGAGTTAACTTTTTCCCAGAATGTCAACCATGCCAGCGCACAGTGCACACAGTTTATAATATAACTATTATTGAAACGTAGACCATAACAGAGTGGTGAAAAAAGGGAAGTTGTACTATCTTTACTTGTTCTATTTCGTTGTATATTAACCATACACCGAAATGCTACAACTGTTTGCTGTAGGTACTACTCTCCTGTTTGCTGTTTTCATTATTTGTATAAGTCATTATTTCTGTTCTAGTTATTACAGCATAATCATGATCATCATTACATCCCTTCACAAATCCACTGCTGAACGTGCCGGCAGGCGAAGTGTAGGGCATCTCCCCACTAGATGAAGTGTAGACCTGGTAAGACATGCAGGAAGTCGATGGATGCAGGTGGCTCGGGCCCGTGCTTTGTGGCATTCCTTGGGGGAGGCCTATGTTCAGCAGTTATTATATACATACATATAATATACTGACGATCTTCGAATTTTCTAGTGATTATCTGTCAAACACAACTGGTACAGATATCAACCTGTCCTATATAATTAAGGCAATATTTTTATTGAAAAAAACGTAACCCTCTACAGTAGGCTTTTCTCCAGTATTGTGGAGGCGGTTTACGTACATAAACTGCACAAGGACACATATTTAGGCCCGGAACAATTATTTGGAGGCATTCGGTCCAGCTATAAATACACAATGTTTGTAATTCCAACCCCTACAACGCCTCTCCTAATTTAAAGTAAACTTAAACCTAGCGACCGGCTTCGAGGTCAAGAGCGTCACAAATTCATTAATAATTACCTACTACACTTAAATTTAATTGTAAATAATTAATTAAATTTAATTCGCACGAGATTTTAATTTTGATATGGTTAATTGCTTTATAATTTTTTATGTTTTTGTATAAAAAGTAAAAAAAAAATTTAATTGTAAAACATCAATGCCATAGGCTTCTACTTACTTTACAGAAATCCTTTACATCTTTGCGTTTATGAACCTCCTTACATTAACATTTCTACGTGCTCGGTCGCTTTTTTTTTAAATATAGTTAAAACTCATTACACCAGCCAATTTCCAAGCTATGCTATCACTATATATATTCATCCTCGACTGTAATGTTATCTATTAGAAATTGCTTCCTTTACCATAATTATGTGTATTGTTTATACTATATTTATGTATTGTAGTTTATAATATGGTATATTCCTGTATAAGTTTAACAATTAACAATAAAGAATATACAGAATTGTAGTAAATTTCTACAATAACATTTTTAAACTCTTTTAAAAGTAATAATACTTAGGTACTTACATTTCAGTTGATATTCCACACAGAAAATCACTTCTTGCAATTACTCAAGATTGTGAATTACCTGTTAAAACAGAAATTAAAAGTTATTATAAACACTATAAAATCATCACTTTGTAACACCGTTAGTCAATATATAAATTAACACAATAATTAATGATACTATCTACCAAAAAAATTCAAGCTATAGAATTTCAACATATAAAACCAATGTCGTATTTATGCTCTATTTTTTTTTAACTATGTTTGTGCCAAAAATAAGTAAAATTTGATTGCAATGGAAAATTTATCTCAAGTATATACAGTTCAAATAGATGGATTAAATATAGAATCCATAAATTTTTGTTTTCAAATAGGTACTATATCAGAAAATTTGAAGAAATAGCCCAATTGATTTTTGGGCAAGTCTTCGAGATATTTCTATTTTCATTAATGACTTATCCGAATTCCTTAACACGTCCAAATTCACTATATTATTAAAACTAATATTTATATGTATAGGTATATAGAAATTGATTGTATTTCATTTACTGCAGTAACCACTTATCATCAATGGCACAATGAAACTAAATATTATGTTTAGAAGTAAAAATTAGAATTAACAATTATAAAAGCCATTTCTCTTTTTGTTGCCGAAGTTTCGGAACAAATTCGCTCGAAAATATTTGACAATTCATTTTGGGACGCACACCATGCAATTCGTTTTAGTAAGCCTTAGTAGTTCAGGGGCTAAACGCTCGCCATAAATTTCACAGCACACAAGCAAACCGACTTCGATCCTCGCCATTACCAATGAAATTGTTAATTGCATTTTTATATCATCTACCATGTCCTCTACGGTGAAGTAAAACATCGCGAGGACACCTGCATCTCTGATAATATATAGGAAATGTTTTCATGGAATTATTACATATATCTCATATGCCATAATTGCGCCCCTAGCAAGCGGGTTTGCAACTGCAGTTTATTATTAACTGTTATGAAAAGGATAAAGCTCAGGACCGTACTTTGTGGCAATCTATGGCCTTGTTGATGTTCTGTCTGTGGACTTGCGATGGGCTATGGTGATAGAGATAGTGTGAGTTTTTTAACTTTTTATACACAGCAGATATAAATTGAAAAGTATATTTGGGTAACTATCAGAATTTCTTTTTAATTATTTAATTAATCTATCTTCAAAATAAAGTATTCGACGATAAATAATTTATGAGTATGTTAAGTGGCCGTACGTACTTACATTTATTCCAAAAATATAATAATTTACTTGTAGAGAAATGAACAAAGGTTTTCTTAATACCCAAGTTTTGTAAAATAACAACGTTTAAGTAATTTCTACATATAAAATTTTCTTATCTATAGACTAACTAAAGACTTTATGTCCCTCAAATACCATACTATATAAATAAATCAAATATACATTCTATCAATAAAAAATAAGGTGTAGGTAATTTCTACATATATGATTTTCTTATCTATGGACTAACTAATGACTTTATGTCCCTCAAATACCATAATATAAAAATAAAGTAAATATACATTATATCAATAAAAATAAATAAATGTAGAGCTGTCGTCGATGTCCAACAGTTTAATTTCACTAAAAGCGTTCACATCTCATTGTGTTCGGACACACGAATCGGAAATTCGGAATTTTACAGTAGTCCCACTGTAGCGATCTGAGAAATGGACCAAGTACATTACACGTAAACAGTCTTGTAGTACGGATACACTTAGAGGTATTACTTATGAACCGCACTGTGTTTAGCAAGTCCATATGACGGGCTCTCATATTGCATTACTCAACGTAAAAATATTATTACACTAAACACAGTAATAAAAATATATCAAAAATTTCAAAGAGCAACAATTAAAAACTTCACGTATTCATATTGTATCATGTAGTGGCAGTGCAAGAATATTTACTATCCCATATCATCCCGTGGATGTCATAAGAGGCGACAGAGTGAAAAAAACAGTAGATGGGTAGCAGCGTCTTCCTAACAACGACTAAAAAATACTAAAATAAATAGGGGGGATCCCCATGAGGTAATGTATGTTCAGCAGTGGATTTTAATAGTAACGTTAAAAGTAACGGTATTCTGAGTATTAGCTGACATCAAATTTTTATTTAGGTAAGTACATGTTTTGGCAATGATATTGATGATGATTAATAATTTTCAATCTATATTATCCATCGCAACGACAAATTCACTACTGAATATGTTATTAAATAAACTAGTGTAATTAACTATATGTGCTTTGTGGCGTTCCTTGGGGGAGGCCTAAGTTCAGCAGTGGACTTGTGAAAGGCTGTAATTAATGAATGAATGAATTAACTATACAATTATAAATTTTACAGGAAATAAAAACAAATATTCTTAGTCGCTGAATAACATATACATTTGATCATTTGTCCTTCTTCCATGCATCAACGGGGCAACTGATCAACATGCTTTTTTGCATCGCGATAGTTCATGGGCCTGAATCGAACATAAGCTACTTTTATCCCAAATAAATGCACGGTTCCTGTGGGAAAGATTTGAAGCGTTATCCTGTACTACCTCCTTATGGTCTCGTAGTTCTTGGAATAAAATATGGCTATTATGTTCCAAAATGATGTCGTTTTCCGACTCCCACACGGGCTAATCCGCGGGCAAAAGCTAGTATTAAAATAAGTTAAAAATATATTGAAAACTGAAGGCTCGCGTGTGTCAGACACGGGAGCAGCAACCACAATAATTCCAGACGCGTTATTTAACAGTTTATGTTTTTGTATATTTTTCGTATCCGAACTGAAGATTTGTTTGTGGTATTTGTTGGTGACGCATTGTGGAGGTCAAGTATATTACTTTAAACGTTACTGCCATAGTAAGTTTTCATCATTCTAACGGTGGTAGAGCCACGCGGCAGCTTTTGCTGTCGCGCGGATGGGCCGGCTCAAACCGGGGTGGTACCACAACCTCACAGAATACCAGCGTTAAATAGCAGCTTAACGCTGCTGTGTTTCGTATGGTGAGTGTAGAGAACCGGATACCTTTTTTACTGGAAACGAGGCATTCCATCTTAGTCCTCACGGGTGACAACGCATCTGCATTTTGATTCGCAGACGGGGATAGTTGTAGATGTCTATGGGCCGCAGCAACCACTTACCATCAGGTGGACTGTGTGCTCGTTTGTCACCCTTATCCTATAAAAAACAACCAAACAACCAGACCATTATTCGTAGGCAAAAACATTTTTTGCGTGCTGGATTTGAACCCGCGGCACTGCACGCGCTACGCCACAAACAAACGCTTAGTCACTACGCTATCGAGCAGTCAGGAAAGAAGGAAAAAAATAAAACTACTAAAATAGTTTTTAATACGTAGGTAACAAAAGGTTCTCAAGTAGCATCATAACCACACCGGCAAGTGAAGGCGGGTCTCAACAAGATGATTGACGAGGAAGGTATGCAGAAAATGATGGATGCCGGTGGGACTGGTCTGTGTTCTGTAGAATAATGATGATTATATCGCCATGTTGAATACCCTGAGTGCGCTTACTAACTGCTAACTTGATTTGTATTTTAATACTACATACATACGTATATAATACATTCCTAGCTCGTATATGTGGGAACCGTCAGCCGTGAAACTCCCAGGTGATTACTAACGAGCACAGTCACTAAAAGCGTGAGTCATTCCGCTGATGTTTAGAATCCTTTTGTCCCATCCTGCATATTTTTTGTGAAAATTACTAAAAATTGTGGGCAATTAAAATTTTACATGTATTTATTTTTTTCACGCGGTTTTACTCGCATGGACTTCGCTTTACCAATATCATTAAGGTCAAAATTTATGATCACCTGTGTTACAAGTGTGGATGATGTCTCATTGTTACAAACTTTTTTTTGATAACTTGACTACAACGACACCTATCGGATCCTAGTTAGCTTTTAACCATCGCCTAGACAAAACAAATATATAGCATAAATTTGAACTACTTGAGAGATTCAGAAATCTCTCAAGTAGTTCAAAAGTTACAAAATCACTACCATACCATACATCACAAATACTTTTGGCTTTCGCATGAGGCCAACTTTAAAGAAACCAATTTTAATTTTCATAGGCCATTACTTAACGGACTGGTTGAAAATGTCACAATTTTCCGAAAAATGTCCAAAGAAAAGAAATTCCTCATAGTCGCTTTTAGTTATATGTTATAATACCATATTTAAAATTTAAACTAAGCAATTGCGTAGTAATCACTTATGCCATCAAAAACATAACTTGTGAAAAAAGCCAAGTCTCGCAATTCAGTTCTTCTACCGTAAAAAGTTGTGAGATCCTTGTAATACCAAGTCGGTTAATTTATGCAGTCCCTTCTTAAGGGTCCTTCAGTCTTAAGTTTTTACGTAATTAGCTAACCTAACAAGATCTATATTTAAAACATAAAAGATATTTGATATTGATATGGTCACTATAAGATCTTGTTAGGTTAGCTAATTACGTAATGATTTAAGACAGAAGGACCATTAAATAGGGACTGAATAAATTAACCAACTTGGTATTACGTCGATCTCACAACTGTTTACGGTAGAAGAACTGAATTGCGAGACTTGGCTTTTTTTACAAGTTATGTTTTTGATGGCATACATTTCTTTTTGTAGATAGTTATATCTAGGTACCTATCTACACCTATTATTCCATTATATTATATATATATGTATAGGTACACTGTTTCATTCACTGCAAATGTAACTTTGTAATCCTATATATTTATATGGGATTACAAAGTTATTTATGCACTTGGTGTATTTCGAAAACTGGACCGAAATTATATATATATAATATATATATATAAAATTTTAATTTTTCCTTGATTTATATATTAAACAAAAATTGTATTCCAAATTTGAAGCTTCTACGTCTGCTAGAAGTGCCTTAGAGTGTTGATGATCGGTCAGTCAGTGAGTGACAAAATTTATAAACCAGTTATAATTATTATATAACTATTACTAGTTATAATTCTTAAACTACAAGTTCAAATTTTATGAAATTTGAAATGTAGCGTGTTTATACAATGCATACTTGGTTACTGAAAATTCAGGCTTCTAGTTTTATCCACAACGAAGTTATAGGGTTTCGAAAATGGCCTGAACTGCTTCGAGAAAAGGAAAGTACGGCCGTGCCGCTTTTTTGCTCGACTTGGCGGGGGCACTGCTGTGCCCCCAGATATTCTTGGGTTTGAATATTAAATTTCAATCAATACTCGTGAAATAAAGTAATAAATTATGTAATCTAAGCGTTTACTCTATTTAAAAATTTATTGTGAGTTGTTAAGATATGAGTTTAATTGTAGCATTTCTTCAGTCCTAACGCTCAAACTTTCTAATCCGTACAAACATTTATAAATTAACAGGAGTTACGAAGCAAAAGGAAAATTGTAATCAAGTATTAAAGTAAAATAAAAACGAAATATTTTCCGAACGTGTACGTGTTCGAATTTCTCGACAATAATTTAGAACAAATAACGTGTTTTGAATTCAAAGTGTAATTAGTAACTTCAATTGGGTTACAATTTTATTTTACAACCTTAAATGTAATTAAAATTTCTTGCGATTTCAGACAGACTGTTTAGTAGTGACTGAATTAGCCAAAATATAGATACTAATTACTGTGCGGTAAGTCAGTATCAAGACGTGTTTAGAATAATTAGTTAAAGCGGAGTAGTGCGACTTATAGTCTCTGATTAACAGCTACTAATGGTTTCAGAATCACGACGAATATCTACTTTTGATTTGATGAGTTCGTTAGCATTAGCAAAGTTGTTGCCTTGATAACTTTACAAGACCCATTACTATATTATTTGATAATTAAATATTAATCACAACAGCGTATATACGGCCTACAAACCTCTCTACATTGCATTTCTAAGACGTCCTTTTAAGACGAGATTTCCTCGTGAGGTTTTTCTGCACTACTATTTTTTTATATGATAAGGGTGACAAACGAGCACACAGTCCACCTGATAGTAAGTGGTTGCTGCGGCCCATAGACATCTACATCTAACCTCTATTACAAATCAAAATGTAGATGCGTTGTCACCCGTGAGGACTAAGATGGATTGCCTCATTTCCAGTAAAAAGGGCCTCCGGCCACCTGCACTCACCAAGCGAAACGCAGAGGTAAACCTCTACTTCACGCTGGTTTTCTGTGAGGTCGTGGTACCACTCCGGTTCGAGCCGGCCCATCCGTGCGACAGCAAAAGCTGCCGCGTGGCTCTACCACTGTTAAAAAGTAAGGAACTAACTTAACTGAACTAAGTATGGAATTGGCAATTAATAATAATTTCCTATGTATTGAATTCCAGTCGCGGCGAATGGCCATCTGCGCAGCACAGTATTGTACTGCACGAGTGTGTGTGCAAACACAAGCGCACTCCCTCCTCACTGTCTTAGTCCGATGGGACTAATATGACCGGATATCAGGTGCACGTGTAACACCAACGACTTTTCAAGCCACGGCGGTGAATCACCGCCAACTTCATGACTCCGGGCTATTTCTAAGACTTTCTTGACACAAAGATCAAGCCAATATACTGTCGTGCTGTCGCAATTCCGACTAATAAACCAAGGATGAATTATCAATTACAGCGATGTTATTACTACTACTACTACGTAATTGATTGCAATCCAATCATATTTTAAATACCAATTCATACGTGGTAGAGCCATGCTGCAGCTATATTAGTAGTATAGTTGCAGCACGAATGGGTCGGCTCAACCGGGACAGGGCCACGCTCTCACAGAATACCAGCATAAAATAGCAGCTTAACACTGCTGTGTTTCGTATGGTGAGTGTAGAGAATCGGAGACCCTTTTCACTGGAAAAGAGGCAATCCATTTTAGTCCTCACGGGTGACGGCGCATCTGCATTTTGATTCTTTATTGAGTATAAATGTAGATGTCTATGGGTCACAGTAACCACTTACCATCAGGTGAACTGTGTGCTCGTTTGTCACCCTAACCTATAAAAAAAACCAATGCTCTTTATTCATAGTTAACGAAATTAGATTTTTTTTTCAAGTTCTAACTCCACCTATGATTAGATTATGTAACGTTTTTGAAAACAAGACAAAACTTTTGTAATTCAAACAAGCTACAAAACCTAAGCGTAATGCTTGCATAGCGTACGAAATTATCTTTGTAAATTAATAACACAACGCGACAGCAAACGACGTAAAGAATCCAATAAGCAAGCTTTAATTTAATTATCCCCGTAATAGGCAAACGTCCGGGAGGAGGCTCGGCGTATGCGGAGAGCGTTCCAAATGGGAAAACAATTAAACGAGTCGAAACTTCGCTGAAACTAACACACTTGTGCTTGTGCCGCACTCTATAGACTTGTTCTACTGTTTGTATGCCAAGTGAATCCAAAATATCTTCCTATTATTTACCATGCAGTTCATAAAACAATGATCACAGAAAGTTTTTAAGATCGTCATCCTCATTATTAAACGGTAAACAATACAGTGTTTATAAAAAAGAAAAAAAAATGAATTTCTTCTGCCTTTATGTGTCATTCATTCCCATGCACGGAGGTCAAACACCAAAAATCCTTACTCAGGAATGCTACTGAGAATTTTTTGTCAAAAAACCTAAAAACTGATTTTTAGCCCGAACCGCGTATCAAAACCGGGACCTCATAACCACCAAGTCACGTTTACAACCACTATACCAACGAGACACGGTATAACATGGGGTAGTAAATATTCTTACACTACCACTACACATACTATATAAGTACACATATGATACTATAGTAATTCTGCGCCCTCTTTTCCCAAAAGAGGGTCGCTTCCGATTCGGCAGAGAGGCCTCAAAGAAGGCCACTGCCCATCCCCATAGGTGGTTTTTAGTGGGTATCACTTAGGGTCCCGGATAGTCACAGTGAGTCCCACATAACCACGACAGACCGGCTGTCGTGGTATGCATAAAGCATTTACCACCTCCACGCGCAACGGGGTAGCTCTTTCCAATTGCTTCTGGGCGCAAAAAAACTATAATAATTCTCGAACGGACGAAAACTTCTCAAACTTTATAAGAAAATTGCCCCGTTTATTTATGATATAACGTGACAACTAGCAGGCAGTTCACTTGAAATAGTAAATTGATGTTGTGGTCTATAGGCACCTACATTTATCTTTGATTATATATCAAAATGTAGTTGTTGTCACCTCTGAAGACTATCATAGAATTCCTCATTACTAATAAAAAGAGTCTTCTGTTCTTTACACTCACCATAGAAAACACAGCAGCGTTAAACTGCGATTTTATGCTGGTATTCTGTAAGAGCGTGGTCCTTTCCCGGTCGAGTCGACCAGTTCATGCTGCAACAATCAAAAGCTGCTCGTCGCTCAATGACTGTGGTCAAAAAGCGGCCATAGCTGTACATAAACAATGCCAACCAATACAAAAATACGTGCGTAATCCTAGTTCGCCGCCAAAAGTAATTTTTAAATTGGAATTTTATTTTCGTGCAGAAATAACATCGAACGCGGATTAATCGTAATCCGCAATGGATTTTAACGGATATAAAATTGCCAGTTATTTATGAATGTCAATTTAAAACACAGCTTACATAATGTGTTATTATTTTAACATGTAAGATAAATAAATCTATCGAAATGATGAAACGTATACAGGGTTAATTTTCAAAGAGTAGCCAAATTTTAAACCATCAAATATATAAATAATGATATACCGTTATTGCAGTTTTATACGAGAAAATATAGCTTCCACTTTAATTTGAAATTATCCCAAATTGAATATGATATATGGGCAACAACGTTTTTGCCTACCGATCGACCCTTACAAATGTGTGCGTGCGCAGTAAAATCAGTTAAAATAATGCATTACCACACATTTTGAATTTAAGAGATAAAAAGGGCAGAATGTTGGAGATATTTTATATTACTTATTCTGAACCTTCTCTGCAAATTGGGCTGGTTAATGCAAAATAACCCTGTATAAATCTTTATGCTAGAAATATTCCTCCCCTCTCATTTCTGACAGGTTTTCAGGGTTTTTCCACTAAGCTGCACCAATGTAACTCGCACACATGCCACACATGGAGAATTTTTTTTAGTTTTCAAATATGCAGGATGTCACATGATGTTTTCCTCCAACACCGAGCATGTAGTAAATAAGCACTAAAATTTTCATTTAACAACTATCAGTGATGCCGACAGGGATAAAACTCGCCGTTTTGATTATATATTAAATTTAAGACTAGTGTTTTTCCATTGAGCATTACATAGAAGAATAGAAACAAAAAATTACATACTGCCGTATTTTCAACTCTACTAACATTTTACCACAGAATTAACCTAAATCTAAAATACTACTCTAATTTAAATAGTTTGTACCAGTGTCCATAGATTTGAAAACGTAGCAAACTAGTCCCATCCCCCAATACTGCGTTAGGTCAGACAAATTGGGATCGCCAGTGAATATATTACGGTCCTCCGCACTAGCCATCGGTTTGTTAATCGTTACTAGTTATTTATGACCGTTTTAACTGTTTATCTTAGGGGTGCGTATGTTATAGTTCATGAATGACGTCACGAAATGACAGTTTGATCTCTTATGCCCACTATTCACACGTTCGTTGTAGTGTATAACGACAATGGTTGAACCGAATGTAAATGGAGTCATCAAAATTCAATTAAGGCTTACAATATATGTTTATATGTTCGTTAGCGTTCCATTTTCACTAAACCGACAGTGGGACAACACTTATTATAACAATATTATTTACTCGTGTTTCATATCGAGTAAATACTATATACACCGTTTCTTCCTGCAAGTTGAAAAGGCTAGGGAATTCTTTTTTTAAATAAAAACACGAAATATTATAACCACGTTGCGGATTTTAAATTATGTAAAGCAAAATATTTTCGAGCTCATTATACGGCGTCGACGCAATATTTAATGTCTTTCATAATAAATCAGTCGTTCATGAATATTCATTAAGTGACACGAAAAACTTTTGTTCCTTTTTTTCGTCACTTCCTTTGCATAAAGTGGGTTGTAGACATAAATTCTAGGGTCGGGACAAATTGCGTTCCGCTAGTAATGTATTCGGTATTGCTGCCGCAAATTCGAGTATGTCAGCCAAATTGTGCTAAATGAAATTTTGCGAAAAGTCGCTCACATATTCTATTTATAATTAAGCTTTATACTTATTCAATATTTATACATGGAGCATTTTACATCACTGTAATAACTACTATTAACTAATGTAGGAGAGGCTAAACAGAAAGAGCTGCACTTTATCTATTTTCATCACCCTTGAGTAGCATATTTACAGGCATCACCTGATTATGACCTCTATTATGACAGAAATGACACATAAATACAAATTTCGTAAAAAGGTAGTAATGGAAAAGGAAAGTAACAAGAAATAGTTTTGATACTGTCAGTGACCCTAGCTTGTAATTCAGCAGGTACGCCAATAACAAAAAAAAATTAAATATTTATTCATTTTTAATATTAAAGATCAACTTAAGTTAGGAATTGTTAATTTTAATTTTAATTGCTAATTTACCACGTGCTCGGCGGCGAAGGAATATATTTTGAAGAAACCTACGTATCTAAAAAAAATATTTCAAGGACTTGTAAACTCCGACAAAAGACAATAGAACTGCGCGGTAAACTAATTGCTTCCTAATCATCTCAAATAAAAATAGACATGTACCCAATAGCAGATACATATAACTTAACTTTTATAATATTAACAGTACACAATTATTTTCCGCAACCTAAGATAACATGAACAAAAACGTTGCGGCTCCTCTTCAAGAATATTGACTTTCTTTCGCTGTAGTAGTTTTAAAGGGTACTTAAACAGTCCATAAATCAAACCGATATGTCGGGGAAATGCCCTGTTTCATCGGGAGCTTTAGTCCCAGTGAAATATGAGCAGATTATATTTGATAACTGAGAAAATTTGGCGCAGCAAACAATTGCAAAATTGAAAGCGCTTGCTGTATAATTATGGCTACAGACAAATAAAATTACTTATTGTTTTTCAACATTGTAGTAATCCAATTACTAGGTCATTTACACAAAATATGAAAACATACAGCCTTTGAATTTCATTCTCGTAAGCTTTGAAATAAAATAACGAATCTGTTCTCAAACAATATTCTTTCAATTTTTTTCAGCCTAAGTTGTGTACCTACGAAAAATTTTACTAAATTTACTAAACTTCTAAATTACTTTTGTTTTATTTAACTTCATACAACATAATTGTATAGGCGGATATAATGCCTGAGGCATTCTCTACCAGTCAGTCTCTACCTTTGAATTATCTTATGTTTCAAAACTTAAAACGAATTACATAAAATATAGTGAATATAGAATGGGACAACGGTAATAAAACATCTACTTAACGTGTTAGGGTTTATATTTTTTGCGCGGAACCCTAATTCTTTTTCTAAAATAAAAGTAGCTTATGTTACTCCTTATGACATCAGCTATCTGCTAGTGAAAGTCCCATCAAGCTTGGTCCAGCCGTTTCGGATATTAGCCGGAACAAACAGACAGACAGACAGTTGTCTAACAGACAAAAATTTTAAAAATTGTATTTTTTACCGTATTTACTTTCATATACATTTAGTAAAAAGCTGTAACTTTGACATTACAAACAGACACCTCAATTTTATTTATTTGTATAGATAGATATAGATAGAGATTTTATAAAATGTCAAATGTGGTAGAGCCACCCTACAGCGTAAAATAGCAGCTTTAATGCTGTGTTTGGCATGGTGAGTGTAGAAAACCAAAGACCCTTTTTACTGGAAGCGATACATTCCATCTTAGTCCACAGTGGTGACAACAAATCTGCATTTTGATTCTTAATTAAGGATAAAATTGTAGATGTTTATTGTAGACTAGCTGTTCCCCGCGACTTCGCCCACGTGTAATTTAGGGTTTTATTTTTGTTGCGCGGAACCCTAATTATTTTTCTAAAATATAAGTAGCCTAAGTTACTCCTTATAACATCAGCTATCTACAATTAAAAGTTCCGTCAAAATCGGTCCAGCCGTTTCGGAAATTAGCCGGAACAAACAGACAGACAGACAAAAATTTTAAAAATTGTGTGTTTGTTATAGGTACCGTATATAATTTTATGTGCATTTACTAAAAAGCTGTAACTTTAAATTACAAACAGGCACCTCAATTTTATTTATTTGTATAGATATAGATTTTAGAAAATGTCAAACGTGGTAGAGCCACCCTACAGCGTGAAATAGCAGCTTAAGGCTGCTGTGTTTCGCATGGTGAGTGTAGAAAACCAAAGACCCTTTTTACTGGAAGCGATACATTCCATCTTAGTCCACAGTGTTGACAACGAATCTGCATTTTGATTCTTAATTGAGGATGAAATTGTAGATGTTTATTGTGGATGGTTGCTTACCATTAGGTGGACTGGGTGCTCCTTTGTCACCGTTGTTCTATAAAAGAATACTTCAGCTGCAATGATAAGTATTTCATCATATATTTCTTCATAGGTTATCATGCAGGGTCGGTGGTTGGAGTGCACTGAGTCGATTTTATGAAATTTGGTTTTAGTTGATTACCTCATCCGTCAATCAGCTGGATAAACCGTGTAAATGTGACTTTAGCACTTGAAAAAATGTTAGCATGTTTCTACTTTCACCCCGTATTTCAAACGTTAAAACAAAAACATGTAACTGTAAGTGAACTTAATTCCGACGCTATTCAAAATTTAAAAGTACAATCGGAACGAATATTGAAAGGATAAATACGACTAGTACTCAGAGGGAATACCTTTTATTGTCCTGCACAAGGACCATCGCGTTGACTTTTAATTAAAGCCCCCTCCGGATTCTCCATTATACAGGACACTTTTAACAACCCCATGGCTCAGTGTATACATATTGAACGAGTCTGGCCATACCAAAATCAAATTGGTTTATAAGGATTGCCTAACTGAACGTACTGTTTTTACAGAATTAAAAAGCAGTATTACACTTTTATTTAGGAAATATTATTATTGAATTTATCGCACATATTTTTATACCCGTAAACAGTAATATGTATAAATAACAGTAATATCTAAGAGTCCATTTGGTTAGACACGACACTCATACCTACTATTTCTGTTGACAATCCGCATTGCATACACTGCTGTATTCTGGACACTATTGTCACTAAGTCACTATTGGCCGGCCATATAGCTCGAAGAACTGAAAACCGATGGGGAAGAAGGGTTCTCGAGTGGCAGCCTCGTAACGGAATGTAATGACACTAGATGGAGTGACGACCTGGTAAGACATGCAGGAAGTCGATGGATGTAGGTGACTCAGGGCTGAGCTTTGTGGCAGTCCTTTTGGAGGCCTATGTTTAGCAGAGGACTTGTGAAGGGCTGTAATGATGATAATGATTATATATATGATGATTATAATGATGCATACCGTGAGATATTCTATGTTATACCTCAGAAATAATAACCATATTTTAATGGTTGCGAGACCGACCCCATAACCCGTCCTGGCCCCCACGTGACAGGAACACGCAGCATTTAAATGAATGAGTACGCAGTATGAAATGAATAGTTGCAAGTAACATGGCCTTTTTTTTGCGGATGGAAAATCATCTAATGACGCCTTTCGCTCTGGGTGGAGCGGAAGGGAGTGTCAGACTTTTACTGACTCAAAACCATCCGTGTTCCTTCAGTGCCCTTACGTTCCGGAGCCGCGGTATCTCTTTCGAACAGCCCGCAGCCCCGACAGGCGTCGGCCCTTGCGGGCCCCTTCACGTTCACGCTGCTAACAGCTCTTTGAGGCTCGCGTGGAACAAAACGCGCCGCCGACACGGCCTGTCGTCGTTAGACGGACGGACGACGAGCTACCCATTGCTCGCCGTCCACAGGCCCGCGCCTACGGTGGCCGGAGGCCACGACGTAGCCCCCGACGCCTGGGGCGTCTCCCGCGGCGGCCGGGAAGGAAAGCTGCTGCTCTCTCCTTCTCCCGCTCCGCCACCTCCTTCGCTAGCATCACTGCTTCGCAGAAGGTGGTGACGGCATCCCATTCCGTCTCGCTCCGGACCATGGCTTCGACCAGGGCCGGACGCGAGAGGCCGCCGCCGCCTATCGCCGCTACGAGGACACGGCGGTGCTCCGCCCAAGCAGGGCACACCTCCACGGTGTACTCCACCGTGTGCTTCGGTCGATCCTCGCAGTGGGAGCACCCGGGCGTTTCCTCCCGCCCGATTAGGTGCAGGAACCTCCCGAACACACCGTGTCCGGTGAGGACCTGCGTCAGGCGGAAGGTGAGGACGCCGTGGCGTCTCTCAAGCCACTCCTCAAAGAGGGGTCTTATCGCCGCTATAGTGGCGTGCCCAAGGTAACATGGCCTGCGGTGATTACTTACCTTAAAGTGGACTAAAAGTTCCTTTCACAATTTAATGTAACAAAAATATGTAACATTTTTACTCTGAATGTCAAGCTCACTTGCTTGTAGTACCACTTGAAAGGCAAACAAGGATCCGACTACTACTGCCCAATAGACAAAAACCCATCCAAAATATAATGTCAATACCGAATTTCCTATGTATATATATATATATATATATATTCATATATATATATATACATATATATAGTATATATTCCGACTGGTTATGGCGGGCATTATTTCAAATACGAGGATATCGATTTTGCGTTTACCTTCACGACTACTCTGCGTGATGAGCACAAATGCAAGCAACTCTTTTAAGAAATGCAAGCAAGCGGCACACAAAAAGGCGTTTGTCTTGTAGTGGACTTAAAGAGAAACCGAATGTTACACCGAATTTTTTTTTTTTTTTTTTTTATAGGATAAGGGTGACAAACGAGCACACAGTCCACCTGATGGTAAGTGGTTACTGCGGCCCATAGACATCTACATCTATCCTCTATTACAAATCAAAATGTAGATGCGTTGTCACCCGTGAGGACTAAGATGGAATGCCTCATTTCCAGTAAAAAGGGCCTCCGGCCACCTGCACTCACCAAGCGAAACGCAGAGGTAAATCTCTACTTCACGCTGGTTTTCTGTGAGGTCGTGGTACTACCCCGGTTTGAGCCGGCCCATCCGTGCGACAGCAAAAGCTGCCGCGTGGCTCTACCACTGTTTAAAAATTGAACTGTGAATTGAAAGCATTGCATAATTACAAACATTTCGCTCGTAGCGTAGGTGTCAAGAGGCGACTATGAATCATTACTCATTACTGTATCTGTACGTGGTAGAGCCAATCTGCAGATATATTTAAAATATAGTTGTAGCACGAGTGGGTCGGCTCGACCGGGGAAGGACCACGCTCACACAGAATACTAGCGTTAAATAGCAGTTTAATACTGCTTTGTTTCGTATGGTGAGTGTAGAAAACCGGAGACCCTTTTTACTGGAAAAGAGGCGTTCCATATTAGTCCTCAAGGCTGACGACGCATCTGCATTTTGACTCGCAAACGAGGATAGATGTAGATGTCTATGGGCCAAAGCAACCACTTACCATCAGGTGGACTGTGTTCTCGTTTGTCAGTATAGTTCTATAAAAAAATGGCAGATGGATGTCGTTGTTTCCGCTAAAATGGCGATATAATTATATCGTATATCATCATCATCATTATCACCATTAAAGTCTATCAAAAGTCAACTGCTAAACACAGGTCGCCCCCTATTTTAGCAGCATCAGACAGATATTGTCTTAGTTGCTACGTTTGACACGTGGGTTGGCGATTCCTGTTAACACTAATACTATATACACTAACACTATAAACAAGTTGTGAAATGCATAAACCGTCGACATTTAATAGCGTCAATAGTGCCAGCCAATTGGTACTGAATTTATCTACCAAACGTCACGATAATGACAAATTATCCTACACTAGGACATTAACCCATGTAATATATATATATATATATATATATAGTTGTAGACTGTTGTGATTTGATGATGAAGAAGTGATGAATGTAAGATGTTTTTATTCCGATATTTTGTATGATTTATTTGCACTTAAACAGCTGTTTTTTTATGTTCTACCCTTTCAATTTCATCAATACCTAAATAGAATTATTAAAAGCAAAAGCGTTGTGAAGGGATACCAATTCCCCTTTTAACGAATCAAAATGTTTGAATAAATTTTGATTACTGAATTCTTTTATCAACAGGACTCTATTGAACTTTCATATTTCAATCAATAAACCGTTTGATTGTGTTTAAGAGTATTTTTCAATTTACATAGCTGGAAGCCATATTGCCGACTACCTATGGAGAATAAAGGTTTTGGCCGACTCCCACATATAGATGGGGAGACGACCTGATGAAACACGGAGGTAGTCGTTGAATGCATATGGCTCAGGACCGTGCTTAGTGGCAATCTATGGGCCTATCTACAACAGTGGACTTGTATAGGGCTGTAATAATGATGAAAATGAAGTATTTTATTAAGTATTTATTAAGACCAATTGTAAATTATGTAATAAGAGTAAAGTTTGTGTTGCAAGATGTTGTGACCAGGATTAAGAAAGGAACGTTTCGGTGGTTTGGACACGTTTATTTACGTTTTTTGAGGAAAGAGAGATATAGTAAATATTATATGTTGCATAAGCGAGTAGCAGAGTCTGCAAGAGATGCCCTAGACGTATGTTTATCGGCTAAATTAGTGATATAATGAAGAAGGGTCAAATCAAGAGCACCCGTTACTAACAAGCACACTTTATGCATAATAGATGTGAAGAAATCGAGAAAGGTGTGTAAGGCTCATACCAAATGGAAGCCCTTAGACTCTGTTAAACCCTCTGGGACGCAAGCGTGAGAAATTATGTATATATGTATGTATTTATGTATGTATGTGTATGTATGTATGCTTATGACTTATATTAAAATTAATATTATTTTATCTGCTGTTAAAAATATTTCATTCATATTTTAAATCCTTAAAAACTAAATAATAGCAATTAAATCTTTATCGTTTATTTTGAACAAATAAATCTCATGAAGTCCATTAGCTTATCCCGAAATAAAATAAATTATATTACTCGAAAGTTAAGGCTAAGGAATAGCCAGAAACGTAATAAATTGTACCTAAGCACCCAAATAGAAATAAGTCTATTTCACGCAAGAAGAAATCTGGTACCTATTGAGTTAATAAGAATTTGATTATCTGACAAAAAAAGAAATTCACTTGACACTACTTAGCTATTTAGAACCCTTCGAAAATTGCCATTTTACTTTCACAAAGATCTTTTGGCGCAATGAAAGCGACAGGAGTCGGAAATTGTGCTTATTAGGATTTGAAGACGGTTTTATAGTTATAAAGAAAATGGCACCGATAAAAATGAAATTCAATTTGCTCAAAAATACTTACTCTAGTTATTTTACTTAATTCATATAATTAATGGAATTATTACTTAAAAAAAATATAAATATTGCATACATGTTAATGCGTACAAATTTTGCATCACCTATACTAATTACACTAAAAAAAATTTTAGACAGAGTTCATAGGAACTCTGTCTAAATTTTTTTTTACTTTACTTAAATTCTTTGGTTTAGTTAGATAAACATCGAGAGAGATTTATTATTCTTTATAGTAATTTGTAGCTATTTAAAAATGTACAATATAGTATTTGTATCATATTTTGATATTTTAAAGGCAACAATTTCAATATTGTTAACGCCGTGAAAAGCCAGTACAGCACACTTCAGACGCTCCAAGTAAATTGAGCATTCCGGCAAATGCTCCGGTAATTTCAGGCTTTACGTTAAATTTAGTACGTAAGCCGCCAAGAAATTTAATCTTGAAATTATTTTTCTTTCTCTTGCGGCAGTATTAAGGCCTTCTTAATTATAAATCAGTCGCAAAGTTACCCCTGATTTATTTGACTCATTTAAAAGCAACAAGAAACCGTAAATACCATTAACGCCGTGACAATGACTTAGCAATAGTGTTAAAATTGAGAATATTGAATTTTCTCGTTTTTGTTTCTTGTTTTTGACTCAAAAATGGGGGTCAGAGAACTAATGGTGTCAAATCAATCAAGTCCATTATACATAGACGAAGCTGTGTATTGAAATAAACACATATGCAACATATTATTTCATGCACAACAATGCCCTAGCATACTCCACACTTGCGTCAAAGTAAACTCTAATATGAGCCGCTGTTTCAAATATTTCATGACCTGCACATTAGGATCATATTTAACATGTAAGTATAACTTATGTATGTACATTTTTACTTACTTCATAAAAACTAATATAAAAACTTTTATAAAAAAATTCTCTTTCTTTACTAATGCACGCAATCTATAAGACTTAATTTAAAAATGAATATCTATGTGTGTTCTAGGTGTGTTCAATGGACGTAAAATTTAGACAACTGTTAGATAATAATGTTAAAATCTACTGCATCTTTCTATTTTTTTTTTAATTCAAGTAGTTCTTATATTATTTTTTAAATTCAAGCTAATGATCATTTAACTTGTTATGATTTTTCTTTAGATCAATGGCGGTGATAGCAATAGCGACTCTTAAACGAAAAGCGAAAAGGTCTGTATCCTGAAGTAGATTAAGACGATTAATAGAAGATGAAGGAAGAAATTCATCAGGTTAGCTATCATTACAATGTTTTTCTGTAAAAACATTTATTTATGTTCACGCGGAAATCATATTACAGTCAAAACGAACATTGAAATTAGTGTCACTCTATGATCACATGATAATAGATTAATTTGTCGCGGCGCATAGAGCACATTTAATTATCATCGATGCGTTCGTTTCTAATATCGAACTTACCATTGCTAATATTATTCGGGAGCTCCAAACAATTACCCTTGTGAGTTTGCGGTTTTGTTTTAATGAGCTTTGGTAATTTACATTAGTTATATTTAAATAAGTTATTTCGAATATTACTACGAAAGAGAATCGGCCACCACATAACCGTGGGTGTAGTAAAATAAAACTCAGGAAGATGGCGATATTTCAGTGATATTTACCATAGGGTAAAAAAATATATTTTAATAAATTCCAAGATATAAATGTCTATACCTGTGGTGGGGAATATTGTGAAGATACGAGAAATTTACTTACTATTTCTATTATAATAGTAACAACTACAGCCAATGATCTTAAAACAGTCTGTTGATATTATATCTATAGAACACGATAGCATAAGCCCCCAAGCTTGGGGCTCGCCTATAATTTCATAAAATCCAAAAAATCCAAATTCAATCTTCATCAATTTTTAGTGCAGCTATTCACCAATTGCTCGGAGGCGGTCAGAAATTTAAATGCATTTCAATAAAGACTCATTTGAAGAAGCATTGCAATAGTGTAACAGGCTCTTTCTGTCTCTTAAACACTCACAGGAAAGAAAGGATGCCTGTACCCCGCAGCGGGATGTACAAGTATATATACTAGTTATGATACCAACTAGGTTGGTCATGACTTAATTGAATGATATAGTGAAGTTTCTAGACGTTCGGAGAAAGTTAACTTTTAAGTGCTATTAGAAAGGACATTTTAATTTCACTGCGCCTTTTGATTATTTATAGCTATTTTACTACGTTTGGTTTTTAAGTGCTTCAACTCTTCAAAGCAACTCTTCTTATTTTCTTTACTTAAAAGTTTTTGCTTGCATCAATGCTTAGCTTAAAATTCTTTTACTTAGCGTAAGTTAAAAGAATTCTCAAGTTAAGTAGTAGACGTAAAAACTTAAAAAACATTTGCGATGAAATTACGCGTTAAATACGGCGACGTTCAGTAAAATTGATGAAGTTTGTATCTCTAATGTGCCTTATATATAGAAATAGGCGTGGTATTTACCAATATCTACACATCCATTACAGCCTATAAAAGTCCACCGCGGCACAGTAGCCTCTCCCATAGATAACGGGATAGACGCACTAGCAACCATGTTTTTGAGTAGTTACCATATTTTTGGGTGCTGCTGTCCATCTTTTAATTCATTTTTATATCTATCCTCTCTTAATACACCTGCAGGATGATATGAAGTAGAGGATTCTCTAACGCTGTTACTAGTAAACGAATAATCAATATAGGTTTCACCGATTTAAACATTTTTGTTTACAAAAAGTTTAAATCGAACTTGCTGACAAATTTGCCATTTATTAGATTAACATCGCAGTCAACACAACGTATTTTGTATTAATATAAAATTATTTTACTCTATGCTAACTGACTTGCTCTATTTTCCGTTCATTGTTTTTTGATTAAATGACGGATTCAGGATGTGGATAGTTCCATTCAGTAATATAATTTCAAAGAGGAATAAAAGCGTTCACCAACCATTTGTATTTTAAACAAAAGTTAAACTTACTAAGAGAAACCTTATCTTTCCGCAAACAAAAAATTGTGAACTGGAATTATTACATTAAACATGTCAATTGAAAACATATCATGAATCAACAAAGAGTTCTAGGATTTTATTGAACTGTACTAAATTTACTTCTTAATGTAATGATATCGTATATTGTTTGGTTTTTGGATATTAAATAAATGAATTTTAATCTTATATTTAGTTTTTATTAATTTTTAAGGTTAAATCCGTACTAACGTCGCCACACCTTAGTATATGCCCGTTGCCGACGGACGAAGGCTAACTTGTTCCTGTTACAATCTCTTTGATAAACTTACTCTTGGAAACTTGGCTAGCTACTCGCACGCTTGTTTGCAAACTTGTACTTAACGTGCAACTTAATTGAATTGTCTAGAAGTCAATTCGATTCTTCATTGCTGTGCTCCCGTGAGTTTGTGAATTAAATTCCTACGTAAGTAGCAAAGCGCGATGGAGTCAAGTGTAATAATGGTGCACGCAAAATGTTACTTTCGAATAGTCAAAGGTTTTTGAAAATACACAGTTCCTTTATTATAATATACTTTTAATAATAAAATCTTCATATTAATCAACGCAGTACAGTTCACTGCAGGATATGGGGAGAATTTATCACAATCATCGATCACACTACCACGTCTCGCAATTTTAACGAGAAATTCATGAGAGGCAAAGATTCAGAGAGGCTTATTTACGAGTACATTTTTTTTAAATGAACAATGAAATTATAGGAAAAATTCCAAGGAGCAATGAGGAAACACTTAAGTAGGCCCTTCGACTTGTTTTTTTTCCTCTTAGTTGCTAAAGCTGAACCCTAACAACATTTTTATTTATAGAACAAGCGTGTTAATATTGAATAGTTTTATTTCTGCTCAACTAAAACATAAACGAGCAGCGTCGAGTATTACGCCGCTTTGTTAAAATTAACGTTGTGTGTCAGCTGCATTTTACCGAAGTCATAAAATAAAACAAATAAATATAAAAAAGAGTTGATAATAACGTACAGAACATCAATATTTGAGTATGTTGCTGGATTAATTAACAAAAGTAAAACGGTTAACTTACAGCATGTATACGTTTCACTTTTGGGAACATAGCCACCTCTCATTTTTGAGAGATTTACGGACCAAATTTCTGTTATGAAGAATATAAGATACATAATGCGGCAAATATCCCCCTATGAGGCAATCTATGGGGGAGGCATATGTTCAGCAATGGATTTTAGGCTATAACGGTAAAACCTTTGTTTTCTTCATTGCCGACATCGTGAGAAATCAGCACTAAAAATTGCAATTAATAATTTCATTAGTTAATTCGGTTAGTCAATGGGGATCGAAAAAATGAAATTAGTGGAAAAGCGTGCCGTGAAATTGACGACAAGAACTCATATTAAAACATAATTAAATTCAAAATAATATTTTGTAATTCACTAATCCGAGAAAAAGTGATTAGGATATCTCTAGCTATATGCAGCAAGTCGATGAACGCAAGTGGCTCAGGGCCGTGTTTTGTAGTGTCTTGTTTTGGGGGAAGTCTATGTTCAGGAGTGGATTTGTAAAGGACTGTGATGATGATGATGAAGTAGCTATTGCAGTCATGGACTGCACTCAGTCAACATGACACGGGAAGATCTTATGTGAAGTACAAGCATACTTTTGGAAAGGCCAAACCCACTTGTCCTCGTAAATTGAGATTATATGTATTTTCTTATATACCAACCTAAAGTTACCTACACCTCGCCAGACTTAATAAATACAATTACATCAGTTTTCAGAATATTAGTGATAAAATCTTAAAAATTGTATACACGCCCCGCAACCATGTAATAATTAAACTGGAAAATAATGCGCTATTTGATATTTCGATTAACCGAACAAAATATGCGTGGAATAATAATTTTATTTATTGTAACATTTGTGTTTCAATGAATCTACATTAAGGTAGATAAATATTTTATCAACAAGTAATTATCAATTAATATTCATACATACAAACAACAAAGAAAAGTACGTGTACGTGTGTTGTACGTAGAGTTTGTGAACACTTGCATTTAACAAATATGAGTTTAAATAAATAAGCAACGGTGATCGTTACCTTAAAAGTATACTTGTGATATAATTGATTTATTAGGTAATCCTCTTCATAAACGCTCTTAGAAGCGTAGATCTGCCGTAATCGCCAATTAGAACCGTTGAATGGGTACTTCATATTTAGCGAGGTGGAGGGACACGCAATGGTTTTTCAAAATTTTTGATTAACGTACTATATCGACCATGGCACGGCAATGACGATCAACATAGTAGAGTACATCGAACCACAAACAAAACACTAAGTCCAAATTTCACAGACGGATGATTGGCGATAGTATTAATAATAATGTCCTCCAGACCGAATTTCGTCCACGGCGGCCAGTGTCAACGAAGACTAGCCATCGGCGCAGGACAGGATTACAGTGCCCAAGTGTATGCGCAATCACAGGTGCACTCTCTATTCCCTCACTCTCATAGCCCGATGGGACGGTAAACCGACACGACCGGCGAGAGATCAGGCGCAGGACCAACGGCTTTACGTGCTTTCCGAGGCACGGGGGTGAAACACCGCCAACTTCCCGACTCCGGGCAGCTACTGAGAATTTCTTGATGGAAAAACTCAATAACTGATTTTTTGGCCCGACCCAGGATTCGAACCCGGGACCTCATGATCAGCAGTCACACTACTACAACCACTAGACCAACGAGGCAGTCGATAGTATTAATGGCTTAGTTAATATAGCTTTATTTATAACTTGTGACTGTCTCGCTGGTCTTGTGTCCTAAACGCGACGGCTGATCATGAGGTGTATTCTCATGGGTATTCTCAGAAGCCCGAAACCAGTAATTTGGCAGTGTTTCACCCCGTGCCCCGAAAAACACTTAAAACCGTTGGTATTACGTCTGATCTCTCTCCGGTCGTATCAGACTGCCGTCTCGTATGTAATATTGGGGGAACGGATAGTGCGCCTGTGCTTGCGCACATACCCATGCACTGTAGTCCTTTCCAACGCAGCTCTGTTGCGACTGGCCGCCGTAGCCGAAATGAGGGCAAAAAATCTTACACTCACCAGATGTCCCTAGTTAAAACTAAGGTAATTTGCCCTAAACTTCACACAGTGACATTATCATTGAAGAGTTGCGAATTAATTATAAGTTTTTCGGTTTCTAGTGTATGTGTATACACAAAACAATACCTCAGCGCTCTATTCTTATATTTTTATACATTTTTACCATATTCAAATTCTTCTAATTTCAAAAATATACGTAGTTTGGTTTATCCACTTCTAATAAAATGTATATAAAATATTACTTATATTTCAGAAAGAAACATCTCTACACTTTTCTGACAAATTAAATTTCCATTATGTATTAATCTGTCAAATATTTCATCTCCTTCCTAAGTGGCGCCTCCTTGATTGCAGAAAAACTCGTGGATTCATTCTGTTTGGAGGGCATTATTGTTATCAATAATAACTTAGTTCTGCAGCATATTGTGTAAAAAATATTAGAAATCTTACCTGTGTCGAAAACAGCTAGAAAAATAAACTAATTATTTTAGTTATATTATTATGGAATCGTACTATGGGGTGATCAACCATTAGGTCAATTTATAATTTAAATCCGAAGTCTCTTAGAGTAAAAATTAAAGTAATCGATATATGTATTAAGGCCTCTTTACGAAATTTAAAGTGCAAGTTAAATAAAACTATCGTTTACATAACATGATAGTTTCATTAAAAACAGTGATGTACAGTTTGTGAATACTATAAATAAACAGAAATTAAAAATACCAGTTACACGACTTTAAGTCAGAAAATTATTCACAATTTGCATATTTTCTGGAGCTAACTCCAGAAAATATGCAATGCCTGCCTTTCAAAACGCTTAAAATGTTTAATAAGCAAAATAGAAGTAGTATGTTATACTGTTTCAAATTGTTTTCATACTGAATTATACAATATATATGATATTTATTTATTTTTTATTATACGTACAATAATTTAAAATATTACTAAATATTAAAAGAGTTTTTTGCTGGTTCTTTCAAGGTTAGAGGTTTGTTTTTGGAACAAGTAGTAAAAGCATTCCGACTCATAATACACATTATTGTAATCTATATTGAATAAAATTATTCTATTCTATTATATGCTCATCCATTTTATAGCACGAGGGCATGCACTTTGCGTTCACTAACTCTCCTAGGATTCTGTGTGGACCAAATTTTTAATTTTAGTATACAGACGCAATTTTATTTAAGGTTCTGACCAGCTGTACTAAGATGACTTGTAAAACATACATTTTGTAGATACGATGTGATATAACGGTGTGATATTAAAGATGTTTGAGGATTTCTTACCATAGACTAACATTACGGATAGAAAATCTTTAGTTTTATTTGTCGATAATTTACGTGATGAAAATTAATTAGTTTTAAAACCTTTCGATGTCTATGTTACATAGACTACGAGTACCTCACATGGGGAAAATTTTCCATAGTTACTAGTTGCCATACTTATCAGACGGCAACTGCAGATGTTTTTATTATGATTGAGTTGGTACCAGGAAGACGCTGCTGTCCATCTCTTGTCTCAGATTCTCTCTGTCGCTTCTTATCAAACCCACGAGTTGATTTGCTATAATATCGCAGTAACTGCCTTTTTACGTGGTAGAGCCATGCTGCAGCTATATTAGTAGTATAGTTGTAGCACGAATGGGTCGGCTCGACCGGGGAAGGACCACGCTCTCACAGAATACCTGCGTAAAATAGCAGCTGCTGTGTTTCGTGTGGTGAGTGTAGAGAACCGGAGACCCATTTTACTGGAAAAGAGGCATTCCATCTTAGTCCTCCCGGGTGACGACGCACCTGCTATTTGATTCTTTATTGAGGATAAATGTAGATGTCTATGGGCCGCAGCAACCACTTACCATCAGGTGGACTGTATGCTTGTTTGTCACCCTATCCTAAAAAAAAACTGCCTTTTATTGAGCTATTTGCATGCCATTTAGATATTAATACCCATTTTCTAATTTTAATATGTCTTTTTTTCTGACTTTTCTTCGGAATGGTAAAACTGATTGTAATTAAACTTGATGAACAGATACACAGCAATGCCCGAAGTGTGTGAAGTGTGAAGTGTGAATGCAGGAAATTTTATCTAAAAATCTTGGAGATTTCTCTTTGAAAAATCAAAACTTTGATATAATAAATGGGCTTTAAAATAATCTAAATACGGCATATTAATAGCTCAAACCCTGGCTAAGCTCGGTGGGTCAATTTTTTCTAAATATTTGCAGATTTAGGTAAACAAACCACTTCATAAATATTGCCACAAATACCACAAATGCATGGACAAATTTTTTCGGTATTTTATATAACGTTATGTGTTTGTTTGTAATATTTCAAACGTTGAAAATTGCGTGACCCGATTCAATTACGGCTCGACAGATCATATCAACCCAACACCTTAATTAACATGTGTTTCAAAATTAGTACCATATTATATATATATATATATATATATATATATATATATATATATATATATATATATATATATATATATATATATATATATATATATATATATATATATATATATATAAACACGTAAATAATAATTCTATGTGTAATTTTAAACATTTAGGTTATTTTGTTTTTCTTTTCCTATATTTAATATTCAGCTGCAATTTACAACGAGCGGTTAGTCCTGTGGTAGGTCAGCCACCTGCGTTCGATCTCCATCTTCACCGATGAAATTGTTAGTTGCAATTTTAAGTTCTGATTTACTGCGTTCTCGGTGGTGAAGGAAAACATTGTGAGGAAACCCTCATGTCTAAAAATAAGAAACAAGTGGTAAAATTAAAAATGTTATACAACCGACTTCAATATAAATAAATTAGGACATCATCAATGTAGTTGAAGACAATTAAATGCGAATTATTAAGGATAACTCAAAAACTTCTAGTCATATCTTAATCAAATTTATATGGATTCAAATTTTATTTTTTACGTGGTAGAGCCATGCTGCAGCTATATAAGTAGTATAGTTGTTGTAGCACGAATGGGTCTGCTCGACCGGGAAAGAACCACGCTCTCACAGAATACCAGCGTAAAATAGCAGCTTAACACTGCTGTGTTTCGTATGGTGAGTGTAGAGAACCGGAGACCCTTTTAACTGGAAAATAGGCATTCCATCTTATTCCTCACGGGTGACAACGCGTCTGCATTATGATTAGCAAACGAGGATAAATGTAGATGTCTATGGACCACAGCAACCACTTACCATCAGGTGGACTGTGTGCTCGTTTGTCACCCTATCCTATAAAAAAAATGGAACTACATGAGAAGCATCAGTTTTCAAATAAAAAAAGAATTGGTTCACCAAAAAATAAATTCTGAGGTAACACACATAAAAAATGCAGTCGAATTGAGAACCTCCACCTTTTTATGAAGCCTGTTGAAAAATAATATTTCGAAGACACGTAAAGTTCGTCGTGCGTGGCCGACATTTCCTTGCCTCTCTCCCTCTCAGAAATAAGGGAGGCCTGTTCACAACAGTGGGATTTATATAGGCTGTAACTTTTATCTTTAATATTCATTCGAATGTAAGCTTAAAAAAATGTGTATCTATCAGTATAAAAGAATCTATTTAAATTTTATGTCAAATATTTTTATTAAATGAGTAAAAGCTGAAAAGATTGTGCAATTATAATAGATTTTTTTTGCGTGGAACCATGGTAAGAAAAAAACCGGCCAAGTGCGAGTCGGACTCGCGCACCGAGGGTTGCGAACAAATCCGTAGGAATATAAGTTTAAAATTATTAAAAATATTTTTATTATGTGATGTAACTAAAAATGTATGCTTTTCGCAATTTTTCCTTTATATGTGTTATAAAACTGTGTTTTTTTTTTAGGATAAGGGTGACAATCGAGCACACAGTCCACCCGATGGCAAGTGGCTGCTGCGGCCCATAGACATCTACATCTATCCTCGTTTGCGAATCAAAATGCAGATGCGTTGTCACCCGTGAGGACTAAGATGGAATGCCTCATTTCCAGTAAAAAGGGCCTCCGGCCACCTGTACTCACCAAACGAAACGCAGAGGTAAACCTCTACTTCACGCTGGTATTCTGTGAGGTCGTGGTACCACCCCGGTTCGAGCCGGCCCATCCGTGCGACAGCAAAAGCTGCCGCGTGGCTCTACCACTGTTAAACTCCACTGTATTGCTTTTTACCAAATTTCAAGATTCTGAGTTCACGGGAAGTACCCTGTAGGTTATGATTCCCTTGCGAAGGTCGAAAATTTGCGACATAACCGACTGTATCTTTTGATTGCGTTGGCTTAGAAGTTTGATTTTTTCACACCTCTAATGGACAGTAGACTTAAGTATTTGATATTAATTTCAGCTTGATACTTTCACGCGTTCCTGAGAAAAAGGGTCTTGACAGACAGACGGACTGACAACAAAGTGATCCTATAAGGGTTCCGTTTTTTTCCTTTTGAGGTACGGAACCCTAAAAAGAAAAAAACCTGAATGTCTAAACGAAGTACTTACAAAGGTCACTAATACCCCTTCCAAGAATGAAAGGAAACCCGTGCCCAGTAATAGGAAGTATGTGTAGGTTATCAATCACAAAACACGGTCCTAAGTCACCTGCATTCATCGACTTCCTGAATGTCTTACCAGGTCATCGCGTCATTTTATACGTGGTAGAGCCATGCTGCAGCTATATTATGGCTGTAGCACGAATTGGTCAGCTCTACCGGGTAAAGAACACGCTCTCACATAATACCACCGTAAAATAGCAGCTTAACGCTGCTGTGTTTCGTATGGTGAGTGTAGAGAACCGGAGACCATTTTTACTGTAAATAAAGCATTCCATCTTAGTCCTTACGGGTGACAACGCAATTGCATTTTTATTCGTACAATAACCACTTACCATCAGGTGGACTGTGTGCTCGTTTGTCACCCTTATCCTATAAATAAAATCCGTCTGGTCGGCCTAATTTCTCAATGGCTGAATCGATTGTTATGAAACTTTACGAAAAGATTTACAGCAATGCTAGGAGTGATTAAAGCTAAATTTTAATCTATAAATATTTTTTTATTTTTTTGTGAATTCAAAAAATTCAAAAATTAAAAAACGTTTTTTTTTTATATAGGATAAGGGAGAAAAACGAGCACACAGTCCACCTGATGGTAAGTGGTTGCTGCGGCCCATAGACGTCTACATCTATCCTCGTTTGCGAATCAAAATGCAGATGCGTTTTCACCCGTGAGGACTAAGATGGAATGCCTCATTTCCAGTAAAAAGGGCCTCCGGCCACCTGCACTCACCAAGCGAAACGCAGAGGTAAACCTCTACTTCACGCTGGTACTCTGTGAGGTCGTGGTACAACCCCGGTTCGAGCCGGTCCATCCGTGCGACAGCAAAAGCTGCCGCGTGGCTCTACCACTGTTAAACTGTTTTCTGTATTGTGGCTCTACCACTGTTTATTGATATAAATAACGCCACATTAAAAGATTCCACCCAGGCGAAGCCAGTCTGAGTCGGTAGTTCATAATATATTTAAACGTACCAAATTTACAGTATTTGTTAATGTGAAAGCTACATTTTGTTATGAGGGCCAAACCTCTAATGATTTACTACGAAGTATCAAACCGCTGTAATAAATTTCTAGTAATTAAGAGATGCTTACAGTTTAACTAGTTATTAACAACACCGATAGCAAGTTATGTGAAGTAACTATTTGTTAACGCGTGAAATTGAAAATTAATAATTATGTCTTATTAACTGAACAATTTACGCCTCATTTTAACACCAGTATTGTAAATGAAGTTTGTAGTTATTCTGGTGTAAAATATTTGCAGTGATGCAAACCACTATTTAATAAAAAAAATGTTATTATCAGAAATATGCTGCAGCCCATCGCCTGTTCCCTTACCCTCTGTCAATCCTTACGATACCAACGGGATGATATGGAGTAGTGGCGCCATTACACCACGGCAGATATAAATCATAAACAACTGCATTTACCAATTCACATGCCAAGCGTGGTAAATATGGCAAATACTCATTATTTTAGTCACTCCTAGATCTTGCATAAAGAAATCTGGTTTTTTTTTTCTCTAAAATATTGACTGTTAATTGAGTCACTCAAAACCATCACAGTGATCAAGTGACCTCTTGTTTTGAATATATTTTAGATTGGGCGTACATAAAATCAGTATTTCCCTGTCTTTCATGAGATATAATATATCTTTGCTGATTTTCATAGTCGATTTAATTAAATCACGTAACTTCAAAGAATATGACAAACGTGGCAAAAAATGTACAACAATCGATTTCTTTACAAACTTTACTTCTTTTCTTTTCCTGTCTAGGAGACCGACTGGGTAGATACAACCCTTTTCTACCGACTTCAAAAAGGAGACGGTACTCAATTCGATTGTATGTTATTTTTTATTTGTGTTACCTCCTAACTTTTTTCTGCGAGGACCGATTTTGATGATTTTTTTTTATTTGAAAGCTGGTACTTCTCATGTAGTTCCATATAAATTGGGTCATGGTCTGATCAATAGTTTTTGAGTTATTCTTAATAATTTATATTGAAGTCATTTGTACAAAATTTTTAATTTTTAATTTATCACCAGAAAATGACTTTGGTTCCATCATATTAACATAATATAATAGAATGGATTTCCGCAAAGTAACGCCTCATTCTATTAATTAGTGCATTCATTGCTGTATTCTAGGCAGAGGAGCAAATACTGTCTCTCTATAAATTCAGGATGTGAGGCATTTCACTTTAGTCCCCTGATATAACAATGAATTGGTAGTATTCTTTGAAATTAGTTGGCAGGTGTCCACGATCGCTATAGCCATTAACTATCAGATGAGCTATAAGTTCGTTTGTCTCTACAATTTTATGAAAAAATGCATTTTTTATAGATTAAGGGTGACAAGCGAGCACACAGCCCACCATGGTAATAAATTGTAGTGGCCCATAGACTCTAGATACATCCTTGATTAAGAATCAAAATGCAGATGCGTTGTCACCCCTGAGGACTAAGATGGAATGCCTCGTATCCAGTATAAAGGGTTTCCGGGGTTTTTTTACATTCATCATACGAAACATAGCAGGATTAAGCTGCTATTTTACGCTGGTATTCTGCGAGAGCTTCGTCTCGCAGAATACCAGCTCTACCGGGGCCTTCCCCGGTAGAGCCGAGCTATTGCCTAGTGCTACAACCATAATAGATAGCTGCAACATGGCTCTACCACGTGTAAAACTAATTTTAATCTGTGATCCAAGAAAAGCGTAAGTATTATATAGAATAATGGCAACTTATAAATAACATTAGAGTTAAAAAAACTATACACGCATTGATCATGAACTGTGATAACCCTGGTGAGAATACTAGGTCATAGATATAAAAAAATTATATCTTCAAGAACACACACACAAAAAATAACACCACACATAAAATAAAATTAGTTTAAAGAATTTTATTAAGCCAGATTTATTCTTATTAAAGCGAGCTAAGTTACCTAACCCACTATTTATGCAATTCCAAGTGAACACAGTCCGTAACGTTTTTCTTTTAGCATTTTCCTCAAACAGAAAGCTACGATTCCCCAGCGATCCCCTTTATACTACGGTTTGTTTATCGAGCAATGAAGATTGCCAAACAAAAAGTGAGCTCCCTGTGTCTATCGTACGCTTGAAAATAATTTTCTAAGTCCCGGAACCTATTCGAACTAAGCTAACCTCGTATAATATCGGTTAAATGGTAGACCTCCGTTTTTATTCTCTGCTGTACAATATAGTGTGACTTTCCTGTTTTATTAGATACTAGCTGTTCCCGGCGACTTAGTCCGTATTTGTTTATTACGATTGGATTACAGTGATTTTAATTTTTTTGCGCGCAATCTTAATTATTTTTCTAAAATAAAAGTAGCCTGATAAAATCGGTTTAGCTATTTCGAAGATAAGTCGGAACAAACAGACATACTGACAATAATTTTAAAAATTGTTTTATTGTTATGAGTACCGTATATACTTTCAAATTAATTTAATAAAATGCTGTTATTTTCACATTACAAACAGACACTTCAATTTTATTTACTTGTACAGATTAAGATGTCCTGATAATTTAATGGCTTATAACCTTTAAAAAATTCGAAATAACCCATTGTTAAAATTAAAATCGTGTTTCTTTTTTATAGGATAAGGGTGACAAACGAGCACACAGTCCACCTGATGGTCAGTGCTACGGCCCATAGACATCTACATCTATCCTCGTTTGCGAATCAAAATGCAGATGCGTTGTCACCCGTGAGAACTAAGATGGAATGCCTCATTTCTAGTAAAAAGAGCCTCCGGCCACCTGCACTCACCAAGCGAAACGCAGAGGTGAACCTCTATTTCACGCTGGTTTTCTGTGAGGTCGTGGTACCACCCCGGTTCGAGGCGGCCCATTCGTGCGACAGCAAAAGCTGCCGCGTGGCTCTACCACTGTTGTTTGTTATATCACAGCGTTCTTTAGAGAATTAGCGCACTGCATCCGATCCGAATCGGAGAAATTTTCATCCAAAATAGCCGTAGTACTATTTGTATGATGGGTTGCGCACTATGTACGAATTTCGTTTTACATAATTTAAAATTAAAAAAATTGTGCAACTGACTTCAATATATATTATTAAGGATTAGTCAAAAACTATTGGTCATACCTTGATCAAATTTATATAGAACCACATGAGAAGTACCAGCTTTCAAATAAAAGAATCAGTGAAGTCGGTTGACGTAGAGAAAAGTTATGAGGTAACATACATAAAAAACTTACTGTCGAATTGAGTACCTCCTCCTTTTTAGTCGGTAGAAAATCAAGAATATCTCTAGTTCGGTCGATATATTCGGATTATAATATTCACGGACCAAAGTAACCGCAGTATTATTTGTATTAACCCTAGTGCACTTTTTCCGATTCGAATCCAAGTCTTCACAAAAACAAAGCCAGAAGCTGACAGCGAACATATAATCAAATATGAAGCGCTATAAGCGAAACAACACCAGAACGGTCAATATCGAATAACACATACAAAAAAAAACATACATTCGAATTGAGATCTTTTTTAAAGTCGACTAAAATCTCTCTATTTTGATATTTTCTCGGATTCGGATCAGACACTGGGTCTGCTGTATCTGACTGTGACAAAATCGACTTCCGAATTCGGTACGAGTTTTCCAAGTTTGTGTTTAGTCGGATTCAAATCGGCAGAAGTACGTAAAAGGTCTTTTTTTTTGCTTTTAATTAATTATTTTTAATAACATTCAATCTCAATATCAAATGTGCAGTAAAACCAATAAAAATTCGTGTGACTCTAGCAAATTTTACATATCTTTTGGAAGGACTTTAATGGGTTTTAATGTTATGCAGCTATTATTATTGCATATACGCTGTAGTTACAGCTATATTATTGTTGTAGCACGTATAGGTTGACTTGACCGGGTAAGGTCCACGCACTCACAGAATACCAACGTAAAATAGCAAATTAAATCTACTGTTTCTTACGGTGAGTTTAAAGAACCGAAATCTCTATATACTGAAAACGAGGCGTTTCATCTTAGATCTCGGGGGTGACAACGCAACTGCATTTTGATTCTGAATAGAAGTTAAATGTATATGTGTATGGACCACAGCATCCACTTACCATCAGGTGGATTGTATGCAAGTTTGTCACCCTTCTTCTTTCAAAAACTATTTAAATATTTTTAATAATGTACATGTCCACATTTCCTTAAGCTTAAGGTAACATTTAAAAAAGGGGATACAGAATACATTACAAAATATTCTAAGCTTTAAACATTTGTCTAACACGTAAGGTTACACACTAGTTGGATTAGGAGTTGCTACAATAGTAAGCAAAATACTACATATAGTGTTATTTTAGATTTTAAGTGGCAAATTGCCAACCATGGGAGAGATCGACATTTAAATGTGGACCGTCTACAAAAGCTGACGATGAAGGAATTCTTGTGTGTTATTTAGTATCTAAATGTTGTTTAATATCTAAACTTAGATGTTTGTTAATAGCCTAATGCTTTACAAAATAATTTATTAAATTTTAAGTTATAAAATAAATTAATATGGCCAGGAATAATGAAGCGATCGTTTAAGCCGGAAGTCAGCGAAAATAAACGGGGCGCAGAGAAGCTTCGTATTAAACAACTGATAGACCTTCTTCGAAAATAATCTATTTAAGACAGCAAATTATGTAACGTAACACACAAACAACGTTGCTTTCTTTTGAACAGAAGTTTTATGTTTAAACCGTCGTTGTATATTCAATTCAATCGTTTTTGTAGATTTTATTGGTAGCTGTGGTCAAAGTATCTCACTATTGAGACGCGGTATCTGGCTAGAAATCGTAACGAGACCCAACATTTGTAAATCTAGTTGGTTTAATCAGTCAGTGTGTTATTGTCGTCTTAGTTTCTCTGACTCCGATCTTTACATATTAACATTATGTGAGCGTCTGTGTTTGAGATATTCTTAAAATAAATGAAGTGGGAACTTGACACTAACTAACCATCATCATTATAATTACAGCTCATTACGAGTCCACCGCTGAACAGAGGCTCACTCCAAAGAATGCCACAAAGTTCCGCCCTGAGCCTGTATCTCTTACCAAGGCATCACAACATCCAATGGGCACTCAATAATTCACTTTTCGGTTATTTCTTCCCCATCGATTGGCGGTTGAACCTCTTGGTCAAATTTGGACTTACCTAGTCGCACTATTTGCCCTATGTAAACATACTCGTCAACAACTTCAAGTGTATTAGTGACCCCAAGAACTACAGGTACTTTAGGTGTGACATGGACGTTATACATGACCTTTGTTTTGCCTATGTTTATTTTAAGACATATCCGTTGAGAGACACTATTGAGGTGATTGAGCATATTGCTACAGCCCTAAAGCGATTCTGCTATAACTACTTTATCGTCGGCTTTAAGAGGAGACATGTACACGCCATTGATGTTGATACCGTACCCTTTCCAGTGCAGTAGTTTAAATTCGTCTTCTAATGTTACGGTTTAAATTTCAGTATAAAGTCAAGCTGCAGCTATGTTATGATGTAGCACGAATGAGTCAGATCGATCGGGAAGAACCACGCTCTCACCGAATACCAGCGTAAAATAGCAGCATAATTCTGTACTGAGATAATACTGTATAAACACTTTAGCACTCCGATACACTGACAGTTGACTTGGCACCGCTGTGAAAACTATATAGCCCTGCTCAAATTTCGAAAGTATCAAAGGCTTTTTGTCCACACACGCAAAACCAAGAGGCAGATTGTACTCTTCTGTCTTCTGTACAATTTGTCGAAAGGTGTATATGTGATCTATGGTACTAATTTCTTTTTGGAAATCGGCTTATTTGGAGGCTGGAAGAGATGATTCGTAATGACACTCGAAAACAGCACGTAGACGCGGCTCAGAAAAGAAACCTGATCCAACCCAATGACTGTCACCTCGATCGTTACTCATTTCCTTAAGCTAAAGCATGTGGCTCCAACGGCAATGTGTACAACTGTTCGTGGAACCTCTCAATTTCACCTAAAGTCTCACAGAAATACGCTGATACAAGTTGCATAAATCTCACCACATGAAATTGTACGTATGTCTTTTCAGTTGCTTCTATGCGGTTTTATTTGCAAATGACTGCAGCTTCATTGTATGTCTAACAGTTATGATATTAAGAGTGTGACTGGAGAGTTTTTGAGTTCTTGTGCAACGAGTCTTGCAAAACTTTGATCATTTATATCGTCTACTGTATTGTATTGCTAGCTAAACTTCTACATACCGTTACCATTACAGCCTATTAAAGACCACTGCTGAAAAAAGGCCCCCCATAGATTGCATCATAGGGGGAATATTTGCCATAGTTGCCACGCTTGGCAAGCGGGTTGGCTACCGCAGTTTTTTTTTATTTTTAGTCCTTATTAGGAAGACACTGCTTCCCATCTCCTGATTTGTTTCCCTCTGTCGCCTTTTACGAAAGCCACGGGATGATATAGTTAATGGATATTCTTACACCGTAACTCCACGGTACTCCTATGTACACCTGTAATTAACTTTAAGAAAACAAGAACAAACTTATATGATATAAAAATCTAGAATTTTGCGGAAACTAAGCTTTCATCATTTAATCGAGATAATAAATAGTTATGTATATGACGGGACCAGCACCATTGCACGTGCGGCGCGGTAGCCGTCGGTGCAGTTAGACAGAATTCTTGTAAATAACACGTGTTCCGCACACCTGCACCATTGCACCTGCAGTGGCGCTCGTTTTGCTTGTATAAAACGGACGGCGCGGCCGCCGTTAGGACAGTCTTGGCTCTGACGTGAAACGGTACGCTTGTCGTATTCCGTTACTAGTTTATCCTCGACTCGTTGGATAATTAATTCATTTAAAAGAATTAATTATTATTCCTAACTACAAAATTAGTCTCTGTACTATACTCAATTATCCTTTCTACATAACAAATGTACAAATATTTATGTATCATAACAAATTATTTAATGCGCCCTTTAAGCCTTTTATCGTTTCATAAAAACTCTTTGTATCCGGTGCACGCACATATCTCCGTTCAAAGCGTTACGGCAACAAACGAGTAATAAATCTCAACGCGACTAATCCAGAGCTCTCGAAAGAAATGCTCGCGAATGTATCACGTACCGAGATATTTTTTATAAACCGTTTGAATTTAATAGTATGCAGGATTGAAAAAAAAGCAAGAAAGCTTCTATATCCCCCTTTGGTATTTAAATTATTAACGCATAAGTTATCGGTTCTCGTGCTCAAGCTCGTACTTTTAGTCGTAATTTGCTTAGTAAAAGCGAGATAAAAAAAATTAATATGAACTCATTCTTCTTTATTAAGTGGCGAAGCTTGCGAAGTCACTTATTAAGTAGCGAAGCTTGCGAAGTCACTTATTGATTTCACGATGTCTGTCCGTCTGTCCGTCTGTCCGTCCGTCTGTCCGTCTGTCCCACGATTATCTCGAGAACGGTTTCGAATTTTCAAATTCTGTTTTCAGCAATCGATTACTGATCACCGAGGCATCTGAACCTCCTATTTTGAATATATTTTTGTTTTTTTTCGTTAGAAACCGCTACAAAGCTGATTGCTTCGCCACTTTGCTATGCTGTTAGCTTGCTAGGTTTATTTCTAATGTTATTTATCATAAGGCGAACAATCAGAGTTCCAATCCTGATGTCAACAAAAGCTTTGTTAATTGTTATTTTATGTGCTGATGTACCACGACCTCAGTGATGAAGTAAAATATCAAGAAATGTGTATCTCTGGGAAATAAAAGTATTTCGAGGACATTTCTTGACAACGCAATGGACTTTTTTCTGTTATACAACCCGAGGAGGAGGTTGTTCGTATAGGTGCTTCTTATGATGAGTATAGAGAACCGGTGATCCATTTTACATGAAACGAGGCATTCCATCTTATTCTTCAGGGGTGACAACGCGTCTGCATTTCGATTCGTAGTCAAAGATAAATCACATAATTGTATGGGCCACAGCACCCACAAACCATCAAGTGGACTGTGTGCTCATTTGTTACTATACGTTATTCCATAAAAAAGTAAAGGGGTAAAATCTTACGTTCACCAGATGTTGTTAGTCTGGACTGAGATGAACTTATTTGTCACGCAGATACACAGACAGTATCGACATCATTGACTTGATTATCAGTAAAAGTTATAGCCTTTTTACGCCCTACTCCTGTACGGGTCTCCTCTCATGTCTGGGAGGGTTTGAGGGAAAGGAGCTGTCCACCACGCTGCGTCAATACGTGTCAGTGAATTTTGCATGTCTTTGAAATATTTTTTTTTACTTCTCAGACATGCATGATTGATCACGATGTTTGCCTTCACCACCAAGTACGCAGTAAAACAGCACTTTAAATTGCAATCAACAATTTCATTGGTGCCGGTGAGGATCGAAACCGTGCGCTCGCGTAATATTTACGAGTACTTAGGTCCTGGATACCACAGCTAATCAATGCTTAATGAAACTATAATATTTTATATATAGACCAATATAACTAAAACAATAATATTTACCTATCAGCAAGACTCAAAGTGCAAACCCTGGGTAATTATATTTTGCAGCAGGTAATCATCATTTTTTTTTAACTTTACAAAAATGTACTACCTACTTTATAAAGTTGTATTACAATTGTTAAATTAATTTATACCAGTTTATTTGTTTATTTTCTTCAAAGAAATAAAATGTAGCAACTGCCGGTGTTTTATTAACTTTAATGATAAGACAGTAAACCCTCATTCTGTGTCACGTAGGCAATGGAGTCCCTTTAGATAAAGATAAGCCAGTTGAAGACGGGGATTTTTGAAGGATTTCATTAGATTGCTTTCTCGTGTACTCTATTTATGTATATCATGTATATATCATTAAGTGTGTAAAAACTGGTGATTAAAATAAAAATTGTAAATAAACATACTATTTAAAAATATAAGGTAGCAGCCTACACGCACTACACAACGCATCCCGTTTGAGAAATGTAGGGTCTAGCAATTCGTTATTTATAATACGAGTATAAAAATATTTACACTTATAAAAATAAACTCAAAATATAATATACATGACCTACTTATGTCTTTTTACTTAAAACTCTTTAAGAACTTACTAATAATTCTGGCTGAGTTATTACTTTATACTTAATCCCTCGGCGAAATAGAGCCAGCCTTGTTGTCGACTTCAAAAAACATATGTTAATAAAATATATCTAAATACATATTCATAAACCCTTCCCTTTACAAATGTGTTACATTATGTAAAACCAAAGAAGGGTGTTAAAGCATTTGAGGCAGGTATTATACCTTTCGGTCAATTCGAAGCGTTAAGCATTTAACTTCTTATTTCATTTTCGCTTAATTTTAATCTAGGCTAGAAACTTTCGTTAGGTTAACCTACTCATTTAAATATTCCTTCAAAAGTCGTGTTCAATTAATCCAAGTTCGCAAACTTATATGATCTCCCTCCCGATCCCAATTCGGAAGACTACAGATTTACATATTATTATATCTACCATGTACCTCGTTCAATAGAAATTTAAATGAACTAATCTAAATGCAATTTAAAACTTACATTAAAAGCAGACGTTCCCGAAATGTAATCTACTCTTTATACACTTCGTTAAATCACATTTAATAAAAAGTAAAAGTTAAACAGTCTTTGGAATATACTTAATATGTTTACAAGATCAAGGACATGTTTAAATTACTTTAATATTTTGTGATCTCAATTAATTAGCCACACACTATGAAAATAAACGAAGAAGGTACAATTTAGCCGGTTAAGCCGGCTAAATATGTTAGCTAAGTTAATTAGCTAGCTAACCTATTAAAGATCAGCCGGTTAACTAAATTAGCTCAGCTAATTAGCTAACGGCTAACTGGCTAAAAGGTTAAATTTTTAAATTTATTTAATGATTTTTTATTCACGGACAGGTTCAAAAAAAATTAATGTTTTTTTCATGACAAACTAAACGACAACAGATTAATTTATTGGGTTAATTAATACTTTACGAAAGAATGGCTTTTATATTAATTGTAGTTTTTTTTTCTGTTATATCTCTATTTTGGTAAAGGAAAATTAATAAATTTGCATTTTGGGGAATTAAGCAGTTCCGTTTAGAGCTTATAATATTTCTAAAAACTCTTATTGACAGTATAGCTAGTAGAGAAAACTTATGGCGTTTCGAATGCCACCAATAAAGAGGATTATCACTATGAAGATCTTGATCATCTTGAAGCTACTGATGTTTCTTTCGTGTACGTTCTTCTCTCTTTTACTTTTATTGACAACTACTGATGTTTCTTCATTTCCCTTGATCATAATCTCTAAAACGGGATAGTAATATTAAAACCAAGGATATTAAAACCGTTTGAAGAAGCAACAATAGTAGTGTCCTGTCAATCTGAGTCAACTATTGGAACGGTGCGGCCATAATATAATAACGACTCTCCAAAAAATCGATTACTTAAAGAAGTATTTCAAGAATATATATATTATAATAATATATATATATTATATATATATATATATATATATATATATTGGATGCTCATTTCTGAACGAAGACTGCGATTCTGTGTGTGGATTAGCCTGTGTTTTGGATCCTAGGTATAATATATATACATGATCAAGGAAAATTTTGTAGAAACGTCAGTAGTTGCCAATAAAAATAAAAGAGAGGAGGACTTGGATTATCTTTTCAATAGTGAAATAGCCTTATCTCAAAGTTTTGGGAGGATGGCAAGCTTTGAAAGTGATAATCCTAATCATCAGATTGGCGTACACGAATGAGACATCAGTAGCTTCAAGATGGAGCCAAATATTCCTCTTAGTGATAATAATCCTCTTTATTGGTGGCATTCGAAACGCCATAAGTTTTCTCTACTAGCTACACAGGCAAGAAGAGTTTTAGCCGTTCCAGCATAAAGTCCCCCTCGGAAAGGACTTTTTTCCACAGCCACATACATATTATATTATAAGCGCTAAAGAGAACTGCTTTATTCCCGAAAATGCATTTTATTAATTTTCCTTTACCAAAATAGAGATATGACAGAAAAAAAACTACAATTAATTTAAAAGCCATTCTTATAAATGTTCAATTGTAAAGTATTAATTAATCCAATAAATTTATCTGTTGTTTTGTTTGTCATGAAAAAAACATCAATATTATTTTTTGAACCTGTCCGTGAATAAAAAATCATTAAATAAATTAAAAATTAGCCGTTTAGCCGTTAGCTAATTAGCTGAGCTAAATTAAATTAACCTGTTAAACTACCAGCTAATTAGCTAAGATAATATAGATAACTGGATAAATTAGCGAAGCTGATGGGGTAGTTAGCTAATTAACTTAGTTAACTTTTTTTAGTCGGCTTAACCGGCTAAATTATACAGTCTAAATACGAAGACAACCTACAGGATACCTGGTTACGTCGAGGTTTGAATTTCAAGTAATATCAATATATTATGCGTAAAATTTGAGAAACATAACACAATATATTTTAATTTTCTCCATGTCTTATTATATTGTGATATTATAAAGTTTATAAATGCCCTACGCAGTTGATACCTACTGCTATATTTCGAACATTATCGTCATCAAAAAAGTTAATGTTGTTATTGTTTGAGTAACTACAGGTATATTTAGATTTCAACATAAAACATGTTGGACTTATGGGTTCCATGTTTATGTGGCGCTTATAACAAAATAATGTGCCAACTGTTATACTTGCCTAGCATAAAAGGCTAGGTTATAGGCCTAGCAAAAATGGGACTAGGTTTGTGTTGTGTAGACGATCGACTAGCCTCTTATCGTTTCTTTACAATTTTTCATTTAAACTGCAAGCAGCCGGTCCACTCCTGACAAAAGTACGTACAGCAGTCGAATAGCAAATTCGATCCCACGACTTTAGAGTTACTGTTGCTATAGAAACATTAAGCCTTGTTTTTTGAAGTTAGTTGAAAAGTTTATTATTACCTTGTAAATCGAAGCCTGCGTCATGACAAAAGATTTCGCTAAATCAAAGATGTGTTCTTCAATGCATGAAACGACTTGCAATTTGAAAGTTCTTGCCATCGGCAAAAGTAAAATCACCGATTTGCAAAATTGCAGTAGCGTGAGGGTTCTCGGTAATTGCGCCCTCTTGCCTGTGCCGACGAAAGCGATAAATAAATATCAGTAGATTTCTCTCTTCGATCGAGTGCTTGCCGATCTCACTTAAAAGAAATTGTTGGGTGCTTGAAAATAAGCTACAATAACTTCGGTTAATGAAATAATTTGACAACATGAAAACAAAAACACAACCACTTCGTCATAATACACTGCAATTAATTATTATAGCTTACTGTGCTCAGAGTTTATATAGTGTAATAGACAAATAGAATAAATGTTACGACAATAAAGAAAAACACAGTAGACTAAAATGGCAAGAGGTCGACATTTTCAACGCCATGCTGCAGCTATATTATGCTTGTATCACGAATGGGTCGACTCGACCAAGGTAGGACCACGTTCTCACAGAATACTAGCGTAATATAGCAGCTTTATGCTGTGTATGGTTAGTGAAGAGGACCGGAACCCTTTTTGCTGTAAACGAGGTATTCCATCCTAGTCCTCAGGGGTGGCAACGCTTCTGGATTTTGACTTTACCTTCATGTGGAATGTGTGCCCTTATTCTATAAAAAAATATAGTTCGAAGAACCGAAAACCAATGAGGAATTAAGGTTATTAAATTTAAGCCTAGTAGGATGTTTTGTCTTTTGTGAGGCAAAATATAGGCATACATTTTTTTTATAGGATAGTGACAAACGAGCACACACTGATGGTAAGTGGTTGGTGTGACCCGTAAACATCCACATCTATCCTCAATAAAGAATGAAAATGCAGATGCGTTGTCACCCGTGAGGACTAAGATGGAATGCCTCGTTTCCAGTAAAAAGGGTCTCCGGTTCTCTACATTCACCACACAACAGTGTCAAGCTGCTATTTTACGCTGGTATTCTGTGAGAGTGTGGTTCTTTCCCGGTCGAGACAACCCATTCGTGCTATAACTATACTACTAATATAGCTGCAGCATGGCTCTACCACGTAAAAAAACATACAGGAAGTCGATAAATTCAGGCCTTGTGATAGGCTGCTGTGACCGAAATTTGATCTGGAGGACATAATTATTATTTATTACGATATGTCGAAGGACATATAATGACCAAGCTATTACCTTTTACTGTTGGCAAATAACAGCGCGCTGCTGTGAAGCGTCTTCGCGTCTAAAGGATAAAGAGTGCCAGTATGATTACACACTGCAAGGCATTCCATCTTAGTCCTCAGTTGTGACGTCGCACATGTAGTCTTTTGTTTCAATTTGGTTGCAGGTTTTGCTTGGGCCACAGTAGCCACTTACTGTCGGGTGAACTGTAAGTTCGTTTGTCATTTCAGTTTTATAAAAAAAAAACTTTTACAATTACAGACGTTTCGGGCTGAAGTTAAATGTTAAAATTTTGTTATTATCTTGTTAAAAAACATTACCCCTACACTAGGATTTGCTCCTGTACCGTGGAGGCAGTTTACAAACATAAATTGCACAAAGGCAAACATCCAGACCCGGAACAATTATTTGTAGGCTATACAAATACTTATTCCGTGCGGGATCCGAACCCGCGGCCCCCAGCGCTGCAACTCATTACTAAGCCACTATGCCAAGGAGCCGTCATATTGTTCGTCGTATCGTTTGTTTGTCACTTCAATTTTATAAAAAAAACCTATCGTAAAATTATTGACAAATGTAATTTATGATCATGGTATATATAGATAATGGTATATAGAGTTTACTAGCATTCAAAAGTTTGAATGGCGATTGACCACAGCACCTGCACATGACATCTCAAACCGGCGCTCAGAGGCGGGTATTAAAATTTCTATAGCGGTCCGCAAAGTTCACCCGAAATTGTGTCCCGCTTTGTGGGAATAGTCCAATCTACGTTACGTCACGGTACGGCGACAGGGCGTAAAGTGCGACCCCAAGCCGTTGTATGTAGGGTTAACACCAAAATATGTTTGAGGTAACCTCGTTAAATAATTCAAGCTTGTTTGAAAAAGGCTACATGAAAAAACTTCTATATCATTTTCATACTTACTTATTTATTACAACGCGTTTTCTAATGATTTGTTATATTTACGTGAACACTACAAATTGAATGAAACTGGTTTATACTCCCATAAACACGGGTGTTGTAAAGTACTCGAAACTTCGGGTATATAAAATAAGTTAAACACGATAAAATCCTTAAAAACTGATTTCATACAACAAGTTATATTAAATTTGAAATACAGTTTTTTCTTTACCAATCTTTTGAAGTTCTAAGCTTAGCAATTAATTAATGTGAGGCATAGTTCTCATAGCTCGCCTTCTATTTAGGGATTTATGCTTTTTACGTTCTTGTGGAAAATGCTTTTTAATACGTGTATTGGGATTTTATATCAAAATTGCTCAAATTAAGCAAGACCAGCAACAGGACACAGTAGTGATACATCAGATTTTTAAATTGTCGATTTAATAATCCTCAGGCCAGGAAAGAGCAATTTTAAAATCATCAAAAAAAATTTTTTCTCTATTAAACAGAGGAAAGGGAACATGTACAATTTAATGCTCTTTAAAAAAATACACAGTCACAATCACAGTTCAACACAGTCAACAAAATGTAACTTTACTTTTATTTATTTTTTTGTGACAAAGCTTCATTGTTTTAAGTGACTTCTATTCATTCAGCCCCGATAAACGAGTCATGAGTATGCATAGAGTTTTTTTGTATAAAATAACAAAGTAAAGAATAAAATATTTCTATAATCTTTGTCGTTATGAACTACTTAAAACTGTTTTGAATACAAGTCATTAATATGTCTTAGCTTTAAACAGAACCATCTTTGTAATTAAAAAAAATGAAACAACTGAAACAACATGAAATATTCCTAACTAATTAGACTGAGGACGAGTTTCTAGTGTCCCTATACACGAAAAAGTTATAACTTTCTATGTAGGTTGAGTTTGCTTGGACTCTGGAAGTACTCTCATGCAACAATAGCAATGTTGAGAAATTCATTACACTTTAGTAATGTAGGTTCTTAGAATTTCTGCCACAAACGATGAAGTAAAATTTTTAAACAAAGCCTCCTATTAGTTAAAATGCATGCTGTTTAATACTATTTCTTTATTTAAAAAGAAAAAAATGTAAGAATATGCGCATAATATGATTTGAAATTATTATTTTTTGGCCGTACAAATTGACAGTGTACATCTGTAAATGGAAAGAGTTCCATTTTTCCTTTATTGGATTTTTCACGTTTTCGTCATTGGATTTTGAAATTTTCTTCGATCCTGGGATTTTTATCTGCCGCCAGGCAATAATCCGACAACTAAGCTGCGTCGCCATTAGGCTTCGAAATCAAATAAACTGTGAATGATGTTAGTATTGTATCGTACCTTTACTCAGTCTAAAAAAAAGTCCGCGATACCACATGTCTATTTCTTTATACATAATCCATAATTTGGTATATTGTGACAAAAAATATTGAAAATTTAAAAGTGATTTATGAGCGTTATTATTAGGCATGGCCTATTTATCCTTACGAACGAAAGTTACTTCATCATCAAGACAATTTTATGAAGATAAACTTTGTTCTTTATACCATGTTATTTGGACGCATAGTTTAAGAGATAATGTAAAATTAAAATAATTCAATACTTCTAGCCGTTATAAAATGCTTGAATTAGGTCATGTCACCTACCTCGGACACGTGATGACGCGGGTGAAACCGCGGAACACAGCTAGTGTTTGATATAATCATCACGTTCACATGTATGAATTGGCGATCGCTTTATCAGACGTTTTACCTTGGACGCTGCACTAAGTCCCAGATGTGGTTACTTTGCGACTGGCATAATAGAAGCCATCCCCACGCGACTAATGTTGTGACGACATCTTTCGGTAAAATGTGAAAATACACCCAAACCCAGATGAACATTTTTTCTGTAGTGCAAATATTGTCTTCAAATTTAAATCAAATCTAAGACACATCATATTAATTAAGTAGAAAGTTAGGTACTACTAACTTGATAGCATGTAGAATTGTGCCCATTGAAAAATATTTTACTCGTATGAATTTATTGTTTATGCAAACATTTGTAATAAACGGGCCATGAACTGTTTCGAATAAAATTGTAAATGTTTTAGCCTCAGTCACATTTAAAAAGCAAATTAAACTGAGAGCGTTTCAAATAATTGCATTATAAACTATTATAATTTTGCGGAAATTTGAATAAATAATTTCGTTGGAAAAAAATAACGAATTTTAAATACTTTTCTTTTAACTTTTTTCTAGATAGACCTCTTAATTTATTCCATCAGTAACGGAAGGTTTAATGGGTTTACCCATTAAGGGTATTATTTTGGTGTAGAAAAAAAAACAGAGAAAATGTGCTTTGATTTATCGTGTTTCTAAAACAAAATTTAGATACATATTTACCAGACCGTATCATGATCATCAACTGAACACGGCGAGACTTGTTCACTAGTGACTTGGCAAGGCGCATAGTGGCTAGCCTCTCGGTATTCTATATGATGCATTTCGAGAGGTGTTAGCAGAAATTATATGCTTTAATTCCTCCCTGTTTTTTTTCGCCATCGGGCAACCAGGCAGTCTGCGGGTATTCACCCTATTTTTGTCGATATTCCACGCATTAGAACCGAAAGGTTTGGTTCGTCTTTTGTAATGCGTACAGCAAAGGAGTGGAATAATTTGCCGGCGTCTTTCTGTCCGAATACAATCTAGGAGTCACCAAGGCAATAGTGAATAGGTTGTTACACTATGACAGTGTAATTTATCATATAGGGCCATTTTAACACCAGGTGGGCTTGTGGAAAAGCACTGGCTTTTAATAAGTTAAAAAAACTAATTTTATTATATTTATACATCATTTCATACACACATATTTCCTTTTTGAAAGTTTTTTTACTTCAAAACTTCTTAATAAATTAATGGTAACTTAGTTTAGGAGTTCAATAAGGATGTAAAGACTTCTTCAAATACCATTCTCACGTGCGCTTGGTGTAACCAATTAACGAACGAGACTGAGGACAACTTATGAGCGATATATTGTCTCAGTAGCGCAGTGGCTATTGGGCTATTTGTTAATTTTAAGTTTATTTATTTATTATGTTAAATAAATGTCAAAATAAAAACTTCAATTTTGAACTATATTTTAATTAACTATCCAATAAAAATTGCTGGACCCAAATCACGCAGATTAGTAATGGGGATTGGATTAATAAAGGTTGTTAAAGATAAGAAATAAAATACTGAGAAACATCCCTGCAGATCCTTAAGAAATAGCCACAAAAAAGAATTCGTAATAAGGGAAACATCGACCCTTTTCCTGTTTTTATCACATGCTGTCCATTACATTTTTAGATTTTAAGTGTACATTTATCAATGAAAATTTTATACAACCATGTGTGAATATATATTATATACACGGTTGTATAAATTTTTCACAGATAAATGTATTATCATATGATAATAGAGTTAGAAATAAAAGTGTAAAACAGTATATTTAAAAAAAAGAAATTTCTTTTCCAATGACGTAAAAGAACCACAGAGCGTACCGTAAAAAACATCTTCCGGTGAAACTATGAAACTGGCAAAAACTTTGTTTAGAGGTACGCCGAGTTTTAACGAGAGTATCGTAAAAACGCTTTTACTTTTGCATCAAGTTTATTATTAGCAACAAAATTTTCTCCCAGCCGCAGGCCAACCAACTTTTATTTATGTGTAAGTTTGTTTACATTCTGCTTGCGACAACATTCATTGAGTACTTTAACGCATAGCCGTCTGTGAAATACTCATAAAGATTTTTTTTACTTCAGAATTTCTGTTTATTAAAATTATTTCTCTGCAAATATACGTAGCACCTAACGGCTACGTAGTATAAATGAATGAAAAACTCCGACTATATTTAAGTAATAAGAATTATTCTATTTAAAAAAATAGACAATTCCTAGAAAAATGTCTGAAATCTGTATATGGCCCGAAAATAATGTAAATATCTTAAAATAATCAACTTGCATTTACAACGCTAGTAAAATTAAGCAAGAAAATTAACTTCGTAGCTTATATAGAGCAAATACATCTTGAAAATTATCTAATATCTTAGTTTTATTTTCATACTCCTGCCAACTTCTTCCGATAATCATATCAAAACAAGTTGACTTGTGACAGGTCAGAAAAGGTACGAAATAATTCAAAGAATTATAAAAATAATAAAAACTTGTCAAAAATGTGAGATGTAACAAGAGATGCCCTGGCATGAGGGAGGAGGCTTATGTTAGGCAGTGGAGTTTTGGTAGCGTGTAATGAATGATGAATGAATGAATACTTTAAAATACCTGTACCGATAAAATATCTGATAGAGCAATCTTTCATGGGTCTATGGCTGAAAAAATATTTTCGATATAAAAACTAAATACATATATTATTTTACTAATATTTCTACTATTCTTTTGGTTTTCATATATAAATTATTTTATATATATATATATATATATATACATACATATATAAAAAAATTATTTAGACTCGTATATAACTTTTATCCTATATATTATTTGACTCATGAAGGATTGCTATATCTATCAGAGATTTTTTCGGTATGTGACAGATATTTCAAAGAATTCATTCATTCATTTTCATCACCCCTTACCGCCTGTAAAAATGATCTTTATCTTGAGGGTGATATATCATGCATAACATAAAGATCATTTTCACTATGTAATCCTTTTGGCTTTTTATATATCATGCCTAAGATAATCAGTCATGATATATAAAAGCCAAAAGAATGAGTTTAGTTTTTCTACACAGCAGAATTTTTAGCCTTAGAACATTTACAATTTTAAAACTAAATAATGACATGTCAATCGAAGAGGAGACTAGCCATCTGCGCAGGACAGAATTATAGCGCATGAGTGTGTGCGTAAATATAGGCGCAATCTCTATTCACTCATTCTACTATTTCGATGTACAGCAATCCGAGCCGACCGGAGAGAGATCAGACGGAGGATGCACGGCTTTACATGATTTCCGAGGCGCGGGGTAAGACACCGCCAATTTCCTGACTAAGGGCGGCTGGCTACTAGTTTATTGATAAAAAACTCAATAAAACTCAATTTTTGTCCCGACCAGTGTTTCGAATCCGGAGCTACATGATTAACGGCCACTGTGACGAGCACTAAACCAGTAGGCAGTAATTTTAATATTATGTTAGTTCTGACCCCAAAATTGTATTTTTCACGAACCTTGCTTATTTTTTGTACATTCATATTATAGTGATTTCTTTTGAAGCCCCACGTATTTGTAAAAAAATTGCCTTCCAATTTACTGGACCTAAATAAGATTTTCCTCTCGCTCACAACCCCGAGACGTGCCAGCGTTTTAGTTTTATCGTGTAACTGTGAAACAACAATTCAATCAGACAAGCTACCTAACAAGATGTGGTAACGTTTTTGTTTCTCTTGCGAGTGTCATTAACATAGTTATCCGACCGTAAAATCGTTTATTGACTTCTCACAAATTTTGCGGAAGATTCTGTAAACACAGCCTAATATTATTCACAAAACTTTCATTTGTACTATACGTAATAGGGAAATACAATGTTTTACCTTCCATTACGAAACCATCATATGTATTAAAGTATGTAATTAATTAATGCAATATAAATTAAATAAATGATTTTTTTTAAATATAAATAGAATATTTTAAAGTAAAATATTATAAAATATTAAATTTATATTGTTTATTTCGCAGCTAGAGTTATTCTTTATATCTCGCATCTCTAGACATACTATAAAGCTCCAAAAGTTTTGTGGATACTCAATTATTTCATTATAATCTATAAAAAGTCCCCCGTAGATTGCCTTATGGTGTAAATATGTACACCATTATTCCCACGATTGGCAGGCGCCCTGGCAAGATGAAAGATGGAAGTGAGGAAGATACTTCTACCCATCTCCTTTTTGATTTCCCTCTGTCGCCGCTTACGCCTTTTTATTTGTTCTGAAAATACCTAAAATAATTTTAATAAGTTATTCATCTATATTTAAAAACCAAGCAAAAGCATTGCTTGGTTTTTAAATATAGATGAATAACTTATTATAATTATTTTTTACTTTAAAGAGTAGGTATAGACAGCGATACTCGTTAATCTTCTAACAGTTTTAATCTTCTAACACAAGTTTAACCACTTCCAGCATTATAAATAATAATAATAAATATAAAAAAGAGATAAAGAGATAGCTACTCATATTTCGAAATTCACATAAAATTTATTTTATTTTAGTAGATATTTTTAAATAGTTTCGCAATGAAAGTCCCTTTCACTACTTGTAAATCTATTAGGGAAATGGTTTAACATATTTTTGTAATTTTTCACCACTAATTCACAGAGCGATGTAATTAAAGTCAACTGTCCAATAAATGGCGAGTTCATAACACAAACGCTTTAAGGAAACTAATAAAATCCTGAAAGAAAACAACACTTGTCTCCGTATACAATGTCAGAAAGTTTTACAATAAAAAGCTCACTGTTTTTAATTTCCGTCTCAAGTTCCCGCCGCTTTGCGAGATTTAAATGAAATCTGGGCAACAAGTTCACGAAACATTTAATTAGTGGTGCCAAGAGTTGAGCGGAAATGAAACATCCTACGCTTTTTGCCGTAACACCTTTCGTGCGTGACTTTATACTGACGATATATTCACGCTTCTTTTTACCACGTTTTTATTAACTCGCTTTCGTGTACGTCTGTTCGGCTCGAATTTAGCAATTGTTTTTATATTAACTCCCGATAAGCTAGAGATTTGAAATTTTGAACATAGCTCAATATAAGAATATGAAAAAAGTGGTACCTAAATAAAAAATTATAATACATAATTTTATAAAATTAAGTTTTAATTTCCATTCGAAATATGCCACTCATCTCGTAAACTTGAAAGAAATGGTGTAAATTATCACCTATCCCATAAAGTAAATTCGGGGCAATATCTGATGCTATGCAGCGGTTAAAAATTTTCGAGTACCCATACATAAATTGTTGTATAAATGTATAAAAAAGTTATTATTTTTAGTTAGAATGTTTTCATATTTGAGCATAGAGCACGGCCCACCGGCCGACCGGAGGGGAGTAGCCATAGCGTTTTTCCCCGATACAGAACTGTCTGTCATTCTTTGCGGGGGGAAATCAAAAGCAAACACCTGTCACTACGAAACTCACACATAACAGTCAAAACAATAAACTAACAATTTCATACACACAATGTATTCAACATTATAACAGTATCGCTCGGTGACAGTGACAACTCGGATATAGACTCGAATCGGTCGCTCGACCATTTGCATATTCATCATCATCATTACAGCCCTTCACAAGTCCACTGCTGAACATAGGCCTCCCCCAAAGAATGCCACAAAGCACGGTCCTGAGCCACCTGCATCCATCGACTTCCTGCATATCTTACCAGGTCGTCACTCCATCTAGTGGGGGGACGCCCTACACTTCGCTTGCCGGTACGAGGCTGCCACTCGAGAACCTTTCTTCCCCATCGGTTGTCGGTTCTTCGAGCTATATGGCCGGCCCATTGCCACTTCAGCTTACTAATCCGTTGGGCTATGTCGGTCACTCTGGTTCTACTGCGGATATCCTCATTTCTGAGTATATCACGCAGAGAAACTCCGAGCATAGCCCTCTCCATAGCTCGCTGAGCGACCTTGAGCTTCCTCATACGGCCAGCAGTGAAGGACCACGTCTCAGTTCCGTAAGTCATCACTGGCAACACGCACTGGTTGTACAATTTCGTTTTAAGGTTTTGAGGTATGTCTGACGAGAAGATGTGTCGTAGCTTCCCGAACGCTGCCCAGCCGAGTTGAATCCGTCGATTGACCTCTCGGTCGAAGTTGGACTTACCTAGTCGGACTATTTGTCCCAGGTAAACATACTCGTCAACAACTTCGAGCTTAGTGTTCCCAACAACTACCGGCATAGGTGTGACATGGATATTAAACATGATCTTTGTTTTGTCCATGTTCATTTTAAGACCTATCCGTTGGGAAACACTATTGAGGTCATTGAGCATAGTGCTTAGGTCCTCCAGCGATTCTGCCATAAGGACTATATCGTCGGCAAATCGAAGGTGAGTGATGTACTCGCCATTGATGTTGATACCGTATCCTTTCCAGTCCAGAAGCTTGAAAACGTCTTCCAATGCAGCGGTGAAGAGTTTCGAGGATATGACGTCACCCTGTCTTACACCTCTCTGCAATTGGATAGGTTTCGTACTCTGGTTCTGTACTCGGATAGCCATCGTAGCCCTACTGTACAAGCACTTCAACACTTCGATATACCGACAGTCAACTTGGCACCGCTGAAGGGACTGCAGCACCGCCCAAATTTCGACGGAATCAAAGGCTTTCTCATAGTCCACATACGCCAGACATAGTGGCAAATTATACTCCTCGGACTTCTGTACAATTTGCCGTAGGGTATGTATGTGGTCTATGGTGCTAAAGCCTGTTCGGAAACCGGCTTGTTCGGGAGGCTGGAAGTCGTCAAGTCTGCGCGCGAGACGATTCGTAATGACTCTCGAAAACAGCACGTAGACGCGGCTCAGAAGGGGATCGGTCTGTAGTTCTTCAAGAGAGCGTTGTCGCCTTTCTTGAAGAACAAGACCACCGCACTTCTGCTCCACGCCTCCGGTGTAATGCCACCATGGAGGACGGAATTAAAGAGCTTCTGAAGGACTTCAAGTACCGGTTTTCCACCCAATTTCAGAAGCTCCGCTGTAATTCCATCCTCGCCTGGGGCCTTGCCGTTTTTAAGGTGCTGGAGAGCCATTCTAATCTCGCTCAGACTAACGTCCGGGATATCATCGGAATAATGTCGGATAAGACTCGCTCTTGGATCGTTACTCACACTTGCGTGTGGCTCCAACGATGACGTGTACAGCTGCCCATAGAACCTCTCAATCTCACTCAAAATCTCAGGTGCCCCGGAAACGATGCTGCCACATTCGGTCTTCAGCTTTGACAGTTGGCTCTTTCTGGCAGAGAGATCTCTGGCAAAGACTTTGGAGCCTTGGTTCCGCTTGATCGCTTCTTCAATACGAGCAGTATTGAAGTTGCGTAAGTCCCGCCGCATGCATTTGGAGATCTGTCTGTTCAGTTGCCTGTATGCTGCCAAATCTGTTGAAGAATGTAGCTTCATCTCCCGTCTAACAGCCATGAGATTAAGAGTGTGATCGGAGAGTTTTTGTGTTCTTCTGCGGCGGGTCTTGCAGAACTTAGCTCCGACCGCATGGACAGTTTCCACGAGCTTGTCATTCAAATCGTCCACTTCATTGCAGTCTTCTAGGCACTGAAAACAGTTTTGTAACTCGAGCTGAAAGGTTTCGGGACTTTGGATTAGAGCACGAGGGGGACGGAGCGTTGACTTCATTAGACGAGACCTCTCCAACTTAACGTTTAGGTTCAGTGTGCCTCTAACCATTCGGTGATTTGCATATTGTATGAGATTAAATATGACTAAAAATTTGTTTTATTATATGAAAGATAACGTCATCTTTATATAAATTTGACGTGGTAGATCTCTTTTTGCAGCAAAAAACTGAACAATCGGCATTTTTATAACGCAATAATCGCGCAACTAGGTTTAGTCTAGTATAGTATTTTATGTTGCAACTAGTTATTATTGTAGACTTATACTTTGACAGAGGGGAGGGCCTGCATATGGCTATTCCCTTCCGATCAGCCGGTAGCCCGCGTTGCTCTATGTTTTTTTTTTATATAGGATAAGGGTGACAAACGAGCACACAGTCCACCTGATGGTAAGTGGTTGCTGCAGCCCATAGACATCTACATCTATCCTCTATTACAATTCAAAATGTAGATGCGTTGTCACCCGTGAGGACTAAGATGGAATGCCTCATTTCCAGTAAAAAGGGCCTCCGGCCACCTGCACTCACCAAGCGAAACGCAGAGGTAAACCTCTACTTCACGCTGGTTTTCTGTGAGGTCGTGGTACCACCCCGGTTCGAGCCGGCCCATCCGTGCGACAGCAAAAGCTGCCGCGTGACTCTACCACTGTTAATATTGTATATGTATTTGACAAATGACACGCAAGATGTTCTGTTTACAAAACTACGTTAATAAGTAAGAACTTTCCACTATTTCTTTATATTGGCATGTTTTTTTTATTTTAAAACCGTTCATATTAATTACAAAATTTTGAATCATTTTAATACCTTTTATTTAGCAATTGAATTTGTGGGTAGATAAAGTTTACCAGGGTTATGGAAAACGTCATTATTTTTAACTCCGAGTACACAAGCTACCAATCCAAACTCATCAAAAGATTTCGACTTATCAGTACCAATAACATACGAAGTAAAAGTTTAAATTAAATCCGCCTTGTTTTCGGTAGTGTATGCCAAAATTTGGCTCTTACGTTATATGTTGTGCGATACATATTTCAAAATTTTATCGTAATATTTGACGTGATTTATCACGTACCTCGTACGTATATAACGTTACCTCCACAATAGAATTTTCTCCTGTATCGAAGTGTTTATTCATAAATAATACAAGGACAATAAATTTTTTGGAGGTCGTACAAATACTTGTTCTGTGTGGGATTCGAACCCGCGAGTCTTAGTGGTGCAACTATTGCCATGCCACTGCGCCGCGGAGCCGTCAAGACAGACTTAATTTTAAATTTATTTATTTCACCACAAAACTACAAAAATATCTTAACGCCAAAAATTAATAGCTATTAAATAAGAATGGTTAGGGATCGCTGGTGCCTGAAGTAGGTAATTAAAACCTGAGTTATAGGCCACCAGGCCTCCATCTTAGTTACCAATAATCACTAAGCTTTTAAGGTAAAAAATTATAAATATAGATGTGAAACAGGAAGAAAAATTGCCAGATGAAATATGCACGGTCAATTGAAAAAGTTGTCAAATAGCAATATGACAAGTGCAGAGCAGACAGATAACAAAACTAATATACTTAAGCCAAAGCATGCATCAAAATATATGAAACTAGCGACCCGTCTCGGCTTCGCATGATTAATTTCTGGATCTCGATAACAACGTCAGCTACCGGGTCCAATTGTGAATCTAAGCCATTCGTTAATCAACCGTGATTAAGTTAAGTAAGTACACACAAAATTTATTCACAATCGGTCCAGCCATTTAGGAGTTCACTTACCTACACACGGACAGAAGAATTATATCTGGGGCACGGCAGTGCCCTTGCCAAGTCGAGCAAAAAAGCGGCACGGCCGTACCATCCTTTTCTCAAAGCAGTTCAAGCCATTTTCGAAACCCTATAACTTCGTCGTTGATAAATCTAGAAGCCTGAATTATAGTGACCATATCAATATTAAAATGTTTTATGTTTTAAATAGATTGACTTCGCCGTCGCATGAAAACACAATGTATCTCTCAAGTAATACATGTTACATTAAATTAGATTGTTTAGTGCGATTACCAAGTCAATCTATGTATTTAAAACATAAAAGATTTTTAATATTGATATGGTCACTATAAGATGTTGTTAGGTTAGCTAATTACGTAAATATTTTTATAGGATAAGGGTGAAAAACGAATACACAGTCCACCTGATGGTAAGTGGTTGCTGCGGCCCATAGACATCTACATCTATCCTCTGTTACAGATCAAAATGCAGATGCGTTTTCACCCGTGAGGACTAGGATGGAATGCCTCATTTCCAGTAAATACAGTTTATTATTCCAGTAGTAACTTAAGACAGAAGGACCCTTATGTAGGGACTGAATAAATTAACCGACTTGGTATTACACGGATCTCACAACTTTTACGGTAGAAGAACTGAGTTGCGAGACTTGATTTTTTTTACAAGTTATGTTTTTGATGGCATAATATATTCCTCTTAAATTATTCTGTCCATTGATTAAAATACCATCAAAATCCGTTCGTAGTTTAAAACATCTAAACGTAAAGACGGCAGAAATCGATATTGTTTCATAATATGTAGAGATTATGGATGCAGTTTAATATTGAATTAATTAATATAAATAATCTCTATTTATAAATAACAAATAATGAAAGTGAACGAAGCGAAACAAGTGTGTAAGGATCGTAGCAAGTGGAAAGAAGTGGTCTCTGCCTACCCCCACGAGAAAGAGGCGTGATTATATGTATGTATGCATGTATAAATAACAAATAAAATTATATTTAATTTATTCATTAAACAGTTTTCGTATTGAACCAAGCTGCGACTGAAACGTTTGACTTGATGCTTGTTTAAACGATGTGGTATTTGAGACCGGGTAAACTGAACTTTGCAGGCAAAACTAGGTAACATTCTGGCGTGGACAAATCCCACCTATTTGTATTGGATGACTGGCAGCTCTCCGCAAGTTTATGGTTGAATGGAGAATACTAACGTGAACATCCTGTAACTAATAAAAACAAAGAACACCACATTTCCTAATTATTCCGTTACTTTTTAAAAGTTAGTTATAACTAAAAAAAACTGTCATTCATAAAGCTGCACGACAATATTATTTTTGGGTTGTTGTAGAAATATTTCTTAAGAAGTATTTTTTATAAATTATTTTTATCAACGTGTTAATATAGTAATAACATTTTCATTTATTTTACTGTTTTACATGAAAAATAATGTTAATAGTTAATAGTTTAATATACAACATGTAACAATAACCCTGTGGTTCCCGTTATATGCGTTATCGGAGTCAGTATTCAAACGTAAAGAAATAACTTTTTTTCAAAATACTTGAACATTAAAAAAAATATTTTTATTTAAAAAATACTTTGCGAATTATATGTGTGGTTTTATTACCTCTGCATTATCCGGAAGATAAGAGGATTTTGAGAGACACCGATTTGATTTGATTCACCGATGCCCGTGTCAGTTAAAGTCACGCGAGTTCAGTGCTTTTTCCCCATCCCAAAAGTGCCCAGTGTGCCTAAAGAAGTTTTCGTTTCAAACGCTTGCACTTCACAAAACTAAATATTATAATTGAAATAAAAATCCAATTAACCACGACTTAAGAGCTGTACGAAGCTAGCAAGTGTAAATAGAGCAGATATTATAGAAAATGCATCGACGTCGAAACAGGGGCTTCCGATTTTCCGTGAAAACGATTTAATAAAGCTGCGCTCGTGTTGGTTATTACTTGATTTACAAGGCTATATGAAATGCCGCACGCATGTGTGCATTCAGAGCAAATTTAATAAAGTGTAGAGAGCTGGCGTGAATATTGTATTAAGAATAATTTGATTACACATTAATTCTTGTTCTGGGTATTGCTTTGCTGTCTTCTGAATGCAAAGCTATAGTATTAGCTTTTAATATTTTATAAATATTCTTCTATTAGTTGAGGTATAGCATCTCGTAATACGATAAAGGTAAATCGATTGTTCATATCCGTGCTAAAACAGAGCCGTCGTAGCTCAGGGACTAAGCGCTTGCTGTAAATTTCACAGGATGCGAGCAACCCGAATTCGATCCTCGCCGGCGCCAATAAAATATATAGTAATAAAAAAAATATTTCGAAGACACGTGAAGTTCGCCAACACGCATAGAGGCAGCGCGGTGGACATTTCCTTGCCCTAAAAACCCTCTCAGAAATTGTAACCGTGACTTTCATTTTAACTGCTATAATATTGAAAGGTTTTCTGTACAAAATGAATTAAGTAATTCCTTCCGTAGTGCTGGTGCTTCAAATTGGTTATAAAGAATGAGTGTGGTTTCATATTCATATACTTTATGGCGACCGTTGCCTCAAAATTTTAGTTTTAAAATTTAATCAATAAATTACCTGTGTTTATTAATAAAACACAAAAATAATTATTTGCGCATTATTGGTACACAACAATCTTATAGACACTCGTAATACCTAGTAACAATTTATTTGCAGTATTTAATTGAAGATTTTTTGTTTATATAAGTAATCGCTATTCTCTTTTTTGTTTCAATAACTCATTAAAATTTACTAGTTAAATCCAAATCAGGTTCTATTAATTTTATAGGTGGAGTAGAGAAAATGTAGGCCAAGTTGCTACTATAAAATATTAATTTCATCACTAATATAAGTTCGATCATTGCTGCTAGCGTGTTTGCAAGTTTTTTATACAGTTTTGAGCGAAGCTTCCGCGTATAAAAGTGTTTATACTAAATTATTTAAAGAACCTAATCTTTACAAAAGTACCTAAATTACGGCCGCTTTGGTCTTGGACGCAATAAACCGCCCAAACTGTGGTTTGAAAAACCTCAACCGTAATATCTAAAGTCTGCTGGTGCATGCCAAAGATTTTTTACATTTTGTTAAGTAAGTGCTATATTTAGCGGGCACGTATACGTTATTTGACATTTTTTTAAATCAAATTGTTTTTTAAATTACGTTATTGAAAAGTGGTTCCTTGGTAAATTTCGGCTGGTCATGAGCGTTTTCTATGTAAAGTAGATTTGTAGCAATCTTCATGAGCTATGGTAGCTCAGGGAATCAGCGCTCCCTGTAAATTTCACAGTACGCGAGCAACCCGGATTCTATTCCCGCCGACACAAAAGGCCTATGTTCAGCAGCAGACTTGTGAAGAGCTGTAATGATGATGATGATTATGGCTCTCATACGTAATAACGCGTTATGTTTATGAGAGAAGATACAAAAAATGTTTAAAGTTCTTCTAAAAATGTCTTCTTATACTTATGTTTTCCCTCTTTTCTCTCTGCGCCCTCTTTTCCCACTGCGCCCTCTTTTCCTAAAAGAGGGTCGTTTCCGATTCTGCAGAAAGGCCTAATAAACCAATGCCAGTCACACACGTGGTTTTTAGCGGGTACACTTAGGGTGGTTAGGTTAGTCACAGTGAGTCCCGCATAACCACGACAGACCGGCTGTCGTGGTATGCATAAAGCATTTACCACCTCCTTGCGTTAACGGGGTACCCCTTTCCAATTGCTTCTGGGCGCAAAAAAATTAAATTATTATATGTAGTTTTAAGTGCTGGTTTACCACATGCTCGGCAGTCAAGGAAAACATCGTGAGGAACCGCGGCGGACATTTCCTTTCCCTAAAACCCTCTCAGAAACGAGTGGGGGCCTGTATCCAGCAGTAGGACGTATATAGGCTGTAACATTATATCACGAGCGGATTAGTTAACTTATTAAATTTCCTAACGCGATGGATTCTCTTATGTTATAATCTATACACGCACAGCTACACTACAGTAACAGTAAATATATAGTACAGTGCTCTCTACTCAACAAATTTTAAAAGAACAACACCAATAGGAAAGTTACAAACAGTTACGGAATCCTAATGCGTCAGAAATAACGTTACCATGCAATGCAAATACTTACAAGCCTTTCTACCTACGTCCACTTAGTACGATGATGCAAATACTTACGCTGGTCTTACAATTTCTACGTTAAGTACATTCGACAATCACTTCGAAGAGTACAAATGCGCAATCTTAAGTAAAGATGAAAGTGAAAAGAGTCACGACATTGAACGAATAAAATATTTCTTTATCACTATTTTCATACAGTCTATGCAAATATCTGTTTACAATGTCTTTATTTCAAAGAGGATTTTAGAAAGAAATAAATTATTAACTGTACAATAAAATCTCTTCTTCTCTCTCTAATAAACTCCCGCGGACCATATTTTAGTCACGCAAGTCTCAACAGAGACTAGCATTTGGCGCATGACAGGATTATAATGCACGAGTGCGTGCGCAAAAACAGGTGCACTCTCTATTCCCTTACTTTCATAGTTCGATGAGATGAAAAAACCGGAGAGAGATCAGCCGCAGGAACAACAGCTTACATGCTTCCTAAGATACTGAAGTCAAACAACGCCTTTTTCCTGACTCCAGGCTGCTACTGAATATTTCTTAACAGTCGACCCCAAAACTGAGACCTGGGATTTGAACCCTGGACCTTATAATTAACAGTCCTGCGCTTACGATTACTAAAGCATCAAATCAGTCGGTACTTCTCCCTCTACTGTTTAAACAGAAGGAAAGTTATCTTAGATTAGGGAAGGTGGAATACCTAAAGTCATTCTGCTATACAAAGTAAAATACACAAAGCCGTTATGCTAAAGTAGAATACCTAAAATCATGCTTACTTATTGCCAAGAGAATAGCAAAATTTATAATCCGAATTGAAATTTCTCTAATCTTGTGCTCTTCCTATCTTAAGCCCCATTTAGGACCAAAACTTCGTTGTTACGATTACGCAGTAATAAAGATCCTGAACTGAATTGCCCTTTACGTTTCCCATGTCTGTGTGTTATCACTAGATCTGTTCTCTAGGGAGTTGTATTTACAGTCGTTGTTTTATTCATGAGCTTGTTTGAATAAAGATGAGTGATCCACAACTAGCGCTGAACTGCTTTCAAATTCATTAAACGCAAAGAAATTTTCCAAAGCGTATATAAATACTTTAGAAATTAGAAATTTAAACATGAAAACATTCAAGCCTATGTTAATTACCTTTACCTAACAACCTTTTAAAGTCCATAGATTACTTCAAAAACTACAGTACAATTATTAGTAAGCCTCAGTATTTGATATTGATTACAACTTGATAGTCCTACCCATTCCGAAGAAAAGGGGCTTTAATAAACAGATGGACGGACCGACGGATGGGCGGATGCATAACAAATTAATACTATAAGAACGGGACGAGCCTTAAGAAATTAAATAAATTTTTGCATCTGTTGTTTTATTATATACAAGTATAAAAAGGCCAGCGTGGGCTTAGCCCACTCCACATATGTTATCTTTAAAATCAGTACAAATACTAAAAGTAAATAAGATATTATATGCGTTTCGGCCTAGTCTCGTTTTAGCGAGCGATCCAGGCAGCCAGCTTCACTTGTCAATTATTATTATATATAATTATAAACAATATCTAAAATGAATACACTAAATTGTGATTGTATATTTATACACTATATAATAAAAAAAATCAATTGCACCGACAGTCTCATCTTGATTATGTAAAATCTCATGCTAAAGTTAATAGATGATACAAGAAATATGTATACAAGATAAAGTTAAAACAAAAAAAAACTAAGGGTAAAGTTTACAGCTTAAATACATGTCTGTGCTGAGTACCTGCAGGTCTCCTTTCATTTATAGAAGGTTAAGGAGCAGTAGGTAGTTCCTCAGTAGATTTGCACGCATACAGATGTCCTCAAGATGTTTTTCTTGAAAACCGAGCTCGTAGTAAATAAGCAAACAAGATTTCAATTATCTAAGAATCTTAATGTTGCTGGAGGGGATCCAACTGAAAAACATAACATGCGAGCAATGGCGTGCTATGCAATTTACACAGCTAGCTTTAATATTATTAATTTAAATATAGTATAAAATATATAAAAATATGAGAATTTTATATCTAATATAGTAATATTTTATGTTTGACTACATATTACACACAACCATTTTTATCAAAGATTGTTTTAATACACAATTACATAAAATGATAATAGCAAACCGATCCCACGTCCTTACACGTGAGTAACAAAACGACTCTTTAGGGAACTCTAAACGAAAAATACTGCCGCTTCCAACTAATCTAAAAGAAAACGAGGAAAAACAAAACTGCGTAAAAGTGAACATAGGTACCCGATTTTTGTTTTTACGAAATTCGAACGTATCAATTTTTCAAAGCCATTTGTAATCGGAAATTGTATGGTCGCTTTTAATGGAAAACGCTTTTAGAAACATTCCCTAAAGTTCACGATATTTCGAAATGACAATTAAAGTGCAAGGAACAAGCAAGGCGTACTGTGCTTCAAAGAAGAATAAATGCTAAACAGCTAACCTCATTCTTTTGTTCTTTCATAGCCCAGATCGTTCTTGGCCTACCATGCATACAGCGTTGATTTAATCTTTGTCATACCTACTTCAAATCCCGTAACTACAGGCACTATCCAAAAAAATATTTTAAATTAATTAAATAAAATATATTAAGTTGTTGTGGGTCTTCTCTAATAAGTGAAAGACTTATAATGCAGAGCCTGTGATAGATAGATAGATATTTTACAGACAGTAGCTTTTAGCATGTTTGGTAATAACACAGAATAAATAATAGTACAAGAAGTAATAAGAATAACAAACTTTAGACTGTTATCCGTATGCAAAATGTTGTAGTTTTAGTTTCACGTATTAGTCTAGCTAACTAATCTTTAATTAGCCCTTCTAGCCGAACGTGATATTTTTTTGGCTCTTTATCAGATCTATTTAGAGAGCCGTGGTAGCTCAGATGGTTGGCACTCGCGGTAAATTTCACAGTACGCGAGCAACCCGGATTCGATCACCGCCGGCGCCAATTAAATTATTAATAGCAATTTTAAGTGCTGATTTACCACGTGCTCGGCGGTGAATTAAAACATCGTGACGAAACCTGCATGTCTGAGTAATAAGAAAAAAAAAAGTATTTTGAAGACATGTGAAGTTCGCCAAAATTGGGGCGGAGCAGCGGACACCTCCTTGCCCTAAAACCCACTCAGAAATGAGAGGAGGCCTGTGCCCAACAGTGGGACGTATATAGTACATGGACGTTGTAACTTTAACATTTTAGCAGATCCCAAAGATTTACACATTATAGATGTATCGTACCTTTGACGCTGCTCCCTATCGCGTATTTAACGCAGGCAGTAACTTTAACTATAACTTTTTTATCAGATCCTAAAGGTTTACACATTATAGATGTGTAAATCTTTAGGATCTTAGGATGTAGATCTTTGACGGTGCTCCCTATCGCGTATTTGACGCAGGCTGTAACTTTAACTATAACTTTTTTATTAAAGATTTACACATTATAGATGTGTAAATCTTTAGGATCTTAGGATGTAGATCTTTGACGCTGCTCCCTATCGCGTATTTAACGCCTGGTGTAATAAAATGGTTATACCTCAAACTATCTGAAGTCATTAAATAGTTCTGAAAACCATTGTTACTATTTAAGATATATTAGGGATAAAATGAGATGGTCGTTCCAAAAACCACCAGCACATGGCAATTTTTGGTTAAGAGAAAATAATTCTTTCATTACAATTAACAAACATTATTAAAAGTTAATTCCATTGTTTTTCTGTAGTCAAGTTGCGGCTTCATACCACTAATCGACTATCGTTGAAGACTATCATTTCAGTGTTATTGAAATTCCAGTCAATTCAAGTGTGTAAATAATGCAATAGGTATTAGGTTTTGTTAATTCGTACGTCAAGTGTCAAATAAAATTTAAAATAAATAAAGATTAACATTAATAATTTACAGTAAAAAGAACCTATGACACAAACTATTGTTTTCCTACGGTTTCAAACGTCATCAACATCATCTCATGCCTGTATACGGATTAAAATCTATTGTAAACCAACATACATATATATAATACGAACGTTAAGCTAAGAGAAGTTATGTGAGGTCCTATTCTTTGCTATTAAATTTGTATTAAAAAGGCGTGATAAACCATATTCAGTATTCATAGCGCAAAATGTAATTGCATTATTTTTAGGAAATTAGACGAAGACGAGCGCAGAGAACACGCATATATGTAAATCATTTTAGAGATAGACATATTTTTATTACCATTGACACACGCACAAATTTAAATGACAAATAAACCAACTCAAATTATCATTTTAAATATACAAGTATATGTGTAATATTAGGATGAATACAAAGTTTATTATCGTTCATGAGATAAATAAATAATTATGATTATCAGCCAGGTTTTGCTAAAATATTTTTCTTTAAAAGAGGTTTTAATACTCTAGTAGTACTAGTTAGGTGCTTTGCAACAAAGTGTGCAGAGTAAAGACGCTAAATTAGCAGCATTTTCAAGATACTTTTCTGTGCTTAGAAGGACGTTCGAGAGACCGTAAGCAGCACGTGGCGCGTACTAAAACTCAGACAACACGCATTTATCTTCAGCGAAGATGGCATAAGTACCTATGAATTAAATACTTACTTTAAGATGCCCTATGGCTCCACGTGACGTGTAATTTACGAATAAAATACTACGAAGCTATTTGTATCAAAGCGATGACATAATAGTTGTTTGAATTTTTTTATAAATATCTTTTCTATCTTGTACAGTTCTTATAGAATTTTTAGCATTTTTTTCGAAAAATTGACTGCGTTATTTTTGAAGTCGATTGCTGAAAACAATCCTGTATTTTCTTTTGCTCATATTGCCAATATGAAGCATATTTTGTCTCATAGGGTGAATATTGATCATAGTTGCCACGCTGGGCACGTAGTTTGCCAGCCACAGCTTTTTTAACATTTGGAGTTGTTATCATGTTCTGTTTTAGTTTTCCTCTATCGCCTTTTATAAAACCCACGTTTACATTACATTATATGGGGTAGTGATCTTTTTACGCCGCCACTACATTTAAGTAAAAAACAAATGAATAAATTAAAACAACTAAGAATACAATTAAATTTTTTTTTGTTCTCTATCAGCCTGTAAAAGTTTACAAATATTCCCGTTGTATTTTCCTTAATCTGCATCTCGATTTGCTTTAATTGCAACGGTTGGCGAGAAGATTGCAGTATCAGAAGTCTCGCAAGTTTAACTTTATTCCTCGACGCTGGTCTAACGTATTTTAAATCTGGCGTAAAATGTTAATAAGACCGCATTCTGGACATGGCATGGGAGTCCGTGATCTCTTTCTAGTATTACTCCATCCCTGTCATCTCTTATGATACCCACGGGAAATTTTTAACATCTATGAAAATTAATTGTGTTTATAATTAACATTAATAATTTTATAATAGCTGTGCCAGGCCCGGCAATCATCATCATCATCATCATCATTACAGCCCTTCACAAGTCCACTTCTGAACATAGGCCTCCCCCAAGGAATGCCACAAAGCACGGTTCTGAGCCACCTGCATCCATCGACTTCCTGCATATCTTACCAGGTCGTCACTCCATCTAGTGGGGGGACGCCCTACACTTCGTCCGCCTGTACGGGGCCGCCACTCGCGAACCTTTTTTCCCCATCGGTTGTCGGTTCTTCGGGCAATATGGCCGGCCTATTGCCACTTCAGCTTACTAATCCTTTGGGCTATGTCGGTCACTCTGGTTCTACTGCGGATATCCTCATTTCTAAGTTTATCACGCAGAGAAACTCCGAGCATAGCCCTCTCCATAGCTCGCTGAACAACCTTGAGCTTCCTCATCCGGCCAGTAGTGAAGGACCACGTCTCAGTTCCATATGTCATCACTGACAACACGCACTGTTTGTACAGCCCGGCAATCAAATAACATAAATACAATGAAATTATTTTTTATAAAGAAAAAATCAAACAATGTTTAAAAATCTCTTGCCTTGCACAATCACACTGTCTCTCACTCACATTGAGGTCGGATGAAAAGACAGATACTAATTAATTATGGCACTCTCTTATTGTATGCGTTACGAACCATATATATTTTTTTGTCTGGGGAAATATGAAATATTTTAATATACGCTCTTACTATTAAGTAACCATTAGAAAAATTATATATTTAATTAATCGAAATATCAGCCATCCATATTTTGTACGTTTGAGTTTTTGCAATTTCAAAGAAAGTTCTTACGGAATTTAATTACACTTATACTTAAAGGAGTTCCGACATCCCTGGGACAGGGATCGATGAATTCTTAAACATATTTTACCGCCTTTTGACAGTTGAAATTATTTCCCTGAAAAAACAAAACTTCGAAACTTGAAAATTAGTAGGCGCAAGATCTGTTGAGTTTGGTGAACGAAAGAAAAATTTTATTCAAAATTCCTGTAATTTAGATGTAGTCCATTGTGTAGTGTGAACGAAATGCAATGTTGAGAAGTAGTGGACTAGAGCAATTGAGATGTCTCAGATTTGATGTGGGACGTGGTTTGAGATATATCCGTTTCCACTTTCAACTTTCAATTCATCATAATCCACTTTAATCTGAGGTCGTACACGGGGCTCGTTATCAAAGTCAAAATTTCAGAGATGAAAACAATTAAACCAAAAGCCCATTATAAGTTCGTTAGCAGTATCTGCTCTACACACGTCTTTTATACTGTCGTCTGTTTCAGAACTGATATCACGGCGGAATTTAAATTCCCAAAATAACGTGAATTTCATAATTTTCACTGATCGCAAACCTTTTTTTGAAAAAGAACAAAAACTTTTTATAATAAGAAAATATGATCAATCGATTTTTGAAAGCAACATCATACTTTAATATGTCAATAAAATGAATTTGGAATTTCGAGTCATACGCAACTTTTTACAATTTCCACGTTGTGATAATTTTTCAGTAATTCCGATTGTTTGGTATAAACAATAGTTTCTTTTCAAAACTACTATTTACAAAATACAACAAATAATGTTGCTTTATTGTTTTACACCATTTTAAAATAGAAGTATGCAATTAAAATAAATAAATCGCCTATTATTTATACCGTTTCTCATCATCTCCGACCCTAATGACCCGGAAGTTCCTTAATTCTTGTTTTGAAAGTTAATATAACACGACACAGTGATTGGTTACATTTACACAAATTAATGATATACTTACTACTATCGGTAGATAAATCAAACTTTATACAAAAGGTTAATTGACAAATCTAACTTGAATAGGCCGATTTTCAACTCTTCCAACTTTCCTAAAAACCTGAAAACAAAAGTGTTAATCCAGTACCTGTTTCCTAAACGTTTATGTGTAAAAAATATATTTGCATTAGATTCAAAATAATCGACATAACTCAACAGATCAGTGAGTTGAGGTGGTAAAATAATTAGAATACAGCTCGGAGGACCGCTAACTGACGAGAAAAGAAGGTTCTGGAGTATCAAGCTGTCTCATGGCAGAAAGCATGCGTTCAGGTGACATCCGCTAGATAGAATGACGAACATGTAGGGAGTCGATGCAGGTGACTCAGATTCATTCTTTGTGTCAATTTTTCTAAGAAGCTAGTAGTGTTCAGCGTTGAGTGATGAAACGTAACGATGATAATGGTTTTTGTCTCCACTATTGGCTGCCAGCTCCCAGCCGCCAAATTTCACGAACGCACATCGCGGCAGAACTCCCGATACCATCCACACCATCTGGATGATTGGCGGTCCACCACTGTGCGATTTAGAAGATGTTTTCTTCCTCGCACGACTTCCTTGTGGAATCGATTACCATCAGCGATTTTTCCGGACCGATACGACTTAGGGACCTTCAAGAAAAGAGCTTACTCCTTTTTAAAAGGCCGGCAACGCATCTGCAATTCCCTCCCTGGTGTTGCAGTTGTTCATGGGCGGCGGTAGTCACTTACCATCAGGTGAGCCGCATGCTCGTTTGCCCCCTCTCCTATAAAAAAAAAAAAAAAAAAAAAAAAAAAAAAAAAAAAAAAGATTGCATCGCTTAGCCTACGGCCTGAGTGCAAAACGGGGGCGTGTGCCGTAACGGCGTGTTCGGCATACATTTTGTACGGTCACTCAGGACACTGTATTACAAGAGCATCTTTGTCAAGTACACCGAACTGCACTTATACATTTAGTTGGCCATTTAAATATAAAAAACGCGTAAGTGCTTCTTACTCGTGGATATAGTTACGGTACCCTACATTATATAAAATATTACTAACGTGAGTAAATAAAGGTAGGTACTTAAATTTTATAAACAATAAAGAAACGGAACGTTTTCATTTCTTATTTTGTGGAACACACATTTGAAAATCATCAGTGATCCTAACCCTCCCCACTTCACTCTTCCTACAGTAATACTTGGTATCTTCACTCAAGGAAAACCTTGAACGCTATCTAGCAATGCGTAGGACATGCAATGCATAGGGCACATAACAGCACAGGGTTACTCCCTTGAACCTACCTCAGAAGAAGATTTTGGCTCCATCCATAGCTGTTTTTTTATTCTTATTTATTGGCCTGTATATCACACATACAATATACCTGGTATATATACAGTACAGGTTGAGGTTGATTGGCAGAAAACGATTTTTGAATAAAGTCTAGCTTTTGTTCTTATACATTGTGTGAAATTCAATAAGGAATAAATAAATAAAAATACATAATGTTCGGAATGAGGCTAAATAAAGGCAAAACGAACAAATGAAGGTAGAATGGTAATCTCCCACTTGTTTAAGCAGTATAAAGTATCGCACAGGCGACTTAGGCTCTTCACACACGAGTCGTAAGCGTAGTCGTATCGTAAGCATATCGTAAGACGACCATTACACGCCTACGCAAGCGTCAATCAGTTCGCTGAATCATGATTGATGTTTGAATGATAGAATAATTTTGACATTACACGCTCATGCTGACTGATGTCAGTCAAACCCAAATTTTTGGAGGGAAAGGACGTACCTATAAACTAAGTTTATTTTCGATTCACAATTTAACTGTAATTTAATATCTTGAAAAGAAAAAGAAAAAAAAAACAGGAAAAAACCTTTTCTTTTATAGGATAAGGGTGACAAACGAGCACACAGTCCACCTGATGGTAAGTGGTTGCTGTGGCCCATAGACATCTACATCTATCCTCGATTACAAATCAAAATGAAGATGCGTCGCCACCCGTGAGTACTAAGATGGAATGCCTCGTTTCCAGTAAAAAGGGTCTCTGGTTCTCTGCACTCACCATACGAAACACAGCAGCGTTACACTGCTATTTTAAGCTGGTAATTTGTGAGAGCGTGGTCCTTCCCCGGTCGAGCCGACCCATTCATGCTGCAACTATACCAGTGATATAGCAGCAGCATGGCTCTACCAAGTAATCTTGGAGCGCATAATCGATACGGAGCTTTATTTGAAACGCATTTATGGACGAAAAATAAGCTTAACTTTTATATTTATTCATATAGGGTGGATGCCCCTATCACCAGCCTTTTAGTGCCAATTTCAATTTCCTTTTTTGTACCTAATGCCAGCATAACATAGGGCTATGCCTTTTGAGTTTTTGGTAGGTACCTATTGTAGGTAAGTTTTAGGGGCACTGAAATAAATTCATAACAACTTTTAATTTTAAATCGTGCATGTCACAGGCATGGAATATGTATTAAGATGACTGTCAGTAAGTAAGAGAGTAAGACGCCAACAATTATTTTATTTTAATGTTTTACTTCTTACCTTACTGTGGTTTAGCTTTAAGCAGTTCCATTTTTCTTTTAACACTAAACAATTAATTAAAACAAAATTATAATAAATATTATGTATTATAGTATATTGATTTCTTATAATTTAATCACCCAAGTTTTTGAAGCTTCATCACATTTCAGCCATTCACAAGTCCACTACAGAACATCATCCTCCATAGACTGCTGCAAAGCATGGTCCTGAACCACTTTCCTTGTTATGACTTTTTCATTTATGTTCTTAAGTTATAATAAAATTAGTATTACTAAGTTGTAGTTAATTACATTTATTGCTTGTTTTTTTCTTTCTCAAAAATAATTAAATATTGTATGGTGGTCTTAACATATACCAAATGTCTGAAAAGCAAGTACGTATTATTTGCTAAACTTTTAAATCAAAAACCAATTTTAAAATATAGACGAATTAATCATAACTTCCTTAACTATAAAATCAGTTATGTTCTAATTAATGGTATTTGTTCCTGTTTATGACAGCCCTGATTTATATTACGTGGCTGAAATTAGGTACTTCTTATTATGTACGTCAAACCAAATGTAACCAAATACGTCAAACAGCCGGGCAGCTGATATTAAGTACTCCATACATTTCGTATATCTAATTACAGCCCCATTAATTTCCCCTAAAATAAAATAAAAAAACTTATAGGTTTAAACAAAAATAGCTGCATTACTATGTCTATACTCACATTCATACAAATCAAAAAGCCTAAAGATCAGCTAATGTATAATATGCTTAATTGTATCGGGACCATAACTTGTCAAAAAATTAGGAAAATGAGCGTTTTTCGTTGCGTACGTGTTTTGATTTTTAAATTAACACTGTTAGCTTTAAAACTGTGAGGTAATATTTGAAATATACTTTCCCCTGGTTACAAAGAATTTATTAGCCGACAATATTTGTAGTTAACACTACTACGGAGTAAAAAGGCGGAAAGGCTGGAATTAGGGGCGTGGCTGGTATTAAGGGCATCCCCCTACCCGGGGTTTTTCGTATCCCACTACTCGGGCATAGCCTCAAAATTTAAAATAAAATCTTTTTCTGGCGGAAGCACGTTTGGCGGGAGTGGCGACGGGCTTCACGAGCGCGTGGAAGCCGCCTCTTCAATATATTCTGCGTCCGCCTCCATCGCAGTCTAAGCGTTGACTGACGCGTGAATGACGAAGTGCCATTACACGTTCAATCAAAATTCGTAACTGATAGTTGATTGACGTAAAAATCAAAATATCCAGATATTTGTCAATCAATTTCATGCAACCGTCAATCACCACATTCGCGTCTATTTACGACGCAACGCGTACGAGACCTGCAGTGTTCTACAAACGAATCGTCGGGTAGACGTATCGTTTTGTAAGATCTCAGTTGAAATCATGGCGTCAATGATACCAGATGTGTGGTATGAATTTACAGATTATCTTACTTCTTCTTTAGACGAAGAGGATTTTTTATTGTTTGATTATGTATAAGAAGTAGAAAGCGATATTTATGACGATATTTCTGCCCAAGCTTTATCCGTTACATCTTTCCTTGAATACTCAATTAATGAATGTGAATAAAGTAAATAAAGACAAGGAAACGCTTCACCCAGTTTCACGAAATCAATCACTTTTTCAGTCCTATTCATATATATACCTATTGAAATTAAAAGTCGTAAAAAGTTAAAAAAAAAATAAAATTCAGTTCAATGTTTATAGAAATTATTGAACAGTTAATTTTTTACGCTTGCTTTTTTGCTCCAGTACACTACGACTATCGTAATGGCTAAAGAGGCATCAGTCTGTAATTCTAAGAGTCCCACCGTTGTTAATATGCCCACTGCGGTATGCTACTAGTATCGGCTAGGAAGGTCGTATTGCTGAGGCTGCCTTGTGTTAAATTGAGATGGGTAGTGGTGCTGTTGGTTTGCATACTTTGTTATTATCATGTAATTGGAATCCTGATAGTAAGCATGCTTTGTTACAGAGTAGTGTTCTTTGATTTAAATACTTTTGAGGATAATTTCTAACATCAGAAGTGGAATAGTTTCTTACAATAAATAAATTATTTTGTCAAGTTCTCCCTACTATGGAGGGTCCTATGTCCAGCAATGGACTGTTACGAAGCAACAAAAGAAAGAATCGGAACAAATAAGAAATTCATATTTTCTCCATAATCCTGTACCATAGAACAACACCGGCGCACCCGAGTAGAAAAGCCATACGCAGGCGTTCCCACTCAGCACGCGTACATTAAAACTAGTTGCAGCCGCATTGCTCACTAGACTAAATCTAGTTGCGTTACTGAATAGACGTCCTACAAAAATGCCGAATTGTTCAGATTTTTGCTGCAAAAAAAAGATCCCCTACGTCAAATTTACAAACGTTCACATTCATTTAAAACACTACAGAAAACCTATTTAAAAAAAGCTATGTCAACACTATTCAGGTCTTCACTTCTTCGTCCATTTTAATTACGGTTCCCGGGATACGTTACGTGTCATGGCTACAGAATTACATATTTTATGTTCAAATTTAAAACAGCATTTTTTAATTGGATACGTGTAAAAAATCTACATGAATGTCTTTCTATTTATTAAAAAAGTACCTTCTTTTACCTACCTGTTTATAGCTTTCAAAGTCGCCTATACAAGATTTATAACAAGTACTTAATAAATAAGATTGAAAAATACTTTGATAATAAAAAAAATAGTTACTTTATAACGTGATAGAGCCATGCTGCAGCGATATTAATTGTATAGTTGTAGCACGAATGGGTCGCCTCGACCGGAGAAGGACCACGCTCTCACAGAATACCAGCGTAAAATAGCAGCTTAACGCTCCTGTGTTCCGTATGGTGAGTATAGAGAACCGGGGACCCATTTTACTGGAGACGAGGCATTCCATCTTAGTCTTCACGGGTGACAACGCATCTGAATTTTGATTCGTAATCGAGGATAGGTGTAGATGTATATGGGCCACAACAACCACTTACCATCAGGTGGAATGTATTCTCGCTTGTCACACTTATCCTATAAAAAAAACGAACGAGAATAATGCAGGTTCTTCCTATTAATATGTATGACTATTAACCCCCAAGTCATATTAGCCCCCGGCTGTTTTTTTCTCTGACCTGATTTAATATTTCCATCTTTATTCAAACAGGCCTATGAATAAAACAACGCACACTTGTTCAGAGCGCCGACGCTCACAAGATGTTATGGCACCGAGCCTTTATTCATTTTGTGTTTTAAGTTAATTTAAATAAAGTTAATTTCAAGACAAGCTCAAGGTCCATTAACATTAAACCAATTTTGTTATAAAGATCCATATACCCCATTACAATGTGGATGTCTTCAAGGAAAGAATGAATAGGCTTTTGTTGAGCTACGAGTGTCAGTGTGTCGTGCTTTGCCATCTTCAACTGTATTTCCACTTACCATCAGGTGGGATCAACTGTAGAGAGGCTTATAGATTTTAAACATATATAAATCATTACTTTATGTTGTAATTTTATTTTGATATTTTCCGCAAATGTTTCAAAATTGCCTTTCTAACTGTACCTTTAAAAATGTTGCATTTCCAACCATACCTTTAAAAATTAGATATTTTTAAAGGTACGCTTGGAAAGGCAAATTAAGGTAGAAGAAAATTTTGCAAGATACAAGGAAATGTTTGAAGAATAATTATCCGAGTTGCGTCATTAACTTTTTACCCTTTTTTCTTTAGGCAAAGTAGTATTGTATTTCGTAGTCTTCTATTCCTTTTTTATAATTTACAGCATATTGTTTACTAGCGATATTCCATCCGTATTATCAGCCCGATTAATAGGCGCCATAAAATATGGGGATTTTAAAATTTTTTTTCAATTCATTTCCCAGCTTGTGTCTTTCTAAAATTCCATTAATACATTTCTACTCATCGTTATAATAAATATAAATTTTTAGTTAAGCTAAATTAGCTATTTCTAATATATACACGATTTTTTCTTCCAAATCCCGTTCCTTAGCGTGTACTAGTGAGCACCTAGATGAGACTGACGAGAAAGATACTGTCGTGTGTGTTGGTAGATTTCCTATATCCTCAAAATATTTTCTACCTTCTCGGACATTTCCTCACGAAATGTTTCTACACCGTCTAGCACGTAACACATGGTAAGTTATCACTTAAAAACACCACAGCAAACAATTTCATTGATGCTGGGGAGAATCAAACACGGTTCTCACGTAGTATTAATCTTTAAGGCGAACTCTTAAAGCCTATCTCTAGTTCTACCAAGGCTCTAATAAAAAAAAGGTTTAAATAATATTCCGTGAATATATTATTAAACCGCGTAGTGACGATGTTAAAATATCCACTACTCATATCATCCCGTGGGTAATAGTTGACAGAGGGAAACAAATCAAGAGACGAGCAACAGCGTCTTCCTAATAACGACAAAAACTAAAAATCTGCGGCTGCCAACCCGCTTGCTAAGCGTGGCAACTATGGCAAATATCCCTGTGAGGCAATCTATGGAGGCCTCTGTTCAGCAATGGACTTTGCTAAGTTGTAACGGTAAATAATATTCTAAAATGAATATAGTGATATGTCTCTATATTTATTTTAGAATTTTATTTAAACAAATAAATTTAATATATATTTTAGCTCGGAACACCGAGAATGGCTTTCAGTTAACCGAATCATTTTAATGGCCAAGTATATAGGACCGCATTATAGTAATAAAAATTCAAACGAAGCCACGAACTATCACATCGAATTTTGTCTCACAGCGCATTTGAGCTTTTATACGTGGTATAGCCACGATACAGCTATGTTATGGTTGTAGCTCGAATAGGTCGGCTCGACTAGGATTTACACAGATTAATGCTGTTTCGTATGGTGAGTGTAGAGAACCGGAGACCCTTTTTACTGGAAATGAGTTATTCTTCTATCTCTACAATATTATTCTATCTCAGTCCTCAGGGGTGACAACGCATTCGCAATTTGATTTTTAATTGAGAATAAATATAGATGTCTATTGGCGAAAGCATCCACTTAACATCAGCTGGACTGTATGCTCGTTTGTCACCCTTATTCTATAAAAAAATCCCTAAATTTTCGGTGGAGGGGAACTTCAAACTCACCAGTATTATAAAACGGCAATTTCAATTCAACCTAATAAAAAAGATTGTTCACTTATACAGGGTTATTTTCCAAAGAGTAACCAAAATACAATGCCCATCTGTGCCCCAGAAATGCCCAGATAAAGAGAGAGCCCAGAGATTCTCCGCTCGCATGATGTGGTAGACAGTCGCGCTCTTTAAAACATTTACTTTAAAAGTCTCTTATGTGAAATTCTGTTTCAAATTTAAAGCATAAAGGCGTATTCTAGTTGATACATGATTTGTGAAGTGTAGTTGTGATTCGTACGTACATTTTAATAGAAGCATAGTATAGGCAAAATTTTAAGATTATATTCGTTATACCCACAGTGATAATAAAATGTTGCGTTCACCGTCAGAAAGGAAATTCGGTTCACAACCAGAACTGTCAAAAGAAAACATAACTCCTGATAATAAAATAACAAGAAAACGCAAACATCACCATGATCAGGATGACTTTTCCGCACTACATTCCGAAATATTTTCTATGTTATCGGCAATGAAAAATGAACAAGATACAAAATATCAACAAATTAACCTTGTGTTGGAAGAAGTGAAGACACAGAATACGGAGATATTAAAATCTAACACACAAATTGAAAAAAAACTCGAACTGACAAATTACTTATACAATGAACTTAAAGGTAAATTTGAAGCCTTGGCTATGGAACATCAGCAAGCGCTGACAGTAATTAATAGACTGGAGATGCAGTCAGAAGAAATACAAAGAAAACAATTTAGCTCGACCCTAGAAATAACCAATCTGTCATGTCATAACAAAAGGCACCAAAAAATCCGTAATTGTTGATTACCAGTCTACAAATGTACGAAATGAAGTGCTCAGAGCTGTGAAGATGTATAATAAACATAATAAAAATAAGAAGCTGGATACTACAATTATCTTCCCTCAAGAAAAAGCTGAGCCATTGTATATTTATGAATTACTAACGGCTAAGGCAAAGAAACTCAACTTCATGACACGTAATTTACAGAAAAATCATAACTATAAATATCGTTGGATATCCAATGGTAAGATATTTATTCGAAAAGAAGATGGGTCTCCAGTTATTCATATTATGTCTACTGATCAAATTACTAAATTGGAAAATGTCTCTGCTTTATGACTAATCATTATGATAATGAAAAAAGCTACACATGTTTATCTTTTCCATATTATAGATAGTAAGTTTGTATTCTTTATCGTTAGTTGTAAATTTTTTATTTTGGCATATTTCTCTATATATTTGAATTTTACTATTTGCACTACTATATGCTTTTTTTCACTTACTTTTAACCACAGTTTCTTTTTATTACATCCACACCCAACTTTCATATGTAACACATTTACTCTTCTTTTTAATCAATCATGCTTTAGTACTGAGAACTTTGAGATTAAGTCAAACAAAAATAACAAAGTTTCGTCTATTTACAATTGCTATTCGATACATCATGTAAAATTATATTATTACTATAATAATGGCTAATCCAATTATTTTGAATAAAGACATTGATGATGATATCAATGTCGGAAAGGCAGTTGTAGTAGACAAACCGGAAGACTGTAAAAAATACTTCGTATGTTCGAAAAGTAAACTCACATTTTTGTCACAAAACATCAGAAGCCTAAGTAAAAATTATGATAACCTACAAATATTGTTAACCCAATTGGCTGTTAACTGGGACTTTATTATTTTAACGGAATGTTGGCTTTCTAAAATTGAAACTGTTCCTTTTATTAATGATTACAAATACTATATGACACGAAATAACTTGAATCAAAATGATGGAGTAGTAATATACGTTAAACAAGACTTAAATATAAAAGTGACAGAACCTGATGTTATCAAGGATGCTACATGCTTACTTGCTACATTAAAAGATGAATATGCATTTGTGTGTATATATAGATCCCCGTCATTCAAAAACATAGACACCTTTCTTTCTTCTTTAGATCTGTTATTACAAAACTTGAAATGCTTTAAGAACATAATCTTACTTGGAGATTTAAATATTGACATACAGCCAGCATCTAATGATAGAAGATCATCAGACTATTTAGATGTCCTTGCTTTGCATGGTCTGTTACCGACACATTCGTTGCCCACTCGTGAAATTAATTGCCTTGATCACTGTTGTATTAAAACGAAATTTCCTGACTACAACTATAGTATGTAGCACTACAATAACGGATCATCATACTGTACTTCTTTCAATATCGACTAATAGTATATTTGATAAGTTTAAAAGAGAATTAATAAGTACCACAACAAAATTTCATAGGGCTGCCAAAGAGCTTGCGAATTTTGACTGGAATACAATTTTAAGTGTAACTGATCCTAATGTAGCGACGTGTAACTTTTTATCTATTGTAAGTTCTGTCTTGACTAAATTTACTACCATATGCAAAACATCTAACAGAAAAAGATTACTAAAACCTTGGATGACACTAGGGTTACTAAGGTGTATAAAAAATCGAGATAGATTACACCAAAAAATGAAATCTGACCCTCTAAATACTATTCTTAAGATAACTTACATACGATATCGAAATACTTGCAATAACTTGCTAAAAAAACTTAAAAATTCCTATGAAAGATCAGAATTATTGAAAACTCAAGGTGATACCAGAAAACAATGGAAGAACATTAGACGTATTTGTAACTTACATGAGAAAAAGGAAAGCTATTTCAACCTTCTCCGAGTTAAATCAACTATTTTAGACTCGCTGAATTGTGCTAATCATTACTTTGCTACCACTGGAAATCGATTAGCCGAAAATATTTTTCAAAGAACTACAACTTCTGAAAGCAAGCTTAGTAAAAGTATAATTTCTTCATGTGCCTATCCTCATTCATGCGTACTTCTTCCCACTGATGAACATGAGATTATTCTTACTCTTAAAACATTGAAAACCACCTCTTCGGCTGGCTGGGATGGCATTCCGTCACATTTCTTGAAAACATATTCATATATTTTTGCTACTCCAATTACGTATATTGTCAACCTATGTCTATCACAAGGAGTTTTTCCGAATTCTCTTAAAAAATCAATCATCATACCTCTATACAAGAAAGGGGACAAAGACGACATATCAAACTATAGACCAATTTCTATTCTTCCATCGCTATCAAAAGTGTTAGAAAAGATTATTAACAAGAGACTCACAAATTATCTCGAGAAATTTAAACTACTGCCCACTAACCAATTTGGATTTAGACAGTATAGGTCGACTAATAATGCTTTAGAAGAATTAGTTTCTTATGTTGTTGATAGGATAGATGATGGTGAAAAATGTATTAGTATCTTTCTGGACTTGGCCAAGGCTTTTGATACAGTCTCTATCCCTATCTTAATGAAAAAACTAGAAATTATTGGTATACGTGGCACACCCCTAAAACTATTTAGTGATTACATGTCAAATAGAAAACAAGTTCTAAAAATTGAAGGAATGTTTAGTTCAGAATCCAGCATCCAGTTTGGTGTGCCGCAGGGTAGTATCCTGGGACCTACGTTATTCTTGATCTATATAGATGGTTTATGTAGATTGGAGCTTAAAAACGGAAAAATACTCAGTTATGCGGATGATACGGTTCTCACCTTTAGTTCTAAGTCATGGTACACTACTTTTAAAATTGCGGAGGAAGGTCTTAACACTGTTAGCAAGTGGCTGGATAATAATTTACTTACCTTAAACATTGATAAAACTCAGTATATTGCGTATGGAATAAGGTCTAACTCATTACCCAAACGAGACACATATAACATTAAATGTCACAACTGCTTTAACAAATTAAATTGTGTGTGTAAGAATATTTCGAGAACAGATTCTGTCACATATCTAGGTGTAATTTTAGATCAACATTTAAAATGGGATAAGCATATAGATACTATGTCTAGAAGGGTTCGACGCCTAACTTATATCTTTAAGAATCTGCGCCATGTATGTTATAAAGAATTGCTTATCTCAGTTTACCATTCATTTTGTCAATCAATATTACAATACTGCATAATATCATGGGGTGGTGCATGTAAAACTCTTTTACTTAAGCTAGAACGTGCACAAAGAACGGTATTAAAAACTATGTCTTTTAAAAATTATAGGTATCCAACTCATAATCTCTATAAAGAAACTAACATTCTTACTGTGCGACAACTTTTCTTAAAGCAACTTATATTACGGCAACATAAACAGCCCTCTGTGAAATCTTCTGGAAACCGTAGAGAGGATTTAGTTTTCAACATTCCTAAATACAAAACAAAATTTGCTCATTCTTTTTGTAAATTTCTTGGCCCACTAGTTTACAATAAAATTAATAAACAAATAAACATTAAGAAAAAACAGTACTTATCACTTAAAATACATTTAAATACCTTTTCCAAAAAATTGAACTACGAAGAAACAGAAAACCTCTTAAAGTCGTTAACCTAAGCATGAATTGAAAAACATACACTATACACCATAACACACAAATAACACACCATTTTTATTTATGTATACATTTATTATACATTAATTATTAATCACACTCAGTTAATCTCCATAGACATTTTATATAAATTAAACTATATGAAATGATCCATATACTTATTACTTTATATATCCTAGCTTTATAGTTACTGATTCAAATATTTGGGGAGGTTGGCTAAATGAAGAAAAAAAAATATATATATAGGAAAAGAATTAACAAAGCATCGGTAAGTTTTGCATGTACTATGTTTTAGTAAAATCACTTATTATTTTGTATAAAAAGAACACAATCTGCCTTCAAATTTTGTATTTGTTTATCGCATAAGTCTGTTGATGTAACATTGTTTAATTACTTCATAACGGAGAATACTGCATTACTGTGATACTGTTTTTTTCTATAAAATCAGTACAGAATGTAGGGTTTCTAATATGAGTTTAAGCAAATTACATTTTACGAAAAACTTAAAGTTGCGACAAGCTATGTTAGATTTGATTTGTTTGTGATTTGTATATTATGTTTCTTCTTAATAATAAATAATAGAAATAATAAAATAAAAAAAAAGTATATTACAAGATTGCTGTAATGAATAAAAACTAGAATTATGTTGTTAATTTTAAATCATATGAAGCACTGGATAAAAAAAAATAAGATGTTTACTCGAGTACTTAAAGCTTTGTATCTAACCAAATTGTTTTCACATACATATTGACACTATAAAATGGAGACAGACTAGATAATTCCAAATAACTGACATGTTTATCTGATAACATACAGATAAGTATATAAAAGAACACTGATCTGGCTTAGCTTATGTGATGATCATGAAGTTCCTAGTGAAAAAATAATAGCAATACTGTCTGTAAACGTTAAAATGTATAAAAAACCAGTAGGAAGTTATCATGTTTAATGTCCAATATCTTTTGAACCTGTGCTTTATATGACATTAAATCTAGATATCATATAAATACTGTTAAAAAGTTATCATATGACATAGAGCTGCAATTTGGGCATTGCATGGCATTGCTGACTTTCAGCTCTATAGTAATATGGGCATGGTCCTTTTAAACTTAAGTTCATATAATTAAATAATGGTATACCGTTATTGCAGTTTTTAATAATTTAAAATTTAAAATTTTGTACAGCCGACTTCAATATAGGTTATTTAGGAATAACTCAATAACCATTGGTCTGACCTTGATCAAATTCATATGGGACCACACGAGAACTATCAGCTTTCATATAAAAAAAGAATCATCAAAATCGGTTCGCCCAGTACAAAGTTATGAGGTAACACACATTAAAAAAAAACATACACCCGAATTGAGTACCGTCTCCTTTTTGGAAGTCGGCAGAAAATATTAGTGAATAAGGCTTCTGTTTTTATTTGAAATCATCCCGAATTTAATGTGATATATGGGCAACAACGTTTTTGCCTACCGATCGAATGTGTGCGTGCGCAGTAAAATAAGTAAAAATAATGCATTACTACGTATTTTGAGTTTCAAACATAAAAATGTTTATCGTAAGGTTTTTCTTCACAATTTGCCTATATTACTTATTCTGAACCTTCTCTGCAAATTTGACGGGTTATTGCAATATAACCATGTATAAGATTAGTAATTTTAATCAAACTAAAATTTTTAATGGAAACTGAGTTAGAAATAATTGAAATATTTAAATTGCTACTTGCGTATACGACTACACTTACAAATACGCCTCCGCAACAACGGAGCTCACGAAATAGATTGCAAAATTGGCAGAGACGGTTACAAAGAACCCATTGATATTGTTGTTAAGTCGGCGAGCTATACACGCGTATATGCGCCTCGTGCGTCAATACTCAACCCCAATAAATAAGAAGTGGCACAGTTCCGAATACAATTTAACTTGAAATAAAATTTTGTTACCCTACGCAATGAATAGCCCGTATATGGCCCGGAATGGGAGGGCGCCTTTCCCTATCTTGCGTTATATCGCGTTGGGAACACCTCGTAAGTTGTCGATTCGCTGACTTTCGTGTTTTATTTGCTTAATGACATGTGCGAACACGATTAGGAACAAAAAGAGGATAATATGTAGAAAAACAAAACGATCGCGTTGTATGATAAAATTTTTCTTGCTTAGAAAACCTAATTATTTTTGTCTTTTATAAAATTCTGATAAATAAGTGAAAGTTGGCCTTTAAGGGTTTTGGGACAGTAATGTAACTAAGTATTTCACGCTCTTTCATTGTGTGCTGACTTCACATTATATGTTCAATACATTTGTTTTTTCTTTATAAGTATTTAACATTTAATATATGTAGATAGACGTAATAGTTCAGAGCCACTCGTAAGCAGTCGCAGCAAATTTCACAGTACGTGAGCAACATTGACGCGCTCCCCGCGAGCACAAATGAAATTGTTATTTGCAATTTAAAGTATTGTTTTACCACGTGCTCGACGGTGAAGAAAACATCGTTAAATATATTTCAAGGATATATGAATTCCGTAAACATGTATTAGAGCTACACGGTGTAGTAATCGCTCCGTCACCCTCTCAGTAATGATATCTCATCTAGTATACTAATCAAAATATAGATTAAATTGTGTCGGCGCAAATTATATCCTGTTTTGAAGAATGTGTATGAATGTTCTTAATTTGCATAAACATAGTGTAAGATTCAATTAACACTAATCGCTAAATTCCTTTTTCTGCTTAAGAATTCGTCTAACTAGGTAACCATCACGCTCCTACTCAATTCTTTCGTTAAACAAAAACGAGTGTAAGGAGCTAATATATTAATAGGCATTACATCTTAGTCTTCGTGTGTATGTATTTATACGTGGTAAAGCTTTGCTGCAACTATATTAATTGTATAGTTGTAGCACGAATGGGTCAGCTCGACCGGGGAAGGACCACGCCCGCACAGAATTCTAGCGTAAAATAATAGCTTAATGCTGCTGTGTTTCGTATGGTAAGTGTAGAGAACCGGAGACCCTTTTTGCTAGCAAAGAGGCATTCCATCTTAGTCCTCACGGGTGACAACCTATCTGCATTTTGATTCGCAAACGAGGATAGATGTAAATGTATATGGGCCACAGTAACTACTTACCATTAGGTGGACTGTGTGCTCGTTTGTCACCATTATCCTATAAAAAAAAATGTAACAACACATCTGCCTTTTTCATTTCTTTATTTGAAGTTCGTTCGAATGTCAATTTAGCGCACCATTACCATAACATTGTGATGTTTTATTTCTTTCTAAAAATCTATATATAGGAACGAAATTAAAAATTAAACTTGTTTGCAACTTTAATGCTTGCAAATCATATTTAAATAATAAAGTCTATTCAAAAACACGAATATAATTCAAATGCTTGATTATCAAAATTAATTTCACACTTCATTCCACCATTGTCAATCAACAAACACGCGAGCTCGACATTATTTGCACCAAAACGTGAATGGTGTGTTTAATTTGAACATGTCTGAGAGAACTATTGTGCTAAATGGCTTTCCAATAACTCGTTTTCTTCTCGCAAAACGATTTCAAATCGTGCGATGATCTAGTATCGTGAAATGATATTTCATATCAATTCCCTCAAACCCATACAAAGCCGTGGTGGCTTAAGAACGAGCGCATTCATTTTTATAGGACCTACGAGAAGCCAAGATTGTCAGACATTATACCTACGTAATATGTTCACATAATGCAACCGTATTATGTGCACATAATTTTTTATCTATCCTTATCGTCCAAACACTAATCTTTTGTGCTCAAAGTCGTATTGGAAATGTTATTAGATTATTATTAGACTCTTCTAAAATTTTAACCCTGGTTTTGTGACGCGAAAGTCACATTGACTGTTGTTGATTGAATGATATTTAACTATTTATAGTAGAAAAGTGTAATGAAAAAAAAAGATTGTTACCAACAATACAGATGTTAATACAGATGTTATCGCGTTATTTTAAGTTATATTTTACCCCCAATGTTTCGTGTGTTGCAAGGCACCCATTGGGAGACTAAGGTGTTTCACGTCATCGTGAACCAGGACTACCTGCAGCATTTATTATCAACTTAAGTGCGATCTACGCAGAATGTCCTGACTGTATTATGTAGTCATTATAGTATAGTGTAATCAAACACTCAGCCTATTTTAATAAAGAATCTATTTACACCAAATATAACTTTATCAGGCTATTTCATGCCCGTAGAGAGAGATTTATTAAAAGCCTATTTTGTAAATCCTCTCTTCAACAGACACCGTATCCCTTATATAACCCGATTTGAGAAGCGTTGAACCGGCAATCTTTGACTTTGCCAAAACACCCTCACTGATTCAAACATAGTTTAATCAAATAGAATGAAATATGTACGTTTTTTTACTTATTTAGAAATTTATCTATTCCTAATGTATATTTGTAAAATAATAATAGCGTTTGTTTGGTAAAATATTTATGTAAATTCCATTGGCACTGCTCTCATGAAACGTTCACTGTGATTATTTTTATAAATTTCGAGTGACAAACGAACAGTCATCTTGTAAGTGGCTCATGTAGACCATGGATATTTGCAAACAAATTTAAATAAAAAAAGCCGCAGATACATCGTCACCTCTGTGAAATAAGATTGAATGCCTCACACTCTGTAATTGTACTGGGTCGCTATACCTTTCAAACGCAGCACACACACAAAGTAGTGCACGCCCCACTGTTTAGTGGCAGAAATAGGTAAGAGAGTGGTACCTACCCAGAGGAACCCCTAAGCAGAAATACCACTTAAAATGTAGGAAAGATCTTTATCTGCCAAGATCGTGATTATGAGAGTGAGGGAATGGAATAGTGCACCTGTGAAGCACACTCGTGCAATATAATTTGGTCCTATGCAAATGGCTGGTCTCCGTAGAAGTTGGCCACCTTGGCCGAAATAAGTCTGGAGAATATTATTATACTCGTGTAATATTATAGGCACGTCATAATCTTAGTCATAGAAAATAAATTCCAGCTATGAAATTAAAGTCTAAATATCTTATGCATTGTGAAGAACGAAAGAATTACCCATATGAAAATTAATAAAAATAACAATATATTATTATTTATTACGTATGACATTCATATAGAGAACTAAAGCTACTAAGAGTATCTGTTACATATATAACTATAGTTAAATAAATTTCATTCGAAATATACACGACAGTGTATGAAAGTAAAAGAGGCTGCAATATTCAGATTCGCTAGTCTTTCTGCAACAGTGTGAAAGGATAAAGTTACCTTTGTAAAGATGCGACAAGCTTTTTAAAGCGCCTCTTTTTGTCTGAGCTCGCTTAGAATTTAGGTTAAGGAGAGTGTTACACGTGAATCCCTTTGACGAAAGAAGTTTTACGTCTTTTTATAATTATTGTTTTTAAATGATTTAAAATGCTAATCTTTCTCTCTCTTTTGTTTAATTATTTTTTAGCTTCTCTAGAAGAATTTTTTGCGCGTTATTTTTGTTATGTTAATCTTCCCTTTGTGTACAATAAAGAGTGTAAGATTGTATTGTACTATATTGTAAAATATTGTTCAGCTAGGGCTTTTTTATACAAAAATGTCAGCCTATCATAATAAATAATTATAATTTAATCATAATGTTACGTTATAACATATGTGTCCAAAACTATTTACTCGTAATTCACTGATCTATAAATACTCCCTCGTGATTTAATTACAACATTCGACCGACTGATTGATTATTGGAGTATAAAGGTTTATCTGAAAAAAGATTGCTATCCATCCCTATTTATTAATCACGTCAATCACTTGTAAAGACACTCATGGGATAAACGAAGGGGATGATGCATTCCTTGATTATAATAAATAAAATTGAAGCTTTATAAACATATTTATAACCAGCGATCCGATCTCGATTCGCAATGGTGATTTCTAAAACTCGGCAACAGCGCTACCTGCAGAGTTTAATTGTGATTCTAAACTATCCAGGGACCAACTCAAATACTCAAAAAATTTCACCAAAATCTAGCGAAACTATCGGACAGCAATTAATTTTTATGTACAGAAAGAAGAAGGTTAGAGCCCATTTTTTTATAGGATAAGGGTGACAAACGAGCACACAGTCCACCTGATGGTAAGTGGTTGCTGCAGCCCATAGACATCTACATCTATCCTCTATTACATATCAAAATGTAGATGCGTTGTCGCCCGTGTGGACTAAGATGGAATGCCTCAGTTCCAGTAAAAAGGGCCTCCGGCCACCTGCACTCACCAAGCGAAACGCAGAGATAAACCTCTACTTCACGCTGGTATTCTGTGAGGTCGTGGTACCACCCCGGTTCGAGCCGGCCCAACCGTGCGACAGCAAAAGCTGCCGCGTGGCTCTACCACTGTTAAACCATATTAAAACTTTTCTAATTTCCATGGCTGCTGTCACTGTACTTTATGTCAAATTCAAATATCGAATGTTGATTACCGTTACAGCTTCTAACCTATCAAAAGTCCACAGCTTAACATAAGCCTCCCCTTAGATTGCCTCATTGGGGGGATATCTGCCATACTCGCAAGACTTGGTAGCCGGGTTGGCAACCGCAGATTTTTTATACTTTAGTTGTTATTAGAAAGAAGCTGCTGCCCATCTCCTGGCTTATTTCCTTCTGTCGTCTTTTATGATGACACCTTCAGAACAATCTGGAGTAGTGGATATTACTTACTTACATCGCCACTAATCTGTCGGTTTTTTGATTTAAGATAATTTATTAGAGTGATGACGACTGCTCCTTACCTCCTATAGAAAAAAAAATCATTGCAAAAATAGTTAAGCCCTAACTTTATAAGTTCTCGCATCTTTTTTTTTTTAAACGATCTCCTACTAACGGCCAGTTATCCGACCTAACCCCTCTATGATTTCTCGGTTGGACTGTATTTGTGTGCTCAACTGCAGACGTTCTATTTTTGAATATTTTGCCAATAAACTTGTCAGTAAATTCATATTTCTATAAATAGTTATCCCCTATATTTTAATTTACTGCGCGTAGCCTACGTGACGTGACAACGGGTATATTTATTTCTTCGCGAGCAATTTACGGACAACATGCCTTTATATTTTGTACGCTACGCCTAATGAAGTGAGAGAAAATGATGGATGAGAGAGGCGCCCTCTTAGCGTTATTACAGCTCACCTTTTCTATGGGATGCTCTATGCTTGCCAGCGAAAATGTTGTCCATAGAATTACCCGTAAATTCCGTTTTGAAAAGCCACTTTTGGTTTTTCAACGAACGTTTGCGCAGTTTTTAATTAATGAATTTAAAGTAATTGAAGGCATCACAAGTGAAACAAAAGTTCAAAGCAGTATTTAATACAGTTAAATATAAGTTTAACAAGATAAGTAAATAAAAATTAATTGAAGACCAAGGTATTCGTTATTACTTAAGACACTTGAAAATTTCAAAAATCGATTACTATAGGGGATTTCATACAATAATAATAAAATAATTTGTGCTCAAAAAAACTTTCCAGTTCCCCCTCAGCTGTTTGGTCTGCCATGATAGTATTTATATACCCCAATAATAATAATAATAATAATAATAATATATAATAGCATGCCCCCATCTCGCCCAAACCGATTACACTCATAGACATAACCAGGTAGCTAATATCATACACCAAACTCTTGCTATTCAACATAACCTCATACAAGACAATATTACACCTTATTATAAATACATCCCAAGCACAGTTCTAGAAAATACAACACATAAGTTATACTACGACCGCGCCATCCTAACTGACAAAACAATACATTATAATAGACCAGACATTACGCTACAAGATAAACTTAATAAAATCACATACCTCATTGATATAGCTATACCTAACACACATAATATTACAAAGACAATTACAGAAAAAATCCACAAATATACAGATCTCCAAGACGAAGTTAGCAGAATTTGGAAACAAGAAAAAGTCTACATAGTACCGATCGTGTTATCAACCACAGGTGTTATCCCAAAACATCTTCACCACAGCCTGAAACTATTAAATATAAAAGAGAATAAATACATACAATTACAGAAAGCCGCCATATTAAATACGTGCCGTATTGTGAGAAAATTTTTACAAATAGATGAAAACGAAGTTACGCCCAATATCCCAGAACACACTACTTAATAAAATGCCCATATGCTTTTTACTTGGTGAACACCCGTAATTAGCATTAATAACGGCCGCAAGGCTAGAAAAAATAAAGATATAAAATAATAATAATAATAATGTGCCGATTTGTTTCCCTTTCCTCCTAGCCCTCGGACGTTTGATGGAGGTCCCTGCCGAGGACTTCCATCTGGTTGGATATTAATTTATTTATTACCTATATTCAATGTATGATATTATATTCAACATACATATTATTTTACATTATTTATCTTTTTCTTAATAAGTATATGTATTTATATAGCCCGATCATTTAAAAAGTCTTTATAAATATCTTAAATAACAATAACATTGTCCTCCAGTTGGAATTTCGATAACCAAACATCTCAAATAGTAACTCGCAACACGTATAACAGTGTAAAGTAAGGACAGATTAGAATGATATAAAATACGTTTCCAATGAGAAGCTATGTCCAATACAACAGATACATACGACTCATGGTCTGTCATAACTCGCGTAATCGCGGTGCGGAGTTACATTTCAAAGAAAAAAGTATTGTGAGAACATGATGTGAAGGAACAAAAATATGACAAGGCTTATGCTAAGCTTTAATTAAAAAATATACAAATTTTAATAATTTTAAATTTTTTATGTTCAATTTTATCTTTAAATCAAGAATAAATCTTTTAATAATTTAACAAGATCTAGCACTTATTTATTTTACAATGTGAACTGTTATTTATAAAAATGATCATGTTGACCAGCTAAAGCAAATAAAATGTACTAACTAATCAGAATTTCAAATGGGCTTATATTATGTAAGTGGAGCGATTTTTTGATGAATCATTCCTTTCATTCGATACGCTCCAATTATAAGTACGACGATCTGTGTCAAGTTCTTTTTATTTCAAATTAAAAACATCCGATAGGAGTGGCAAAATAAAAAGAAATTCAGATAGATATTTTTATGTTAGCGTTTATTAAATATAACAGATTATTTTAAAGCGGAAACGTAATACTTGTACGTGGTTTTCGAAAACTTATTAAATTGTTTATCGAAAATACATCATCATTCGGTTATGATTACGAGTTACGAGGGGAAGGGGTTCAAAATATCTCATTCACTGAATCCTTGTTGGTTTAATTAACGTTTCCTCGAATGTCACCATTAAGTCGAGGCAAGTGTAAAACAATGGAGGCAATGAACCTTTGTTTGCACTGAGCCTGTTGTTTAGCTGCAGGGTAACTTACTCAGTTGACTCAATTTCGCGATGTTAATTGGAATCACACCGATATCCCGCGTGCCGTTCGCCTTTTGTTATCGGTGAATTATGACTCTGTTGCCAATTAAGAATGAAACAACAAACCTTGGAATATTAACACCTCTCAATGTACGCGATGGGATCCTATATCGCCATTATTTCGTTTCTCTTATTAGAAACCTGAAGCCTCGTTCGATCATAAGTGCCCATTCAAAATACTTGACGTGAATGGTAAGCTCCTTTATTAAATTAAGCCTTGGTGTAATAAAATCTATACAAATAAATAAAATTGAGGTGTCTGTTTGTAATCTCGAAATAACATATTTTTACTAAATGCATATGAAATTATATACGGTACTTATAACAAAAAAAAACATTTTTTTAAATTTTTGTCTGTCTGTCTATTTGTTCCGGATAATCTTCAAAACGACGGCCGATAATGACGGGGATTTCATTGGCAGATAGCTGATGTTATAAGGAGTAACTTAGGCTACTTTCAATTTAGAAAAATAATTGACGTTCCGCACAAACTTAAAACCCATAAAATTGTGAACAAAATCCGATTCAAAATTCAAATTCAAAATTCGAACTATAATAATGAATTATAGGGGATTATAACAATAAATTACTAAAAATTGTTCTATGCGAACGAATTCGCCGGCACAAGTAGTAAATATATAAAAACGCAACGACAAAATCCAAATAACGGACACAGGGCTTATCATTGGAACTTTTTGTAGGAGATATTGTTTGCCGCGTTACTCCACTTTAATACGTGTTGGAGAACTTTTTTATAAAATAAGGATGACTCATGAGCTCACAATCCAACTGATGCGGATACTGTGGCCCGTAGACACACCGATCCTTGATTAAGTATCAAAATGTAGATGTGTTGTAACCCCTGAGAACAAAGATAAAATGCCTTGTTGCCAGTAAGAAAGAGCTCAGGTTCTCTACGAAACAAACCAGCTTAATGTGCTGTTTTTGAAATACTGGTCCCTTAGCGGTCGAGCCGACCCATTCATGCTGCAAACAATATAGCTGCAGCGTGGCTCTACCACACCAAAATTTCACATACCCTTGTTTTTTTTATGTCACCGATATACAAATTTTCTCACGTTTCTCTTCACCGTCGATTGTGTGTGACGTGACAAATCGGCAAATTAAGACTGCAATGAACAAATGTTCCCAGTGAGCATCGAACTCGGTTCGCTCGCGCACTTTGAAATTTTAATGCACTTATACCCTAAGTATACACTACTGCATGATATTATCTTGAATGTTTCTAAATAAACCTTTTACTCGAAAATATCAAAAAAATGTATATTACGTTTAAATTAAACTTTAGAAATAGTATCCCTTTAAGGAACAAAAGAAACCCGAATACCTTCATTCTCAAAAAGAAAGTGACAAGGCGATTACTTTGCAAAGGTCACGCTGACAATATTTACCTGAATTCTTTAGGTGCGTTCAAGCTCGGATCCGAAAGCGGTTTTTATTTTATTTTTATAAAAGTACTTGCGAACACTAACAATTTCGCAAAATAGTTTCTTATTATACGCGTTTCAATTATTCTTTATAGAATAAGGGTTAAAAACGAGCACACAATCCACCTGATGGTAAGTGGATGCTGTGGCCCATAGACTGTCACCCCTGAGGACTAAGATGGAATACCTCGTTTCCAGTATGCTCATAGTTTATAGCAAATTGTTTAATTTGTAATCTAAACTAATATCATTAAGAGAAAAGATTTGTTTTTATGTATTTTTGTTTGTTATGGATAAACTCTATAAGTATTAAACAGATTCTAAAAATTATTTTACCAATAAAAAGCTACTCTATCTCTCAGCGAGTTCAAAGTTGTGGGTCAAACTTTTTGGGTACGCTTTCATTGTACATACACTAATAGTGAAATTCCCTGCCGATATCTGTGTTTCCTGTGTAATGGGATCATGAAGATGAATATAGAAGAGATATAAGAAGATAGATCGCAGACTGGCGATCATAGATTAATTATGTCTCATTACTCTAAAATGGTCATGTCTGCCGTATGTCAGACGAACTTTGGGCCAAGATTACAACTCGGTGGACCTCTATAAATGGCAGACGACCCCGAGGCAGACCCAAAAAACAATGGCGGGATGATCTGGACTCCTTCGTGGAAGGCTGGTCCTCCATAGAACAGAACTGTGAAAAGTGGAAAGAGGTTGGTGAAGGCCTTTGCTCAGCAGGAACGTTATGGGCTGATAAGATAAGATAAGATAAAATAAGATGTAATTCAATATAATAAAATGAAGAGTGACACTGAATACATCTCCAAGATAATTCGTGTTTACATATGTATATGTATCTTCAAACATTTTTTAAAAATAACATAGAAATATAACATCCCCAAAATAAGCCTCACAGGCAGAAAAAAAACACGTTCACCGCCCCTCGAAATCATGAAAACCGAGTAGTTAAGCTTTAGCTACCATGTTATGTTAGGTCGCGTACTCTTTTCGTTTGTAAACACAGTTAAGCCGATCCTTACCGACATGCAAGCACAAACATAAAATGAAATAATATTATATTAATCGTACCGTTCTAAATACGATTTACAAAATGTATCACGAATTTCAAAATTAAATATTTTTCGAACATGAAGAAAGGTCACCGAAATTTAATACAAATATACATTAGAATGAATTCAGAAATGGCGGCAACGTGTGATTCAACTCTTCACCTTGTATCGTATTGGCCTTATACCAGAAGAAGAGTTTACTACTCAAATAAAATATGGCCCACCACAAGTTTATTTCGAATTTGGTATAAAATAATTCGTTAGTTTATTATCAGATGAGTAAAGCATTTAAACATAAAGCTAACATGTATAAGATTCCTTATTAATGTTTAAAACGATACTTTATATTTTCAAGTAGTTCCAGGGAAAATCAGGTTGTAAAAAATCAATTGTCAAAAATTCTCGTCACTTGTGTTCTCAGTGTCATTCTATAAGCTGCTGTTGAAGGTAACTTTCTTTAGACATTTCATTTTTTTACTATACTTGGTTTTCACTATCATATGGATGTAGAAACTGCAGAAATTGCAATTGCTAAGGTCACCTTAAGCTTTGCCGCCCTATAAAACCAAAACTAGGAGGAGGACAGAGAAAAATACACAATGTCGTATACTATAACATGTTAAGAAAAAAAAAACTCTTTGGAAATAATTAGGAACACTTCGAAAAATATTACCCTCACGTACTTACTATAATATCAACTGTCAAACTGGCGTCGATAAAGCGGCGCCCTTTTGACCCTTTATTATTTGAATGACTGATCAAGAGCTATCGTATCACAAAGCCATCTATGCAAATTAGGCTGTAGTTTATGAGTTATAATAAAGTGACCATATTAACCGGATAACCATATTACCCTCACGTACTTTATGAACATCTTTTGCAATAGTGATTAAACCATTGGGAACCGACTCCACGAAGATGGTCAACATTCACGAATTAGTGTCGTGCAGCGCGCTTGATTATGTTTTTTTCCGCGAGCGTTTGGTCTGAAACTGAAAACTGGAAGTCTGTACAGACGAATTTAAGGTGAATTTTTAAGTGATGAGATACGAGTACGATTGTAAAGTGAAAAAGGCAAACGTTTTTCAGAACCATGCATCCAAGGAACAGGTTGTGTTGAGAGCTCAAGCGTTAAGGTATGGAATAAGTTTATTGGGTAAAACAGGCCTGGTAATTCTGGATAAAGGTACCTTAACTGCCGTAACTTATGTCGAGAGAGTAAACCGGTCTCATGCCATATTCACCAAGGTTGGCGATCAGTTTGTTTAATGCACGAAAATCTGCGCTACCCTAATGCGTGTTGGCGGACTTCACGTCTTCGAAATAACTTTTTTTTTAATTTCTTAGTTTTCCTTTGCCGCAAAGCCGAAGTAAATCATTCCTTCATTTCTTGGAATAAAGTGGTTTTAAATTAATCGTGTAAACTATTTAATAAAGAAACACAAGTTTTAATGCACATAACGTATATGTAATCATACTAGGATACATTATTAATAGAATTTGAGACAAGAAATTATTTGAAATAATGGTAAGATTACAAACGAAAAAGGCAAATTTCACCAGCAAAGAAGCCCTAAACCTGTTTTAATAAAATTAGCGCACGTTTAATACACGAGAAAGTATGCCTTTTCACTTCTTAAACACTTATTTGTGCTTACGTATTTATGTTTATAGCATGCCAACAATTACATTAAAACTTCACTTCAGATAAAGCAGATTCATATGGATTATATTCGTATGTTGCTGCTGGTGATAAGAGGGCTGGTTCTTTTCTCGCTCAAAGGCTAAGTATAAGCCATTCAGTGGAGAAACGCAGCCAGCGTTCTTGCCACGATACCACGGGGAATAGGACTATGATAATTAAGTTACTAGTTTTAGTTTTTGAAGTGAAAACTTCTTTAGCGGCGTTGTGCATTTTTTTTTGTAATGGGTAAAAATGTTAAACTCGCGTCCTGATCGAAAATTCGTAAGACGGACGGAGAGTAGACAGCCGGCGCGGCGTGGAAAGGAAGTAAGTTAAGTTTAATTAATTTTCATTTATTAATTAATATAATTTTATTATTAAGATTAGGTTTCGATCGAGTCTACTGTACTTCTTGACGAAATGATTAATATAGATACATTTGTACTTACACATTATAGATGTAATATTTGTAATATGTTTATACTTTATAGCATTAACCTATATTTTCATAACATCATAATAAGCACATGTGCGGTGTAGTTTTACCGAACAAATAATTTCGAATGAAAATAAATGAAATAAGATAATAATAAATAATCTCCGCCAATCCAAAATATCAAAAATGCACAACGTTAATATTCAAGTTTTCACTTCTGCCGGCACTCCCGGAGTGCAAACCGTCGTTTTTTTTATTATAGTTTTTAATATAGTATATAATAAAATATTGTATATTATGTTATGTAAATATTATATGGAGTAATGTTTTAAAATAACTAATTTATATCATAAATGTGATGAAATCGATAGGCAAAAAATCCGCAAGGATTTATAGTAAATTTAAAAGTTTCTGGTTAAAAAATAAAAGTAAGATTATCTCTTAATAAAATTGTTTTCAAAACTATATGTAATGAAAAGTATTAGCTTCGGTTTTGAAAGGTTATATCTTTCTTCTCTTAGAAGCTTAAACACTAAAAGTAACATTTAAAATAAAATGAAAAGGAGACGCCAGTAGCGCAGTGGAGCGCGCGGCTTATCTAGCTGATTGCGGCAGTATCGGGGACGGGAAATAGCCTCTTATGTTTATGGCGAACACGCAGAACATCTGGAAGAGGCTTTAATACTCAGTCGCTTATCTATAATTTGATTATTAACGAGAAAGGATTTTATAGCAAGAGTTTACTTGATTATTATTTTTATGTGCACGTAATCTCCTGAAATTTATCGAATTTGAATACGGCCTAATTTGAATAAAGATTACGATTTTATCGTTACTCTGGTGAATATAAATACTTCAGGTCAATATGATATGGATACTAACTGGTATATGATATGGTATCCACTTGGTATATACATTTGCCATATCCCTCATTGCCATTGTGAGCCAATCGATTTTGCGCTCACCATATAACCCCTTTAATTTAAAGAAATGTGTCATTCCATCTTAGAGAGACCCGTACCCAGAAGTAGATCTAAAACACTATTAAAGAGCCTTGAGAATGCTTTAGCCACAGAACACACATACAGCCTTTCTTCACAATGTTGGTTTCAGTTTTAAGTTTCCCAAACAATTGAATAACGATCACATATACTTGCTCCTCCTTCTTTCTTTCTTAGTTTAAACTTTAAATAAGAAATATCGAACACATCACTTAATTACAATTTAAAAGAAAAACAAAAAATACGAGTTATATAGAGAATATTAACTAAAGACAGCGAAGGTACTGGTTACTGTCGCAAATATTTTTTACCACAAGCGTTGTATGAAAATATCGTGAGTGAACGTACCTACTTATCTGCGAAATAAAATATTTTAAGGATGCGTGTCCTTGAACTGAAGCAACCTCACAAACAGATTGATCCATAGAAATGAGAGGCCTTTGCTCAGTTGTGGGACGTACATAATAAATAAGCGGTAACTTTACCAGCTTAATTGGAGTTATTCCAATATTCAAATACTTAGTTATGATCTTATTCCAATAACTTGAACATACTTCATAATTATCCCTCTAATCACCTCGAGAACAAATATACAAAATAGATTAGACTTTCATTTTCATATGACATTTATTTTATTATTTTATTAACTGGGAATGAAAAGGCTCCATAAGAAACGCTTTGGAAGCTCTATTAGCTTCGTAAAGGAGAATATTAAACCTATTTTTATATTATTCTTATCTTTACTACATTTATTACAATATTCATATTATTTATTAAAAAAAATAGTTTGATAAATTTTATTAATATGTATTATGAGAATATATTGGATAACTGTGTAAAAAAGAAACGGAAAGTAAAATTTCAATTAAAACCAATCCAAACATGCTCAAGTACTTATTTATGTTTAAATAAAAGTGATAATTTCACAGTTCATCACACGTTGTAGAAACCCCGAGTGCTAAGAAAGAATGCCTCGCCAGTAAAAGAAGTCTCCGATTCTTGTTATAATATGAAAGGCTACTGCCCTGGCCCTGTAATGACTGGTATTTTGAGAGACCGTGATTCTTCTCCGGTCAAATCAATTAATTATTCGTGCTGCATTCATAACACGACTGCGATGTGGATCTAAAACTTATAATGTCTTAGAATGATATTAAAACAATCAAGCTACTTTTTTGAAAGTCTGCAATTTGTCGCCAGTAGTAATACCGACGAAACCCGTAACGGAAAGTGGATTACTAATACGTAAGCTCCATCAAGCTACTGTTGGAGGTCACGGCCCGCATTCCCTAATTCTCCCGGATAACACTAAACTGAAACTCATATCTCGGATTACACTCCAATCTCAAAATTGACAATGTCTGAATCTCTTCATCAATTCAAACTCCAAGCCCGCTGTAACTTTCAAGTATTTCGAAGTCAATCGATCTCAGTTATAAGGCGTAGCGTTTATATTCGCGTCAAGCTTTATGGAAATCTACCACAATTATTCAGCATGGAGACTAGCCCGGATTTCATAGATTTAATTTAGATTAAAACTTTGGTCTATTAATGTGTCCAATAACTTTGTGGACTAACCCGATAGCTATATTAAATACAATTAATTCTCATGTATTGTGAGAACGTCTTATTAACTAATCTCCTTTCTTAAATAAAAGAAAATTATATAAAATTTTATTTTATTTCATTAATGAACAGACAGATTCCTTGAGATGTCATATTTGCCTTGGGAAATCTTCTGAGAACTAGGATGTGATATCTCTTTGCCAAGAAATAGGCGTCTTCAGTTATTGGCACACATATACGAATGACAACAGCACTATGCTGCAATTATACGCTGGTATTCAGTGCGAACGTGATACTTCTCCAACCGACCCCACACATTCGTGCTATAACAGCAGTAGCATGATTTTACTACAAAAGAATGTATCATGACTTGAATAAAATACAAAAGCAATATTATTAAATAATAAAGTACTTAAGTATGAGAATGCATATTTTCTACAACACATCGAATGCCAAATAGTTCCGAGTTTCAAAGAGTACTTATAGTGTTGACGTAGATTAAATTCCAAATTAGAAAGGTCCCTGTGCCTTGTAAACTCGTTTAGCTATTCATTTGAGTTGTTCTTGTATAATGTAACACTTTGAATTCTACTTTTATGTATTTAAAAGTATAATGCGTCAATTTTAAAATGTTAATAATACAGAATACACAGTTTAGACAGAGATTAGATGACAGTGCGTTCTATACACACGCCAACAAATATAGCGGGGTAGCTGGGGTATAAATTGTAATTGGATAAATTTATGTGAGGCGAGGTTGCTACGAGCACAATGGTTCTTTCCCTGTACGAAGCGTTGCGTTATCACATACATATTCGCGATAATTTGACGCATATCCACATGGAACGGGCCGTTGAGAATACGACATTTTTACTGGGAACACTCGCTGAGAAATAAAATTTCTTACATGAGGACATGATCTTGTTATCCCATTCGCATTTTATCAGCTGATATAACTATCTTATGGTTGGCCGTTGAATAAACATTGAATAGCTAATGGTGATGATGACTCAAAAAAGATATTACGATTTTAATAAACTCAAACGATCTCGCCTTTGACATTCTCAATGTCACGATATTGCATGCGCCGCTTTAATATTATACTCAGGCCACCAGACAATCTTTTATGTCCCAGAAAATTTAAGCATCAAAATAATTTATTGCTTCTAAATTATTTAAATAATATAACATTGAAAAATATACAATATTAAAAAACAATGATAATAAAAAAAACTAATAACTTAAATTATCATACAGTACTAAATACTAGTATTCGTCATCATCATTATCATTACAGCCCCTCACAAGTGCACTGCTGAACATAGCCCTCCCCCAAGGAATGCCACAAAGCACGGTCCTGAGCCACCTGCATCCATCGACTTTCTGCATATCTTACCAGGTCGTCAATCCATCTAGTGGGGGGACTAATGGAATCCTAGTATTAGTCCCCTATAATTATTTTACCGCATATTAAACTTAGTAGATGCTGTGGCTTATAGACATCTACATTTATCGTCAATTAAGAATCAAAATGCAGATGCGTTATCACCCTTGAGGACTAACATGGAATGTTTCGTTTTGAGTAAAACGAATCTCCAGTTCTCTACATCACCATACGAAGCACAGCAGCACTATTTGACGCTGGTATTCTGTGAGAGCGCGGACTTACCCCGGCCGAGCCGACCCACTCATGCTACAACTATATAGCTGCAGCGTGGCTATATCGCGATAAACTTACTATTGTGTGTACTTATTTATTTTTAACCGACTTCAAAAGGGAGGAGGTAGGTACTCAATTCGACTGTATTGAAGTTATACTTCTTTTGGGGCGTTTGGGAAAAATTACGAGAGTGAATTTTTACGATGCTCTCGCACACCGACACCTAAAAAAGACATCATGACGTTGTTACGATGCGCGCACACACTGACACCTAAAAGCGACAACATCAGTTTCTTGTCTCTAAAGATTTTTTGTTTTGTTACGCTAAAGAAGTATAACTTCCTACGTGCGTACATAAGTATACACACACACACACACACACACACACACACACACACACACACACACACACACACACACACACACACACACACACACTTTTTTTTGCTTTTTTATGAGTGATACCTCATAACTTTTTTCTACGTGAACCGATTTTGATGATTCTTAAATTGAAAGCAGGTGCTTCTCATGTAGTCCCATATAAATTTGATCATGCTCTGACCAGTGGTTTTGAGTTATCCTTAATAAATTATATTGAATGCATGAACTGTAACATTTTTAGAAAATTGTCTATATATGAAAAGATTATTCCGCTATCTATCAGAAGTCATAAGATCTTTCCGACTTTTAATTTAGTTGCTTCTTACGAAACCAACGTAATGATATGGGATGATGGATACTGGCCGCCACCACATCGTTATTATCATTACAACCTATAATATATAATCCGTTTACATTTTCATCACCATTTCAGCACATTGCAAGTGTGCATACACAAGGCGTCTTGTGTGCAACATTGAGCTTAAGATCTTCCGACGGGGTCGTAAATGTAAAGAAAATAAAAGCAGCAACTTGATGGAAAATAATTATAAAAAAAAAACTGAAGTTTCCTACCTGCCTGTCAAACATACCAGCTAAAGCAAATAAGATGAATGATTGTGTTCACTTAACAACATTAAAATGTCCTGTTGTTTTACAATAAAATAAACGCTTCCATTCACCCTATATTAACTCGGATACCTTTAAAGTAGGCACTCTGTATATTTACGGCCTTACGCACCTGAGATAAGTTAATATCGCGAAATTATTCGCGGTCTCTTTACCGGCTCTATGTAATATATTCTCCGTTGTAATTGTTCGAAAAGGACCTTCTCTATTATTCGATGAAGTGAAAAGGGCTCTAGATATATGGGATAACTTGAATATGCTTTGGGACAACACTACCTACACGTGTTGACGTGTGTTAAATTACCTTAATAGTTACAAAAATTAATTATCACTATCCATCTTCATGATTCATTGAATTACTTGCCACTTACCTGAAACAAAAAAGATATGATGTTATAATTCAATAATGCATAATTAACATATTTCGATGTTTATAGCTCGCAATTTGACATACTTAATAAGAAAGTTTTTTGCAAAAAAATCGTAAATAACAAAATATATCAGAATAAACTTGAACATCATCATTTCTGTAAGTTATTTTACAAATGTATTTCCATGTACTGCGGTACATACCTTAAATAGTGATTTATATGATTACATTTAAAGCGAAAACGAAAGGAAGGTCCAGGAACTGTTGAAGGTTTTCATCACGCTTCATCATTATCATCATGATAAATATGATACTGATTAAGCGTGGTCATTATTACAAATCCATTCCACAGTGAGAAATTCCATCAGTAAACTTTTACGGGTTAGTAAAACAGAAGGTGGTGTAAGATTTAAGAGCATGAGCCAGACCTTTAATACGAGTATTATTGGTTATAGATTTAGGTTGGGTATGGCAAAAGAAACATGAAAGCAGAATAAATGCAGTTGAGATGGGAGCGTTAAGAAGTATGATAGGAGTGAAACTGAGTGACAGGATAAGAAATAGTGAGATAAGGAAACGCTGTGGTCTGAAAGAAGATGTAGTGACAAAAATTGAGAAAGGTATGCTGAGATGGTTTGGCCACGTCGAGAGAATGAATGAACAACGATTGACGAAAAAAGTGTATAAGGCGAATGTGAATGAAAGTGTTGGAAGGGGTAGACCTAGGCGGACATTTCTAGACCAAATCAGGGACGTCTTGAAAAAAGGCCAGGTCAAGAGTACCCTAAACCGAAGAGCATGTATGAAAGGAATAATGAAAGTGGACGAAGCGAAACAAGTATGTGAGGATCGTAGCAAGTGGAAAGAAGTGGTCTCTGCCTACCCCTACGGGAAAGAGGCGTGATTATATATGTATGTATATCTGTATGTATGTATAATTTTAGGTATAAATGTAATTGAGGAATTTTTCAATGACCGTTACCGTTACAGTTACTTTTACCGTTACAACCTCAGCCTCACAGGGGCATATTTGCCATAGTTGCCACGCTTAGCAGGCATGTTGGCAACCGCAGTTTTTATTTTTTTAATTGTTATTAGGAAGACGCTGCTGCCTATCTCTCTCTGTCGCCTCTTACGACTCCCATGGGACGATATGGGGTAGTGGATATTATTGCGTATTATTTGGGATTGGGGTATTATATATGGGGTAGTGGATATTATTGTGTTTCAATTAATGAAATACGAGTACATTTCTATTTATTTTCTGCCGACTTCCAAAAAGAGACCGTTATCAATTCGACTGTATATTTTTACCACATAACTTTTTACTGGGTGAACCGATTTCGATGATTGTTTTTTATTTGAAAGCTGGTACTTCTCGTGTGGTTCGATATGAATTTGATCAAGGTCAGCCAATAGTTTTTGAGTTATTCTTAATAACTTATATTGAAGTCGGCAGTACTAAAATTTTAATTTTTAATTATGAATGTATCAAAGCACTAAAATATTTTAGCTGTATAGTGCTCTTGTTATTTACTTTCCAAAGAGTTTGTAAATGATGCTTGTAAAAGAAATTTTAATTTCTTTCATTAAACATAAAGAAATATAATTTTATTCCATTATCTGTCTAGCTTACTTTATTTTCTGCTTTCACAATTTAACCTAGATAAATGTTAGTCACAAAATTAATACTAATTTAACAAAAAGCAATGATAAAACTCTTGGCCTATATTATTAGTCCCCTCTGAACTCCGGTCGGACTCATTTCGCAACTTTAGGCCATAAAAGTTAAAGGGCACATTACTGCAAGTAATAAGCGAACAACGAACCTTCTAAATTGGACTGAATAGAACAAGTCTGATCTGTGCTCGATCTTTATCTGGGTAAAACAGATATTTAGTAAATGAATTAATTTTATACTTTCAACCTCCTAACTTTACAAGAGACCTATATAGAACACTATATTAAATCGATAGTAAGCTAATTACGAATGTGGTGACAGTGATAATATATTTAAGTTTTTGTTTCTGTGTCATGTTACTATAAGCTTTATCTGCTTAGACAGGACACAAATCAATAGTTGAAGCTAAAGGTAGATCGAGATACAAGGTACAGATAGAAGAGGAAAAACTATGACTTCAGAACATTGAACGCCTCAATTCTCCCATGACGTTGAAAGCTGCAAAGCACTCTAAGAAAATAGTTTCATTCAATTACAAACAATTACAATTAACAATGTAATAAACACAGCCTAACCTAAATACAATGTAATATATAATAGTAATAATGTTCTCCAAACCGAATTACGGTCACGGCGGCCAGCCTCAACAGAGGCTAGCCATTTGCACAGGGCAGGATTTTAGTGCCCAAGTTTATGCGTAAGCACAGGTGCACTCTGTTCTCTGACTCTTATAGTCCGGTGGGACAGTTAACCAACACGACCGGAGAGCGGTCACAGGACCAACGTCTTAACGAACGACGTCTTAACGAACTCTCTGGTGTTTTGGATACGTAGAAAAAATTAGGAAAGAGTGACAATATGCGGCAAGTGTGTGGCGCAGACGACAAAGGCTGTCTTAGATGGAAGTTTCTCGATCGAATTTTACGCGCTTTCCGAGGTAAGGGGATCGAAACACCGCCAACTTCTTGACTCCGAGCAGCTACTGAGAATTTCTTGGCAGAAAAACCCAAAAACTTTTTTTTGCCTGACCTGGGTTTCGAAGCCGGAACCTCGTGATCAGCAGTTGCGTTAACGACCACTAGACCAACGAGGCAGTCAATTAATGTAATATAATATTATAGTATACTAGCTGTGCCCGCGATTTCATACGCTCGTACATGTTTCATCTACGCATTTTGCTACTACCTACCAACAAACCGCAGGCATGTCAGTAGCAAGCTGCGCAGTGACTATATATGTATATCCACAGACTATAACCCTATCAGAACTGAGAGGAGGCCTATACCCAGCCGTGGGATGTACATAGGCTGTTACTTTTTTAACATACAACAAATTTATAAAATCGTCTTAAAGAAATAAAAAATATTAAATTGATAGTTTATAACTAAAACAACATAGAACTAGTACAGATTAAATAGATGAAACATCAACTTAAAATGTTATGAGTACACATAACATTTTCGAAACTGGCGCTGGCGGAAGAAAAACGTTTTTTTCTTTTAAAAGCATTTGAAGCACCGACATCCCGGCAAGTCAGCAGTATGTGAATATGTTCCAAGATTGCCATTATATTAGATTTGATAGGCCACAAATTCTTGCAAAAGAACACCGGTTCCTACCAAAGATGATTCGCAAGGCTACTGAAATTAAAAAAAAAACATCCTAATCTCAATACAGAAGATGGATGGGTGCTGCCATCTGCTTGGGATCCTATAATTAATAAAATTTAATCTGAACCCAAACATACCACTGCAATACTTCAAGATACTATAAGTTAATTCTGCGTATATCTGACCAAAAATTAATATTCAAAAACTGAAGGTAGGCGAGCTAACTATGACACCGGGACGTCAAACACTAAAGCACCCGAAACTTCGGGAATTAAAAAGTTTAATTAAACGCGACAGAATCCGTATAAATTTGTTTCATTTAAAGTGTAGTGTTCGCGTAAATGTAAGAAATCATCAACTGACATAAATAAAAAATCACTGAATGTTAACCTCTTCGCATATCTTAATCGCAATACACGACTGTAATCCACATCCAATAAAATTAAATCGATATGAAGCTTAGCGTGCACAAATGACAGATAAACAGAAAAAACTGTTTACTATTTCAATAGATTCCTGGCCAATAATTAATTTGAATCTAAAATATTACAATAGTTCCAGAACAATCGTGACTAGCCGAGGATCAGATAAGGGATTATGTATCGATATTTATAAGTATTTATCAAATCTTATTAAATTATTCCTGATTTAAGTAGCAGTGCGTGAACTGCTGTGGTACTCTCTCCCACTATTCACAAATTCCCTCACCGATGTCATATTCATACAGAGCCAACACTCGAATATCGAATTGCATTGAAGCACATTCTTCTTCACACATTCTTAGCATACATTCTTAGTGAAGTCATGCACATGCGCCTTGATAAACTGTTTGGAAGCAATACAAAATTGAAGCATCCCGAACAACTTTATGTCATAGGTGCCAAAAAATCTGTCTGGTTTTATAAAGTTACTCGTACTCAGGGTACAAATGAGAAATGGCCTGGACAGCAGACGGATTAAGTTTTCTGGTCACCCTTCTTACAGCTCTGATTTATTTTTTATTCCTAAATAAAAATAAACTGAAAGGGATACAATTTTTATCGCCGCAAGATGCACTAGCAGCTTGCGAACTATATAAGAAATGTCTGAGGCGGACTAGAAAAATGTTTCGAAAATTGATTCAGATGCTGGAAAGTTTATATTATAGATGTTGGTGATTCTTTTAAAAAAAAATTATTTAATTAACCATAGATATTATTTTATTTTAGCAAAACTTTTGAGGGTCCCCCGTATTTGGAAATATATATTAAAGATAAACATTGAATATTTATGTTTTTTTTTATTTAATTTTACCAAATGTATTGTTATCGAGCTTATAATTTACTTAATAACTTATCTTGAAAGAGACGAATTAATATAACAATAACTTGTAATATGTAATATCTACAACTTTAGTCCCATCAATTTTAGAATCATTACCAAAATGTAAACAAATTTTTGTTTTTACCCGTCCTCACAGTTATAATGAACAAATCAACAAAAAAAAAGTAAAACTGTTTACGAAACGATTTAAGTTGTGTATATCGTATCAATTCGTGTGAATTCTTCACTTAAAGTATATAAAAATACAGTATTACAAGTTCGTGCAATAACACGGGTTGCTTTAGTAGAAGTTTTGTTATTCGAGACAGGTACAGTGCGAGTTCGTAAAGGAAGTTTGGATCTGTTATTACACTTACACAACATTGTTTCCCGTTATACTATCATATTGACTCACAATAATGTTTACACTCGACAGTCTTTAAGCCATAAGTCTAATGTATAATGTCCTGCTAAAGAAAACAATAATGAAAGTTAATGTTACTAACTACCAATTATGAAAAAAATGTCATTATATAATTTAAATGTGATTTTGTGTTATAAAAACAGTATTAAATGATATTGTGGTAGCAGTTGCACGTGGATAAACGCCCGCCTTATATTTCATAATCGGCGACAAAACCGAGTTAAAACTCAGAGTCAACTAGCACCAATGAAATTTTTAATTTTAAATGTTATATTCAGCAGAGAAATAAAAAACATTTTTTAGATAATATTTCTAAAAAATTAAAAAAATCATGTTCATGATATGCTTCGCTCTTCGGAAGAAAGTTTCTTATTCGTATTGTAATCACCACGCTTGGCATCAGTGGCGCCAAAAGTTTACCACAAATATATTATCAACGAGCCTGTCTATATTATACAAAATATATCAATAATACATAAAGTGTCACCCTAAGGGATAGGCAGAGACTACGGACTTCTGTTTGACACAATCCTAACAAACCTCTCTCGCTTCTCGCTCGTGTGTTAAAGTTGCTCTTAATTTGCACCATCTTCAATTTATCGCCAATTTGATCGAGAAACTTCCATCTAGGACAGACTTTGTCGTCTGCGCCACACACTTTTGCCGCATAAATTTGCTTTGTCACCCTTTCCTAATTTTTTCTACGTATCCAAAACACCAGAGAGTTCGTTTCTTAATCCTAATGAAATAAATAACACAGATATCCTGATATTTACACAAATATAGCTCAGGCTAATATTATAGTTTAGGATCCAAAAATCAGTATGTTGGTCAACCATTAAGGTACACAACTTTTTAATATATTATTTATTGCAAATTCGTTCTATGTTGTTTTTATACGATTTATGTAAATTAATACAATCATGTTTCATAGAAGTTAATACTGTTCTAGTTTTTGCTTACGACAATGAATTTATTGCGTGTTAATATTACTTTTATTACAACCAATTGCATTTATATTTTAGCAAGACTAGAATAGGTATGTAGGTTAGATCGAGGCACTGCTAGTGTCCCACATCGCAATGCACTTTCGAAGCAGGTGTCGAAACCAACTGGTTGTGGTTGAATTCAGGTTCACCGCAAAGCAACATTCTTATTTATTCGTATACAATGACGACCTTTACCTTAACAGAAAGTGAGGTTAATGATTCTATTGACGAAATATTACTCGGTTCGTAGTAATATATGCGAGATTATACAGGTACATATCATACATTGTACTCGCATTATTCAAACACAAAAGTAACAAATAATCCCTAAACTGATTCTTAACACTTGAGTTTTTGAAACTATTTAAACGACATCAAAAAAAGCGGAGGTTAACAATTCAATACCCAATATATTCGTCAATTTCGTACCAATTTTGTTGATACTGTAGGGGTGGTTCTATATAAATTTGGAGGTAAAATTCTACCCCCAAGGGTAGCAAAATATGGGATAAAGTTTCTAATGGAACTATTTAGATGATATTGAGATTGTGAAACTGGTAGCGATCACTGAATGGTTAGAGGCACACTTAACCTAAACGTTAAGTTGGAGAGGTCTCGTCTAATGAAGTCAACGCTCCGTCCCCCTCGTGCTCTGTTCCAAAGTCCCGCAAGCTCGAGTTACAAAACCGTTTTCAGTTCAGAGAAGGCTTTGCTCGGAGTTTCTCTGCGTGATAAACTTAGAAGTGGGGATATCCGCAGTAGAACCAGAGTAACCGACATAGCCCAACGGATTAGTAAGCTGAAGTGGCAGTGGGCCGGCCATATATCTCGAAGAACCGACAACCGATGGGGAAGAAATGTTTTCGAGTGGCAGCCTCGTACTGGTAGGCGAAATGTAGGGCGACCCCCCACGAGATGGAGGGACGACCTGGTAAGACATGCAGGCAGTCGATGGATACAGGTGGCTCAGGACCGTGTTTTGTGGCATTCCTTTGGGGAGGCCTATGTTCAGCAGTGGACTTGTGAAAGGCTGTAATGATGATGATGATGATAATGAGATTGTGATATTCCTCGAATGTAAAAAAAATACTTTTAAGTATAATCCGATTTCAAAGAACTAAAAGGAATATAAAATAACATAATAAATAATTTCACATTCTGAAGTCCGGGTTTTAATTATTCTATACGATATGACTTAGCACCGAATTCATAATGTGAAATCCTTCTATATTCTTTTTAGTTGTTTGTAGTCAGGTTTTCATTTTAATTAAAAGTTATTTATTTTTGTTTTTTTTATAGAAGAGGGGGCGAACGAGCATATGGCTCACCTGGTGGTAAGTGACTACCGCCGCCCATAAACAATTGCAACACCAGGGGACTTGCAGGTGCGTTGCCGCGCTTTTAAAAAGGAGTAGGCGCTTTTCTTGAAGGACCCTAAGTCGTATCGGTCCGGAAAAATGACTGGTGGTAATCGATTCCACAAGAAAGTTGTGCGAGGAAGAAAACTTCTCCTAAATCGCACAGTGATGGACCGCCAATCACCCAGATGGTATGGATAGTATCACGAGTTTTGTCGCGATGTGCGATGATGAAATTCAGCGACTGGAATTAGTCCGAACAATTCGTCAGAGCACCCCCGTGGTTTATGCGATAAAATACGCAACGAGATGTAACATGTCTACGCTCTTCCAGTGAGTCAAGCCGATCAGAAAGAATTTGGTCGTAGATGATGTTTACAATTAAGAATGACTAAAGAGCCTGTAGACCATCAGATGGCAATTGAATTTTGTCACACATAGCCATTACATCAATCTTCGATTAAAAGTGAAAATATTTCTCTCTAACGAGTGGTAAAATTAAAAATTTTGTAGAAACGACTGCAATATAAATCATTAAGGATAGCTCAAAAACCACTAGTCAGGACCTTAATCAAATTATATGAGACTATATGAGAAGCACCAGCTTTCAAATAACAAAAGAATCATCAAAATCGGTTTACCTAGAAAAGTTATGAGGTTACATAAAAAGATATACCTTCGAATTGAGTACCTCCTCCTTTTTGAAGGCGGTTAAAAACTAAGATGGATTGTCGCGCCTGACTAGGACTAAAATGAAATACTTCGTTACCTTTAAAAGTCTTTGATTTGCGCTCATTTTTTTTTCATTCGAAACAAAAACATCATCTTGCCAAATGACAGTGGGCGAACTTTGCATCCGTGATAAAACGACAATGCGGCTGCTTCGACTTCTCTTTAAGCGCATTATACTTTTTATTAATATGTAACCCCTTTATATAAAAACAGACTTTTATCACATTTTACAAATTGAAATTAATTTAAATAATACCTATTTGTATCTTTCATATTAAAATTTGGATCAAATATCGTTTTAGATAATTATAAAATTTAAATAGTTTAATAAAATTCGGTACAAACAAGGTTTGTGGTAGATTGTTCGTAAATTGTTTTGTAGTATAAAACCGTACTTTGCATGTATAAATAATACTTTTCAGACATTAATTACGCAAGAATTTTAATAAATTTATTAATGAATTTTAGGATTATAGGTATACAAAGTAGCCTTATTAGACTTGCAAAACTACAGGCACATGCCTGTAGTTATGCAAGTAGTAGTACTCGTAGACCAAGGTAGGTCTATACTATAAATTAGTAGGGGAAGGACGGTTGAAAGTTGATCGAAATTATTTATTTTGAGTGACACATGAGCAAAGATCATATTATTGAAAAGAGAAGAAAATAACTCACTGGATGGTAAGGTGGTAATCACCATGTGGCGGTAAACATTGCAGTTTGCATTTTCATCCCTTATGATTGGCTCTCTTATTTAATTCCAACCGGAATATAGCTGCGGGGGCACTGCTAATTGATAGCTGAAGTAGGTAAGAGGTGGTATAATACAGACGCACCCTTTTCAACCGACTCCAAAAAAAGGAGGAGGTTCTTAATATGACTTATTTTTTTATATGTGTTACTTCAGAATATTTTTCTGGGTGAACCGGTTTTCAACAATAAAAAACAATCACTTTTTTATTTGAAAGCTGGTGCTTCTCATGTGTTTTCATATAAATTGATCAAGATCTGACCAGTGAATTTTGAATTACCCTTAATAATTCATATTTAAGCGACTTCGACTACATTGATGATGTTCCCATTTTATTTATATTGAAGTCGGTTGTACAAAATTTTTAATTTTACCACTTTATATGTAATACTTTTTTGTAAAAAAAAATATGCAAGCAAGACTCCTCCTTACTATTAATTCACTTTAAGCGAATGACTTCTTAAATTTACATTTTTTAATAGGATAAGGGTGACAAACGAGCACACAGTCCACGTGATGGTAAGTGGTAGCTGCGGCCCATAGACATCTACATCTATCCTCGTTTGCGAATCAAAATGCAGATGCGATGTCACCCGTGAGGACAACATCTTAGATGTTTGTATGATTTTACATTTCCAGTAAAAAGGGCCTCCGGCCACCTGCACTCACCAAGCGAAACGCAGAGGTAAACCTCTACTTCACGCTGGTATTCTGTGTGGTCGTGGTACCACCCCGGTTCGAGCCGGCCCCTCCATGCGACAGCAAAAGCTGCCGCGTGGCTCTACCACTGTTAAATACCACTGTTACATGAATACAAAACTTTGAATAAAACTAATTTTACACGTTTTGTTCCGTTTATTTTGGCTTATTTTTACTTATTTCACGTTTCGCTTCAGCTCAGCTATAGTCACGAGTAGTCTTTTTTCGTGGTAGAGCCATGCTGCAGCTATAACAATAGTATAGTTGTAGCACGAATGGGTCGCCTCGACCGGTGAAGGACCACACTCTCACAGAATACCAGCGTAAAGTAGCAGCTTAATGCTGCTGTGTTTCGTACGGTGAGTGTAGAGAACCGGAGACCCATTTTTACTGGAAAAGAGGCATTCCATCTTAGTCCTCACGGCTTGCAACGCATCTGCATTTTAATTAGGTGGACTGTGTGCTCGTTCGTCACCATTATTCCATAAAAAGAAACATTCTTAGTCAACGCGCCCGTCTTACTACCTTAAACTAATGAAAAAAAAATAGACGGCTCCATAACGCATATAGTTCGGTCGTGGTACTGAGGTGCAGCGAGTTCGCATTCGGCACAGAACAAGAGATTGAATGGCCTACAAATAATTATGCCGTGTCTAGATGACGACAATACAGGAGAATCCCACTGAACGGGTATTATTCTTTATAATATAAAACTACCGGTTTTAACTTCTGGAATGAACTTGATACCATCATCGCTATTTTATGTAATATTATTGGGACAACATCCAAATCACGTTGTACTTATTTAAATAAAACTGGTTTTCTTTCTATTTAAATCTGATTCAATTGCGCGTTGAAAGTTGTTTATAAACATTTATGGGCAGGTTTGCACTTATAAATAAATACCTTCTTTACACAAATCATTTTCAAACCAGTAACACACATGTGACCATAATGGTATGCATAGGAAAGTGTGCCCATTTCTGGGTTTTACTTTTAAAGCGCTTTCACTGATTTACACCGCCCGCTTTTGTATTTAAATAATCACATTAATTTACTTTATTTTCAGCACTAAATTTCTTCAAAATTTGAATTAAATATGATTTTATAGGCTTGTTCAAAATTCTGCTTAATTAATGATGTCGTAAGACGAAGTTTTCTCGTTTCGGAGCGTTTTAAAGACCAAGCGATGTCAAAATGGATTTGCTTTTACGAGGTTTCTTTAGTGTAATTAATATTAATCAACTTTAAGAGGGCATAAATAAAAATAAGGAAAGTGAATATAATTACTTTGTATCTTCCTGATTAATTTTTCATGAAAATATAACTTATTTCTAAAAAAATAGTATTTAAAATTACGAACTTCAAGTAAATTGCATCAGTGGATACTTATCTAATGGGAATATTAACACAAAATGAGTCGAAAAGCTCTGAAAGCTTTCTACCAAAGTAGGCCGGGCTAATGTTTTGTCCATTATGAACTCTCTGCCCGCAGACTTGGGGGAAAGAGAAAAATATAAATTAAATCCACCGTAAGTAACTGTCTTATGTCGATTATTTGTAAGGACCTTAGTAGGATAATTTTTTTTTAAATTTTTTTATATTATAAATGGGCTCGCTCTTGACCTCCATCTGGCCCAAAAGCAAAGATGAGGTTAACGATAGAGCGAATTTGGCCAGGAAAAGCCTTTTCACCCACCTTGAAGAGGTTCAGATTATACGCACTCGGAAAAACAAACGCCGGCAGGGCATTCCACTCCTTGGCCGTGCCCGTTATAAAAGATGACTTGTAGCGCTTAGTGTAAATATTCTGCAGTACGTACAAGTTTACAATAGGTAATCAAATAAATTGATAACAGAAACACAAGGTTAAATAATTTTAATCATGTCTTGCCACGGCCCATTGCTTACCCTCAGGTGAGAAGGGCGTATAATACGATTAAAAGGTATCTAATGAGTCCGGTCCAATAACGCCCCGTAGTATCCGATCACTTCGATCCAATTCTCTCAATTACTAGGATCAAGGAGATGTAATGAAATGAGAGTAATCATTATCTTATTCATTTATTCTTTCTCTCCAGCCTTCGTCGCCAGCGGCGCCCTAAAATAAAACATTATTAACAGACTGCTGTGGATTATCACACAATTTATTCAGGTGCTTAATTTGAGTGAACTTTCCACTTGGAGGACAATTTTTATTTTTTCATTTCACTTAAGCATCGTAAAGATGAGATTTGAATTCGTTTTCTACGTTTTTGAAGATTTCTGACGATTTTTTTTTATAGAAATGGGGTGACAAACGAGCACACAGTCCACCTTATGGTAAATGGTTGCTGAGGCCAATAGACATCTACATCTATCCTCGTTTGCGAATCAAAATGCAGATGCGTTGTCAGCCTTGAGGACTAAAATGGAATGCCTCTTTTCCAGTAAAAAGGGTCTCCGGTTCTCTACGCTCACCATACGGAACACAGCAGTATTAAGCTGGTATTTTACGCTGGTATCCTGTGAGAGTTTGGTCGTTCCCCGGTCGAGCCGACCCATTCGTGCTACAACTGTACTATAAATATAGCTGCATCTTGGCTGTACCACGTAATAATGAAGTATGATATAAACGCTTGTTTATAATTATAAAAATGTTAAATCATTAAAAATCATAAAAAGAAAATGTATTACATAATTCATGTATTTCTTTACACACAAAATAACATGGCCGACGCCAACTATTCAGTTCGTTCCGACTTTCCCGGAACGAGCCTATGACAAACTTGTAATGAGTTACGTATAAACGGGTGTAGATGGAAAGCTATTTCAGTCGTACGTCATATGTTGTAGGAAATTTGTACAACTATGGAAGTGCAAACACGTATTGGATTTAAAACACAAATTTCAGTGCAGCCATTAAAGTCGGATCATGCCCACCCTATAGGACCAGAACATACGCTACTACAGCACTCAATCGAATGGTTGGGAGTCCAATCGAAACTTTTGATTAAAATCAAGCAAACCATGAGCACTGTGCACTGATTCCATCTGGATGAGAATATCTTTATTTGAGTTGCACAGTTATATTCAAATTGGGAAGTTCAATGTTGATATAATCGAATATATTTCAACACTCATGTATTTCGCGTGAAAATTAATTTCGTTGAGTCCATTCCATTTTACTAATGAATTTATTGCAGATATAAAAAAAGGAATTACAGTAAAGTGTATAACATTACAACTTTTAAAGAAAAATTAAATGTAAAATATATAGATCTGTTACGAAACTTGATTAGGAAATTTACTAAGCTTTTCTCATCATTTCAATATAGCTGAAGGAAGAAAAGTTATAGTTGCAAATCAAATATTAATAACGACAATAATTTCAATTCCATTATAGTTATAATGTAAAAATTCTTTATTCACGAAAGAGATCGAATTATCCACTGCACTTACAAAAGGCGCAGGAGATTAAGGTGCCAACCAACATGACGTTGTAATACCACATTCAAAAATGATTTAAATACACGCCACAATCCTTTCGAGTAGGAAGTGCCCTTTGAAACTGATCTGATTAAGCCCCCGTAGATTTGAGAACAGAAACTATAGTCGAGCCATGATGAATTCATGTGGCGCAAAGGAAAGCATCAGGTTCATGCTCACGCTTGACACAGCGCGTAAACCCCTGACGCGGAAATTCCATTAACGACCACGAATTTGTGAGCTCTCGGCGATTTTAAATCATGTCGATTTATAGCACAAATCAGTGGCTATACTTCGGCTAGGTCATTAATGAAGAGCACTTTCGAAACTCAAGCTGGAACCAATAATTCAATCGAAGTAAGTAATCAAGTTTTCAATGTTTGTATGTGTTTTCTGCCGACTTCAAAAAAGAGACGGTACTCTATTCGACTGTTTTTTTTATGTGTGTTACCTCATAACTTTTTACTGGGTGAACCGATTTCGACGATTCTTCTTTTATTTGAAAGCTGGTACTTCACATGTGGTCCCTAATTAGTTTGATCAAGGTCAGACCAATAGTTTTTGAGTTATTTTTAATAATTTATATAGAAGTTGCCTGCACAAAATTTTTAATTTTAAATTATTAAATATTCTTGTTACATGATAATTGTTCTCTTAAGTTTAAAAACTAAAACCGTTGCCGTTACCGTTACAGCCTATTAAATTCCACTGCTGAACATAGGCCTCCCACATAGATTGCCTCATAGGAGGGATATTTGCCATTGTTATTACGCTTGGCAAGCGAGTTGCCAACCGCAGTTTTTACGGTTCCGTAGCCAAATGGTAAAAAACGGAACCCTTATGGATTCGTCATGTCTGTCTGTCTGTCTGTCCGTCCGTATGTCACAGCCACTGTTTTCCGAAACTATAAGAACTATGCTGTTGAAACTTCTTAAGTAGATGTATTTTGTAAACCGCATTAAGATTTTCACTCGAAAAATGTGTGTCTCCCCCCCCCCCCCCCCAGTAACTTCTAAAAGAAGAGAATGATAAAACCAAAAAAAATATATGATGTACATTACCAGGTAAACTTCCACGGAAAATTGGTTTGAACGAGATCTAGAAAGTAATTTTTTTAAACGTCATAAATCGTAAATTATGTTACTTGCTGCTAAAGAACCCTTCATGGGCGAGTCCGACTCGCACTTGGCCTTTCGTGCACTACATATAATTGCTATTGTCTTACTATTGTGTCTGGACACCAACCAGTAAAAGTCTTGGGGTAGTGGATATTCTTACACTGCCACTACACAACATACGGTTCTCAGCACATTTCAAGCGTGACTCATGAAAACTAAATATCTTATTCAAAAATCCGATTAGATCCTTTATAATATTTCTTACGTTCGTATAAGATCTTAAACATCAACCACAAAATAGATATTTCGTGGTTTTTTTTTTTCGATGTACTATGTCCTTCAAGATTATCGCGGATTAGAAACACATGTTAAAAGCATTTGGTCCACCATCCATAAATGTACATAAGTGAAAGGCAACCGACCGGTGGCAAATGTCGACTTACCTTTGTCGTTGCAGCGGTATTCACTTTTGCTTTACAACGCTTCGTTAGAAGCACTTAACTGTGAAAAAAAAATATATATATATATATAACTGTGAAAAGCTACGGATCATGAATCCTGCTCCGTAGACGTGGAGCGACGACTCCGTGGCGGGCCGCGGAATCGAATCCCGCACGGAATTTTTTGTTTAAATTTTTTTCTGACATTATGCAATATTATGTATTGTAACTGTCTTCACGTTACAGGAGAAAATCCTAGTGTGGGGTTGCGTTTTTTTTTTAATTAAAGAAATTAAAGAAGAAAAGAAATCTTTTTCTACTTCTAAATTGAACTATTTACGCACGAATGACTATTATGCCTTGGCCATACAGATCGCGATAGAATTATCGCATTAAAAGTTCGCCTTCGCCCTACCGCCTGGCCACACTGCGCGTTGTAAAGTTTATCGCGCTAAATACCAAATGGACGCCACGGTCGCATTATATGACAACGAATAATTATCTTTTATTATTGTTTCAGTTTAAAAAAAATATATGACTCGGAATCGTAATTACTGATAAATTCTAATTTTTCTTCATTACACTAATCTATGTCCGAAATACGCCACAAACACCAATTTACTTTAACACATCCAGTACGCACGATGTCTGTGTGCAGGCTGAAATGTGGCCGCACATGCGAAGTCCATCGCCATAAAACCCTTTGAAGTGCGAGAGTTTACCGCCAGCAAAGCGATTTGCTTGAAACTTCGCACGAAGTGACGAAGTATTCACGAAAGGACGGCCACATACATTGCATTAACGCGAATATTCGCGCTAGCGCGATGTGTGTGGCCGCACACTAATGACTTCATACTCATATGTCTCCGATCATTCACATGACCTATGTAGCAATAAAGGCTGTTTAATAAACCCCTCATTAATCCAATGTAAGCACGGTATATACAATACAATGTAGTAATGTTACCGAAATGAAGGTGCTACGCTCCATCGTTGAGTTAAAAGGAAGAGTATTATCCATTTGAGCACTTTAGTCTTGGGATACAATAACCGGAAAAATTCTAAAAGAATCTCCTGTCATAATTATGTCACGTATTGCGACCAATAGTCTGACCTCGCGGTGGGCGCCAAAACTATTACTACTACGATGGCTAGATGAAACTATGAAGCGTTGCTCAAGATCGAGCCCAGTAGAGAAAAAAAAAGTAGAAAAATCGTCCGTAGCAAACGAGAATAAACGATATGGCTAAGAAGATCATTAAATCCCGTATGTTCGAAGTAATCGTAGCTAAATATTATAGATACGAATTGTATATATCCCACTACTGGGCAGATGCCTCCTCTCATTCCTGAAGGGGTCATGAGCAATTGGTTCGACGCTCTGCTCTATTACGCAATAGAGACTTAGCGGACTTTATATGCCCTCAAAATAATTTATTCGTCATGCAGGTTTCCTTACGATTTTTTCCATAAAGATATTGCAAGAACACTAAGTACAGATACAATGAAAATTACAGATGTTATTACAATATCCGGTCTTATTTCTTAATAGTTTCATTATTAATAAATATTATTTATAAAGCATATTCAATAAATAAATAAAATGAATTGAACATATGCGTTCTTAATAAAAGAGCAGAAGCTAATATTTCACACCCTTCTATAATTAGATCTGACACAAAGGAGGGTGCCCAAATTTTATTAAACTTCTTCGTGTCCCATTCCATTTGAAAATGACTCAACTTGCGCGTGACAATATAGGATACAAAATCAATAATAAAATAAATCACTTTATGAAACTATAAAACGCGTAATTGATAGATATAGCATTTATTTATCTCATTTGAACAGCGAAATCTTAGAAATCGGCCAGTCTCGAATCTTTGTGATGTGTTAAATTTAACTCGTTATGACCAAGTGAAAGTTACTTAACACTAAAAAATGTATTAGTTAATGCTTCAAAGTTCTTTACTGCTACTTTCTCGTTACATAATGCAATGCAAAGACTTAATCCATTGATCACCGCAATTGATCAAATTAGAAAGTTTTAAGTGTTGCAAGTTCAGATACGTCGAGTTATTTTGATAATTTTTATGCTTGGACTCACAACAACGTCAATAGTAATGTTATTATATAAAAACAAATAATTTGTTTATAATAATATTATTTTCATTCTTTCCAAGATTTTCAACCTCTATCGATAATGCAAAAAACACATAATTTTTTCTTAAACACTAGAATCTTATAAAAAAGGTTGTGGCTTTTAAGTAATGGTATACTTTACTTTACGAATATGTTCTTTACGTTTCAATCCAGATCTGGATATTCATTTATTATTTGCAATTTATGTATGTTAAATTCATCTACATCACAGCAGAAATTCTTAGAATATTTCATTCCTATCCCTAACATTTTTAAAGTATGAAAAAACTAAAAGAAGATTTTTAAATTCCGTAAACTTTTGAAGTCGGTCATTAGACATAGGCCCGTATTAATAAACGTTACTCAAGGACGAACTCAAGTGCGTAGTCATTTGATACGCCCTCATTATGATATCAACATCTCAAGATCGTTGCTAATTAATAAACACAAAAACAGTATCTCAAAACGCTGTACTTAGGAATACTTTTCTGTGACTTGCACTCAAGTACATATACTTGAGAGTCGAGTTTCGTTTATTAATCAGTGTGGCACTCAGCTGATATCGTAAACCTAAACCGCATCTTGAGATATGTTTATTAATAAAATCATAACCTCAAGATTGTACTCAAGTTCTTGTACTTGAGATGAGTAACTTTTATTAATATGGGCTATAGTGTATCGAAGAGCTACGAGTGAAACCCCGCTGTTAAAAGCTACGACTGGCAGAAGCTATTACGCGGCAATTATTATTATTTAAAATTGTTGGATAAGGTTCTACTTTTATTATAGCTTTACTATTTTCCCCTTTTGAGTGATCCAAGGAATATCACAAGTTCAAGGTAACTATTGCACTTGAAATTGGTAAAAATTAACAACAAGGTTGTCTTTTAAATAGGTACAATAAAATCTTTATCTCCTATTTTTCCACCATTAGGAATGAACTTTTTCTTTTAATTTATATGTAACCATCCTACAACTATAACCTATTTAGTAAAAAAATCTAAATCAGTTCAGCCATTACCGAGAAATCGATTAACATACATAAAAATTTAACGTCGAATATAAAAGCTTCTCGTTTTCTTGAACAATTTGAGAATAAAAAAACAATGTGTCTTTATGAGTTTAATTTTAAAATACACTTGTACTTTCTAAACATATAAATATTTTTTTAATATATGTAAAAATATCAATAAAAATGTAGGTAAAATATCAACATTTAAAATACATTTGTCAATCATCTCATCAGCTTGATCTCAGGTGATCACTATAAAGGAAGTCAAGTATAACCTGGGAATTTCCATATTGTTTATAATCTTGACCGTGCAGGCTGGATTATGTTGCTCTTAACATATATTATGTAAATTTCACAAAGTCAGTACAGGCTGGTTTGTACATAATTTATTATTAAACGAAGCGCCGCAATCATGTTTTATTTTTCCTTATATTATTTAGGACAAGAAAATTTTGCGTTTTTGTTTTGTTATTTCATTCTTGCACAAACAGCACTTGAAAGCTATCACCCAAGTACCTTACATTTGCAAAAGTCAATACAGACTAAATGTATTTAAGTATGTTAACATTTAAAAAAAATGTGAGTCATTTAAAGAGGATTATTCTATTTATTCATTTATTTAATTATTCAAATATGATTTCAATGCAAGGAACTACTTCTTCACCATTCATATTCAACGTTATAATATAAAAGCCAGGCTAGATTATGAAAGAAAGCAAACAACAAAATGAGTTGATTATGTCGTATAAATAAAGGAACATGCGCAAAGTGTCTCTTTATGGGTCATGTTTACAAAACACAATTTGAAAAGAAGTGTAAATTAAAAAAAGGATAAGTACTTCGTTGGTTTAATAATGAAAGAGCGTTGAAAGCAAGAAAACACATTTGAGACTTAAGCGTAGGGTCACATTAGTCAAGCGAGCTTATTTTCAATTTAAATAAAAAAGATTTACATTTTCCTTTCAAATTTGGGATCAGTGATAATAATTTTTTTAAATTTTCAAAATTTTCAAAATTATAAATATTCCGTGAATATAAACTACCCCATATCATTTTGCGTGTGTCTTAAGAAACAAATCAGGAGAGGGGCAACAGCGTCTTCCTAATAACGACTAAAAATAAATCTTTTAGCTTTTCCATTGTCGGATAAGGCTAGAAAACTTTATAAACTAGTATTGTTAGGTATTAAGAACAGATAATTTTTTATTATTGTTTACGTGAATTTATCATTATCTGATTATATGTATTTGATTGTGTACCTATGAGGGTGACATGATCTAATGGATCAAACCCTCTGTAATCAATAAAGACTTAAAAAACAAAACTTTCATAGGCTGCAAGGGTAAAATACGTTCGTTTTACGTTTAAAAAGAAGCGATGATATTGTAACATTGGTGTATACTATCGGTTATTGAAATATTATTATACTTAATTTAACTTGTAATAATAGACGCCATCTTCCTATAAATACAAGAAATGGGATATTTTCGTACTATGGTTGTAATTAATTATTATAATTCGTTCTGTTTCCGAATATTGAACTCTAACAATTCACATACCTCGCTATTAGTACCAAAGAGAACTAGATTTTTTATGTATTGGTTTCCTGAACGTGGTTTTTTAAAGGCAGTTGTCAAGACGATATAATTCACTATTTTATTATTTGCTAAAAAAAATCAAAAATAGTCAAAGACAGCATTTTAACAGAATTCTTCATCGTGTTTAATGGAATTTCATCTGATATAAAATCTGTAGGAAAAAGTAAGGTTTATTATACAATAATCGATCTTCCATCATCATCATCATTAACTACATGATATAAGTATCATTGTTCATTAGTAATTCCTTTAAATAAAATCCTCAAAACCTTCATAATGGTACTCGGCAAATACTCTGGTCTAATTTGTCGCTTCTTAAAAGGACGTGGTAGACGCAATGATACTTAATTACCCGCTTAGGTGCTGGTGAGAATTTGCTTCGCAATGACAATAAATATCTCTTTTTTATTATGATTAAATATGGACAAGATTAAAATGGCTTGCTTTAAAGTTTCAAAATATTTCTTTTATGTTTACAAGTGATTGTCAAACTCTTTCTAAATCCCTTTTTAATCCGCGACGAAAAGAGGGGTGTTATAATATGTTTAACGTGTGTATCCTATCATCCTACGTATCTGTGTGACTGTCTGTGACATCGTAGCTCCCAAACGGATGAACCATGAAGCTTTGTATTTGCTTCATGGGATGAGCCGATGTAGATTTAGTTTTTTTTTGTTTGAAAGGTAACTTGATCAAGAGTGTTCTTAGCTATGATTCAAGAAATTTTTTTAGTCGTTTGAAGATCATCAGCTCGTTTTGTTACGGAAAATTTTTAAATTTTCAATTTAATACAATTGTATTTTTGTTCATATTTATGTTATTAAGTTTATTTTAAATATACTATTACGAAAATTAAGATTACTTATTGTGAAGAGAGAATAAATTCATTCGTTTAAAATAAATAAGGACAAATGAACCTTTGCCTTCGTCGCCCTATATCTAAACTAAATCTTTTTTTTATATATATTCTACTAAGCCAGCACTTATCTACGATCCCACCTGATGGTAACTGGTGATGTAGCCTAAGATGATGAAGCGCACGGAGTTAAGAAAAGCCTATTCACTCTTGCCTTGAAGTCACCATGCTGGCAACTTATTTATAAATTATAAATGTTCCATAATTTTACTGCCGTCATCAAAACTTCTCAAGCCTTATATATATATATATATATATATATATATATATATATATATATATATATATATATATATATATATACACGGATTATCTTATTTATCTGTTTAGTAGTAAAATTGTAGATCTTATGTCTATATTAAGCGCTGTATCTCCATATTTATAGTAATAAAAGATAATCGCAAGTCACGCTGTTACTAAACCTGTTTAGGATGACGAAGATTATTCGTGATTTTGAATTTGACCGATGTTTGACCGATTTCTTAATCAATTTGTAAACGTCAAGGCCACACAGTATACTTATTAAATGTATTGCTATAACATATTATGAATTTGCATACTTCATCCATGATTGTGAAATTATTTTGTTGTAATAAAATCAAAATTCTAGAGCTAAGTGTATCAGCAATAAATTGTATAGTACAATGTCACAGACTATATATTCAGTTAAAAAATAAAACTAACAATATCTAATTAAAAATATGTTGCAAAAGTGAGGCATGCACTCATGTACACATGTACGCACGCACGCACACTCGTACGCACACACGTACGCGCAAAAACGAACACGCACACACAAATGCGCACGCGCGCACCCACAGAGGCACGCACTCACGTACGCACGAATGCACGCTTTATACACGCACGCACGCACTCAAGCACACTGTTGAAATTACATTACCATTTACCTATCCATTACAGTCTATAAAAGAACACTGCTAAACATAGGTTTCCCTCATAGATTGCCTAATGGTTTGCTACGCTGGAAGGATGGCAACTGCAGTTTTTTTTAATTATTTTAAGTTTTTATCTCATGATGTTGCTACTCATCTTCTATTTCATTCTTAAAGTATCCAAATTTCAGTTATCCACTGGACTATACGGGATAATGGATATTAGACTTATGTAATTAAGAAATAATTAAAAAAATAAAGTATTTTTGAATTTTGATTGTATATGCACATTTCATGTAAAGAGGAGCACCTTTCAATCTTAATTTTCTAAGGTATGACACAAATCTAGATCAACTTGGAAAGTAAAACATTTTCTAACAATAAAATTTCATCCAAATTAATAGAGCCAGTGCCAAAAACCAATTTCATATTGCATATAAATTAAGAATTGCTTACTCAACGTATAGAATTGCGCAATCAAACATTAAGGCGGTTCAAACTAGTTATAACTAACTAGTCTGTCTGTTATAGATTATAACCTTATAATAATTAATAAATCTAATTATAATACCACCCAACTTACTTAACATGGAAAGTATTCTTAATATTACTGATAAACAAGGATAAATAAAAATGTGTTTGAAAATATGTCCGCCAACACATATATTAATACAGTATATTAATAAGGTACGGCGAATGACTTTCTTCTGCTTCAGAATCTTCTCAGAAATGAGAAAAGTCTGAACGTAGCATTTGAACTATACGTTCAACTTCTATATAGACTATACGTTAATAAAGAGTAACAACCTATAAGAATGTCCTCTGTTTAAACAATTTTCTTTGAGACTTGCATAGATATATATTAAAATTAAATATAATATAATAAATAAAAATGTCTAATAATAAAATAAAAAGCAAAAAAGTGTTAACAAACAGAGAAACGTCGACATTTTTTATTTCTGTTCTAACTTACCAAGAAAGCAGACAACAGTGATATGAGCAGCTGCTTCTGACGTTAACGGTACTGTATTAGCGCAACTTATTGAATTTGCGCATCCTCGCAATTTACTTTACAATATATTCTTTTAACTTAGAAATTATGGTACCATTCGTTTTTATGGAAAAATGTTTGGTGTATTGAAACATGCTACCAAGCCCGAGTTGATTAGTTGTTTATTTGTTATATATATATATATATATATATATATATATATATATATATATATATATATATATATATATTAATAACAATATACTAACTACACTAAAAATAAACAAATAATCTCGGGCTTGGTATGTATAAATTATATATTATATAAATATAAATTATGGATATGTATTGCCTATCTTTAAAAAATTAATGAGCCATACGCTCACGCATGACGCGCAGACACGAACATACGCACGAATGCACTCGCACACGTACGCGCACACGCACGCTCACGTGCGCACATGCACGCTCTCGCGCGCACCCTCTCCACTGATAAAAACAAAATTTTAGCTATGACTGTATTGTCCTCTAATGAAACCCATATCAGTATACTTTCTTGGAGCTAAACAAAGTAGATGAGAAGTAGGTAGATCAAGAAAGAACGTCAAATTATGAATTTATAACATTAAAAAAATTATTATACTTAGCATAGGATAAAGAACGTCGTCGTCCCGGGTGGAATCTTGCAACTCAAATTTCAAGCACTTCCCGGTGAACTAGAGACTTGAAATTATTAACATAGCTCAGAATCGGATTACAATGTGGGAATATGTGAAAAACGTGGTATATTAAATTTTTTTAATATAAAATTTAAAGAAATCGCTCATTTTTACCAAGTTTTTGTTAAGGCACTTGGCTGTCGTTCCAGGTGGAATTTAGTAATTGATTTTAAACTAACTTCCCGATGAGGTCGAAACTTGAAATTTTGAATATAACTAAAATTTGGATGACAATGCTAGAATATGATAAAAAACGAAGTAGTTTTTTATAATTTAAAAATTCACTTGTTTGCGTCTGCAGATAAAATACAATATGTAAATTTATAGATTTTGATATCCAGAACCATTTCGTAGTAACAAGTCGTAGCAATAAGTCGGGAATTAAAGATATTTAAGTTTTAAGTTTCCAAATTAGTCAAGATCTTTTATTAAATCTATTAAGTAAGACACAGTGAAAAAATAAATTCACCCATTGCGCCGTGTACATGTTACATGTAACATAATATATTATGCCTTTCGGCATAATATGCTTATTTAAAAAAATATTTCATTGTTTTGAATTATTAGAATAAAATCAATTGAAATTGTTTTATATACATAACTAGCTGACCAGGCAGACGTTTTACCCTTTCCGACACGTGTCCTAAAAAAATCCTTAAATTCACAATAAAAAAATGATCTATCCTATCTCTCAAGTTAGACCAAACTGCACACATTGTGAAACATTTCATTGAAATCAGTTCAGTAGTTTAGGAGTTCATCGCGGACATACATTGTGATACGTAATTTTTATATATAAAGATTTATAGTCATAAATATTGATATGCTTGTAAGTAAGTGGACGGTTTTTCTGTCAATTATACTAACTTTCAGATTATCAACTAGTTTAAAATATTATATTATTTTACATAATATAAGTATTGCATTCTGGTAAGAGGCCTGACTGGACACTGTTGTCTTAAAAAGCACATGTCCATCCTGGGACTAAGCAACTCAAGTATGTGCCGGTTTTGCTCCCTAGAGGAGGAAACGCCTTTACACATCCTGACAAATTGCGGAACATTTGCGTGCGTTCATTGCGACGCTGACAGAGCGACCGACCCTACGCGCGTACGACTTTTCGCGAACAAAAATGAACATTGATACATGAACATTGATACATGAACATTGATACATGAACATTGTTCTCGCAATTTCGAATACAATGAACAAAATTCTTCTTCAATTAAACGGTCCACAATTATTGGGTTATACTTTTTGCTATTTTGTTTGAAGTAGGTTGCATGCTTGCAGGTGTCTATTGGCTGCAGTAACCTCTTATCACCACGTGGGCTGTAAGTTTGACAATTCAGTTTTATGAAATATACTAGCTGTTCCCCGCGCCTTCGCCCGCGTGCAATTTAGGGTTTTAATATTTTTGCAAGGAAGCCTAATTATTTTTTTATAATAAAAGTAGCCTAAGTTAGTCCTTATGACATCAGCTATATGCCAGTGAAAGTCCCGTCAAAATCGGTCCGGCCGTTTCGGAGATTAGCCGGAACAAACAGACAGACAGACAAAAATTTAAAAAAGTGTATTTTTGTCATAAGTACCGTTTATACTTTCATATGCATTGAGTAAAACGCTGTAATTTCGATATTACAAACAGACACTTCAATTTTATTTATATGTATAGAGTATATATATGACTTTAAATTTTTCCGTGTTAGCCTAGTCTTTATAGGTCTTATGTTTATGTGGGACTTATAACAATAAAGAATATACCAAGTGTATTACTTACCTAGCACGTCATAAAAGGAGACAAATAGGATATTGGGTTTATAATAGTGCATGCGCTAGATGGCCATCCACAATTTTTTTGGCTAATCGTGGTCCAAGTAGCTCGCTGCTTTTTGGACTCTACCTACCTTCTCGGCGATCGCAGGCGTGACGCTATGTAAAAAATCCTCTATAATTTTAATTAACACGTAGTTATTGTTCAAATTTAGATCATTCAATTTTAAATTAAAATATACTAAACATTTCACATATCAGAAACATTTTAACCGTGTAGTGGCGGTGAAGAATATCCGCTACTCCCGTATATAGTCCCGTATCGTGTAAGGTAAAGTTACAAAAGGATAATGAACAGGAAAGAGAAATTAACATCTACCCGATAACAACATAAAAATACCTATAATAATTATAAATAATTATTAAAAAAAACTGCTGTTGTCAACCCGTCTGCCAAAATCATAGCATCTTTGGCAAAATCCTGTGCATTAAAAATATGAGGCATTCTATGGGGACGCATATGCTCAGCAGTGAACTTTTATAGGATGTCATTAAATGGAATTGATGGATGTAAAACGTTTATATTATATTTATTTAAACTGTCGACTATTTATACTTCATCATGGCGTCAACATTAGTTATTACCAAACAAACGACAAATTGCGTTTCATTTGGGACATACAAGTAATATATCTTGTAATATCATGAGGAAGGTGAAGTCGACGTCTCTAACTATCAATCGCCGCATCGGATCGCTGTAACGGTATCCATCGAATTCCGGCACGTACAGTAACGGTCCACGAAGCTGTCCCCGCAAAACGCCTGTCACTGCATCTCGCGTGTCTATCATACGCACAAAAAAACCTTATCAACTGCAGACAATTGACAAACAACTCATTTGTAGTTTTTGGGAACAGGAAATAACATGATAATAGAATGATTGAACACCTGACAAAAACCAAGTCCTGTAACATTTTTTATAGAATAAGGGTGACAAATGAGCACACAGTCCACCTGAAGCTAAATGGTTGCTGTGGCCCATAGACATCTACATCTATCTTCGTTTGCGAATTAAAATGCAGATGCGCTGTCACCCGTGAGGACTAAGATATAATGCCTCTTTTCCAGTAAAATAGGTCTCCGGTTTTCTACACTCACCATACGGAACACATTAAGCACACATTAAGCATTAAGCTGCTATTTTACGCTGGTATTCTGTAAGAGCGTGGTCCTTCCCGGTTAAGCCGACCCATTCGTGCTACAACTATACTATTAATATAGATGCAGCATGGCTCTACCACGTAAAATACAAATACAAATTAAATTCATACCAATTTTTTTTTATATACTCAACACTATTGTATTAACAAGTACGTATTAATATTTATAGATAAAAATAAAAATTTAAACAATTCATTGGCTTGGCTAATAATAATAACTTTTCGATTCACATAAAATGAAAATAAGGTGTAATTTAAAAAAATAATAAAAATAAGAAGATATTTGTGTTGAGAGTTTCTTTGTTGATATCTATATCGATTATGCTATTATTAATTACTTTTCAAAATTAACTGAAATGAATTAATTCTCAATTATAATTTTAAAATACTGTCGATAGATGACGATTATGCTGTTAATCGGTCAATGCCAAGAAGTCCCCGTTTTAGCCATTTTACATCGGCATTGTTTACGACACATACCACAGCTGCAGTTTTATTAAGCGCGTTACATTCGCTCGTTTTTGTTTAAATACATGCTCTAGTTTACATTCACACCAGTTCTAAATTATACGGTTACTTACTGCAAGAACGTAAATAAAATTTGACTCAATAAAATACTTTTAATTGTTTGCACACTTACTCAAGCGCATGAATTTCTGTTGCGGAAGGCAAACCTTTGGTAAAGCTTAGAATTGGTATCAATGTTTGCAAACAACCTTTCGTAAAAACTAGAGCCGGGCGATATTACAAATCCGTAATTGTTTGATAATGGCGAAAAAATGAAAGTATTATACAAAGTTTAGGCGAGACTATTGCGAACTACTGAACCTTTATGATAACGGCTAGTTCGTGTCGATTGCACAGGCCGTTGTGTAACTTTGTATTTTGAGGTTGTGACGAATGCTGAGAATTACATAGCGTTGACAATAAAGTTCAATAGTGCTCACAACAAAAGGAATTTGTTGTTTACCTTTTTTTGTGGAATTCATATACTTAATTTCACAAAGTTGGTAGCGTAAAAGTCGTCTTTAAGCTTGGCAAATCACTATCACGTATACTATCAAAAATGTGGAATTTTCAGACTGTTGATAATAAAAATAATGTCCATCTGATTAAATTTCGGTCATGGTGGCGAGCCTCAACAGAGACTAGCCATCAGCGCAGGACAGGATTATAGTGACCGAAAAATCCTTACAGTAAGGTATGTAAGGGTAATATGGTCACGTTAAGCTTTGCCGGCCTATAAAAGCAAAACTAGGAGGAGAACAGAGACAAAAACACAAAGTCGTATACTAAAAGTAATATATTAAAAAAAATAGCAAACAAGCCTTGGCAACAATTAGGAATACTTCAAAAAATCAACATAAAAAAACTAACTACACTACACAATACTACAATTTAAAATTAAAAATTTTGTACAGCCGACTTCAATATAAGTTATTAAGAATAACTCAAAAACTATTTGCCTGACCTTGATCAAATTCATATTGGACCACACGAGAAGTACCACCTTTCAAACAAAAAAAGAATCATCGAAATCGGTTCACCCAGAAAAAAGTTATGAGGTAACACACATAAAAAAAGACATACAGTCGAATTGAGTACCGACTCCTTTCTGGAAGACGGCAGAATATCGACTAAAATATTTACTATAATATCAACTGTCAAAATAGCGTCGATAAAGTGGCGCCCTTTTGACCCTTTATTATTTTAATGACTGATGAAGAGCTATCGTATCATAAAGCCATCTATGCAAATAAGCCTGTAGTTTTTGAGTTATAATAAAGTGACCATATTAACAGGATGACCATATTTCCCTCACATACTATAGTTACAAGCAAGCTACGCTCATTTACAGTCTAAGGAAAAAACCAATAACAGATTTTGGCCCAGCCCAGGTTTTGAATTTTGGAGCACATAATGAGCAGTCTACGGCCTCTAGACCAACAAGTCAGTTAGACTGTTGATAATATACCTATAGACATGCAAGGTGCAGAGCGCTAATTTTTATAAGAGCTTAGGTTGATCTAAATGTATTTGGCAGAGACCAGAGCGACAAAATTATTCATAATGTTTTTGCATCAGCGAGCAATCGATAAATGAGCACTTAAAATTGTAATTAACAATTTCGTAGGATCGGAACTATAAATAGGAATATAAATAGGAAATGGAACAGATAGATGGGCAACATCATCTTCCTAATAATAAAAAATTGCGGGCAATTGTGAAAAACCTTCCTCAATTATTAATTATGAATGAACAAAAACCGCTATTTACTGCTTTACTATTTTCAGCTTACCTCTCGAAATAAAATGATGACCTTTAATATCAATTATAGTTTTAATAAAACCTACAAAATACAAACAAGCCGGCGGTGTTACTTTTTTTTTTAAACTTTAGTTACAAATAACCCTACTACTACTACGGTTAACTTAGTCCACCTGATGCTAAGTAGCTACTGTAACCCATTGACACCTGCAACCAACATTAAATAAGATGCAATGCTTCACAGCCTGTAATTATATTGGTCATCTATAGCCTTCAGACCGGAAAACACCAGTTCTCTCACTGCTATTTGGCGACGGAAACACCTAAGGAGGTAGGTAGCTATTTAAACTCAGAAAAAAGGAGTAAAAAATAGTATTATGATACTTACCCAACCGAAAAGTTTGTAGATTACCAAAACTGGTTGAAATAACGAAACATTTTTATTACCTTCTTACGCATTATCTCACATCATTCATTTCCTCAATTTAAAGAACAATTCTGAGATTTATTCAAATTCATCATTATAAAGAATCACAATATTTTACTATAACTTTAATGCAACGTTTAAATAATTGTTTGAATTATAAATAAACGCTTTATCTATCTATTTAAAATATCAATCCCAGTAAAACAGTGTAAATTCCGCTATTAATTGTTTTTTTATTTAATACATCCTCAATTCATGTTAACCTAACACTACCCAAATAATTCTGAAGAGACAGAAACAGATGAAAATTTGAGCTCGCAAGGTCAGGACTATATGGTAGATGTATTAACACTTCCCATCCAAGCTCTCCCAAATTTTGCTGAGTGGCCAAAGATGTGTGTGGTCTGGCGTTATCATAATGAAAGACTACTCCTTTTCTGTTAAACAATTCCGGCCGTTATTCCTCAATTTCTTGTGTGAGTCTCATTAGTTGTTAGTAATAGAGATTCAAATCAATGGTTTTGCCCAGCGGTAAAAGCTCATAATAAAGGACGCCCTTCCAATCCCACCATACACACAGTATCAACTTATTGCGTGTTAATCCGGGTTTCGCTACAGTGTGTGGAGCTTGACTATCCTTTAACAGAGTCATGGAATACTTGTTCAACTGTCGCAGAGTCATTACTCAAACAGAATGTTAATACCTGTTTAAAAGAATTTAGATTTGAAAAAGTATTATCACAAGATGTTGTAAAATACTTCAAAACTATTGATGTTAAGAAGACCGCAGATTTGTGGGAGATTTCCGTTACAGTTATTGCGTCCATAATAGATTTAATTGCACCTCATCTTGCTATTATTTTTAATACTTGTATCGATTCTGTTGTGTTCTAGTGTACAAAAAAGTTCGATATTTGGATACTTTGTCCTACTCTTACGTCAGTAAGAGTAGGACAAAGTATCCAAATACACTGCATTAGGTTCATAAACGTCACAATTTTGTTGGCGGCTTGAGTCGCATTTTTATCTTTTTTGTAATAAAACTTCAGAATATATTGAATTTCTTCGTTAGATTCATTCATTTTGGCGGACAGAAAAACAATTGAAAAATAGCGGGAAAGCGTTTTTTACTTTTTATTTTTCTTTTTCTTAATGTCCTATATGTACTGATATTAAAATCAACCAGATACAAACAGTACAAACAAAGAGATTTTTTTTTCAATGTTATACAAACAAAATACGAAGAAACTTTTTCCCCGACCTATTATTACCTCGAGTTGTCATTTCGGTCGGACATTGATAAAAACTGTCGCTTATCACACGGTTTTGTAACAAAATAGGATGATCGTAAGCAAACTTTCATCATAAAAGCTAATTTGTCTCATGTCAGTTGATTAATTATATTAATTTTGAACACTATCGCCTTCTGATTTTCCCTATTAACAGTTTATCAGATTGCAACGAACACATAAATTAAATTTAATAAACATTTAAAAAATGTCAAGGTTAATTTTAACTGGCTTATATTTGAAAGAACTTCAGTTATTAACCCAGTTCAACAAAACAAGAAGGTTATACGATATTTGACGCTTTTGTTTTTTGCTGATTTTTCGGAAACGGCTGTATTTTTTTTTTATTAATTTAATGAAAACATCTCTAGAGTGATGTTATGGGGTAGTGGATTGACTTACAGGTAAAAAAGAGATGGGCATCAGCATCGTCCTGATAACGATTCAAAATAATAAAAAAGCTATGGTGAATTCAATAAAATAGAAGGGCTTCCTATGAGGCAATCTTGGAGAGGTCTACTCGTATGTTCACCATTGAACTTTGTTAGGCCGTAAAGATTAATAGAAATAAACAAGATGCATAAATATCATTGCAATAACTTAGAAAATCTTCATGTCTTAAATATTATCGTGTATTTGAGACTATAAAACTTCTTGTGAATGATATCGGAAGTTTTCCCTATGATCATCCTCCGGGCATTAGATGATTTTTATAGGATAGGGTGACAAAGGAGCACATAGTCCATTTGATGATAAGTGGTTGCTGTGACCCATAGACATCTACATCTATCTTCGATGAATCAAAATGCATAGTAGTGTTAAACTGCTATTTTACGCTGGTATTCTGTGAGAGCGTGGTACTTCTCCGATCGAGCCGACTCATTCGTGCTACAACTATACTACTAATATAGTTGCAGCATGGCTCTACCACGTATAAAAACATCTCTAATTTCATAATAACATATCCGTGATCACGAACACAATTTATTTAAAACGAAAAACTAAATAATTCACTTTCAATTCAAAGTAATTTGGGTTTTATAATAATAAATATAATTAAGACGTAAATTTCATTTAAAACTACCGAATTTGTATTGTAAAATTGGGGCTCGCTTTCTTTTCACTATTTTGTATAGTGTAAATAGAGCCAGGATTAAGATATTCTACGCCTGTCATTAATCTCTCTCTTTCGCTAGCCAAGTCACTACGTATTTGGGGGAAACGGTGAGGGGCAAACTAATGGCGAAACGGTTTTCGGGTGATAGCCAATGCCTCTTTATTACTTTTTGGACAGAGAATTAAAAATTTAATGTAAACAATAAACATTCTTTATGTTGTCCGTTCGTTCTCTCAATTTTTATTTATTTCAATCCCAAAACAGCCAGTAATTATTTTGTAAAATCAACGATTAACATTAAAGAAAAAAAATTCTAAGTATTAACGACCATAGTATCATTAGGTAACTTACAAATATTTTTATTTATAAAAAGCATGCTGACTGATTACGTAGTGTGCTAGCAAAGGTTACTTGAAAAAAGTATCACACGTAATAAAAGACAAACCTCATAATTAATTGGTTTATATTACTTAGAAAGGAATAGTAATTCAAGTATGCTTATTTAATATTTATATAATTATATTAACAGATTATAAGATATCATCTACACTACTTTATGTATCAAGTTTACTTGTAACTATGATAAACGTAAATTAAGCTACGGTATAAAAGGACAAGGGCAGAAAAATAGTTGACAAAAAATATTACTTCTAGAAATAACTTAATTATCAAATGAGTTTTATTATTTTTCTATGATTTTTTAAATAAAAGTGTATTTTAATAAAAGCCACAGAAAAAAAACAAATTTTTTTGGGAATATCAAATGACTTTAATTATTTTACTCTATTCAAGTGTTGCCATTTACTATATTCATACTAGCTCAAGGGCTAAGCGTTTGCTGTAAATTTCACAGTACGCGAGCAACCCGGGTTCGATCCCCGCCGGCACCAATGAAATTGTTAATTGCAATTTGAAGTGCTGATATAACACATGCATGGCGAGGAAGGAAAACATCGTGAGGAAACCTGGATTTGAAATTGCCCTAAAACGCTCTCAGAAATGAGACGAAGCCTGTGTCCAGCAGTGAGACGTATATAAACTGTACCTTAAATTTATAAAATTTCTTCAAGAAATTAAAACTGTTACAAATTTAAACCTCTTAAATAATATCGATCAAACAACGCAAAATCCCATTTAATATTCATGCAATAGTAAATCTAAATTGAACACTCAGTCTATGCAGATGTGACAGCTTTCGCGCCGACCGAAAGAATTAATTAAAAAATTTAATTATGTTTATATCATGAATATCGATAGGTTTTTTATATTACCGAATAATACCGAGAAAGGCGATCTTTTAGAACGGGGGGTTCTTTACATACGCTATAACAGCTTTTCCCTGTTACCTTTTAAGTTTTCCCATAACGGAGGTAAGAATGTATGTATACCAAGTTTGTTGTCTAGGCAAATGTACGCCCACAGTTGGAGCCAATGTATAAGCGTTAATGTTCATCGTGTCTTATGAAAACCAGTGTTAACCAGTATAAATATTAGGCTTTTGTTTATAAGGACTGGAAATAGTTAAGATGCCTTGTTAAATACTTTAAAAATCTTAAATCTGCAAAAGTTTTGAAATGACAAAGTGGTATTTTTATAATTAGTTTATCGTAGTAGAGCTATATCAATAGTATGGTTGTAACACGAATGGGTCGGCTCGACCGGGGAAGGATCACGCTCTCACAGAATACCGGCGTAAAATAGCAGCTTAATGCTGCTGTGTTTCGTATGGTAAGTGTAGAAAAATAGATACTCTTTTTCTGGAAAAGAGGCATTCCATCTTAGTCCTCACGACTGACATCGAATCTGCATTTTAATTCGCAAACGAGGATAAATGTATATGTTTATGGGCCACAACAACCACTTACCATCAGGTGGACTGTGTGCTCGCTTGTCACCGTAGTCCTATAAAAAAATATGTGACAAAGTAAAAGGTGTCATAATATCATAAATATTAATAATATTACATTTATATTACATTTATTTTACCAATAACTTTTTAAAATTACATATCTCTAAAGTTGCAATTAAACTAATAATAATTTCTTTGTGATACTTCATAATATTTAAATTATACTCTAGGCATATAGAGCTGCTGCTGAAATCCATGGACACCGGCAATCCACTTAAACTTTTTGTTTTATTATAATCTTCTGTTTCTATTCATAGTGTTCATTTTACTCCATAATACTGTGTGTCTCAGCGTCAAACTTGCGAGACTTCTCGTGCTGCGATTTCCAATATACTTGGCAAGCTTAGTGATTGAGGCGAGTCTTTCTCAAAATAAGAAAGGTCTTAAAATATGAAAATAGTGGAAGAAAGAGTTATTTTTGACATATAAACTTCTTTACGGAGGTTAGGCACTTTTAGGGTGGGTAAAAAATCACAGAACGCTTAGATACATAATATGTATTTATAAATTTGTTTATATTATATAGACAATAATCATTATTTTTTATGTAAAATATCGCAATAAATGAATTTTGTACTACTATATTAATACGTTGATAATAATAATTTCTAATAAAAAATACTTCTTAAATAATATTCCTTAACAACCCAAAAATAATTTTTACTTTTCTCTTCTGATGTGCAGTCCTATGACTGACAGTTTTTTTATCTTACGGTTATCTATAATAAGTATTCCTTTCCTCCATTTGTTATGGAACAACCTTTTCACCTAATAAAGCAGTGATGTGGCAAAAGGGGCCTGGGCGGTATATTTAGGCGGCGGCATTTTGGGAAAGAAAAGTCAGCACCTAATAACTTAACTTTTAAACGATGCCAGTAACATTCCAAAGAATATGAAAATATCTTTCTTTCTAAAAACTGTGAATATCATTGAATTTTCCGACAATTCGGAAAATCTGCACACACTTGTAAAGCGTGGGGATATTTATATTTAAAAAAAATGACAAAGACCAAACAATTTAGAATTTGTTATATTTTTAAAATACTATTGAACACGAGGGGTGGCGTGAGGGGTGACATTTTTGGCTTTGGTGGAGCCACCCATGTACTGGCACTATTAAATTTAAATAAACTTATATACTAACTTTAAGTAATAAGTAAGAAACCTATATTTTTTTATAAAGCATGAGAGTGACAAACGGGCACACAGCCACCTAAAGGTAAGTGACTGCTGTGGCCAATAGACATCTTCATCTCTCCTCGATAAAAATCAAAATTTACATGCATTGTCACCCCTAAGGACAAAGACGGAATGCCTCGTAAAAAGGTGCCCAGTAAAAAGGGTCTCCGGTTCTCTACACCCACCATACGAAACACTGCAGTATTAAGCTGCTATTTGCCCTGATATTCTGTGAGAGCGTGGTTGTTTCCCGGTCGAGACGAACTATTCGTACTACAACTATATAGCTGCAGTATGGCTGGGATGGGCTGCCATGCTACATTACTGTTATTAGTACTTTATGTAATAAGTATGATACTTTGATATTACATTGTATGGGCAGCAGAGACAGCATTAATATCCTTTTTAGTCCCCAGCTGGATATAAGTTTTTTTTTTATAGAATAAGGTAGAGTAAGCTGATGGTAAGTACTTGTGGCCCATAGACATCTACATCTATTCTCAATAACGAATCAAAATGCAGATGCGTTGTCACCCGTGAGGACTAAGATGGAATGCCTCGTATCCAGTAAAAAGAGTCTCCGGGTCTCTACACGCACCACACGAAACACAGCAGCCTACTATTTTACGCTGGTATTCTGTGAGAGCGTGGTCCTTCCACGGTCGAGCCGACCCATTCATGCTACAATACAATATACATACTATAATACAATATTAATATAGCTGCGGCTCTACTACGTATAGAAGCTTCCGGAAAATGCGCCAGATTGGCAAGCATTGGTGAGAAAATTTATTCATCATACTGGCGGGTTGTTTCGATAATACAGGGCCAATATCAGCGTAGTGGTAATACTGCTCCTCTGTACATTACCATGATGCAAATTGGTTTCATTGTTTTTCGGATTGCCATAGTCTTCTTTGTTAATTTTGAAAGACGTAGCATGTTTCTCCTTGCCAGTCACCTTAATACATATTAAGTACGTACTTTTAAATGTAATGTGGTCTACTAACTTCAAAAAAGTTCCTCTTTTAAGCTTTATAACACAGTATCTTTGATATTAACTAAACGTGTTAAGTTTCCAGAGTGATTCTATTAAAATTTCAACCACAAACGAAAATAATTATATCGATATTAATTGAAACTTTTTATTGTGATTGAAGTAGTATTTATTTATATAAATATTATTATTTGAAGTGGATATAGAACAAACTCACTATTGTATTTTTTAACTATTATTATTGGATATATATTTACATATGTAAACTTATCTCTACATTCTCGATACATTCGTGAAAAAAGATAACTCTTGGGAGCTCCTCTACCATCCTGTTATAACACTACTAAGGTTACACCGCAAGGATACCATTCAGCTGCATGTTAACGTATAAGCGCATTTGCGGAGGAAGCTAATGGTATAATGCTTACGTAGGTAATTCTATTTAATCTTTGTATTCGGATTAAGAAAGCGTTAATTACCTATAGATGTGTATTGCTCAAAACAAAAAAAAAGTAAATAAAAAGTAAAAGCTAAAAAAATGAAAAAATAAAAAACAAAAAATAATTTTCACATAATAGCTAATTGCTAAGTTGCAGTATTATAGAAGAATTAAAGTCCTGAATTTAGAACCTATTTCATTATTTTATTTTATTATTTTTAATTAAAAATTTTTGAAGGTAGCATTTATATAAAAAGTTTAATTTTAAAGCGCTAGAAACACTAAGTAAAAACTCTAGTTGACAACTGGAATGTCATCTTAATACGTTACATAAATAACTTAATCCTTAATGTTTTAGATTAAGGGGTTAACACTAGAAAAATAAAACGAAAATTCTACTCTATTCTATTTTTTTTACATTTTATTATATACAATTTTAAAAACTATAATAAAAAAAACTAAAACCAGTAACTTAACTATCATACAGTCCTACTCCCAGCGGTATCGTGCCAAGAATGCTGGCTGTGTTTCCTTATTATTATTCTCGTCTTTTGTATTATTCTAATCTTAATTGAGGACCAACTGATAGCGGATAATTTATCTAAAAACAACGAATTAAAATTTCACGAGCTGGTCAGCATTACCAATGGTGTATGTTCTACATTAACTCTCCTGCCCAGCGTAGTGAGACATGAGCAAGTCGACAAGTCTCCCATACAATCCATGCCGAACAGCGCATTCTCTATCAGTAGTATCATTATATTATATTACAATAAAAAACGATTTTAAAGACATGTGAAATTTGCCAACACACACAATAACTTCAATATGTTTAAATATTTCTAATTTAGCTTTATGTGGGATTCCTTTTTTAGCTGGTTTTTATTCTAAGGATTTAATTTCAGAAATAATAAGAATGAGAAATTTAAATATATTAATTTTTTTTATATTATTTTTCGACAGGTTTAACAATATTTTATACAATTCGTTTATTAATATATTTAATAATTAATGGTTATAATTTATTTTCTATTTATAATTTATATGATGAGGATTATATTATATTAAAAAGTATATTTTTATTATTATTTATAAGTTTAGTTACCGGAAGATTTTTAATATGAATAATTTTTAATTATCCTTATATGATTTATTTATCATTTAATATAAAAATGATAGTTATTTATGTAGGATTAATTGGTTTAATTATAGGTTATTTAATTAGAAATATAAGAATTTATTCATTAAATAAGTTTTTAATAACTTATAATTTTAGAAATTTTTTATCTCTTATATGACATTTAGCCATACATTGGGGCTAAGCGGCGGACAAATCCTTGTTCGTTCAATTCGTGCCCAGCCCCAGCGGTGGGACGCAACGTAGTAGACTGTAACTTTACTTTACTTTTTATTGTATAAAAATTTAAAACATCCGGATATTCCGTAAATTCCTTGAGTTTCTTAAATTTTAATGCCATCGCAAACAACCACGCAAAAATGGGGTGCAAGCGCGCTGATCTAATGATATTTCATCTTTTACTTCCTTACTCATGAATACTTAAGCTGGCTGCTCCCCTATTGCAAGAAAATGTATGTATTGGGGGCTAAAAAGCAATTTACATTTTTACAACCCAGATCATTTTTTTATTACAAAAATTAAAATAAACTTAATCTTATTCGAGTATTTCTTTTTTTGGAGTTAAACTACTTACCGTTTTTTCAAAATATCAATAGGTATGCACTTCAATATTCAAGACACAGTTTAAATAATTAAAACTGCGCTGATATCGGAAAGAGTTAAAATGTAATTATAGTTATCACTTTCAAATAGATCCTCCCACTTAGTCACTTAAAATGTCACCATCTGACTTTAAAATCCTGACATAATTTTATAATCACGTCTAGTAGATCGATTTCACTTTCAGCAGTTAGTTCATACTGTCACAAGTAAGCACGATACAGTTTTTATGTAATATCGGTACACGATACGCGTAAAACTTCGTCCGATGTCTAATACCATACAAAGGCTGTACAACCTCGCCTCAAACAAGCACGCTGCCGGGCCGCCGAACAGCGACTGTGATAACGATACTTCTCTCGAATGAACCCACGAACCTCTCTATAGTCTGCGTATAAGCTCGCCTCTCTCTCGCCGCTTGTCTGCTAGTGCTACGCACTAAGCCTATCTTCAATACAAACCAATATCAACCCTATTTGCTTTATAAAAACAACAATATGCAATGACAACCCCAATTCCCGAACTCGCCTCGTTCGTATCGCGTAACGAGTTTACGGTACGTAAATCGTAGTACGTTTGTTTTTAAATCCGGCTACAGTAATCTAACTCTTTTCATCGGAATAAACAGAGTTCTTTTTACCAAATCATTCTCCAATAAATAGTGCCTTCTTTTTATGAAACCTGCTGCCCGGTAGCCAATGTAGGGAACTCGAAATAACCGCTATGGACAAGATGCCAACTTTCTAAACTAAACCTATAAGACCGTTTTATTGGGACGGTGAATTACGTTATTTTTATTGGAACCTACTATAGTCGAGACAATAATAAAGCATTAAGAGGATTGGGTCTCTGCGACGAGACGTGTCACAAATTTGTAAAGCGTTTTTGCATGGTATGATTCATCATCTAGATAATACTTAATACGCTTCAGTGCTACTTCGGCGTCAATTACAAGGTTGTGGTCGAAGCCACACAATAACAAGTCGGCAAATTGGATGTCAGTCACTCAAAGCGGATAATACTTCTTTATGAGGGTTATTCGTGTTGCGTAAGACATTTTTCCTATGTACTAACAGACTTCAAAAATAGGTCACATAATCATTCCATCAAAGTTTGCCTAGAACATTCCATTTCACAACAAGTGGAAGCTTAAAATGATATGAGAGTACTCGGGTGTAGCCTTACAAATATTGAAAACTACAAATAAATTCGTCCGCAACGAATCCCGCGACGATTGCAAAAATGGGTCACCACTGTGCACTCGTAATCTAAGGAAAGACTTACACTATCAATTCAATTGTTGTTACCTTTTTTCAGACTATTTTATGACCTGTAAGCGTATTTGCCAAACGTTTGTCTGCGGCAATGCGGGCCATGGGTTTGAATCCCGCAAAGAATAAGTATTTGCATGTAGCTACAAATATTAAAGCAATTGTCCCAGGCCTAGGTTTTCATCCTTTTGCAATATATATATATATATATATATGTGTGTAAAACGCCTCCACGATACTGAAACAATGCCCAGTTCAAAATGTAATCTTAAAAAATTCCCCTAGGGTTGCAGTTGTTTATGAGCGGCGATCGACACTTACCATCAGATGAGCCGCATAGTCGTTTGCCCCTCTTATAAAAAATATACACTATAGTATGTGCCATATCGATTGAGAAAAACGGACAATGACCTCAGATATGAGCCGAGTGTCAAAAGGCGTAACTTACAAAATCTCAATTTAGATGTGATAACAATATTTAAATATTGATATTATTCCCACTTCTAGGTCAGCACATATGTTTTGTTTTTTTGTTTCTTAAATAATATTGTCTGTGGTTCCTATAAACATAGTAAAATCTTACGGTACATCGCGAAAAATGTGTTATATTTTATATTTCAATTTATGGTAAGTAACGCAGCAATTCATTTAATAACAGTTTCATATTAAAAAAATATTTGAAGCAATATAATCACCATATTGAGCTTTTGCAAATTCATCCCTTTAAAATAAACAAAACGCGCGTTACGTCAGTTCGTTCTAAAAGAAACGTGACAATGGCAGCCAGAGATGCGTCACCTTTTTTGGGCCGGTCCGCCATTTTGTTTTCATTCGTGTTCGGATAGCGCTTGCGTGTGTACGTCTCGGGTAATTCATAGCATTCATTGCATTGTTTTAGTTGAGTTTTTACTGTTAAATTTGTTATATCGTTAAGTTTTTGTTTTTTGAATCTGTTATATTAGTTTTACTGTGACGGTCGTTACTAAATCGACATGAGTTCAGGAGAATTTGGTGAAGGACCCGGTCCTTCAACATCAAGTGGAAAGAGACGTCGCCGACCCATAATAAACGTAGCAGGTACGTACAAATAGGTACAAATGCGACGACGTAGCCTTTCTATTTCTTAAAGCGCTCTTTTTATGTGACCATGTGGTATTTATTTTCTAAAACAATATGTATTTATGTGATGTAGTACTATGGTAGTATATTTTTGTCATTTATTTACAGGCCCATCTTCTGGAGCACCTTTAACGTCACCAGTAAAAAAGAGAAAACCTACCACTTTGTCGGTCGGGGAACAAGAGATTATCATTAATGTATACAAATATGTCAAAAACACCTGGCCCGAAGACGTGTATCCTTCAAACGTTAATATGGTAGAAAAGGTTTCGGAGATCTCAGGAGTCAGCAAGAGCACTATATATCGCGTATTAAGCGTGTATAGAGATTCCCATAAAATACCAGAAAAGGGAATAATTAATAAAAGAAAAAAGTCTGTAATTGACAAGTTGGACGATTTTGATAAATCGGCTATAAGAGCGAAAGTGCATCAGTTCTTTCTTGCAGGAGAATTACCGACTTTAGACAAAATTTTGCTCAGTATAAATCAAGATGACCAGTTGCCAAACTTGAGCAAAACTTCCCTGCGACGTGTGTTGCGCCATTTAAAATTCAAATATATAAAGAGAAACAGAAAAAGTGGTCTAATAGATCGCCCAGAGATAGTTCTGTGGCGTACCAGATATTTGAGAGAAATACAAATATTAAGAAACGAGGGACGTAACATTTTTTACCTTGACGAAACATGGATTAACGCAGGTCATACTATGGGAAAGGTATGGGAAGACACCACAATTGAATCTTCTCGTCAATCACGGTTAGAAGGCTACTCTACTGGCGCGAAAGCCCCTTCGGGTAAAGGAAAGCGATTAATAGTTGTACACGTTGGCAATGAAAATGGCTTTTTGGAGGGATGTGATTGGGTATTTGAATCATCATCTACTGGTGACTACCATGAGAGTATGGACGCTCTCCATTTCGAGGACTGGTTTAGAAAAGTAATAGAAAAACTGCAAAGCGGCGATGTCATAGTTATGGATAACGCTAGTTACCACTCCAGACGTTTAGAAAAAACCCCAACAATGTCTTGGCGGAAACAAAATATGCAGGAATGGCTAGAATCTAAACAGATCGCATACGTGCCCTCGGACACAAAGACCCACTTAATGGAAAAAATAAAGGCAGTTAAAGATAACTATCGAAGTTACGTCACCGACGAGATGGCAAAAGAAAAAAGCATCACAGTGGTAAGGTTACCTCCTTATCACTGTGAGCTTAACCCCATTGAACTTGTGTGGGCAGATGTGAAAGGGTACGTTGCACGAAAAAATACAACTTTCAAGTTAAAAGATGTTAAAAATTTACTTAAAGATGGTTTAACTCAAATCACGCCAGATAAATGGAAAAACTGTGTTCAGCATGTCCTTAAGGTTGAACAAAAAATGCGTGGCATGGATGATAGAATTGACCAAACTGCAGATCGCTTTATAATTAATGTTACAGATAGTTCATCAAGTGAAGATACGAGTGATGATTGCACCGAATAAAAATAAAGTTCTTATATAATATTAAAAATAAAGTTTTATCTTTTGCATAAGTACGTACTTATTCGGTGTCGTTATCACTCGAATCTTTATATGTGTTATAAATTAATGTTTTTTGTTGTTAAATGAATAAAGTACTTTATAACAATAGATGATTTTTCTTCTACAGCGATCTTTCACATAACTTTTTAATAATAGTTAATAAATATATATTATATCAATCATTATAAAAAAATCATTATAAATAAAGAAAGTACTACATATAAAATGTGCCTATATATTGAAGGTTTGTAACCCCTGGTTAAACGACCGAAAGGTCATTGTCCGTTTTTCTCAATCGATTTGGCACATACTATAAACACTTAATTCAACAAAAAAAAATATTAGAATGCAATCACATATATTCGAATGTAACTACAGATACACGAATATGCCGCTTAAAGTGACACTAACGCAACTTAATATCATCAACATTATCATTACGGTCTAACAAAAGTCCACTTCTGAACATAGGTCTCTCCATAGATTGCTTCATAGGAGTGATATTTACCATAATTGCTATTACTGATACTAGCTTTAGAGTCGGGTTGCCAACCGCAGCTTTATTTTATTTTTAAGATGTTTTTTTTATAGGATAGGGTGACAAACGAGCACACAGTCCACCTGATGGTAAGTGGTTGCTGCGGCCCATAGACATCTACACCTATCCTCGTTTGCGAATCAAAATGCAGATGCGTTGTCACCCGTGAGGAGTAAGATGGACTGCCTCATTTCCAGTAAAAAGGGCCTCCGGTCACCTGCACTCACCAAGCGAAACGCAGAGGTAAACCTCAAGTTCACGCTGGTATTCTGTGAGGTCGTGGTACCACCCCGGTTCGAGCCGGCCCATCCGTGCGACAGCAAAAACTGCCGCGTGGCTCTACCACTGTTTAAACACTGTTGTTAGGAAGACGCTGTTGCCCATTTCCTGGTTTGTTTTCCTTTGTCGCCTCTTGCGACACCCACATGGGGATATGGGGTAGTGGATATTCTTACATCGCCACTGGGCCTGTTTTTGTAAAATACAAACAAATAAGGCATCTACTTTTATTTGAAATTCACCCAAATAAAATGTGGTTTAAGGGCAGCAACGTTTTTGCCTACCGATCGACCTTTACGAATGTGTGTACTTATTCTCAACCTTCTCTGCAAATTTGGCCGGTTATTACAAAATTATATATATATATATATATATATATATATATATATATATATATATATATATATATATATATATATAAAATTTTAATATGCGAGGGATCGCAAAATAAATAATATTGCAGTTATTATACCCTCCTCATGTGTAAATTTTGTTAATTGTTATGTAAAAATGCGTTTTACACAGCAAGATTAAATAAGTATTCCAACTATTTCTTTGATCTGAAAAAATAATTTACGGTGAAAGGAGAGGTAGGTACTAGGTATACACTTGTTGTATATGTATTTCTTTTTCACGGATTTATTTCTAACAAGAAATTCGATCGCATTTGACACATTTGTATGGAGCCTAAAGTATATTGCCTCTCGCCCGCAGAGACCATTCTCTTGAAACCACTATGCGAATTCACTTCCAGTTTAAGATGACTGACGGTAATGTCAAAAGTACGAGCACTACTTACTTTGCGAAAACTCAATAATATTTCATTTCAACAACGTTACCTTAAAAGTTATCCTCTTTCACTAAAATAAGAGCTTATGTTACAATACTTTGTTAAAAAATACATTTTTTAATTTTTAATCCGTAAAAGGGTTTAATCTCGGCATAAAATATCAAAAGTTCGAGGGATGAAAGTCAATATTCGTCAGAGTTTGTTCCTAAATATATTTTAATGTTTTGCAATCGCAAACAAAATAATGTTACAGTTGAGTAACTTTAATGAATAACACTTTTGGTCCGCAACTTGAGCTATTACGAAGCATAACAATGGACTTTATATACAGATTTTAACTTCAACTGACGAAAGCTTCCTATTTATTCAGTGTCTCATGAAAACATTTAATTAGTTAAAATACATATAATTACCATAAATAGACACGTATTTGATAGAGTTTATATTCTTGTTTTAAATGAAATAATTAGGGCTGTATGCATTGAGTTATATGTACTACGTACTAGAGAAGCCTTTCTAAACAAAAAATGTGTACTACTACTCTATGTCTTCGCGCATGCGCGGGAGATAGTAGTAAAGTCGCGCATGTGCAGTTAATTTAAAAAAAAAGAAATATATTTTTTCATGATTTTTTCTTTTGTAATATTAAGATATTATTACCTATTTATTCACTTGAACAAAAAATAATTTTACTTACTTGACTACTGAATTGTTATTTACGTCCAGCTTTAAACTTTAATTTGAAATTTTGTATTATTAGCGCCTCTCCACACTGCATGAATATTGAACCCACAGACTAACTAGTAGATTGAAACTACACTAAATGACACACTGTACGGATTGCAGTACAGTTCAGTTGAACATAGTGTATGTTCGGAATGAGCAAACTAGTACGTAGTACATATACATCGATGGCTGTATGCAAATACCTTCATTCCTAACAGTTTTAAATATTTTACATGCCACTAAATAGCCCGGCAGACGTTGTTCTGCACTTACCGAATCACAGTGTTAATCTAGAATTTATTAATAACTAGCAATCCTCCCCAGCTTCGCAAGGTTGATTTCATACACAAGTCCCATTCAAACAGAAACAAAAAATATCATCAAAATCGGTCGGGCTGTTTTTAGTTTTAGTGAGACTACCAGACAGCAGTTGATTTTTATAAATAGAGGTTATATCACATTGCCACCTATCGGATTAAGATTTGATTTTCTTACCTGGCTGTTAACCAACTTATATTGTGAATATGAACCGTTATGGTTCATAAATATAGAATTTGTTAATAACTTAATTACAGCGCTACCGAATCCTATGAATCATAGGAACTATCGTCTCGACAAAACAAATATGTATTGTGATATATATTATTGTGAAAATATGACCTCCATCGTTCAAGTCGTTCAGTAGTTATGCGATCACTAACAGACCCTGGCTGACACACTGCCGTTTGTCTTGATAGGCGATCATGATGAGCTGAAGCGGCGCGGCGCTTGTTTATTTCATAATCTACATATACCTAGTCAGGTCATAAATTCTGTCACATGTTTAATATAAAATAATTGAAACAAGTTTATTCATTATGTAACCATTTATATACCAAAATGAACTTAACAAAACATAGATTCTTATGACACTAAAGTTTATTCAAAATGACCTCCGTGATTTTGAATACAGGCCTTCAATCTGCGCGGCCAGTCGTCTATCGCAGCACGAACGAGGTCCATGTCAATATCGGCGGCTGCCTTAATCAAGGATGTCTTGATTGATTTCAAATTGGGATGAGGCTTTGAGCACGCCTTTTCCTCCAAGTGTTGCCATATCTTGTAATCTAACGGATTCAAATCTGGACTGGAGGAGGGCCAGTCTTCGTGCCGGATGAAGTCGATTTCACGCGCCGCCAGCCAGTCTTGTGTGCTCTTCGCTCTATGAGCTGGCGCCGAATCTTGTTGGAATACCCAGTGCCTGTTATTGAACATGGTATGAGAAACAGGTTCCACAAGGTTCGTCAGGACTGTATTTTGATACACAACTGCATTCGTTTTTACACCTTTCTCACAAAAATGTACCTCTGTTAAGCCCCAATAAAAAACTCCCAACCATACCATGGGCGAGGATGGAAAATGTCCTCGTTGGACACGCGGAATACGGTTGCTTGCTTCTTCACTACTGTGTGCGTACACCTTATCATTTTGTTTATTGTAGCTCTCTTCTACGGTAAAAATTTTTTCATCCGAAAAAAGAATTTCCCGATATTTTTTTCCCGCGTACCGCTTCAACAAAGCGCGGCATCTCTTCTGTCTCAGGTCCATTAGACGAGCATTCAAACGATGTCCTGTTTTTCTTCGATATGCCCGAAGCCCTAAGTCTTCATTTAACACCCTTTTCACCGTGGTTCTGCTTAAACCCATCTGAAGGGCCAACAGTTTCTGCTTACGTTTGGGATTTCTTTGAATTCGCGCCTTCACAGCTTTTATCACTGCTGGAGTCCTAACAGACCGAGCGCGACCACTTCTTGACCTGTCATCTACACTAGAGTCTTCATTGTATCGTTTGATGGTGCGATAAACGAATCTTTTGGTTATATTAAAATTTTTCAGTAAATCAAAAATTTTAATCGGCGCGTAACCGCAACGATGCAACGCAATAACTGCAACACGGTCTCCTTTAAGCGTCCACTCCATGTTTAAAAATGAGTAAAATTCTAAAAAGTTGTAACACGAAAATTTTCGTGTACATTATTTTAGCATATTTATATTATTACAGTCGATGAATAGACATCAGTGCGCCATCTAACGTCATTAGTCCGAAGTAACTAGAAACGTATATTGACGAATCGAGCTAGCTAATTGCATGCAATTGACCTTTCGTGTTAGTTCGAAATCCTACCACGGATCGACGGTGGCGCGTAGCCCAAGGGAGGCCTAGTCTTTTTGAGCGAGCCGTTGTAATGATCGGACACGCACATATATAATTTTTGAATCGAAACGCCGGAACATGAATTTAAAGTGACGAGTACTTGGGCGTACGGCCCCTTAAACACAATGTCTACAGGCAGTTTAATGTGTTGAAACACATCATCCCATAAATTGTAAGTACTTAATGTTTTTGTCTTCTTAAAAGCACATGTGCTCTAATTAACGGTACATGGTATTTCATAGATTCTTTTGTATTGTCATAGGGGTCCTTAGTCCTTACTTTGAGTATGGTCCATTATCAAGTTTAACTATGTGAACGAGGCGAGACAGCTTCAACTGGTGGCTATATTGGGACTGGGCGGTCTGGAGACCGCGACCGGAGTACACCTGGAGGACATCTGTTACCTCACTGCTTCGCGGGATTGACCATAAACAGTGTAATATTGTGTAATCCACCAGGTTAGTCAAAACCTCAGTTCCCAGTGTATTTTAAAGTGACAACTTGATATTTGGGGCTATCTGTATGAACTTTAGAAGGAAATAAACTACTTTTTGTCTGTATATGTAACTTTGAATTTTCATTTACTAATCATCCAACAACAGGCGCCCTGGGATACTTTTATTTTGATACTCGAGTCTCTTAACTCTCCGATGACCGTAGCCGGTGAGTAACGCCCTAAAAAGTGTTATAAAGTATACAGTTTTATTTTCATGAACAATTCGAAATTCGAATTCAATAAACATTTTTGTGGCCAGCATTCTAAAAGAAAAGTTTTTACTGTGTGACAATACTTATGACCTGACTGTGTATATTAAAATCATAAAAATTTTGTATGTGATTTTGTATATGTCCGCTTTTAAAAAATATTTTTTGGAATAGAAAAACAATCAATCAAAGTTCAACCTTCATTTAGTATATATTATATTAATATGCACTGTTATCAATTTTAGGATTATTAAGAATGAATAATAAACTGCAGTTTACTATAAAGTTGATTGCCTTTATCAATGAGCAGTTTTGGATTGGAGCACTAAATTTTAAACGTAATTATTTAACGTGTCAATGTTAAATACCTTCAGCAACAGTAAACACAGCAAGCTTGTTTAATTGCCTTGATATCCAGACGCACCTGCTTAATGAATTCGGTCTTTGATAAAAAGTAAATAGGGATTGAATCTATGTAATCTACAAAGGTAAAATTGTCAAGAGGCATTCGTTTCATACGACTGATTAAAGGTAAGGGATTTCTATTGGATAATAGCTTTTACTTCATTGATTACCGATTTGTTATGAAACCTAAATATCTATAAAAAAAATTAAAATTCTTTACGGATTTTTTCTGGATATACTTTTATTTAAAATCGCTTGCATTTAAAAGTACTTTGTTTCCATTTAGAAAGTAATACATAGGTACTTATGTATATTATAATGTGATGTAAAAAAAATTAAGATTCAAATAACTAATTTTACCAATAGTACAACACGCAAAAAATATATAGAACATATAAAGAAAAGCAGGATAGGATAGAAAAGGCTAAAACATGATAAATAAAATAAAAATTCGCAACTGCATTATGATTTTTCATTATGACCTACTATTTGTCTTATAAAATGAGAATATTGGGCTTATAATTGATACAAACAACGTTATGTACAAAATTCAAAAATAACGAAACCAAACGTCAAAATAAATCCACAGCGTGACATTTTAACGTCATTTATTTTGACGTTAACCATAATAGCTTTATTATGGTTGCATCATGAATGAGTCAGCTTGCCCGAGAAAGGACCACGCTCACATAATAACAACGAGAAAGAGCAATGTAACACTGCTGTGTCTCGAATGGTGAATGACAAGAACCGGAGACCCTTTTTTCTAGTAGCGAAACATTATTAGACTTCAGAGATTCAAGCGCATCCTCATTTAGAAGTATGATCTGTGTTAAATAATAATATCTATGGATCACACTATCCATTTATTACCCATATTTTTAAATTAACTTTAAAAAGTAAAAATTTCACTACAAAGATCCAAAAAGAAAAAATAATTTCGGGGCTTTAACCAGTCTTCTATACAACTAATATGTCTTAGCACCAACTTCAGAATGTTCAAATAAATAAAATATTTTATCTTATTTTAGTGTTTATATAATTTTAGTTCAAATAACTAAAATAATAAAATTATTTATTTATTTTAGTTCTTTGAATTCGACTTTTAATTTTTAGAGATCTTTAGAGTTTTGAGTCCACTAAGGAATACCACAATTTCAACGTAGTCTAAATAGTTACACGATAAATGTCGTAACCTATTTTGCCACCCATAGTATTTCCTCCAAATATACTTGTATATGAGACCACCCCTAAATTTTTAATAATGGATTCATATAATAAAAAAGCCATCAAAATCGGGTTACGATTGACGAGGACATCACGTAAAAAAAATACAAAATAATACAGTCGAATTGTAAAGCATCTACTTTTTTGAAGCTGGCCAAAAATATGATTTACCAGGTGCACGAACCGGACCACTGAACCTCAGAATCTCTGTGGTTCTTTATAGAATAAACTAGAATAAAAAAATACATGCGTGAGTGTCGTGAAACACTCGGTTGGACCGAAGTTATTGATAAACGTATTATATTATTGATTAACAAATACAAATAAATGAAATACTAGCATCTATTAAAATGAAGCATCATTTAAAATAATATTTCTTTCATTTCAAGATAAGAAAAAGTGCGAGGAAAATGGATATTATTATTCCATCTCGCTTCCTTACAGCCATCTACACTACGTCAGAAGGAGTCTTGGCGGAAAAATCTTACACTTTTTCTCACCTAGCCCCCATTAGCCAAATTTGTACCGTCCGTAAAGAACTTCGTTCCAAAACATTCTTTACATTTTAATAATTAAACTTATTATAAATATAAGTAGATAACTTGGATCTGATTTCATAATTATTAACTCAAGTGGGAACCATTCCACTCTAATTTATAATGTAACTTTACCTTTGTTAATAAATAAAATGTTTATTTAGGCTACAAAGTGTAGTTACAAAGAAGAATCATCGTCTATGGAATACTAAACAGAAACAAAGAATAAAGTATTTTTTATCGAGTTCAAAAAACGAGAAGGTCAAGTTAAGTAATATTAACATTTTTGACCTTAACTTAAAATTAAATTCTGAGATCTGAAACGCGAATTGGTCTCACTTTTACAATAGTGACAGTATTGATGATAAGTTGCGAATTTTCCGTAATACTAGTACTAGTACTTCATTATTAGTCAAAGTTGCGCCACTAAGTCCAGTAACACAGACGAACACCAGTGCCTTAGTTAACTCCTTACATTCGTTCTCATATTACAAATTATACATTGCTGCAAAAATCCTTAGTTCCTCGCCCGCCGCCTCCATTTTTATGCCGATAGAGTGCATAATCCATCAGGTCTATTTCTTGATGGACGATGTCTTTCCTCACTATAACAAGAACGGATTTCAAACTGGACGCGTTTCTATCGTACCCCGAAAGCTAAACCGTAAACAGAAATGCAGGGATCTTCTGAAGAGAAACCATAACAATTCGCCCACTGATGATAACTGGGAAAGCTTTAAAAAAAGAAAAGAGTTGCTGCAAGCAAGTGATACGCAATGCTAAACACCAACACTAATAATTCCATAGAAGCCCGTACTGCCCGAATTGCTGAAAATTTTACTAACTTAAAGTCATTACTAACTCTTTAGATTTATCTGTGCTTAACAAGTATTTTTATTCTGTGCCCTTAATGTTAGAAGTTAAGAGCAATACCATTATGGATACTCACTTTCATCCTTCACTATATAATACTTCCTTTAGCTATAAAGCAGCAACCGATAATGGTTTAAAAATTATTGTATGTGTTATTTCTAGTAGAGCTCTTGGTCCAAATGGTAACATGGTGATGTCAATATTGGACCAAATAGCTTCCTATCTTACTCATCATCTAGCACCTTCTCTACTACTTGGAAAGAAGCCTTTCTAAATCCTAATTCTCAAAATAACTCTTCTACTAACTTCACCTGCTACAGGCCAATGTCGATTCCTCCCTATTTCTCTAAAATTCTAAAAATTGTTGTTTCGATTAATCTAAATCAGAAAATTTGAAAACAACTACAATCTTTAAAACCTTTTATAGTTTTCGGTACATTTACAGATAAAAGTCACTGATGATATCCGCTATGACACTGATAACCGGCTGCTCACTGCGTGTTGCCAGCAATCCTGCAATCCCTCAGTTTGTTATCATCGGTTGTATATTGGATCATTTCCTAACAGGGACACTGGCAACACATACATGTTGATGTGTCTTTCTCCGACTGGTGTAATATTGTTGCTGGTGTTCCATACACAATGCGGTGTTTTATCTCTTTTGTATTTCTCTGTATTTATCAATACACCTTCTCCGTAATCAATTTTAGTATCATCTGTGTGCTGATGATGTGCAGCTTTACCGTCACTTCACTACTAACGATTTTAACCTATCTATCATAATCATCTTCATCATAATCATAAGAGCTTATCAACAAGCCCACACCTAAAAATAGGCCTCTCCCAAGGAATGCCACAAAGCACGGTCCTGAGCCACCTGTATCCATCGACCTCCCGTATCTATTACCACAACATCACTACATCTAGTGGGGGTCGCCCTACACTTCGTTTACCGCTGCGAGGCTGCCACTCGAGAACATTTCCCCATCGGTTGTCGGTTCTTCGAACTATATGGCCGGCCCATTGCCATTTCAACTTACTGATCCGTTGTTATACGTCGATTACTTTGATTCTACTATGAATAATATATTTTCATGAGTGTTCAATGATTCTCGGAAGTGACTGACCCGATTTAAGTGAATCTTTAAACCTAAATTGGTTAATATTTCTAGGGTGATTTCAATTAATTTAAAGAAAAATTTCCACCTTTAGGGGTGGCTAAAAGGGTATGAAGTTTTTGATATAAATAAAAATATTTAGGCGACTTTCTAGATATTTCCTTGATATTCTTATATTTTTTTTAGTCCATTTACCTATCAAAATATAAAAGTGATGTTAAAAATGTAAATGATTTGTAATATTTTATCCTATGAGAAACGTATATTATGATGACGGAAGATCATCAAAAAAATAATTAAAAATTTGATAAAAACTAAAAATAATAAAATAATTCTCACATAATAGCCTCTGAAGTCGGCTAAATTTCAACTCCAGAAGTTATCATCTGGAAATTATTTTACATATTTAGTTTTTAAAGTAAAACCGTGGTAGCTCAGGGACTAAGCATTTACTGTAAATTTTACAGTATGCAGCTACCGGCGTTCCATCCCCGACTCCCCGCCGATACTATTAACATTGTTAATTGCAATTTTAAGTGCTGATTTAGCAGGTTACCGCGTGCTCGACGTTAAAGGAAAAGACGAATTGCCACAAACGACGTTTGAAGTCATCACGAAAACATATTCGGAAGAAATAAAGATACCTATACCTTGCATGTTGTTTTCTACATTCAATATAAATGGTAGACCACAACAAGCTGTTGCTTTTGATTCACATCTTATCACGTGAAGGTTGAAAGAGAAAACTTTAGGAAATGTTCAGAAGAAGAAATGTTACGGCGATAAATATCTAGTATTTATATCAGATATAAATACACTAACCATCCATTAGAAGTAGCCTCAAAGCTTCGAAACGTCTAATACTGTTCGCTTAAAACTAAATATAACATTTACCCTACTAATTGAAGAAGCCTATGTCCAGTGTGGACAGTTACTGGGCAATCGAGAATGCGGACATGAACTTTAATTGGATTTTAATTAAAAGTTGATTCGTTTTCATTTTATTTTCCTTGAGCGGGTATAGGTATAATACCGGGGAAGGTCAAAACTGATAAAAATTAAAGCAAGCCATAGCAATGCACGTAATTATATTATTTATACACCGATTAACATTGTTACCTTCAAATACGTCTACGCACTTTTATTATAGAACTAACGTGCAAGCGGGGATCAGACTTGAGTTGCCCGTCGTTTTTCATAGAAGTGTAGGTGATAGACGAGAACACATACCACCTGACGGTAAGTGGATGCTGTGGCCCATAAACAACTACGAGTACATTTATACTCGATTGCGTTGCCACCCCTGAGGACAAAAAAGGAATGTCTCGTTCTACAAAAAAATAAAGAATCAAAATGCAGATGCGTTGTCACCTCTGAAGGCTAAAATAGAATATCTCGTTACCAGTATAAAGGATCTCAAACTCTCTTAAAAATGATGCTGCTATTTAACGTGGAAGTGTCAAGGAGTAAGAGCGAGCCTACCCATTCGCGATGCAGCCATAATCCGAGTACTTACTACATACAACACAGGCTTATATATATATACATTTTATGTTCATGTACGAGAAATATAAATTTTTTCATAAATTTAATGACGATTATATAACATGTCCAACATCGACTAGGGAAATTACTTTCCAGTATTGTGAAAAGCTAATCTCAGGGTATGATTGCCATAGTACGTTTTGAGCGATCACCAATTTGGACACTATAATAAAAGAGGATGTACTTATCATAAGCGCCAACCACTCCATCCCGCCAAACGCTCTCCCCTGGGACCTTATCCTATGGCATGAGTGAAGAGCTTTCAGCAGTACATTTAGCTTAACGTCGAATTATAATCGCACCACATTTTCAGCGCAGTGCGATGACAATTCAACTATACCGTATTACATGTCTGTCACAATTACACACATAATGTAACGCCATGTTAACGCCAAAATAGTTTGAGTATGCAAACAGTATGCAAGAGTATGCAAAAAAAACAAACAGCAATATTGCTAATGACGATATACACTGGTCAGCTTTGTCAGAAAGCGAGCAGAATACTCTTATCTGCTTCTTCTAGCGGAATATTAACAACGTACAGATTTACTTTACATAACATAGCGGATTGAATGACTTAGATGGAATGTCCCCACTAGTTGCCTGCGTCAATCTTTATAATAATGTCCTCCAGACCGAATTTCGGTCCCGGCAGCTCGTCTCAGTGAAGACTAGCCATCTGCGTAAGACAGGTGCACTCTATATTTCCTCACTCTCATAGTCCGATATCACCACCACTTGAGAGAGACTAGACGCAGAACCAACGGCTTTACTTACTTTCCAAGGAACGGGAGTGAAACACCGCTTACTTCTGGACTCCATGCTGCTACTGAGAATTTCTTTACAGGAAAAACCCAATTTTTAATTTGAACCAGACGCGGAATCAGTCGATTTTTATACTGATTTAACAAGTGGACGTTTTTAGTACCACCCTTATCTTATCTACTCTCCGAAATATACGACGTAAGCCAACCATATTTACTATCCTTTCTTTAAGAACAGTCTAAACATACTAAAAATAAAATGTAAAAAATATCTATACTCTACTCAAGAAACATTTTTGGGTTTATGTCTTAACCTTTTTTTCTTGGTAACAAAAGCATACTGAAATAAACCCATATGTCGTCTCTATAATGGAACGTTAAGCTGTAATTCACGACGACAAAGGTGTCTGCATATCAATGTCCTCGTTAATTCTATCCGATTCATGCTCGTCTTATACCTTCATTGTATTGAAGGACAGTGGTGACATGATACATCAATTAGGCCAGATTATCCTACACATTATATCGTTTTGAAAACCTTTATTATAAGATTTATTATATATATACAATGATATACATATCATTGGAATTATGAATGATATTTTAGATGACCTGATTGTAGGTCGCTATAGATAGCTGTAATCAACTTCAAACAAAGATGGATTTGAAAAGGTTGAAATTCCTGATAGCCTGATAGCCTGTAAGTTTGTATTACCTTATAAACTGCGGTCACAATAGTAGCTATTCTAATTCTGGTCGGTAGAAATGGGTAAGGTGTTATCTACCCAGAAAACTACTAAACAGAAAGGGAGCCTAATTATATAGCATTTGAATGACCTTTTACACATTTCTCTAGCCTATTTATTTTACAGAACAATCAAAATTACATTTCTAATATAAATCTATTCAAACAAGGAATCACGATCTGGGGGCACGGCAGTGCCCCCGCCAAGTCGAGCAAAAAAGCGGCACGGCCGTACCATCCTTTTCTCGAAGCAGTTCAGGCCATTTCCGAAACCCTATAACTTCGTTATGGATAAAACTAGAAGCCTGAATTTTTACTATCCAAGTAGGCAGTGTATAAACTCGGTATATTAAAATTTTATTGAATTTGAACCAGTAGTTTAAGAATTATAACTAGTCAAAGTTTCTTAATTTTGTCACTCACTGACTGACCGATCATCAAAACTCTAAGGCACTTCTAGCAGACATAGAAAATTCAAATTTGGAATACAATTATTGTTTAATACATAAATCAAAGAAAAATTAAAATATTTTACAATTTCGGTCCAGTTTTCGAGATACACCAACTGCATAAATAACTTTGTAATCCCATATAAACATATAGTATTACAAAGTTACATTTGCAGTGAATGAATAAGTGTACCTATATATGTATAATGGAATACTAGGTGTAAATAGCTACCTAGATATAACTAAAAAATCTACAAATAAAAAGTAAATGCCATCAAAAACATAACTTGTATAAAAAGCTAAGTCTCGCAACTCAGTTCTTCTACCGTAAAAAGCTGTGAGATCCATGTAATACCAAGTCGGTTAATTTATTCAGTCCATAGATTGATACATAGATTGACTTGGCAATCGCACTAAACAATACCTAATTATAATAATATGTATTACTTGTGAGATATATTGTATGTGTTTTCATGCGATTGCCAAGTCAATCAATGTATCAATCTGTGGACTGAATAAATTAACCGACTTGGTATTACATGGATCTCACAGCTTTTTACGGTAGAAGAACTGAGTTGCGAGACTTAGCTTTTTATACAAGTTATGTTTTTGATGGCATTTACTTTTTATTATCTGTGAATAGACCAGAACAGCATTCAATAAACGATGTCAGGCTTGCTGCATAAAATATTTATCAGATTGTCGAGCCATTCAGATACTGCCAAGAAGATACTGTAACTTCTTGTCTGGAAGTCAGATTAAACTAGGAATCAAATATTCATGACATATTGGTAGATTTTTAATATCTTAAATAATGAGTGTAAGATTTGGCATATTTAAAGGTTATATGGAGAGAGAGTGCAGAATACTAAGAATTTATATTAGTATGTGTTACAAATACGTTAAATTAAATGAAATACAAACATTGCTTATTTCATATTGCCAATGTAAAACACGTCGTAAATGTCGCATGAACAAACTATGTCGTTTGTTGTTACTCGTAGTATGATAATTTGTCCAAGGTTTGGTGATTTTATAACGTAGTGATTATATACTTGTTCGCGAAAAGCGCTAGTGTCAAGCATCGACGCTAGATGGCACTCGGCTCGGCGCGATACGGGATGAAGTTCGGCCGAGCGCGTTGAACGGTGGGTGTCAAGAACGCGCTAGAAAAATTGGGAGTCCAAATTTATCGCTGCGAGAAATAGCACGCGGTCTATTTTGTCGGGAACTCGTAATGATAGGCACGTATAGTAAATATACTGACTGGGAATTGTAGCGCGTATTCTTTGCTGAGAGCGTCACCCGGGACTTTTAGGTTTAACGCTGAGTCCGTATAAGTGGATTCGACTGTATTAGTTACTAGTGTGGCATTTGATGTTCTAGAAATAACTGTTGCCACGCGGAACGGTAGTGACCTTTGATCCGGTCGCGCGTGTTAAGAATTATGACAAGCGAGAGTTAGTGGCTTCTGTAAGGTAGTTAATCGTACGACAGAGTTAAAGAACTGTCATCGTAGAAAACGAAGAAAGTGACTGAGGAAAGAGACCGTAGTTTGGAGAGGTGCTGAGGGCCGAACTGCTGCAGAGGGTAACGGTCTAATAAGGTCAATAACACTACCAGCCACACCCAGATACACATCACTGACCCTTACTTTCCTAGCACTATACATCCACACGCAACCTGACTGAATCCTGAGGGACCAGTCGCTTTGGATAGAGGTAAGTAAGCTCCCTTTATTAGAATGTAACGCTCCCCCCTAATTGTTTATTGTAATTAGAAACTTTTCACCTTTGGCCTGTAGCAGGCCCGACCAGCCTCTGCTTGTAGGTTCTCCGTCTATGGGCCCGCAGGGGACCCTACTCCTGGGATAAGGAGCTGCTGGCCGTAACAATACTCTTTGATTGATTTGGGGAGTAGCCATAGCACTGTTTTCCATTTACCAGCATGGCGACGGCACGGCGACGACGACGGCAACGACACGGCTGCCGGGGCAGCAAAATGTATAAAATGTATGAAATATATGGCATGTTTTTCCACTTACCGGCGCTGGCGACGGCACGGCGATGACTCCCACCGATGCCATCGCCGGTGCCGTGACAGCAAGCTCCTCACTGTAGTCGGCCGACAAAACTGCATGTGTATTGTGTACGTACTTACTGCAGCCGTGTGCGTGTTTGCGTGTGCGCGGGTCGAAATAGAAGGGACGCGTTGAGATTGACACTCGAAATTGACTTGTGAAATGATGAAATGTCTCTTCGTTCACTCGGAAGTAGTTGAAATATTTTTTAGTCTATTTCCAACTTTTAAAATATGTTCCTTCTAAGTATTTTATTTTTAAGATTAGTTGAATTCAATATTTGACTTCTCTGCATTGATTATAATTTCGTCTTAAATATAATGGATATGGCAAACAAATACGACGACTTGACGAGACTATTTTTAAGTTCTGTTGAACAGTCTGCGTTAGTACTGCCCAAAAACCGAGACTTAGACCGGCAACGGCACCAGCGCGGTGGAAAAACGAAGCCACGGCGCCGTCGCCGTGCTGGTGCCGTGCCGGTATATGGAAAACCGCAGAAACGGAGGCGTTTCCCTCTATTAAAGTATAAGTCCATGCGTACAATAAAAATAGTTGCAGCCGCAATGCTCACTAGACTAAATAAGGATATCGGAAATGATCCCTGTTCCATTGACAAATTAATTATATGGGCAAGAGGTCGGCTTAAATCAATTGCACATGCCTTTAGAACACGTGTGTTTATTCCATAATGTCCAACTGCATTTCTGTTTTTAAGTGATAAAATAATAGAAGCTATTTCATTTTCATTGGTTGTGGTGAGGAATATTGAATTTTTATTGAATGGAATGTTAATTTTAGCAGTTTAAATTGTCCTATTCTAGGTTCGTTATTTTTTTATTACATTAGGATTACTATATTTTATGTCCTTTATACTTATCATGTCAATATCATTATATTCTTTATCATTATTTAAATTATCATTGATAATATTCCATGTCGCTTTACATTTATTAGAAGCATTATTTATAATTCTTTGGTTTTGTAATTTTTGAGCCCTATAAACGCACTTTTTGAGTATTTTATTGTATTTTTTGTATGCGTATTTTTTAGATAATCTGGAACTTTTATTGCTTCTTGTATATTGGATATATAGACGCCACTTATTTTTGCACGTGTCAATTGCCTTTACTAAGCCATTTCTGGTATCTGAATTTATTACAGATATTAACAAGATTTATTGTCAAAGTTGACCTATGTGCAGAGTTTGTTAAATAGATCAACATTGTTATGCAATTCGTTGAAAGCTTCATTAGCATTTTATTATTATATAATTCTGAAACAGATAGGGCAGACATATAAATTCAAAATTCCAAAATTCCAAAATTCTTTATTCAATATCTTAAATTTAAATACATTAACTAGGCTGGGGTCTCCTTTTAAGTATATCAATACCTGTGTTAGGGGACCCCGCTCTTCCATAACAATTTTATAATACTTATAAGATTTAAATTTAACGTGTGTGCAAGTGTGTGTGTGTGTGTGTGTGTGTGTGTGTGTGTGTGTGTGTGTGTGTGTGTGTGTGTGTGTATGTGTGTGTGTATGTGTGTGTGTGTGTGTGTGTGTGTGTGTGTGTGTGTATGTGTGTGTGTCTGTGTGTGCGTGTGTGTGTTTGTGTGTGTGCTTGTTCTTCTGTCGCAATTTCTGGGGTTGTATTTCAGTGTCTTGTGCAATCTTAAGACAGAGTTAAGGATATACAGCCTCCTAACTGAAAGGTGGTCACATAGAGAGTACAGATCTTTAGTAGGGAATCTGTAGGGCTTAAAGTGCATCACCTTTAATAACAATCTCTGTACTCTTTCCAGTTCCAGAAACTTCATTTTAGTGGCCCCTCCCCAAACCGGGATACAGTACGTCAAGATAGATTGAGCTAATGAAACATATATTTGGCTCAGTAAGTTCTTATCTCTGACATGTCTAAGTGTTTTAAAAATCCATATGAGTTTTCTTATCCTAGTCATCATCAGTTCCAGATGTGCACGCCAGGATAGACGCTGATCAATTATTACTCCTAAATATTTTGTTTTGCTTACTTTTAATATTCTTTCACAAATACAGTCAGAGTTTGAGAGTTCAGGACATGTATGAATTTTGATTTCAAATTTGGTTTTCGTTTGTGAGTTATTATAATTTGAAAAAGCTATATAATTAGTTTTGGTGGTGTTGAGAGTTAAGAGATTAGAATTTAGCCAGCTAGCTATCTCGGTGAGACCTCTCTCTGCAATTGAACGAACATCATCCCAGTTGCGCCCCTTAAAAACAACAGCCGTGTCATCCGCGTAAGAAAATATCTGTCCACCTCTGATTTTCATACTACATAGATTGTTAATATATATTAGGAAAAGGGTCGGACCAAGTACACTACCCTGGGGAACGCCAAAAGTTATATCACAGTGCTCACTCACGTAGGATCCAATTCTAACGCATTGTTCACGCCCAGTTAGATAGTCAACAAAAAGTTTTAAAGGTATTCCCCTTATACCTAAGCCTTCGAGCCTTTGTACCAAGGTAGGTACCGACACGGTATCGAAGGCTTTTTTCAAGTCCAAGAATACTGTTAGGCATTTATTACCTTTTTCGACATTATCTACGATAAGAGAAGTCAATGCAGTAACAGCATCTTCGGTGGAAATCCCTTTTCGAAATCCGAATTGGTGGTCAGAAAGTAGGTTGTATGTATTTAAGTAGGATATTAACCGATTATTTAAAAGTATTTCTAGAACTTTTGAGATGGCCGGTAAAACAGAGATAGGTCTATAGTTTGATGTATCTTCCATGGCGCCAGACTTATATACCGGTGTTATTATTGCTCGCTTTAGGGCAGTTGGAAAAATACCCTGACTAAAGCAAAGATTTGCCAAATGAGCTATCACAGGAGCTACATGTTCCTTAGCGAGTTTCAAAAATCGTGTTGATATATCATCCCACCCAGTGGCACTCTCAGATTTAAGGTTTATAAGTAAAGCACTTATCTCTTTTGAATCAGTTTCCAAAAGTACGAACGATGAGGCTTTTGAGTTAAGTGGTACACTAGCATTATGCTGTTGTGTGTATTTCAAAGTGATATTTTCAGCTAGAGTTTTACCAATATTTGCAAAATAGTGGTTCACGTAATTCGTCGATTCTTGGGGAGATGATTTTATCTCTAAAAGTTTAATATTTTGTGTCTTATTTTTATTTCGCTGTGTTATATTGTTAATTATTTTCCATAGTGCTTTAGGATCTCTTTTACTCTTAGAAAGCTGTTCCCTCTCATGCTTACGTTTAAGTTTTTTTATTAAGTTATTACAATAATTACGATATCTCCTGTATGTTATTTTTAAAATTTCGTTTTCCGGGTCATTTCGTAGCTTTTTTTGCATGTCGTTGCTATTTCTGATACACCTCAATATGCCTAACGTCATCTAAGTTTGATTAGACGATTTTTACATGGAATTATTTCTCTTACGGTATTCTCTACGAGACAATTTTTTAGTGTACTTATTAATAGGTCAGTTAAAGTAGATGGGTTATTTATCGATATTAAATTTTCTATTTTACCATTTATTAAACTAGACAAAGCATTTTCATAGTTTATTTTTGTTTTAATTGTAGGACATTTATTTGATTTACCTACATTAGACAGCCTCAAAAATATCATACAGTGATCTGTAATGGTAAAATTTAAAACAAAAATAGATGCAGTGTGACAATCCTTATCTATCTTCAGAATAAAATGATCCAAACAGTTCTTGTTCCTTGTTGGCAAGTAATGGCCCGGTAACAATCCATAACTCACCAACATGTTAAGATAATTGTGTCTATTTGTGCGCTCATATGTTTGTTCTATATCTTTAGTGATGATATTGATGTTTATGTCACCAGTTATAATTAAATTTTTACAAGACCCTATAGTTATAAGGTGACTGTTTAAGGAATTTATAAAGTCATCTGCATTATGGTTTGAAGGAGACCGATAGATAGCAAGGATTTTAAAGTCGAGTATAGATAGTTGTAGGCAAGATGCACTCACCAGTTTTATTTCTTTGACACAAGCTTTGTGACTGTTTTTGACATATACTACCACTCCGTCACAACGATTGACATGATTTACCGTAAAGTAAGAGGTATAATTAGGTATCAATGGTATAGGTTTGTTCTCGTTAAGTCTGCACTCAATCAAAACTATCACATCAATTGTAAAATTAAAGTGATTAAGAGTAATAATCAAGTCATCAATGTTACTGTAAATGCTTCTAATATTTTGTGATACGATAGTGAGATCGGTGTTTGTTACATGTATGTATTTTGTAATATCCTAAACTTCACATACTCTTGATTGTGCAATTTCTGCATTGTCTATTTCCTTCATAGATGTAAGGATACTATTCATTATTTAAATTAAAGAAACAGTCGAATTGCATTCCCAGGTCTAGGGATATACATATAATTTGGTCCGTATTGTTAAAAATCAATATGAAAGTTTTGCTTTCTTTCAAACTAGATGTATGAGGTAATGTAAGAATGATTACAAATGTATATATTTTAAAGTCTTGTGTGGGTGTGTCTGAGTAAATAATGTTAAGTATAGGGTTGTGTTGTGATTGTGATTGTATGTACAGGTAGTATTTTATTATATTTATGTTCAATATGTGTAGGTGTGTGTTAGTGAGAAATGTATAAGGAGTTAACAAATTAATTATAATTAAAAACATAAAAAGTACACTTCGACTTGATGCATTATTTTTAAAGAAACAAGTAAGATCTTGTCATTTTTCCTGCATTAAACTGTGTATTTGTGACTCATATTTAATAAGAATAATTGGCGAGTTTTCATCCTTTCTTACATAAACTCTCCCATATGCTGTCCAGCAGAATTTGTAAGCCTTCGATTTAGCGAGGTCTCGCGCAATGAAGAAAAGCCGGGCTCCTTTAGCAGTTAATTGTTCTGAGACATATATAGGGGTGTCTGTGTTTTTGGTGAAGCCTAAATGTCTGGCACAACGTTTTTCTTTATGTTTTGCGTTGTGTGTTTAAGTCATCTTCAAGATTTCGGTCTTCAAAATAGTTGATACGGTTTCAACAATAATTGGCGAGTTGCCCTTTACCTCTTTTTTTCCACGTACCCTGTAAATGTCCCTGATATCTGATTTTTCTATTTTATAGTTTATCGATTTAGACAAAGAGAAAACCATGTTTAGTAGACCTTCTTTCGTTTCTTTAGGCGCTCTAGGAACATTTTTAATCTCTATGTTTGCTTTACGAGTTTCTCGTTGAATGTCCTCAATTTTGTCTTCCAGCAGTTTAATATATTCTTTGTCCTTCTTAGCCTGTTCCTGTAATTCCTGAATTTTTTTCTTAAATTCTTCATTTTGTTCTGCAAGGAAGGACATGGAGTTCTCAATGTTTAAATTGGTTTGCTTAATTTCCATAAGCGCCGGAGTGATCTTTTTGAGTTCATTTTCTTGTGTATTAAACATTGATTGAATCATTAATTTTATTTCATTCTTAAAGTCACATAAATCACTCATAGTGACCGACTCATTCTCCCTTTTTCTCTTTATACGTTGAGATGTGTAGTTTGGGGGTGTAGTAAGAAGACACTCCGCATCTTGTTCAGCTTGGTTCAGATACAGCTTTATTTGCTAAGTGCGCCATTAGTAGTACTAGGATAATATGACAGCAAAGCGGTCTTAGTAGTGTGTAAGCAAAGCAAGCAAAAGAGACAGTAAAGCGGTAGGCGCTAAGGCGGTCACTTCTGGAGGACGTGTAAACCTTGGGGGCGGGTCCAACTCAGCAAATAGCTTAACAGGGCGGGCGGAGCCACCAAGAGTTGCAAAGATGGTGGAGGCTGCGCGCGCGCTGACTTATTCGCGCAAAAATGTGTCGTGGTAATACTAGGACAGCAACGCTCACCTGTATGGGGCGTCCGTAAACTTGTTCTGCTCTTTTCGAATATTTTTCACTATCGACGCTTGGCAATAGAAGTACCAGGCTGTCAGGAAAGCAACGAATATTGCGTTTTAGTCACTGATCTCCTTATGTCTATGCACTCCTATTTTATGTTGTGTATTTTTTTCACTTTAAAAACTTAAATAAATTTTAATTTATAGAAATATGTGTACACGTCTGATAGCTTTTGCGTCCAGGAGGGAAGAGGATATAGTTTCTACACTTGATCAAGTTTTCTTCACTGTAGTCAAATGTCTGTATAGTACTGTATAGTACTCCTTTTTAATCAACTTCATTTTAAATGATATAGTTTGGGCTGTTTTATGGTCATATAGGCAAACAAGATGTGTGCCTGATTTGGCCTTATACATGTTACTGGCGATCTGGTCAAAACAAGCCTTTCCACGAGTTGCAGTATTTATGTGCACTTTTAAGTTACAGTTTTTTAGAATATCATTACAGTTTTGTTGTTTTTGTCGGGTTGGTTTTAATATGTATATATTCCAATCGTCGGTCATAACTATTTTATGTTTGGGTTTACTTTTACGTAAGTTATTCAAAAGTTCTTGGAGTTTTATAAAGAACAGTTTTACGTCAGAGTCCGGTGTCCGATAAATGTTAACAACTACCAACTTGGACATAGGTATTTCTGCACCGCAGCACTCAAAACTCTTAGATAGTAATAACTCTTTGCAAATGTTGAATATTCTTGAGTCAAAGTGGCTTTTGACCAAAATGAATGAACAACCCCTTTTTCGTAATTTCGTGAATAGTAAGCAGCTAATTTGTAGTTCGGTATTTTAAGATTTAATTCATCACCGCTTTGAATAAATGTTTCACTCAAGTATAACAAATGTATGTCTAACTTTTTATCCTTGAATTCTTCCAGTACAGCTTTTAAATAATCTGATTTATTAAGAAGTCCGGCAACATTTTGATACATTATTGTAAAGTTGTTAAGAACAAAATAATTCTTCCCTTTTCAAGTAATTTTTATTCGGGTGAATTTTTTGTGGTGTTATTTGGGGGTCGTTTGTTTCTTTTGTTTCTTGGTTATGTGATATCTCAGGATGCAAATGAAGTATCTCATTTGGTACATTAGAGTAGCATTAGGCAAGGGATTATTGGAATTTTTATTTTTAGAATGTGTCTTAATTCCTTTTCTAACATTAATGAATTCATTCTTATATTTTATGTAATCAATTTCGATATTTATTTTGAATATCAGCTTTTGTAGTAGTGTTTTAAAATTATTATGTTTATATGTGTTCATGTCAAAAAATGTACAGTTGTTATATTTCCTGCTCAACATATGAAGATCGTTACTTAGTTTTTTTATACTAAGATTTCAATTTGTCTTTACATTTATTAGGAGACACTTACAGTTCTTGTATTTAACTAGAAAGTTGCATACATTACTATATAATAGATATGGATCTCTGTCATTAGAGCCTACAGATAAAATTATTATATCGTCTCCATTCATATTCTCAGGAAATACATTCGACATAATGTCCAACAACATGATATTCAAGTACTCGTATTTTGATCCCCAAATTGCGTATTTGCTGATCTCCTAGAATAAAGATATTTCTCTTCAATGATAGGTTTGTTTCGGCAAGTTTTTCCTTGTTTTCGAAATTTCCTGCAGAAATTTTATCTATTAAGTTTGTAGAAGTAGGTTTTCTATTTTCCTTTCCGCTATAATCAATTTCGATTGTAGATTCAATATCTTCTGTTTTAATTCTTCCAAATCATGTACCGTCATAGTTCTCTGGACACTTCCATTAAGTCTTGTATTACAATTGTCTTCATCATACTCATCCTCCAATGAAGTATCAGCCAGTGATTCAAATAAGTTTGACGTCGAGATATTTATAACGCACCTATTTCTATTAGTGACATGCTCATGCTTTGAGCACTTTCCACATCTTTCAGTCATTTTGCAAAATTGGTTAAAAGATATAGAGAAAAAAAAAACACAAAAATAAAAGAAATTTGCTATGCGAGATTCCAACTCCAGATGCCACTAGATAGGTGCGTATTCCAAGTCCGTCACTATGATCGCTAAGCTACTCTTGCTACTAGCATACAGGCTGAAAAATGCATACAGCTCGATGCATTACAGATTGTCGGAGTAATTTCTTGTGACCATATAAGGCAATAATGTTCCCAGTCGAGCAATCGATGAGTCACACGTTAACACGACACAGTGTAACAACAGTATATTTTGGTTCTTTACCACCTTTGCACTGCTTTCAAATCACTTATTTACAGAAAGGATCTTCTGAAAATATAACACAGTCTCTTCAATTTTGTAGAGGAGTTGTTCTATATAGATTTTATAAGGAAATTTGGACTTTTTACAACGTAAATAATTATACACATACGAAGCAATACATGTTAACGTGCGCTCGCTCGCTCGGGGGCATTCAATCCTCCAGTGATGACCTATGGATCTAAGACGTGGTCTTCCACTGCTGGCTGTATGAGGAAGCTCAAAGTCGCTCAGCAAGCTATGGAGAGGGCTATGCTAGGCGTTTCTCTGCGTGACTTAAAAACGAGTATATCCGCAGTAGAACCAGAGTAAACGACATAGCCCAAAGGATTAGTAAGCTGAAGCGGCAATAGGCCGACCATATAGATCGAAGAACCAACAACCGATGGGGAAGAAAAGTTCTCGAGTGGCAGCCTCGTACCAGCAGGCGAAGTGTAGGACGTCCCCCTACTAGATGCAGTGACAACCTGGTAAGACATGCAGGAAGTTAATGTGCACCCATTAACTTCCTGCATGTCTTACCAGGTAGCTCGGGACCGTGCTTTGTGTCATTCCTTGGGGAAGGCCTATTTTCAGCAGTCTACTTGTGAAGGGCTGTAATGATAATGATGATGATAACACTAAGGCCAAAGTGATGCACAGAGTAGAGATTGTCGCCAAAGAATTTTAAAATATTACTGACAGATTAACTAAATCAGCTGTGAATTTTGTGTGATTTCAAATGCTTGTATTTAATAGTGTGTGCAGTGTATGGATATACGCTTCAGCGGCTCGGGATATTAATACCAGCATGCTTAAAAAGAAGTATAACTTTGCCTCCAGGTGCTTCAATATAGTTATTGCCAAGGCCAAGTAAAGGCATATTACCAGAATCGGCGAGAAATTAGTTCGCCTTCCTTCGGGAACCCGTGTATTATGGTCTCTCGCCAAGGCTGTCCAAGGAAATATCTGTAAGCCATCACTTCCACTTCTGCACGGGGAGGACGACTCACTGGCCCACGCCGCAAAAGAGAAAGGCAACACTTTTGGCTCTCTTTTTGCGTCCAACTCGACTCTCGTTTACGAAGGAACACCGACCATTCCACGGTGTGCGTGCTCTATGCCTAATGTACGATTCACGCAGTACTCGGTATGCAAAGCACTCCTCTCCTGGACATTCACAAGTCAAGTGGGCCTCACGGAATCCCCCCCAATTGTGAGCACGTGTGCTCCAGAGTTGGCACAGGTTCTAACGCATCTTTTCCGGAACTCCTACTCCTTAGACGTTTTTCATGGAAGACAGCTATCGTGCACCCGATTCCTAAAAAAGATAACCGCTCTGATCCGTCCAACTACAGGCCTATCGCCATCAGCTCCTTGTTCTTGAAAATAATGGAGTCCACCATTAACTGCCAACACATGCAGTAGCTTGGGGAGCATCAGCTGATTAATAACCGCCAGTACGGTTTCCGTATCTTTTCCGTGATCTTCTTGTTTACCTAACACATTGATGGGTGCAGGCGATCGAGTCCAAGGGGGGGCTTTGGTGGTTAGTTTGGACATAGCGAAGGCCTCCGATCGTATTTGACACAAAGCGCTTCTTTCAAAGTTTCCTTCCTGTGGGCTTCCCAAGAAATTGTGCATCAGGATCACCAGTTTTCTGGCTGATCGTAGCATCAAGGTCGTTGTAGATGGTGCATGCTGTAATTACAAGCTTATTAACGCTGGTGTGCAACAAGGCAGTGTGCTATCACCAACGCTCTTTCTTCTGCACATGAATGATATTTTGCAAACAGGAAATATTCATTGCTATGCGGACTACAGCACTCAACATCATCATCATTACAGCCCTTCACAAGTCCACAGCTGAACATAGGCCTCCCCCAAGGAATGTCATAAAGCACGGTCCTGGGCCACCTACATCCATCATCTTCCTGCATATCTTACCAAGTCGTGACTCCATCTAGTGCGGGGATGCCCTACAGTTCGTCCGCCGGTACGAGGCCGCCACTCGAGAAACTTTTCCCTCATTGGTTGTCGGTTCTTCGAGATATATGGCCGGCCCATTGCCACTTCAGCTTACTAATCCGTTGGGCTATGTCGGTCACTCTGATTCTACTGCAGATATGTATCCTCATTTCTAAGTTTATCACGCAGAGAAATTGCGAGCATAGCTCTCTCCATAGCTCGCTGAGCGACCTTGAGCTTCTTCATGCAGCCAGCAGTGAAGGACCACGTCTCAGTTCCATACTTTTGTTCCACTGGCAACACTGACTACAGCACCGGTGCTTTATACACCGGCCGTGCCAATATTTTTCGGGAAAACTTCGCCGAGTATCGTAACATACTTATGTCTGAAGTCGAGACTTTGTTGAACAAAGTCTCAGATTAGGGGCTACTAGATTCAATTCTTCAAAAGTACAGATCAATCCCCAGAAGACAGAAGTTTGTCGCATCTTCTCATTTTCAGGGCACACACCTTGTTGCCTCAGCCAGTATCGGAATGAAGTGCAGTTTTGTGGTCACTTGGAAGAGAAAGCCTTCTTGGCATGCTCAACAGTGTGGGACAGTATTTCATGCCAGCACACCTGCAACTTTACAAGACGCAGATTCGGCCGCACATGGAATACTGTTCCTATCTCTAGGCCGGAGCTCCCCAGTGCCAGCTCCTTCCATTTCATCACATCCAGCGCAGAGCGGTTCGAATTGTCTGCGACCGAGCTCTTTCTGATCGGCTTGACTCACTGGCGTTGCGAAGAGATGTAGCATCTCTTTGCGTATTCTATCGTATCTACCACGGGGAGTGCTCAAAGGAATTGTTCGGACTAATTCCAGCCGCTCAATTTTACAATCGCACAGCACGACAGTACTCGTGATACCATCCATACCATCTGGATGATTGGCGGTCCACTACTGTTTACCTAGAGTTTGTTTAGAGGTTATCTTCTTCGCACAACTTAACTATGGAAACCACCAACAATTTTGCCGGACCGATACAACTTAAGGACTTTCAAGAAAAGAGCCTACTCTTTATTAAAAGGCCTCTCTTTTTAAAATCTGTAATTCCCCTGGTGTTGCAGTTGTTCATGGATGGCGGTAGTTACCATCAGGTGAGCCGTATGCTCATTTGCTGTCGTATTGCTCGTATGTTTCATATAAAAAAAAGTTGAAAGTAAAATAAAATGAATTAAATGAACACTAGTCGACCATTATTAATTATTATGATTATTTCATTGTAAAAAATAACTTTTAATAATAAGTAAGTCATCTTCAAAGAATTATAAAGAATACAATAATTTCATATTCCTAAGGTTTGAGTCGGTCCTACGATATAGTGTAATTATTATTCTGTTTTATTTTTTGTTTGATTAGGAATAACCCTTGATGTTTGATATAAACCTATTTAATACAAAGTATCACTAAAATCGGTTCTCTATTGTCAACCTATCACTTAACATACATACCAATATATATATAATAATCTACGATACATGCAAAAAGAAGATTGCTATACTCCACCAAATCTAGAAAATACCTTTTGACATTTCACAGTATACAAAGTCTATGTTCACAGTAATCATTCCGCAATAAGTTTGTGCAAGCGTACTCGCACGATTTAAATTGAAGTGAAATTATTTTAATACTGGAGTCATCATCATCATCATCATCATCATTACAGCCTTTCATAAGTCCACTGCTGAACATATGCCTCCAAGGAATGCCAAAAAGCACGGTCCTTAGCCACCTGCATCCATCGACTTCCTGCATGCCTTACCAGGTCGTCACTCCATCTCGTGGGGGGTCGCCCTACACTTCGCCTACCGGTACGAGGCTGCCACTCGAGAACCTTTCTTTCCCATCGGTTGTCGGTTCTTCGAGCTATATGGCCGGCCCACTGCCGCTTCAGATTACTAATCCGTTGGGCTATGTCGGTTACTCTAGTGCTACTGCGGATATCCTCATTTCTAAGTTTATCACGCAGAGAAACTCCGAGCATAGCCATCTCCATAGCTCGCTGATCGAACTTGAGCTTCCTCATACGGCCAGCTGTGAAGGACCACGTCTCAGTTCCGTAAGTCATCACTGGCAACACGCACTGGTTGTACAATTTCGTTTTAAGGTTTTGAGGTATGTCTGACGAGAAGATGTGTCGTAGCTTCCCGAACGCTGCCCAGCCGAGTTGAATCTGTCGATTGACCTCTCGGTCGAAGTTGGACTTACCTAGTCGGACTATTTGTCCCAGATAAACATACGCATCAACAACTTCGAGCTTAGTGCTCCCAACAACCACCGGCATAGGTGTGACATGGACATTAAACAGTCCAGGAGCTTGAAAACGTCTTCCAATGCAGCGATGAAGAGTTTCGGGAATATAACATCACCCTGTCTGAGAGGTGTACTCTCTGCTTTTGGATAGATTTAGTACTCTGGTTCTGTACTCGGATAGCCATCGTAGTTCTACTGTACAAACACTTTAGCACTTTGATATACCGACAGTCAACTTGACACCGCTGAAGGGACTGCAGAACCGCCCAAATTTCGACGGAATCAAAGGCTTTCTTATGAGAAAACCTTTGATTCCACATACGCCAAACATAGTGGCAAATTGTACTCCTCGGACTTCTGTACAATTTGCTGAAGGGTATGTATGTGGTCTATGGTGCTAAAGCCCTTTCGGAAACTGGCTTGTTCGGGAGGCTGGAAGTCATCAAGTCTGCGCGCGAGACGATTCGTAATGACTCTCGAAAACGGCACGTAGACGCGGCTCAGAAGGGAAATCGGTCTGTAGTTTTTCAAGAGAGCGTTGTCACCTTTCTTGAAGAACAAGACCACCGCACTTCTGCTCCACGCCTCCGGTGTAACGCCACCATGGAGGACGGAATTAAAGAGCTTCTGAAGGACTTCAAGTACCGGTCTTCCACCTGCCTTCAGAAGCTCCGCTGTAATTCCATCCTCGCCTGGGGCCTTACCGTTTTTAAGGTGCTGGAGAGCCATTCTAATCTCGCTCAGACTGACGTCCGGGATATCTTCGGAATAGTGTCGGATGAGACTCGCTCTTGGATCGTTGCTCACACTTGCGTGTGGCTCCAACGATGACGTGTACAGCTGCCCATAGAACCTCTCAATCTCACTTAAAATCTCAGGTGTCCCGGAAACTATGCTGCCACATTCTGTCTTCAGCTTTGACAGTTGGCTCTTTCTGGCAGACAGATCTCTGGCAAAGACTTTGGAGCCTTGGTTCCGCTTGATCGCTTCTTCAATACGAGCTGTATTGAAGTTGCGTAAGTCCCGTCGCATTCATTTGGAGATCTGTCTGTTCAGTTGCCTGTATGCTGCAAAATCTGTTGAAGAATGTAGCTTCATCTCCCGTCTAACAGCCATGAGATTAAGAGTGTGATCGGAGAGTTTGTGTGTTCTTCTGCGGCGGGTCTTGCAGAACTTAGCTCCGACCGCATGAACAGTTTCCACGAGCTTGTCATTTATATCGTCTACTTCATTGCGGTCTTCTAGGCACCGAAAACGGTTTTGTAACTCGAGCTGAAAGGTTTCGGGACTTTGGAACAGAGCACGAGGGGGACGGAGCGTTGATTTCATTAGACGAAACCTTTCCAACTTAACGTTTAGGTTCAGTGTGCCTCTAACCATTCGGTGATCGCTACCAGTTTTCACCCTCGCGATCACGGAGACATCACTGAACAGTTGTCGTCTGGTCGTCATTATGAAGTCAATCTCATTTTTTGTCGAACCGTCGGGGCTCGACCAGGTCCACTTCATGTGGGGCCGCTTCTGGAAGAAAGAGTTCATCATAAAGAGTCCCTCTTTCTCCATGAAGTCGGCCAGCTGCTGGCCCCTCGGGTTCCGTTGCCCTATTCCAAATTTCCCTACCTTCAGCTCACCGTTCTCTCTTGTGCCTAGTTTTGCATTGAAGTCTCCCATTAACACCGTATATTGTGTTTTGGAGGAATGCATGGCTCTAGAGATATCCTCATACATTTCCTCCACCTCCTTATCGGGGTGTGCCGAGGTTGGTGCGTAAACCTGTATGACCTTCAGCGTTTGGTGATTCTGAGTATAAAGTACGCAACCCTCGTCGACACACTCCCGATCTTTACAACGTTGTTAACGAGAGACTTGTGGACGATAAATCCGACACCTCCTTGGGACCGTCGCCCTCCCGGTGATAGAGCAAGTTGCCGGATTCGAGGATTACCGTGTCCTCCCTCTCACTTCGGACTTCGGATAATCCTATAATATGCCAGCGCAACTTGTCTATCTCTTCTTCCAGCTCCACGATCTTCTCGTCAGTCCTCAGGGTGCGTGCATTGTACGTTGCCAGGTCGAGTCGTCTAAGGTGGCAACCGAACCTCCACCGGAGATTCTTAGCACCCCCTGCCCCACCGTTACCATGGTCGCCACCGTATCCAGGAATAGCGGGGCCGCCGGGGACTGGGGGCCGTCTGTTTGTTGCTTTAATCATTGGGGGGTATTTGCCATGGTTGCCACGCTTGGCGCGCGGGTTGGCAACCGCAGTTTTGTTATTGTAATTTTGGCTATTATCAGGAAGATGCTGCTGCCCATCTCCTGCCTGTTTCCCTTTGTCGCCTTTTACGACACCCACGGGAGGATATGGGGTAGTCGATATTCTTGACCGCCACTACACGGCATGATTGGAGTCGGTTGTGCATTTTATTTTTATTTTACCACTTGTTAAATATCCAATCCATGGGTTTACGGCCGTTGGCTGATACTAACATCGTCGCTGAATACTGCCGATATGGTACTTACGGGAATGGAACTCTTTATTTTATCATCCGTAGTGTCTATCGATGAGCACATCTAAGTGTTAATTTGGCTGTCGACCGACGGTTACCAGGCCTGGGTAAATGTTGTCAGTTGGGTCGACATTTAGCATCAGGTGGGATAATAGTCAAACAGTGGCTTACAATAGTTAAAAAAGCTTGTACTAAATTAAATTTATATCATCATAAAACAATAATATTTATGTTTTTTTTTAATGAAAAGTCATTGATCTGCTTTACTGCGAACACTGTAAGCCGCCAAATTGTTTTGTTCCTAAAAGAATTTAACTAAGTCCCTTTGTAAAAATTTCCTTCAGAGGCATGACCCCGTAAAGGCAAAGAATAAACAAATGTCTTTTTATGTACAAATAGATGCGTCATAGACAGGGACATTTTTTCATTCCAGCTGAGACAAATGTTTTCATCTTATTTATACTACATGCCTCGAATTCTTTTTTATGTTATGTAACGATTCAAGGGCAACATATTAAAGAATATAGTCAGATCCTTTTTATATAAGTATATGAAAAGGATCTGACTATATTATAGAGAGTTACACCTTTCTCTTTTACTTATTTGATAGACCTATAATAGTACCCTATAGTACCTTTTATAGCAGACCTTCTATGGATGATAATAATCCCTGGGAATGAGGTGATCTCTTCTAAACTATTTCTAATTTGTTATGTGTTATTAATTGTGTAACATACATGATTGGAAGCCGTTATTTAAAAAATACAGTTCCGCTGGGTTTCTTGCTGGTTCTTCCCAGGACAAAAGTTTTTTTTCCGAACCAGTGGTAATTAAACAAATGAGTGAGTTTCAATAAGTATTATTTTATAATCTACTCGTATACTGAATAAAAAATTTTCTAGTTCTATTTCTGTACAATATCTGGGGGCGCGCAGTGCCCCAGCCAAGTCGAGCAAAAAAGCGGCACGGCCGTACCATCCCTTTCTCGAAGCAGTTCAGGCCATTTTCGAAACCCTATAACTTCGTTGTGGATAAAACTAGAAGCCTAAATTTTCAGTAACCAAGTAGACATTGTATAAACTCAGTATATTTTAAATTTGATCAAATTTGAACCAGTAGTATAAGAATTAGAACTAGTCAAAGTTTCTTAATTTTGTCACTCACTGACCGATAATCAAAACTCTAAGGCACTTCTAGCAGACATAGAAGCTTCAAATTTAGAATACAACTATTGTTTAGTATATAAATTAAGTTAAAATATTTTGCAGTTTCGGTCCAGTTTTCGAGATACACTAACTGCATAAATAACTTTGTAATCCTATGTAAATACAAATTACATAGGATTACAAAGTTACATTTGCAGTGAATGAATCAGTGTACCTATATAGTATATAATATGTGTAATATAATGGAATAATAGGTGTAGATAGGTACCTAGATATAACTATCTACAAAAAGAAATGAGATGCCATCAAAAACATAACTTAAAACTTAAAAAACAAGTCTCGCAACTCAGTTCTTCTACCGTAAAAAGTTGTGAGATCCATGTAATACTAAGTCGGTTGATTTATGCAGTCCCTACTTAAGGGTCATTTTGTCTTAAGTTATTGCGTAATTAGCTAGCCTAACAACATCTTATAGTGACCATATCAATATAAAAAAAAATCACACTAAACCATCTAATTTAATATAATATGTATTACTTGAGAGATACATTGCGAATTCGTGTTTTATTTATGTTAGTTTTTTGATGGCATATATTAATCAATTCGTTTAATATGCCAAGTTTTGAGGTATATGTTTACATCTATACCTCATACAAATATGTAAGTCACTACATAGGCTATATATAATATACCTCAAAACTTGAAAACAATAGTATACCAACCATTGGGTGTTTTGCCAGTGATGATATATGATGACATATGGCTTGTGTGGATCGCAGACGGGGTCCTTCACTGCTGTCCATATAAGAAAGCTTAAGGTCGCACAGCGAGTTATGGAAAGGATTATAATCTTCCGACCTTTTGTTAGTGTCAGGTGCCTGGTTATGGGGGTTAGCGGGATCCGAAGCACGGTTGCACCACTGGCTGACTGCAGATAGTTGGGGACCCAATTAATGAGCCAACCACTCATGAAAGGCTGCCACGCTATCTTATGAAAAATGGCTCCACTATGCCAGTTGCGACCGGAGGAGAAGGCCTGGTGGCGACTTACGGGAGGTTCGGGTGTCCCCATGATCTTCATGCTAGGTATATGTGCGACGCCTCGTCCAACTGCCATTCTCTCAACCTATTCACTCCACCAATTAGGAACAAAAGGAAAAAGAAGAGTAAGTCTGTACAGCAGTTGCACTCCCTCTCCATCAAAGTGCACCTCACAAACATCCGAGGCTTGCACTCTATACATTCTTAATATTTCACACTTTCACATTTCACATTTTTACATTCTTATTATAAACTCAATACATTCCACCACCACCTTGATACTGACAAGCCGCGTTGAGATGGATATCAAATGTCCTCTAGATGCGGCGTACCCCAGGGAGGGTAGCCAATGTACGCCGCATGCAGCACGCAATTCAGATGGAAATTATTCTACAATGTGGACCCATATACATTGGATCATAATTTCCACCAGCGCACCGGAGTCTGTGTTCACGTCCACAACGACATCTGCTGTAAGCGTCTCCGTCATCTTGAAGACCCCACTTTCTCCATGATCTGGCTATTTATAGACACAGTGTCTACCAATCGCACAGTGGTGACCAGGAGACAACTAGGTTATTTGAACACCGCAGTGAAGCCTCTGATATATCTCTAAATCGGTACCCTATTGCACAGTTTGTTTTTCTGGGGGACTTTAATGCCTGTCATCAGGACTGGTTGTTCCCATATCAGAAGACCAACCATACTCGGAGAGAGGCGTGGAATTTTACCTTGTTGCTGGGGTTTTCCCAGCTAGTATAACAAGCGATTAGGGTACCTGATGTGGATAGGCACACAGCCAACTGCCTCAACCTTCTGCTAACAACCGATCCAGACAGGTACGATGTTCAGATTACCTCACCCTTAGGAACTTCTGACCATTGTCTGGTGAAATCTGTGTCCTTATATTTCATAGCTAGTGGACCTGATGTTATATCACCTATAGTTATAAAGGTCTGGGCGCCTTAGTTGTCTCCTTTGTTTGGCACGCTTGTTCTGCCTCTCATTCAAATCCCAATTCAGTTCCCAAATTCTGGAAGCTAGCCAATGTGCAGCCTGTGTAAACTCAATTACCTCCAGACTGTTTTGTCTGCTAAAAGGAGCTCGTTCACCTTGGCTCCTACTTTCCGGAATGTATCCTTGTAGTATACTGACTACCTTCAGTTGTTAGGAGTTGAATTTTCTCCGAACCTCAACTATGGGCGGTTCATTGCGTACAGGGCCAAAGCAGCTACAAGGAAACTAGGTGTTTGCAAGAGTGCGGCGATACTTCACGTCGGGGCAACTTCAGTAAATCCATCAGTGGCATTAAGTCCGGTCGTGCTTGAAGTACTGCTGTCACATATCGGCTGGTGCTGCAAAATGCCACCAGGCAGTGTTGGACTTAGTGGAGATTTTGTGAACCCTAGTAAGCCGTCATGTCAAGGAACAAGATTATTTATCAGAAAGGCCTACGTACCTACTTTACCTAATAATTGTCTACTTTAATAATATTTCTACTTTTCATTCATAAATGTTTGCTACCTCAATACAAGGATGTCATTATACTCAAGTACTGGCTTCAAAAAATGTTAAGTTGGAAAAAAAAACATGTTGTCAATTTCAGATCTTCTAACCGATATCCACAACTGTTTCGAGTTTTTTTTCCAACATTTTGTGCAAAATAACGATGCTTTCTAACTCGAAATATTACGATATGATGTCATGCGTGGGCCATGAAGATAGGAATTTAAATCGTGCTCGCGAACTGTATCGGCAACGATTTATCGATGGTAGACCACCCACTGAACAGCGACGGCTGACTTCTTACCAGTGTTTTCTGAACATGTCAAGACGCCTACATTCCACCGGCTCTTTTCATCGGTCTACTGGAAGTGAACATCCAAGCACAGTCGACGCTAGGCAGGCTGAATTAGTGTTAGAGCATTTTGAAGAAGAGCCGACCACAAGTACGAGGCGAGCCGGAACAAGATTCGGTATAAACCATGTTGCAGTTTGCGCTTTCCGCGAGGTTGGATCGGCCGTGGGGGACCGGTGCTATGGCCTGCTCATTCTCCGGACCTCACACCCTTGGACTTCTTTTTGTGGAGTTATGTGAAAGACAGAGTGTATTTCTCCGATTGCCCAACGGTTGCAGTGATGGAACAGCGTGTTAGATCGGTTTTCGCATCAATAACACCGACGATGGTGCGAAATGCCACACAAGCCATACCCCGACGAGCGAGGTTGTAGTTTACTCATTCATTTTACTGAAATAGGGTTTGCACATCAGTGAAAATAATATATATACAGCGTAACTATGGTTCTTAAATATTGTGAATGGACTCATTATAAGGCCCCATTTAACCTCCTTTCGGCTTTGCGGGTAGTTTTGTAACATTCAGTATAATTGCCTTATACATACATATATTTTTAATTATGATTGTTGTAAGTAATAATTTCAATGACTTTGTATAACGATAGACTTTGCTAATGTTAAATGAAAACTAACAACCTAACAATTTAAATTTTACACTTTTTTTTAAAACAAACACAATTTTTTTATCGGTAAGACATGTGGTGATACTAATAACACTAACACCAAGAATATATCTCTGCCCATGAAATGTATATCTCACACATGTTTTAGTATATACAATATCTTATCTTATCTTGGTAACCTTTATTTGGTGGAAACTAATCTTGTCCGCCTTGAGCACAGACGCAGAGAAGCCATCCTCTCATTACTATATTAAAGGATATATGTACTATACAATACTATGTATATATAGAAATGGAGGAGGCCTTTGCCAAAGTTGGGTAAACAAACCAAGTTGTTGGTGTCATCGACTAACGAGAGTCGTGAATATAAGATCTATGTTATAAAAAAATGTGTCTGAATAAAGGCCTCTATTATTATTATAATGTAGGGTATCTATATAGTTTACTCATCTGGTTGAGCTGTATAAAAATATAATTGTAAATGAAAATGATAAACATATATAAATATCAGCAAAATAAAATAAATACGTAAAAAATACATAAATAAATAAAAACCCAACCAGATGGAAACCCTCGGCAGGGGAGACCAAACGGCGGTTAGGGGGTTAGGGGGAAAGGGAAAGAAACTGGCGGACGATGCGGGCGGTATCGAGGAGCACCGCCTTCTGCATTTGAGCTTGGAGCGGCCCGTCACGGAGTCCCAGCCGCCTCAGATGACCCGAGAAGCTGACTGGGATTAATCCGTTCGCAGAAACGACCACAGGTATAATTTCGGCCGGCAATCCACCCCACATATCGGTTACCTCGTGAGCCAGGTCCAGATATTTTGTTCGGTTATCAGTATCGGCTTCCACGAGGTTCTCGTCATACGGAATGGTAATGTCGACCAAAAATATTCTTGAATGTGCCCGGTCCATCAGCACAATATCAGGCTTATTCGCAAGAATGGTCCTATCTGTGATGATGGCCCGGTCCCAGTAGAGCGTGGCGTGGTCATTTTCGAGCAAGGCTTCCGGCATGTACTTATAATACGGCAGTTTCCGATCCACGAGACAGTATTTCAGAGCGAGCCCTGGTGTACGATCCTGGCTACTAGGTTGTGCCTATGCAAGTATTCAGAGTTAGAAAGCGCCGAACAACCGGAGATGACATGCCTAAGTGATTCACAGGGATGGCGACAAGCTCGACAAATGTCGACGGTGCCATCTTTTAGGAGGTATGTCCAATAGTTGTTGGTCTTAATAACGTGATCCTGTATTGCACAGATAAAACCTTCGGCTTCCCCCAAGAGGTCACCAAAACGTAGCCAGTGGAGGGAGGCAACTGTGTCTACGAAAGGCTCATGTACAGCTTTGTAGAACCTCCCGTGGAGCTCCTTCTCCTTCCATACGGTCTCCCGGTCGGAAATGCTCTGTACTGCCGGGTCTTGCCATTGCTCGTTGGCTAAGGATAGAGGGGTAAGTCCTTTATCACAAGTAATAACGTCCCTATAGAATGGATCATCCGCTCTCGTCAGAAAGTAATTACGGAGGCTGCACACTTCGCGATTATACATGGTAAACGCGCTTAAAAAGCCGCGCCCACCATGTTTCCGCGGCAAGTACAGCGTCATTACCGATGATCTCGGATGATGCATCTTGTGGGACGTCATAATAATGCGGAGTTTTCTATCCAGAGCATTCACTTCGGTCTGAGTCCACCTGAGTATGCCAAATGTATACATGAGAACAGGCATGATCCAACCGTTATATGCGTGTATCTTATTAGCGCCCGACAAAAGACTGTTAAGCACTTTTGTCAAGCGCGCATAAAACACATCGCAAACTGACTGCCTCATGTCAAAATCACAAGTGATGTTTAGCAATTACATAAGATGAGAGCGACTGGAGGCGAATAATTTGAGATCATCCATATGGATTTCTATATAAAAAAGGTGTGTCACTTTTGTATCTCCTCTTCGAAGCTGAAATCCCCTCCCGGAACCCTCCAGTAAGGTACTGAAAGGGTTCAGAGAGAGGCAGAACCAGATTGGACTCAAACAATCGCCCTGGAAGATACCCCTTCTTATCCTTATGTGGTTCTCCGCAGCCGTCATCCGCTCGCCTAGATGACAAAAGATCGTACTCCACTGCCCCATACACTGTTCGATGAAGTCTCGAACTGTACAGTTAACCTTGTACAGCTCGAGGACCCTTTTAAGCCATGTATGAGGCACCGAGTTGAATGCCTTTTTGCAGTCTATCCAGGCGGCGGAAAGGTTCCGACGATTGCGTTTAACCACCTTGCCAATGACCGCGTCAATGAGGAGTGGTTCCTTCGTTCCACAAATTATTATTATTATTATACTATATCTTTATATATAAAAAGTACGTGTCACGTTGTTTGTCCGCGATGGACTCCTAAACTACTGAACTGATTTCAATGAAATTTTTGGTCAATGTGGAGTTTGGTCCAACTTAAAAGATAGGATAGCTTACATCTCAATTTATAGTCGCAATACAAAATATTGTATATATAATAAAATAATAATTTTATTGAAAATTATTTGTCTATTATTTGACAGTAACAATTATCTGTTAGCTCCAAACGATTCTGTCAGATGACGATATCTGTTGACTGGATTGAGTAAATATTTAATAGATGGCGCTATGTTAAAAATGCAAACGTTTAATATAAGCTACAATTTAGTAGTATAACCACCACGTGTTGCTGTAAGTATTCAAAAAATAGAACCGATTTCAAAAAAAAAACATTGCAGACTGTGTGCAGATTGGTCCAACTTGAGAGATAGGATAGTTTTTATCCCGATAAGTGACCCTCATTTTTTTATTGCTAATTTCAGGAGTTTTTTTGGGAAAGCAAATGGTCGTTCGGAAAGGGCAGAACAACGTCTGCCTGGTCAGCTAGTATATATATATATCAAAAAAATCAAATCAAAAAATGTTTATTTCAATAGCAATGACAATTGTTTTATTACAATCAAAGGTTCGGGCCAAACCTTTTAAGTATTATATATACTTGTGCCAGGAGGCCCCGCTCTTCCATAACTAAGTTTGATAGTTTTAAAATTTGAAAAAAATAATAATAATAATAAAAGAAAAACATATATATATATATATATATATATATATATATAACGGAAAGAAATAAAACTATGAAATTTTAATAATGAATTAAATAGTTTAAATAATATCAATTCTAATGTTTTATCTTAATTTCATTAATATTAATTTAGCCATTATATTTCTTAAGTATTTAGGATTATTTATTGTTGTTGTATTTCTTTTAATTAACCAATCAAAAGCCAGAGGTTCATGGCTTGATTAATACGGTGATCACAACAACCAATTAGAGCGAGGTTCGCTGGTGAAACGCCTCGAGCGGAGTCGTGGTGCGACTGGATGAAAACAAAAGACAAAAGAGGAGCGGATAGATTTGGCGTGGGGTACAGTTTTGTTTTGCTGTTTGGTGTGTGATGGTGTATGTCTGTGTCGCATTACGAACTCGCTGCTCTTTAATTAATTTTAATATTCTTTAATAAAATTAAATTAGTGTTATTATCTGTAAAGTTTAATTTAAATTTAAATTAGTAAAAGTATAAACAAGTTTATTATTCGTGTTGTGTGTTGTGCTTGTATTTACCTAAAATGTCGCCCACAAGACCTGTTGATAATAATGGCTTCATTGAATGCGACTTTTTCTTCGACATCAGAAGTGGGATCATTGCAAGCACATAATTTATTTAGTGAACTTCGTGGGATGATAATGACCGATGGCGTACTTTATTCGAAGCATAATACATACATTAATAGTATCCAACTTCTCTTGGAGGCCTTACATCATAAACCACAAGATAATATCAAGGACTTTACGCGCCAGAAATTCATCCTTGAAATGAAGATTCTGATGCTCAAGCTTGGTTAGCAACTGCAGATATCTGTATTACCGAGTACTAAATACAGGGAAGTCGATTGATAATAATTATTAGTAAAGCTATGTAAGGATCTGCTGCTACACAGGCTCATAGGCCCACAGGTTGCTTATCCTAAAATGTTTTGGGCAGAATTTAAAGAATTTTTTTTTCGTCCCGCTTTGATACGGTAGATACATGGGCAGTTATAATTTTTAAAATTTTCAATGGTAAACCGCATGGTGGCGAATCACTTGCTTCATACTCGGCCAGATTATTTTCTTTACTTACCTGTATCTACAATTCTTGCCCATATTGGTCAAATTGAACCACGCTTATAACGCAATATTATTACAGAAAAAATAAATAAGCGCTATAAAATGCAACGCAAATTGATGGCATTTTCTTATCGATAACGGACGGTTCAAGAAACAAATACGAACTGAGATACTTATATACCGGATATCAAACGCTCAAAATTTTCATCTTTTGCAATGAAATGTTATGCTTGCGGAAAACTTGATCACAGATAATATGAATGTTTCAGTCGATCAAATGAGAAGATTAAACCTACCTCAATTTCCGATATTTTTTTAAATAAAAGTGAAACAATGATCAAGCATGTAATCAAGTGCTACAGGTGTGGGTTCGAGGGTCATATGGCGTCGCGATGTTTAAAACATGATCGTCTGCAGGTAGTATTATACAGCAACAGATAGTTAATCTGTGCGGCTTGAAACCTGTCACCGGATTTATTTACACAGTTTGGTGAGAAATTTCATTTTGTTTTGATTCTCGAGCTCATCGTTCCCTTATTAGAGAAACTACAGCCAATGAATTGTCTGGCAAACTACAGCATGCTATCATCACCATTGTTGGTATAGGCAAGTCTCACGTAATATGTAAATCACATTTTTTTTTAAATTGTAACTCTTTGCAGCTACACCATAGTAATATTATTTCTCATTATACCCAATAAATATTTGAATAATTATATTTTAATAGGACGTAATTTATTAGGGCTATGTTTTATAGTAGAACTTTCATCCGATTATCTAACAGTTAAGAAGTCTAGCGTTGTTAATATTTGCGAATTAGGTACCATCCAACCAACCATTAGGACCATCGTTCTATTTATAATTTAAGGGAAATTCTTCATAGTTTTGTAAAGTCGTTTGTTGAGGGAACTAATAGAGTAAAAACTAGCTGGCTAATATAGTAAAAACGGGAGAATTAAAAATAATTTTAGTAGATACTAATAAAATTGTGCAGAGGAGACCTTATCATTTAATTGTGAACGTGAAATTGTTCGTAATAAGTGTAATGAACTTTTTGTAGCGAGTGTGATTCGTCCAAGCAAATCTCCTTTCTCGAGTCCTATTTTGTTAGTTAGGAAGCGTGATGGATCCGACCGCATATGTGTAGACTATAGAAAACTTAATTCTAATAAATTTGGAAAGATTAGCGGTGGTGAATTCGGTTAAATATTTTCGACATTATTTGTAAGTTAGATTCATTTACAGTATGATTGTAACTCATTGAAGTCATCAAGAATTAAAGTTGATCTAACACCCAGGGTACATCGTTGATGGGCATTTTTGCAAGCTTTTGATTTTGGGGTGCAATATAGAGAAGGAAAAAAATAGCCCATGTCGATTTTCTTTCTAGAAACCATTTTTCAATACAGAACAAATTAATTGTAAATAATGAAGTTGTAAAAAAAATGTAGAGCAAAAATATATTAATCTTGCTGGGTTGTCAATAAATTGGTTGCAAACAGAGCAAAGGCTAGATGATCCTGAATGTAAATATATTATATCTAAAATTTAAAACGATGACATAGGTTTAGAAAGTAGCCGGATTTATGAAATACGATCAAATGTTCTGTACAGTAAAATTCAAAGAATAATCGAAATATGTGGCTTCCTATTGTACCTAAAGCTTTTTGTTGGTCAGTTATAAATCATATTCATTAATCCTTGATACACTTGGGATGAAAAAAAAAACTTTAGAAAAAAAAACTTATCAACATTATTGGTTTCCTAACATGGCAAAATATGTTAGAAAATTTGTTGAAAACTGTATTAACTGTAAAGTGGCTAAAGGAAAATCTGACAAACAGCAAATTGAGTTACATCCAATCCCAAAAGTTAGGATACCGTGGCATACAATTCATATAGACGCTACTGGTAAGCTTAATGGCAAAAGCGACTCAAAAGAGTACGTATTTGTACTCATTGACGCTTTTAGTAAATATGTGTTGCTAAGTCACACGTTGAGAATAAACGCCATGAGTGCAGTAGAAGCCATTAAAGCTTCTATAGTACTTTTTGGTACTCCTGTAAGAATAATAGGAGACCAATGTAGATGTTTTGCAAATACTGAATTTAGGGTATTTTGCAACAATCATAATATTCATTTACATGTTATAGCAACTGGCTCTAGTCGACCTAAAGGTCAAGTGGAGCTTATGATAAGTACTCTGAAAAACATGCTAACGGTTGTAGAGAGTAGTCATGATAGATCTTGGCAGGATGCTTTAGACGACGTGTCTTTAAATAGTACAACACATAGAGTGACGAAAGAAAGTCGACTAGGATTTTTGATTGGGAAAGTTGCAAGACCTTTAAGTTTAATGGCAGTCGATGATCATGAAATTGAAGTTGTCTTGAAAGAGTGCAAGGGAGCGCTGTAAAGTTAATGCATAAAAACGCTAGCATTAACAAAAACGGCTTAATGCCAATGAAGCAAAATCATTTGCTGTAGGAGATTGTGTCTTGTTTGAAAATCATGAGCAAAATCGAATCAAATTAGATCCTAAATATAAAAGTACTTATTAGTAATTGAAGTTTTAGACGGCGACAGGTATAAACTTAATAATTTTAATTCTAACTGCACTTATAAATACTCTTGAGACCGTTTACGTTTATTACCCTAATCATATATTCCCACAGAAATGGATTTCTACTTATCAGACAGTGACTATGGTAAGATTTGGTCTCTATTTCATTTTTTTTAATGTAAGAATTTAATGATAAGAAAGGCTGCTTTGACAGCGGAGGCTGCTTTGACAGCGGAGGCTGCTTTGACAGCGGAGGCTGCTTTGGCAGCGGAGGCTGCTTTGGCAGCGGAGGCTGCTTTGACAGCGGAGGCTGCTTTGACAGCGGAGGCTGCTTTGACAGCGGAGGCTGCTTTGGCAGCGGAGGCTGCTTTGACAGCGGAGGTTGCTTTTACAGCGGAGGCTGCTTTGACAGCGGAGGCTGCTTAGACAGCGGAGGCTGCTATGACAGCGGAGGTTCCTTTGACAGCGGAGCCTGCTTCGACAGCGGAGGCTGCATTGACAGGGGAAACTGTTTTGTATGCGGAGTCTGCTTTTAGAGCAGAGGCTGATAATATAACAACATTGGCTGTTTGGATAGTGGAAGCTAATTTAAAGTAATAATTAATATTTATGAATGAAGGGAATAGTTCATCGTAGATTTTTCTTTTTACTTTGTAGACCAAAATAAAAGCATCACACGAGGACGTGTGAAATGTCAGGAAGGCCGTAACGGAAAGGAATAAAACTATGAAATTTTAATAATGAATTAAATAGTTTAAATAATATCAATTCTAATGTTTTATCTTAATTTCATTAATATTAATTTAGCCATTATATTTCTTAAGTATTTAGGATTATTTATTGTTGTTGTATTTCTTTTAATTAACCAATCAAAAGCCAGAGGTTCATGGCTTGATTAATACGGTGATCACAACAACCAATTAGAGCGAGGTTCGCTGGTGAAACGCCTCGAGCGGAGTCGTGGTGCGACTGGATGAAAACAAAAGACAAAAGAGGAGCGGATAGATTTGGCGTGGGGTACAGTTTTGTTTTTCTGTTTGGTGTGTGATGGTGTATGTCTGTGTCGCATTACGAACTCGCTGCTCTTTAATTAATTTTAATATTCTTTAATAAAATTAAATTAGTGTTATTATCTGTAAAGTTTAATTTAAATTTAAATTAGTAAAGTATAAACAAGTTTATTATTCGTGTTGTGTGTTGTGCTTGTATTTACCTAAAATGTCGCCCACAAGACCTGTTGATAATAATGGCTTCATTGAATGCGACTTTTTCTTCGACATATATATATATATATAGTATTATATATACAGGTTGTCCCAGTAATGGTGGATAATCTGGTACGTACATGTTCGGGCAGGAGGGAGGTGGCCTCGGTTTCCTAAAAAAAATTCTATCCCGAACGGTTCGGGGTCTACGCCATGTTTTATAAAATTCTGAAAATTCGTACTTCTGCTCACATTTGTGGTCGTCACGTCCGCAGTTTAATGGCTACATCGGATTTTTTCTGTGTTCCCTAATAATGGTGTTTCTAAATTACCCTTAGAAGTTTTCAACTATGTTCATGTATATGTATATGTTCAACGAGCTCATAGAATGTGAATCTTCTAAATCTAAAGCATTGCAACCCTCCACAACAACCGATTTGACTGGTGATGATTATGTCATATCAAGAACAGCAGCAAAGACTACCTGCAGTAGAAGAAAACTGAAGAAATATATAAAAATTAATAAATATATTAGAAAACTACAAAAATTAATTTAAACTAAAATTAATGTTAAAAATTATATAAATGTATGCAAAGAAAAGCAAGAACTAATTAATAAACTTAAAATATATTCAGTTGAGGTGGAAAATATGAATCACTGTTATGAGACTGATATAGAGTGTCTAAATTCAACAATTTTATCACTTAAAAGCTCTCTACAAATTATATCAAATAAATATGCATCGGCTCAAGATGAGATAAAAGAACACATATTGGCCATGAATGATCTGGTAAAATCATGTAAATATAATGAGGAGCGCTTTGGCTCCTTAATAACAAATCAGAGTGAATATCAGCACTTCATACCAGGTTCATCGGGGACAATATGTGTAAATAACAAAGTAAACAGTAAGGCCTCACTGTTTACTTTGTTATTTACACATACTCATATTTCACCTACACTCTACGGCAGTGCCATGACAAAGGATATAAACTTAAAAATCAATGTAAATATTAAAAAAATAAAGTTATTATGTATTGTGATGACATAGGCAAAAATTTGGGCATGATGTTAAATAACTGTTTAAAAGAACATCTGATCAGTAATTATTGCATGCCTGGAGCATCCTTTAGTCATATAATGAATAAAGTTTTAACTAGTAAATTTTGTCCTAATAACACATTAACAATTCTTGTTGGAAGAAGAGGCAATGTAAACAAAAATCAATTATTAAAATATATTGATAATCTAAATACTTTAAATGTACATAAAATTATCTTGTTTACATTGCCTTACATACAGGGTTGGCCGCAGGAAAATAAAATAAGATATGATTTAAATTAATTAATGAATAACTTTTCATGTAATAATAATTTATACTTGACATTTAATTAGTACTATTATAATGATAGAATTAATTTAATAGATATAAATAATTTAATTAAGAAATTTTTGCCTAAAGATAGGTATTACCTATCAAAATATAATTTAAGACAGATAGCAAATGTGCTATCTTATTATTAATATATTAACTCAGCCAAGGACTTGGCTACACAGACACCTGCTTCTTTTGAGCAGTGTAATGACTTAATATGCAATTTGGAATCAGTTCCAAGTAATTTAAATTAGAAAATGAGACAATAGAGGTAATCTCTAGCAGTTATAATAACTTAAATAATTTAGAATGTGGCTTACAAATCTTTAATTGTATGACTCCACAGAAAGATAATGAAAATTGTTTACACCTGGTGCATCAAAATATACAAGGCATGATAGGCAAAGAGCTAGAAATTGAGTTGTTCTTAAATAGCAATAATATTCATATTTCATGTATTACTGAACATTGGTTAAAAGCTTATAACTTAATGTTTAACTTCAGAAATCACCAGGTGGTCAGTTCTTTCAATAGAGATACGGTTTTAAGAGGTGGCTCCTTAATATTAGCTAGTAAATTATTGTCATGTAAAGAACGTAAAGATATTGTGAGCCTCTCTGTTGAGCGAACTGTAGAAATGGCATGTGTTGAGTTTGAGCACCTCATTGTTGTGAGCGTCTACAGACCCCCATGTTCTATATACGATACTTTTGAAAAAATTATGGAGGACGTTTTTGCTAAGCTTAATAAACAGAATAAATCTGTTGTAATATGTGGAGACTTTAATATCAATCTCCTAGAAGCTTCCTCCATCAATATTAAATTTAGATCATTGTTTAAATCATATGGTCTTTTTAATTTATTTATAGAGCCAACGCGTATTTCTAAATCTAGTGCAACATGTATAGATAACATTTTTACAAATGTGAAGCCGTTGCATATATATATAATTCAAAAATTAAGTTCTGATCACTGTGGACAAGTAGTTTCGTTACCTTATGTTCACAAAAAGCAAGTAGATGAGAAAGTTGTGTCTGTTCCAGTAAATGCACGTCGCTTGGAGAAATTTAGAAGTAACATAGTGAAAAAACTTCCATCACTTTCATACCAAAATGATCCTAATTTTTTGTATGGAACATTATTTAAGCTTATTTGCAATGAATTTAATAATACTTTTACTTCTAAAACATTCTCCTTGAACAGTCGGAAGTCATTCAATGAATGGGCGACAGTAGGAGTCCATAAGAGCAGGCATAAGTTATATGATCTTTACCATGAAAGGTCATATAATCATAGCGTCGAATTTAGGGAATATGTAAAAAAATATTCAAAAATATTTAAAAGAGTGCGCTCCATAGCCAAATCTTTGCATTTGAGCAACAAAATTAAGACGGCTTCCAATAAAATTAAAATGACATGGATTATAATTAATAGCGAAACTGGTAATATCAACTCTCGCAATTCAAATTACCAGTTAAGTGTTAAGAACAAATTAACTGTATCAGATCAGGACGTAGCAATGGTTTTTGAGAAATATTTTTCTGATATTCCGATCTTGACCACTAAGTCACTGAATTCTTCTCCTGCCGTCGCCGAATCATTACTTAAACAAAATGTAAATGCGTGTACAAAGAATTTTACATTTCATAAAGTGTCAATTTTTTTTATAGAATAGGGGGCAAACGAGCATGCGGCTCACCTGATGGTAAGTGATTACCGCCGCCCATGAACAACCGCAACACCAGGGGAATTGCAGATGCGTTCAAAAGATATTGTAAAATATTTTAAAACTATTGATGTTAAGAAAACTGCGGATCTGTGGGGGATTTCTGTTAAAGTTATTGCGTCTATAATAGATACAATCGCGCCTCATTAAGCTATTAATTTTAATACTAGTATTGAATCTGGTGTGTTTCCTGGTTTAATGAAGTATAGTAAAGTAATACCTTTATTTAAATCTGGTAGTACATTAGACCCCGCCAATTTTAGAGCTATTTCTGTACTACCAACGCTTAGTAAGATTTTTGAAAAAATTGTTCTTGATCAAACGTTAAATTTTTTTAATATAAATAATTTACTTCATAAAAATCAATTTGGTTTCACAAAGGGTCGCTCGACAATTGATGCCGGTGTTGAGCTGATTAAATATATCTTTAATGCATGGGAGAATTCACAGGATGCTTTGGGTATATTTTGTGACCTATCCAAGGCCTTCGATTGTGTTCACCATGAAACATTAATCAGGAAACTTCAACACTACGGTGTAAGAAGTGATGCTCTTAAATTAATTATTTCATATTTAAGTAAGATAACGCAAGAAGTTGTCATTAACAATATGAGCTCTTCCGGGTCGATGGTACATATGGGCGTGCCTCAAGGCTCGATTCTCGGCCCCTTTCTGTTTCTTGTATACATTAATGACTTACCTTACATAGTAGGGGATAACCATGTGGGTTTTATTTAATTCCACTCCTTCCGCTCAGCGAGGGATTCTCGCCCTCGCTGAGCACCCACGACCAAACTACTCCACTCCTGAGCGTGAGTGCTCAGGCTGCCCCACGTATTCTGGGGGGGAGAGGCTTAGAGCAAAATTCCGCTCGCGACTAATGCTGCTCGGGGCAAGCAAAAAAATACAACCAAGGCGATCCCTGTCACGCTATCCGTGAATTTTTGCAACATCAGAGGACTTCATTCCAACCTTAACACTCCTTTGTGCCCCGGACTAGAGTTTGCATATCCGTCAGAGAGGACATATGTTTTCGACGCCTCGGCAGTCTTGAAGGTACGGACCTGTCCATCCTATAGCTGCGCGTAGACAGCGACGACCATCCCCGCGTCTACGGGTGCCTCTATAGGTCCCATAGCGGTAATGCTGACACAGGCCGACTCATCGACCACGTCCAAATGGCTGCAGACTCCGTGCTACAACAGGTCCCATCCGCAGTGATCGTGATACTCGGTGATTTTAACGCCCACCACGCTGAATGGCTTGGTTCTCGTTTAACCGATCATGCGGGTAGATCTGTCTATGACTTTGCTTTGGCATATGGTCTAACACAACTGGTTACTTCGCCCACGTGGATCTCAGATGTGGAAGACCATGTACCTTCCCTTTTGGACCTTCTGCTGACCTCTCATCCGGACGGATATCAGGTCTCAGTGGATGCCCCTCTGGGCTCTTTGGACCATTGGCTGATACGGAGTACGGTGCCACTCACGCTCCAATCGCAGTTGCGATCTGCAGCTTGCCGCCGTGTTTGGCACTATAGGTCAGCCGATTGGGACGGGATGCGGTCTTTTTTTGCATCCTACCCTTCGGGGCGGATTTGCTTCTCGCCGGAAGATCCCAGCGTTGTTGCCAATTCTGTTGCTGATGTGGTACTTCAGGGTATGAGACTTTTTATTCCATCCTCTGTGGTGCCCATCGGAGGCAGATCCCAGCCATGGTTTGGTCGCTCCTGTAAAATAGCATCTCGCTATAAGCAGGAGTGCTACCGGGCCAGTGCTGACCCATCAACGTCTCAGGATGTAAATACAAGCGCACTTAAAAAGAAGTATAATTCCGCCTCCAGGTCCTTCAAAAGCGTCATTGTCAAGGCAAGGTCTGAGCGCATTGGCAGAATTGGCGAGAAGCTAGTTCGCCTTCCTTCGGGAACCCGTGCATTTTGGTCTCTCGCCAAAGCTGTCCAAGGGAACTTCCGTCAGCCATCTCTTCCATCGCTGCACAGAGAGGACGACTCAATGGCCTATGCCGCAAAAGAGAAAGCCGATCTGTTTAGATCTCTGTTTGCGTCCAACTCGACTCTAGATGACGAGGGAACACATCGTCGACTATCCCGCGATGTGAGTGCTCCATGCCGGATGTGCGGTTTACACAGCGCTCGGTTCGCAAAGCACTCTTCTCCCTGGCCGTGAGCAAGTCGAGTGGGCCCGATGGAGTCTCTCCTATTGGGCTGAAGACGTGTGCTCCGGAGTTGGCACCGGTTTTAACGCGTCTTTTCCGGTACTCTTACTCCTAAGGCGTAGTCCCGAATTCATGGAAGACAGCTTTGGTCCACCCGATCCCTAAAAAAGGCGACCGCTCAGACCCGTCCAACTACAGGCCTATCGCCATTACCTCCTTGTTCTTCAAAATAATGGAATCCATTATAAACTGGCAGCTCATGAGGTACCTTGAGGGTCACCAGCTGATTAGTGACCGCCAGTACGGTTTTCGTCGGGGTCGATCAGCTGGTGATCTTCTAGTCTATCTGATTCATAGATGGGCGGAGGCAGTAGAGTCCAAGGGGGAGGCATTGGCTGTTAGTTTGGACATAGCGAAGGCCTTCGCTCGGGTCTGGCACAAATATAAAATAAATAGATCGGTAATTTTTTCAATCGATATAATTGTATTTTATCGTGTTCTGACCGGGTACATCGTAAGGAGAAATAATGTATCTAAAATATTTTTTTCAGATTCTAAATGTAATAATTTGGCTATCAGAAACTAATTTTAAAACAGACAAAAACAGGAACCAACCTTAATATAGATCTGCCAGGACATTTGCTAGGTTCTTATTGAAATGGGTTATAGTTATTAGATTTTTATCAGTTACCATTACATTTATCGTTCTGCATATACACCGATTTTAAATTAAAAAAAAAACTATTAAAGATATAATAACGACGTAATAAAAGACAGTTTTTTTAAAATTATGTTATTTCCGCAGCACTTTCAACTTTCGAGTAGTTTATTTTTATTTGAACGAAATTCAACTTTATATTCTACGACACCATTCTCATACCCACATCTTCCGCAAAAAAAAAATGGAATTATATTTGTGCTTCTTTTTTTATAAGCCTATGATATTAATAAAACCTTGGAGTTACTTTATAATAGTATTTGCTTACAGCGTCTTGTTACGCCACTGGCGTAATGTACGTTGAATATAACACAGACAGCGGTCTATCAACGCCATCGCACTATCAGACATGTTAAATAAATTATTCATCTGGGAATTTATCCAGATGCATTGTTTCAGTTGCATCAAATGTGCAAATTATAAAATCATTTTATTTAATTTAAACCTCAAAATGATTTCATTTGTACAAATAATAAAATGATAACTATTATTATTAAATTTGCTGTGTGTTAGCGGTGTGGAGGCTTTAAGTATCCTAAGGGACGTGTATTTAAAAGAACAAAAAGACCTCATGGCCCCATATACACCATCTTGTATTTTTTTAGAATTAGGGTGACTAGCGAGCATACAGTTCACCTGGTGTTAAGTGGATGCTCGGGCCCATAGACGTAGATACGTTGTTACCCCAAAATGGAATGCCGCGTTTCCAATAAAAAGAGTTCATCCTCGGTTCTCTATACTCACCAAATGAAAGATAGCATTATTCTGCCGTTTTACACTGGCATTCCGTAAGAGCGTGGTCCTACCCCACTTGAATTGATTCATTCTTGCTGCAACTATACTACTAATATAGCTTTTCCACGTTTGCTCGATGTAAAATATCTCTAATGACAATACAAATTAGCGCCAAAAGTGCTTATCAAGCGATGCTGGCCGATGCTTCCTGCTCTTGGGTAAGGCTTATATCGAACTATGGACTGTTAAAGGCTACAAACAAGAAAAGTAACGCAAAATGAAAACAGGAAATAAGTTAATAATAAATTTAGTTTAAAAAAAAATACTTCCCGCTAATTAATTTCAAATGGAAAGCGCTCCAAGTTCTACCGTTTATGACGTTCGATGTTCGAGTCGACCCATTCGTACTACAACTATACTAATAAGATAGCTGGAGCTGGCTCTACGACACAGGTGAGACATCTCTCTGGATCGTGCCAAATGTAAGTCAATTTCCGCTGCCTATTCCTATGAGTGACAGGCGTGAGTGTTTATTTATACCCACTGCTGATACTGAGCATAGTCCTCTCATGAATTAAACAAAAGTATTACGTGATTACTTTTACTGGGTATATCCTCTTATGCTACGTGTGTAATAATATTTGCCCATTGTAGAACGGATTTAATATACTTATTCTCTTTTTTGTAAATTGTTAAGGTGTACAATAAAGTTATATGTTTAACTTCTCACTATGAAAATCAATGATTTTCAAAAAATCTGGACGTTATTTTTGCACCCTAGTTTTCGAAAATCGAGGTTTCATCAGAACTCTGCGTTTTGAGGTCCTAGGAAACTATTCTGACTATTCCTACGAAGATGTCACTGTGTCTCTATTTGTGTGTGTGTGTGTGTGTGTGTGTGTGTGTGTGTGTGTCTGTATTTGTGTGTGTACACAAACACATACACACACGTGTGTGTGTATGTGTTTGTGTGAGTTGTGTGTGTTTGTGTGTGTGCGTGCGTGCGTGTGCGTGCGTGTGTGTGTGTGTGTGTTTGTTTGTGTGTAGATCCAGTGGCGCGGACGTCCCTCAAAGCGACCACCACACGAACATCAACTCTCTAAACCTCGCGCGTCACTCATTTACGCATCGTATCGCGTTATAATGTATGTAACCTTGTCATACCTTTTGAATGGCTCAACCGATTTGAATGAACTTGACGGCGATCCAAAGGGCTTCACCAAACTTAGATTTTTTTATACTTCTATAAAACTCAAAAATAAAAATTTTGGAAAAATGTTATTTTAAATAACTTTTAAACATCTGCAACGGTCAATTTCCAAATCTAATCAGCTCTTAAACTCAAACAACACCGCCGATTGCTGTAAACCGCATCAAAATCGGTTGATGTTTAGTACATCAACCGATTTTGATGCGGTTTGCAGAAAAATAGTTAACAAAAAATTTCGAAAAAAAGTGATATTATTTTTAAATAACTTTTAAATTTCTTCTCGGATCGTTTTGGACGTAATAAATTACGTTTTTGAGCTCGAAGAGTTCAAAAACTCATTGTATGACAGCGCATAAAATACGAACAAACAAAAATTATTTTTATATATTGGATTAAATCTACACGCTGATTCGTAGATGTAGTAACTTTTATTAAGTTTAAATTAATCTCCAAATTATACAAGTGATACTTACTTAACTTATTTGCTAATGTAACTCTGAGGGTAAACATCTGGTCTTTCGTGTAATTATTATGCGTAAGTGATTCGGTCGCTTATTAGCCATCTGGGAATATCAACTAATGTCCTCTGATGATCGCACTTCACAAACATTCCATTCCAGTCTATTTCTGGTCCCTTTTTAAAGTTATGTTTGCTATTCCGTGCACATAATTCATCACGTGCATCATTTTCATTTATGTATTCTTTGATATTATAATACCCTTTTTTGTACAATTTTTCTTTAATGATAAACTTGTTTATTGACAAATTTAGTAAATTTTCTGGGATTTTGTTGTAAAAGCGTATACATTGAAACAATACTATTCACTCTACTATCACTCAAATATTCTATCTTATTTTTCGAAAAGGTTTGTCGTCAGTATTATAAAATATGTAAAAAGTATTGACCAATTTAAATTCTGCGACTAAAATCCTATTTTAGTATAATTTCATCATCATCATCATTACAGCCCTTCACAAGTCAACTGCTGAACATAGGCCTCCCCCAAGGAATGCCACAAAGCACGGTCCTGAGCTACCTGCATCCATCGACTTCCTGCATGTCTTACCAGGTCGTCACTCCATCTCGTGGGGGGTCGCCCTACACTTCGCCTACCGGTACGAGGCTGCCACTCAAGAACCTTTCTTCCCCATCGGTTGTCGGTTCTTCGAGCTATATGGCCGGCCCACTGCCACTTCAGCTTACTAATCCGTTGGGCTATGTCGTTTACTCTGGTTCTACTGCAGATATCCTTATTCCTAAATTTATCACGCAGAGAAACTCCGAGCATAGCCCTATCCATAGCTCGCTAAGCGACCTTGAGCTTCCTCATACGGTCAGCAGTGAAGGACCACGTCTCAGTTCCGTAAGTCATCACTGGCAACACGCACTGGTTGTACAATTTCGTTTTAAGGTTTTGAGGAATGTCTGACGAGAAGATGTGTCGTAGCTTCCCGAACGCTGCCCAGCCGAGTTGAATCCGTCGATTGACCTCTCGGTCGAAGTTGGACTTACCTAGTCGGACTATTTGTCCCAGGTAAACATACTCGTCAACAACTTCGAGCTTAGTGCTCCCAACAACTACCGGCATAGGTGTGATATGGACATTAAACATAATCTTTGTTTTGTCCATGTTCATCTTAAGACCTATCCGTTGGGAGACACTATTGAGGTCATTGAGCATAGTGTTTAGGTCCTCCAGCGATTCTGCCATAAGGACTATATCGTCGGCAAATCGAAGGTGAGTGATGTACTCGCCATTGACTTTAATACCGTATCCTTTCCAGTCCAGAAGCTTGAAAACGTCTTCCAATGCAGCGGTGAAGAGTTTTGGGAATATAACATCACCCTGTCTTACACCTCTCTGCAATTGGATAGGTTTCGTACTATGGTTCTGTACTCGGATAGCCATCGTAGCTTTACTGTACTAACACTTCAGCACTTCGATATACCGACAGTCAACTTGGCACCGCTGAAGGGACTGCAGCACCGCCCAAATTTCGACTGAATCAAAGGCTTTCTCATAGTCCACAAACGCCAGACATAGTGGCAAATTGTACTTCTCTGACTTCTGTACAATTTGCCGTATAATTAAAGATTATATTACACAGAGACTTTCACAACACTTTTCTATTTCATGTTAACAAACGTGGTAGTGGCACCGATTGTGATGGGAGTGTAAGGAGTTTTTTTTTTCACGAATATCATTATTCTTGAATAATTGTCTGTTCTACACTAATGATATTAAGAGGAAAGATTTGTTTGTTTATTTGTTTGTTTGTTTGAATTGAATAGGCTCCGAAACTACTAGACCAATTTGAAAAATTCTTTCACCATTAGAATCCTACATTATCCCTGACGAACATAAGCGATAGAATATTTTCAAAAAAGTTAGGGATTCGTATGAAAACTTCGTTAATGTAACCCAAGGTATGAAAAAATACCAAAAAGAATCCTTATATCGCGTACGCTGCGGAAACTATTGACAATAGAGCAAAGTGATGTGCTACAGTTTTATACAGGACATAAATATCTACAATAAAGTCCGCGATACCATATGTCTAACTATTACAGTTATGTCACAATAACTACTTTTCCATGTTAAAGTATTTAATAGTAACGCCGGTACAAACTAGGCCACATTACTTGTACCTAGGTAATCCAAATAAATCACTTCGTATTCAAGGCTATATCAGTACCTGCACCATGCATAACCACCAATTACGTTAACCATGTAATTTAAGTAACATTTTTCACTTTTAAAATCTTTTTTTTAATTCAGCCACCATCCATCGTGATGTCTCTTTCGAAGTTCGCATGTCACGAGGCGCAGACGCAGGATATACGTGGGTGAAACCGCGGGGCACAGCTAGTTAGGTATAAAATAAACCAGGTAAGCATTTACTCAAACAAGTCTTAGGCCAACACGAGTAGCTGCTTCTCAATTCGTCCGCTCTACGTGATGCTGTCCTGTGTCAACAATACTACTGAACTATTTATTTTAACACCGCAAAACAAAACATCCATTGTTTATAAAAAGGTCATCTGATACAACATACGTTTATTTTTGGGGTTCCATTCTTAAAAATTTCAGATGGAACGCTTTTCACAAGATTTTCTTGTATTTTCGATTTATGTGTCATGAGTCATGACCATGTCAACCATATTTTTCAGTGATTACTTTGACTATCGTTAGATTGCTATCAACTTGAAATTTGACACGGTTGTGAGAGTCATTCGCTGCATTTTCTTTTAGATGAAAGAATTTTAGATTTTTTTGTAATACCTAAATAAGGACATAATTTTATAAGGGTTTTCTTTAAATATTAAAAAATATTTTGATGTGTAACGTCTATAGCCGCGCCTTAGCAATAAAACCGACTCGTATGCAATTAAATATATATTTTTGAAATGGTACTTTTTTCTTATGCCTCTATGGATGTTTTTTTTTCAAATTTCTTAACATAGTAGTTTTTAAGATACATTGAGGGATAACACTTTTAAAACATAAAAAAAAGAAAAAAGAAAAAATATAAAGGTAAACACGAAAAAAACACAAAAATGTATAGAATTGTGCATTTTTAAAATGGTGATCTAAAGATTTTTTACATAAGATTTTAACTTCCCATTATACCCCAAAAACCCTAAGTCCCTAAAACCCCATAAGTCAAAATTTCCAAATAAACATAACCCTAAATTGTAACTGCTCTAAATTTTAATCATCAACGAAAAACAGTCCCTGAAAACATGTCATTTACATCTGTCGCATTCATCTGGACAGACAGACAATCACGGAATTGTTCCCTATTCTATTAGTGTTCTTAGCTAGCTTAGCTTAGCTAATTTTGGCTGGAAAAACTAAAATTGAGTTCATTTTATCCATCCTGAATTTCAAGGCTTTATTTCATCAAAGAAGCGTACCCGACGTACAATCCCTATACAATGGACAACAGAATACAAAAGCAGGTGCTTTGACTTTGTATTTCTGAAAGATTGGACTTAGCAATACACTAGCATTAAATCGAGATTGAAATAATTATTTGAAAGTTCTGATTCATGAAAATACATTTCATTCTTATTTTAGTTGTGGTGAGTTAAAGATGCATACTGTATGAATTAATGAATATAAAATACGTCTGCAGATTTAATTTTAGATAAATCTATCTATATTTTTACTATAATAACACTCATACACGACGGCTGTCCGAACACACATTACGCAAAAACCTGTGAACCTATTTTAATGGGACTTTCACTGGCGTATAACCTTCCACCCAAGATTAGCTGGTAGAGAATGCCATATAGCATTAAGCTCGCCTTTAGTACAAAATTTTGGTGCAATAAAGAATAAATAAATAAATATTATAAGGAGTTACATACAAAAGTAGCTATACAGATAAGTTCTTCTGCTTTTTAGGTTCTCATCTATACAACAAAATCAATTCCATTTTATCCATAGATATACAAATTTCCCAAATTTAAATGTAAAAAGATGGGAACCTTTTGGCTATTAAGTCAAGATTATGAAACGACTGACGAACTACCTAAAATCATGAAATAAATCCCAAACGCTATACACACACACACGCACTCACACACATGCATATACACTCACACATACACACACATTTTTGTATATTTGTTGTTGGTCATACACCTAATATTACCTAGATTATAAATTGGTTTGTACCAGTCTCTCACAATTGGATTGTAGCATATTAATATTAAGTTGTACGTTTATGCTAATTTCTAAATTTGTGAGAGAAAAGAATATACTTTATTATAGTTACTTAGCTACTTTTATTTTAGGAAAAGAATTAGGGTTCCACGCAAAAAAATTAAACCCCATGAAATCCAAATTTTACGCGGTCGAAGTCGCGGAAAACAGCTAGTCAAAAATAGAAATATGAACAGATTTGAAAAAGAACATAACTAAAAAGTACTAATTATGAATAAGATATGTTATGGGCAAAGTGGGGCGAAGGGTGGCAAAGGGCAGGCTTAGGTTGTGAATAAAAAAAAACAAAACGGCCATGTAATCAATAATTGGGTATTGAAACTTCATTATCACAGTCCCTAGTCATTACGACTAATGCTACATAGTTTAATTACTTTTGGCAGGACTCAGAAAACAAAGAAATTCTTAATCTAGGTTTGCCTCGACTTAACTAGAATTATTAATGCTTTTTGGGTAAAGTCCAAATAATTTAATGTTTTATACAATAAACCGCGTAGGGACACCCTTGCCGCATTTTAACCTACTCTTGCTTATATTACTTAATAGCTGCCTTCCATAATTTTGACAAAAAAAAAACAAATACAGGAGTCATAGTTATTTCAGTTCTAAATTAAACCTAGTTTTACACTTAAAATTAGAGATGAATGAATCGAATACACCTATCCTTAATTAACCACAAGTAGCAGCACCTATAGTTGTACCCGACTAAACCCTAATAGCCGTATAAATTATTCATCTGGTAACCGGATCATTAGTCACTTTCTTCATTTCATAATATTGTTGTTGCATGAAAATAATGTAGTTTGGATCTTAGTTATATTGCCCAATATATGAAAGACATTTTACATAAAGCCTGATCAATTTAATATTTCCAATAGTTATTGTCGTATTGGATTTTTCATACTGTTCGGACGATAAGAAAATGTCCTATTAATGACATGGTCTACAACGTATAATACAACGTCAAATTATCTCTAAAGATTTAATAGTATAGTTATATGTTTTAGAACAATCCAGTTATAAATTATAATGCAAGTGTCTCGACAGTCGGATGAATATTGCATTCAACATGGATGATGTCGCCCATTGAACGGTACTGTACTGTTATATTCTATTCATTGCCTTGAGAAACCCAGCAATTTACATTGAAATATAACTTTATTTTAGTAGTTTTAAAATCTTATACATTATTTTAATCTTTTGAAACAATGTTTTTGAAAGTAATCATTCCGTGAAGAAATATTGAGCAAATTAAAAGTGCATTCGTTCTGTTTAATTGCCAATTTTATTTACAGGCTTTATATTATCCTGATCTATATGTTTTTACTTACCTATGCATATACGAATGTAATGATTTTTATAATTCAGATTTCACCCACTGCCAGACGTCTGAATAATCTGAAAATTTTGAGAACTATTGGTAAACAAAGACAATAAAATATTTTCACTACAGCAACATTACAGCATTACAACATTACGGCCTACTCTTTTTAAAAGGCCGGCAACGAATCTGCATTTCCCCGGTTGTTGCATTTGTTTATGAGCGGCGGTAGTCACTTACCATCAGGTGAGCCGCATGCTCGTTTGCCTCCTCTGCTATAAAAAAAGACTTCACTAGGAATCATCACAGCCACACAGTCAATCAATACGTGTTGTTTGAGTTTTTCAAAGTCTTATATTATTTTATTATAAAATCAGCTATATTATTTTACAAAAAATTAATAAAAATTACACTGTGTAAGAGAATCCCCTACCCATATCATCTCGGGAGTGTCATAAGAGGCGATAGAGGGAGATTCAGTATTGGACTTTTCATAGGCTGTAGTGAATGAATGGATGACACATTACTATTCTGATGACTTTTTAAATAAAACAAGGATCATGTAACAGACATATAGACGCTCGTCAACATAAATACGAAAATTAAAAAAATATATATAACTTTTTCCTTCTTACGCTATAATATAGAATCTTTATGATATCGACAATGTAGCTTTGTATCTTGCATATTATCTTTACTCAAGTTACCTACGCAAAATCATTATTGATTATTACTACACAACTACATCAACGTAAAAATTGGCCAAAACTATAATAATATATATCACACAAAAATGAATGACATGTTACAAAATGTATTCTTTTTTTTTTAATAAAACTGATGAGGCTTAAAAACTTTATAAAATAAATGGTTACATAATTTAAATAATTCAAAGAAATATTAATATTGGTAAAGAAGCAAATAAGGTCATAAATTCTGTCACATGTTTAATATAAAATAATTGAAAGAAGTTTATTCATTATGTAACCATTTATATACCAAAATGAACTTAACAAAACATAGATTCTTATGACACTAAAGTTTATTCAAAATGACCTCCGTGATTTTGAATACAGGCCTTCAATCTGCGCGGCCAGTCGTCAATCGCAGCACGAACGAGGTCTATGTCAATATCGGCGGCTGCCTTAATCAAGGATGTCTTGAGTGACTCCAAATTGGGATGAGGCTTTGAGCAAGCCTTTTCCTCCAAGTGTTGCCATATCTTGTAATCTAACGGATTCAAATCTGAACTGGAGGAGGGCCAGTCCTCGTGTCGAATGAAGTCGATTTCACGCGCCGCCAGCCAGTCTTGTGTGCTCTTCGCTCTATGAGCTGGCGCCGAATCTTGTTGGAATACCCAGTGCCTGTTATTGAACATGGTATGAGAAACAGGTGCCACAAGGTTCGTCAGGACTGTATATATATATGATATATATATATATATATATATATATATATATATATATATATATATATATATATATATATATATATATATAATATATGATATTCTATACAGGTATCATAAAAATATCATAATGATATAATATGATATCCTCAACCAATAATCAATATTAAATTCGGAATTAATCTACCTTCAAAAAATATATAAAATATAAATAATTTTAATACTCTAAATGTCAAATATAATACAATTATTAAATTACTAAGATAGAATGCCTCATATAGCCTGTTATTATACTTAAGCCCACATTAAATGTTATAAAAGTGGCGAAAAGATGTCGATTTTGTGAACATCGCCCTCACCCGTTAAACTGACAAAAGAATACAGATTTACATAAGAGAATTGAAAATTTCCTAGGAAAATCTCTGAATTTCACAATATCTTTCTAAACATCTAGAGTTGTTCTTACTAAGTGAATAATAACATTTAGTATATGGTAATAGATCAAATACTAAACTAAAACTAAAGTAAAATATATTACCAATTATATAGATTTATTTTAATTAATATTAAAATTGACTTACAACAAACAAGTGTTGACTCCTGTTGATCAAGTGTTTGGATGAAATAATTATTGTTCTGTGCCGCTAAATCGTATTGCAGTTTAAGTAAAAAGTTACTACATTTAAAAAGATTTTCTCATTTTCTATTACCGAGAAAACATTTTATTTCCTGTGTATAATATAAGAATTACACAAATTTTATAATCTGTACATTTATATCAAGTGTCATCAAAAAGCTTTAAAATGCTATACACCCAGGTTTTTTTTTATAAAATAAGGGTGAAAAACGAGCGTAAAGTTAACCTAATTGTAAGTGGATGCTGAGTCACATAGACATCTACATCTATCCTCGATTAAGAATCGAAATGGAGATGCGATGTCATCCCTGAGGACTAAGATGGAATGACTCCTTTCCAGAGAAAGGGTCTCCAGTGCTCTACACTCACCATACGAAACACAGCAGCATTAAGCTGCTATTTCACGCTGGTATTTTGTGAGAGCGTGGTTTTTACTCGGTCGAGCCGACCCATTCGTGCTATAACTTTAAAGCTGCAGCATAACTCTACCACGTAAAAGCTCCGCCACGTAAAATACGTATATTAGATTTAACACATTACTGTATATAGTATTGAAATAGTAGAAATAATAACGTATATTAAGGTCAACTACTCTTCACCAGTCATTGTCATTTATGAACACAGAGGCCTTCACAATAATTTTGGAAAATTTATCCGTACCACCGCCAACTTGGACGGGTTGGTGAGAGCAGTTGATCGAATTTTATGACGATTGCAAGCGACTAAAAAATTGTAATAAAAATTATCAAACAAGCAGCAATTTAAACATAATTTTTCAAATAATTTTATTTCTATTATAAAATAGCCGTGCTTGCACTGCTGTGTTCCGCTCTGTAGGGTATAGAGAGCTATTAAAAAAAAAGTTGAACATAATAAGGTGTACTCGCGCAATCACTCGCGGCAAGTTGCTCACGACAGCAGCGCGGAACACTTCCGGCAGCCGCACTGCTATATACTTTATTCCTAAAATCATTCATACAAAAAACAATATAAAAAATATAAAAAAACATGCGTGAGTGTCGTGGAACACTCGGTTGGAATGAAGTTCCTTTCGTAGTATATTATTATTGATTAACGTATTATATTATTGATTAATAAATACAAATAAATGAGTTACGAGCGGCTATTAAAATGAAGCGTCATTTAAAATAAAATTATATTTCTTTCATGGCAAGATAAGGAAAACTGCGAGAGGGATGGATATTATTCCATCTCGCTTCCTTATAGCCGCTAAGGCCGTCTACACTACGCCAGAAGGGCTTGTGACGGAAAAATCTTATACTTTTTCTCGCCTAATCCCCATACACCAAATTCGTAACGTCCGATAATGAACTTCGTTCCAAAAACAGACTAAGGATGTTATTAGTGGGTTCGTTAAGAGCCCTCTTACATTTCGGCGTTTCGCAAATTTAGGTATTTTACGCAGCGAGCGGGCGGCAAGCTACGCGACCGATACTTTCTTTCATATCTATTCACTCGCTCGCACTATAATACTGTGAGTATGGCGATTAAACGATCTTGATCTTCCATAATACAAAGTTTTCTTAGGATGGACTTCAGTGGATGGAATATTTTTTGGTGTGTCATTTTAATGTTATCTTATTAATTTATTATTATATTATTATATAATTTATTATTTATTATTATATACCATTTTGATATATTATTCATTATTTATGAAATTTAGTGTCAAAATAAGTACACATAAATATTTTAATTGTTACGCTGTAATCGAATGTTAATAATCGATTATGTCTACTACCGGTAGAATAGTGGTATAAATAAATAAACGGTTGCAACCTGTTTTAATAAATATAACAACCAAATGTAACTAATATTTTTTTAATCGGTACTTACAGTCAATTACTATATTTTTTATAAGAAAAATATTTGCTGCGACGGCATTGACCGAACTTTTCTCGATTCGATAATTTCAGACAGTACACACTTCATAAAAAGCTTGTAACTTGGGTAACATATTGAAAATCTAAAATTGTTCGTATTTGTAAATTTTTAGTACTTTTACTGTATTAATCTGGGCCAATACATATTATGGCAAGAATTCAGACATTTTTATTTGCTAAATGAAGCTGGCCTTGGATTTGGTAAAACCAGACATTATTTTGATTTAATGTTACACTTGAATCACTGAATTTATAACCTTTAATTTTTTTTCGTCGAAAGGCCGTATCAAAATCTATTCCGAAAGCTGAAATAGGATATTTAACTTCAATAAGACCGTTGCTGTATAAACCATTAGGTGAAGCCCTCAAATAACAATGATCTAGGTCAATGAATAGACCACATTTTTCTATAATAATATTTTTTTGTTTGCTCAATTGTGCACATGCTGCAGACTCGTTGTCCCTACCATGTTTAATGGAAGAGACGTGATCTAAATTATAACTATATAAAATAGTTTTAAACCGATCGATCAAAAATTGCGGTCGTAGTTGACAATGTTCTAGTATGCAGGCAATCGACGCACACTACGATAGCAATCAATGCACACTACAGTAGTATCGAAACCATGCAGCGCCCGAAATAAACTGACGCAGGTCCACCCTCGGCAAGCGCTCGCGCGTTAATGATCTCAGATGGCCGGCGCAGTTAAATATATAGTACTTTTATTTAATTAATTATAATGTAATAGTAACGATTTTAAAAGTAAAAATAATAGCATAGTTTAAGCAAATGTTGATGATTATTTTGGTATAAATTTTACGTCTAAGTGATGTAGAACTTCGGAAATATAGAGGCTTGCATCGAAGCTTTTTTGGTCGTTTTTTGAATTATGTCGAATTTTTTTTCCTAGTGTGAAAAGCATATAACGAAAATGTATTCCATTATTATTAAAGTGTAGGATATTTGGGAGATAAAAATATTTTTTTTGATGGTCGATATTCAATAGAATCTACAAATTAGAGCTCCCAAATCATGTCTTCGAGAGTTTTTGCCTAAACATGCATCGGGAGAATGATTATTACTGATTAAATAAATAAGTTATCTAAAATCCATTCCGAGCTTATTTGAGGAGAGAAAACGAACTATTTTTACCAAGTAATTGTTATTTCAAGAAATGAACGATAAACATAAAATTTCAACGAGGAAACCTTGTAATTTCGCGTTTTTTTGTAATACGCCTCTTAATAGCAAAGAGCGAATAGTTCTTTGAATATACTTTGTCTCTTTAAGCATAACGAACGCAAGCACAGAAATTGAACCTTAGTGGTTTGCGTTGTGTTAAACGTGTATCACTAATTATAATTTTTTATGAATAATATATTTTTTTTACAAAATTCTTAGAGATAACAACGCATCTGTAGTCTCTTTTGTTTGTTGGCGACAGGTGTCCATAAACTGCAGTAACCACTATCCATCCGGTGGACTGTAAGCTAGTTTGTCACTTCAGTTTTATAAAAGGATAATAACAAAACGTTAAGTTTGATTTTAATGCTCAGCTGTTTGATTTTTTACTCTCATATATATTTCTACATTAAAAAACTTAAAACGATATCCTTCAATAACCAAATTTTGTGGCAACCGTCAACCGAGTTCAGCCACCTCCTAATGCCTTCGACTAGACTTCACAATTTATATGAAGAGAGAACAATGGAATTTTGATTCCAAATGCAGTTTTGAACAATAAAGTAAAGCTCTTATTAAATTGATACTAAGTTAAACCAGAACGCATCCATGTGCGTTTTTTATTAACCTATTTTAAACGACTTCATACGATTTATCATTTTATTTTGTATTTATATTTCTATTCTATTGTATTTTGTTTATCTGTCAAAGGAAAAAAAACTTTTAAGAAAAAGTAAAAATTGACTTCAAAAACTATAAAGAATAAAATAATTTTCACATAATAATTTCTGAAGTCGGTGCTAAGACATAATGTATTGAACAATTATTATAGCCCCGACTTCTAAATCTATTATGTGGATACTATTTTATTAATATTAATAAGATAAAATAGAATGGAATATGTGGAAATTAAAACTGGTGATCCTAATCAGAATACTCGGATAAAGTTATTAAATTATATTATATATTGTCATCTACATCGGTTGTTGATACGAGTGCAAATTTTCAAGTCAATCGGCCGGCTGTAAGTTGGTGAAAATTACAATAAAAGATTCCGTTAAATAGATACACGCCAATCTAATAAATAGCTTGTTAAAAAGCATACGCATCGAATACAGAACCTGTCGGTGAAAAACTGTGTCGTCACCATCCGTTGTAGCGCCTGTAGTGCGAGAAGAGCAAAAGTTAAAACCTTATACTTGTAAGTTAGTGATATTGCTACAATTAGTAGTAACTTAGATGGCCCAAATGTAGTTTTTTTAACTATATTTCATGTATTTAGTTCTTAGACCTTCGATCAAGCAGACAGATACACAGACCACAGCTCGTATAACCTAACGCTAAATTATTGATTTTAGTAATCGAAATAATCAGCTAGTAAATTACGAATATTGATGCTATGAATGCATTTGAGTGGTTCCCAAGCATAAAGATTAAGTAATTTCCTTGTAATTTCAACTTTATTGATTTTTAGAGGTGTTTTCGCAAATAATTATGATCGAGTCAAAATTTTACAATTTGTTTTTGAACAAGCAAATTCAAGATAAAGACATGAGTCTACCTATATCAAAATTCTAGTTTCGTTAGTTGTGTCATACGCCTATATTATTTGATGAAAGGAGGTGCATTTTTCGCGGTGTCGCCTTAAAGCAAAGAATAATTTTCGCGCTGCCCAAATATCTTTCTCCTCAGTTTATTATCTTTCAAACGTGCAGGTTCGACATGATGTTTCACAACAGAGCACAGTGGCAAATCAACACGTAAAAGTGCTAATAACAATTTCATTGATGCCTGCTAGGATTGAGCTCGGTTTGTTCTATGAAATATAAACTTGACTTTAACGTTTGACTATTGACTTTGACATTACAATAAATACTATTCTGTGGGCTTCTACGGTTCATACCAAAGAGAATATAATCACTACGTTTAGTTCATACGGTGCCACGATTTGATTGCTGTGACTTCGGCTTTGTGCGCACAGACTTTTCCTTCTACTATTTTAATAGCAGAATTGATTGGAAATTTATTGGATTTGAATTTAAATAAGGTCGAAAATTATTGTTTTGGACCCAATTTTAATTTAATAAAACAAATCTCTCTTCCAAACTCATTAGTACTGTTAACAATTTTGAGCAAATATAGCGAAGATATTTCGCTAAAAGCTATTACTAATATTGCAAATACATTAAATATAGATAACTTTACTTACTTTGATTTGAATATCCCAAGAATAATTTGAAGTTCTTTAACACCTAACCATTACAAGTATAAAAAGTGATCAAAACATTTTAGATGGATTTTCTTATTGCCTTCGATACAATAAGTAGCTTCTTCTACACGGTTAGTTTTCACGAGCTAAGCATTGGTATAGCTATAGTCATTACGATAACGTTTTGATGTTAAAAGCGCTTTTGCCATAACAACTAAAAGTCAGACAAATTTTTACAATGCTTAATTTTTTTTAATAGGATAAGGGTGACAAACGAGCACACAGTCCACCTGATGATAAGTGGTTGCTGCGGCCCATAGACATCTACATCTACCCTTTATTACAAATCAAAATGTAGATGCGTTGTCACCCGTGAGGACTAAGATGGAATGCCTCATTTCCAGTAAAAAGGTCCTCCGGCCACCTGCACTCACCAAGCGAAATGCAGAGGTAAACGTCTACTTCACGCTGGTTTTCTGTGAGGTCGTGGTACCACCCCGGTTCGAGCCGGCCCATCCGTGCGACAACAAAGCTGCCGCGTGGCTCTACCACTTAAAATAATTAATAATTAATAAAATACTAAATAAATTTAAATTATTACAAGATTTCATTTATCTTAACTTATTTTATATTTCTTACATTTACAGAATAGCAGTAGTATATAGCAAAATGCAGCTTTAATTCCATTATATAAGATATCCCCAGTAAACGGTAAAATTATTAACAAATTCATGGAGGTATAATGAACATGTTGAAATTTACATTATATTATTATAAATTTACTAATAACCAAAGATGTTAGCTATCATTTTACGATAACATTTCTTTTGTCTACATAAAACTGCCATTAAAACCAGAGAGACATATCAATATAAAATGGTACTTGTGCAAGATAATAATTTAAAGGAAATCCGCCCATTCCATGTTAAGATATCGCATAAAACTAAAGCAACTACATTTTCAAACTAAACTTCGAATGAATCGCGAATGAATATGAGATGGAGCATGTTTTATAATATTTAACACTATCTTTCACCAACTATATGTTCTTTACGACCACTTTACAATTCAAAGCAATGAAAATAATAAGTTTGTTATCTATTTTTTATGTGTTTTGATTTTGAACTAATAAATTTGTAATAATTGCTATAAAATTCCCACTTTTTACTTTTAAACTACTTGCAACAGCGGTGTATTCGCGGCTGGTAGTGACAATATGGCTGATTCTCTATTCACACAAAGGCTAAGACTAGCCACACAAAGTTATCTAATTAGTAGTTAATTTTAGTTTTTATTTCAGTTAGTTCAACTTGTTTATACTTTATTAAAAATAATTATTCAAAAATGCCTATTATTTTTAGTACTTGCATTTTAAGTTTTTGAATCAACCCAATTCAGTATAAAAAAACGATTACAATATCATTTTTGCAGGTACTTGTATTCTTTGAAACTAAAAAAAGTGGGGGTCATTGTAGAAGCGTGCTCGTCGCGACCCCTGCCAGCCCTTTTCAGGGCTGCAATTCTACTCAGCTGCGCACCCATGCCAACGAGGGTTAGGGCGTCCCCCCAAGGCGACGCACACCAGCTAGTCCCCGTTGGTGTGGAATGCAGCGGGCAAAGCGGCGATGGGGACCGCCACCCGTCACGCACAGTCCGACACGGCGGAAGGTGGAGGACAGAGTGCAGAGTTGGCACGTGGAATGTTAGAGGAGGCATGAAAGATAAGATGAATGAGTTGATTGAAATAATGAAAGAAAGAGAAGTAGATGTCGTGTGTATGTCGGAGACCAAACGGAAGGGCAGTGGTACTGAAGAGCTCCCTGGCGGGGCGTTAGCTCTATGGTCCGGAGTCCCGGGGAGCGAGAGCGCCCGCCAGGGAATGGGGGTGCTGCAGTCGTCTCGGTTGGTCGATGTTATGACTGAATATAAGGTTGTGAACTCAAGACTTCTCTGGGTTCGCTTTAAATTGGGACTGACGAAGTTATTCCTTTTGGCTGTTTATGCGCCGGTAGCTTCGTCGTCCAGGGCTGAGCTGGAGGAGTTTTGGGAGAATGTAAGAGAAGTTCTAGATTTGGCTAGGGGAAACGAAAGAATTGTTGTGTGTGGTGATTTGAATGGATGGGTTGGTACCGCTCGACCAGGGTACGAGTCGGTGCTTGGAAAGTTTGGCGATAAAAGGGTTAATGATGCTGGCAAGCTTATACTGGCGGTATGCAAGGAAAAGGGTCTTCTTGTGACAAACACTATGTTTAATCACAAGAAAATCCATATGTATACTAGAGAAAGAAAGAATGAGAGAAGTATGATCGATTTGTTTCTGGTGGATGACCGACTGCGAAAACAGGTGATGGATACGCGAGTGTTCAGGGGTGCTGACCTGGGAACGGATCACTATCTAGTGATTACTAGATTTAGGGGTCTGTTCGCGGGTTGGCGCTACCGGACGGCGGTAACAGAACCACAGTCGGTCTGTCGCATCCGAAGCTGGAAGCTTCAGGAAGCGGATACTAGGGATAAATATCATGCGAGGGTAGCCGAAAAGCTTGACACCATCGATGGAAGAAATGAATGTGTGGAAAGAACATGGCAGAACCTTAGGGATGGAATGGTAAGTGCAGCGGAAGAAGTGTGTGGAACAATAAAAAGAGGCAGTAGTAAAAGAAGAGATGCATGGTGAAATGATGAAGTGAAAGAAGCTGTAAAGAAGAAGAAGAAAGCATGGTTAGACTACTTGGCCTCTAGTAATGATAAGGATATGAGAGAGAAGATGAAAGAAAGATATAAGCTGCAGAAAGTTCACACGAAAGCATTGATTGAGGAAATGCGTGAAAGGTGTAGAATGGAAGCTGACGAAAGGTTGTCGCACAACTTTAAGGAGAACTCCAAACTCTTCTGGAAAGAGGTTGGAAGGACCCGAAGTGGTGCGACGGCCTTAAGAATGAACAAAGTGCTTTCGAGAACTAATGACGTCCTCACTGAAAAATCGGACGTCATGTAGCGATGGAGCGAATTTTATAGAGAAATGTATGCGTGTGATGATCTTAGTGAGGGATCCGGGGATGACGCCGTGACTGGTACGCCAGACCTGGACCTCGATGACACTGAGGTCATCAGTATGAAAGAGATTGAACGTGCGATTCGAAGTTTGAAATGTGGTAAGGCTGCGGGACTAGACAGAGTTACTGCTGAAATGGTCAAGTATGGTGGGCCTCGCGTCTGGGACAGCTTTTATCTGCTGTGCAATTTGTGCTGGCGGACGGGGGATGTCCCGGATGATTGGCGATCCGCAGTCATTGTGCCTTTATATAAAGGTAAAGGTTCACATTTTGACTGCGGGTGCTATCGGGCGATCAGCTTGACCAGTTTAGCAAGTAAAGTTTACTCGAAGGTTCTGACACGTAGGATGCAAGAGAAATCGGAAAGATTTCTATGGGAGGCACAATGGGGATTTAGACCTGGAAGAGCTTCTGGCTGCTAACCAGAAGATTTTTCTGTGCTTTTGTGGATCTTGAGAAAGCATTTGATAAGGTTGTAAGGAAGAAAATGTGGGAACTGTTGCCGGGGTACGGTGTGGATGGTCGATTGCTAAGGGCTGTGCAGTCACTTTACTGTAACTGTAAAGCCTGTGTGCGGGTAGGGCATGACCTGTCACCCATGTTTAGCGTCCAAACGGGCGCAAAACAGGGTTGTGTCATGTCTTCCTGGCTGTTCATACTGTATCTCGACAGCTGTTTACAGAAGCTGAAAGATAGCTGTTTGGGTGTGAAATTGGGTGACATAAAAGTAAATTGTCTGCTGTATGCTGATGATGCAGTGCTTATTGCACCATCAGAGGCAGAACTTCAGGCATTAGTCACGTGTATGAAAGAGGAATGTGAAATTAAAGGTCTCCGTTTGAATGCTAATAAAACTAAGGTTCTGGTATTTGAAAGGGACGAAGAGAGAACGAAGTGTGAAATATGGGTAAATCAGGAATGTCTAGAACAGGTAAATGAAATTGTATACTTGGGGAGTGCTTTTAGCCAGGATGGAAGATGTGATTTAGATGTGGATAGGCGTGTCGCTGCCGGGAACAAAGTCAATGGTGCCTTGACTGCGTTAGTCAAAAGGCAAGGCGTAGTGAAGAGTGCACGCCTTGCAATACATAACGCAGTGTTGGTACCGACTTTGTTATATGGCAGCGAAACCTGGGTGTGCCAGAAGAAGCATAAAAGCAAGTTGAATGCAGTGGAGATGCGATCTCTTCGTAAAATGTGCGGCGTTACCATGGCCGACCGAAAGCGAAACGAAGAGATTCGCAATATGGCAGGTTTGAAAGATGACCTTATCACAAAAATTGATAAGGGCGTGCTTCGATGGTTTGGGTACGTTGAGCGAATTAGTGAAGACCGAATGGTGAAGAAAATATATAGCGCGAAAGTTAATATTAAAAGGTGTCGAGGTAGACCGAGACTAACTTTCGAAGACCATGTGAGCAAACTGCTCGAAGAGGGGAGGGTCAAGAGTACTCGGATACCTAGACGTGCATGTATGAAGAAGATAATGAATCTGAAAGAAGCGAAAGAGGTATGTAAGGATCGTGACACTTGGCGTTCTGTTCTCTCTGGCTACCCCGTCAGGGATTGTGCGTGAAGATAAGTAAGTAAGTAAGTAAGTAAAAAAAACTTAGCCCAAATAATTTACCAATTTTATGGTACAATGACCTGAGTATGCAGCTCATAGATCTAATGAAGGTTTCAGAAAAATAGTTAAAAATGGGAAAAATCTCTGTATAATCTAAATGGATAAAATGACAAATATAATATAAAATGAAAAATATACACGGGACTGGTGGATGAAGGTGGCTCAAAACTTTAGAATCATTCTTTGTTTGTTATGAAGTTCTATGATAAGCAGTGGATTCGTGACGGGTTATAGGTTGATGAAATAAAGTGTTTTTCTAACTTTACTTAACTATTTTTTACTTAATTAACTATTTTCAAATTAGTGATGCAACGAATACTACTTTTACGAATACGAATACGAATATCAAACCTACTTTTCAGCGATTACGAATACGCATACGAATATCTCGCCATGGTAATAAAAAACTAATTCATTTGATGATTTCCTATTGTCCTAATAATTAAAATTTACAATAGGCAAATTTTTATTTAAATAACATAAAATTTCTAGATTTTCTGGTTTTAGGCGATTTCTTTTTTCAGTTTGGATGTTCTCAGCTGTTGAAAAAGTCTTTCCGAGGCGACTGTACATAGTTTCAGTGAAAAATATTTTTGAGAGTCCCCCGTCGTTAAGGCTAAGGGCCAAACCACACGTATTTTTACGCGCCGACGACGCGCGTTATCCAAGTCCGCCAGTAATTAGAGTTGCGTACAAAAATATTAGTTTCTAAATATTCGTGATCAGTATTTGCCGAATACGAATATTCGGTAAATGTCTACTATTCGGCGAATACGAATATTCGTATTCGTATTCATTGCATCATTATTTCAAATGTATCTTTAAAACTATGTATGTTGCTTAGGAGTTAGGATAATTATTTCATCGAAGGTGCACTACAGTATTGTTATTTAAATAATAATGTTTACATACCATTAAATGTGTATTACAATTTTAATTATAAGATAAGATATCTAACCTTTTGGATCAAGATATTGCCCTAGAGTTTGAGTAGAGATTTGATTACATATTTATGTATTCTCTTTATAAATTGGAGAATTTTTTCGAAAATGCAGTGCTAGCATGCATAATCCTTGTCATTAGTAAAGGTTCATCTGATTAATTGTAGTGTAGTATTGAAGAGTAGGTGATAAACATGAAAGTGTTGGGAGGAACAGAATTAATGACAAGTTTACTTAAGCGTAGGGAGTTATGCACAATTATTGCCTGACAATTTAATGAAACAAAACGATACCGATATTGGATACCAATTTTGTTCTGAGTGCTCATTATTTAAGAAAGGGACTATATAGTAACGTTCATCCAATTATGCCTGTTCATACAGATCGGCTGCTTAAAGTTTACAAGAGCGGCAGATATAACTTGTGATAAAGTCGATAAAATTGAGAAGATTAGTGGAGAAATAATGCCACCTTGTGGGACGCCAGCGTCGAGTTCATGCCAGTTAGAAGTACAGCGACACAAACCGACTTGATGACAAATGGAAAAGAGCCCAAAATTAGACGGATACAGTGCGTTAAAGATTTTTAGATATTGAAGAAAAGAGCCTCATTAGGCATGTGACAGAAAAGATCAGTCGGAAGAAAGTTGATAACGTATATAATTTTAGAAAAAATGTGATCTAAGGTAGACAAGCATTACTCTGCCAACACAATCATAACCTATGGCTTTAAATTTAATAGCTGTTACCGGTAACCGATAAAATTGGTTATTACAACTTTTAGTGCTGGTTTACTACATGTTCCGAGATGAAGAATATCACTGTGAGGACACCAGCAAGCCTTAAAATTTTGTGAGATATGTAGTGGACAATACACATTTCAGCAACATGGTGGACTATTTTAGCTAAAAATAAGAGGAAACCTTTAAAATGGAAGATACATTTTCGTATTTTATCGATACAAGAAGCCTTTTTAACATAAAAAGTTAGTATAATTAACGATGAAATGAAAATGACGGCGTAAAATTATCCTGGTTCGTACCCTGATTGCCGGCGATCATAAGAAATATCTGAAAGATCTGATAAATTCCAATATAGAATATGATGAAGATAAATACATAATATGTAACAATAGACATTACATAATATGAAAGCCATATTTCATTCCTTTCATATTATTTTGTACCTAGGATTTTGAGAGGATTTTTTGAGTAAATTAATTATATTTTGCGTCTAAACTATTACTTATCATTGGATTTATTCAGTTTCAAGCACAGGCCTAAACAATTAACTATCCTCAGCGTATAGCCGATGCCTGTGCAGCCTTCAATGTGGGTAAGTGATTAGATAACTAATTAGTCGTCCAGAGCAACGATACGTCACTGTCCTCTAATGATCGTACCCTGTGCCCACTTTCAATCATTAACAGAAACTAAGCTACCTTTTATCATTGTGAACATTAATTCTTCCCTTGCAGAGGTAAAATTTACGAATATTTTCTTTTATTCTAAATCCATCTATCAAAGACTATATACAGGACATCCGTATTCTATTCGCTTAGAACTTAGAATAAAAATGTTAAAAATTAAAATATAGACGATATACTTAAATAAACATTTTTGATAAACAACACATTACGATTTATTTAATGTATAAATTCGTTGTGTTTGTATCCGTATCGACCTGTAAGTATCATAAGAGGTTATCATTGGACATACCAGCAAAATGCTAAGGCCTCCATTAGATAGGGGTTTTAGCTAACAGCAGGTGACAGTTACGGGCTGGTAAAAATAGAAAAATAAAATTTTGAAAATCTAAAAATACACACCTGGAACGGGACAGTTCACAATAGTGAAATTCAAAAGTATTCCTAAGGATTAAAATAAATGCTAATTTAAAAAAAATCCAAGTGATAAGTTCAGTTTTTCGAAAGATATCTTGTTAACATCCATGCCGACCAACTGACGTCCAAGTGAAATTATTTTCCATTAAGTTTTTTTTTAATGATAATCGAAATTAATAATCTTATAATTAAGTCAGAAGTATTAATTGAAATCTCCTCTTGCTATGTGTACTCTTTTAATTACATAATTGCAATATAAAGTTGATGGAAGTTATTTAAATTGAGTGGATAGCGATTTTTTGATTTGGTGGGAATAGTGCACTACATATTGGGCTTCGCGTTCGATGTGTGCAATAATTATGCAAACACAATGACAAAAACACTAATCAGCCGCATGGAAGATATAGAATGGACTACCTGTGATTTTCTCTATTCTATGGCTAATGTGTGTCTTTTTTTTTCTTTTTTTTATAGAATAGGGGGCAAACGAGCATGCGGCTCACCTGATGGTAAGTGACTACCGTCGCCCATGAACAACCGCAACACCAGGGGAATTGCAGATGCGTTGCCGGCCTTTTAGAAAAGTGTAAGCTCTTTATTTGAAGGTTCCTAAGTCGTGTCGGTCCGGAAAAAAAATTCGCTGGTGGTAATTGATTCCACAAGGAAGTTGTGCGAGGGAGAAAACTTCTTCTAAATCGCACAGTGGTGGACCGCCAATCATCCAGATGGTATGGATGGTAACGCGAGTTTTGTCGCGATGTGCGATGGTGAAATTGAGCGGCTGGAATTAGTCCGAACAATTCCTCAGAGCACTCCCCGTGACAGATGCGATAAAATACGCAAAGAGATGCAACATCTCTACGCAGTGCCAGTGTATCGAGCCGATCAGAAAGAACTCGGTCGTCGACGATTCGAGCCGCTCTGCGCTGGATGCGGTCAAGTGGAAGGAGATGGCACTGGGATGCCCTGGCCCAGAGATGAGAACAGTATTCCATGTGGGGCCGAACTTACGTGTATCATTAGTGATATCATTGAATTGATATCAATTGATATCACTAATGATATACTCGATGACGTATTCAATAGGCTTTTTATTTTATTTTACATCGCTGTTGGTTATATGGATATAGGGAGGAATATGTTACTTTTTATAGGGATATTTGCTATAGTTACCACGCTTGGCAAGTGAGTTGGCAACCACAGTTTTGTTTTTATTTTTAGTCGTTATTAGGAAGACGCTGCTGCCCATTTCCTGATTTGTTTCCCTCTGTCGCCTCTTACGACACCCACGGCAAGTTATGGGGCAGTGGACATTCTTACACCGCCACTACACGGTATATACACACACTCACAAATACACACATTAGTTGTGTTTAATTTGTGCACACTTTTGGTTTTGCATTAAATTTGAATTACTATCTCTACTTTTGTCGAGTGATATAAAATGTAAAAAATTGTCTTTACTAAATGTATACTTAATAGACTACTACGCCTGCATATGGCACATTCTGATAACTAATGAAGGAGACTGGTGACCGCTCTCAACGGCCAAAATTTATTCTAATATGCCAAAACCAAATCCAATAGACTGGTAATGGAAAGCATTTCATATCAACTTTGCACTCACCGACCCGTCTGTGTAGAAGCAATTTATGTAACTATTGAAAGGTATATCTATATAGGAGTAGTTTTCAGCTGATAAAGGAAGAAAATAATTATAACTTTTAACAAAAAGTAAAAAACGCTTCAAATAGCTAAAAAGAAGTTATTTATTTACTACCCTTAGGGGTGGAATTTTTTCTCCTAATTATAAAAAAGAATCATTAAAATTAGTTCAACAATCTGTGAAGATATCGCGTAACATACATACAAAAAACATACACTTCAATTGCGAACTTCCTTTCTTTTTGAAATAGGTTAAAAACTTTCGCAACTAAGATTGTTATATTACAATTCAATGGAGCTCAGTTTTGTTTATCAAATCACTGGAAAGTGAACTGCTTGCTTATTTATACAGCTCTAAGTGTTATTATAATATCACTATAATCTTACTTCTGAATAAATTAAATGGTGTATGTAAACTCTCTTCTAAAAGTTATTCTTATGGTGTCATGGTATACTTTTGTAAATACAGTAGCTTTATGACTTCTGTCTATGAGAGTGACATAAAACTAAAAAAAATAACAGCCATAGTACAACTTATATCTGTATTAATGACAGAATATCGCTATATTGCATGATTCGAATGTTTATATTGTGCTAGTGAACAAAATAAATTTGTCTTCAATATGTAGAAAAAGAAAAAGATTTGGTGCAGTAAAAAGATCATGTTAATTCTAAATTAAATTTATCCAAAACTGTTCCGAAGACAAGGATTTTCATCTTTTATACGTATCTCTAAATATAGTTATATGTTATGTTGAAAACACTGCTATACAGCGTAGGTATATAAAATATCCCATTATAAAACTGATTAGAAACGAATGGCTGCATGATATAATCCATAACATACGTAGTACAGCTACTCAGACTATAAGAACCTCGAAATACTGTTTAGGCTGTTTAGCAAATTGTCGCCATTTTATGACCCATAAAAATATAATTTAAAATATAATTTTGGGAATAGTAGACATTAGTCTAAGCCTATATTATTACTTTCATTTTGACTAATGATAAATATGACCCGATGTGGTTTCATATTCATTAATTTATTTATTTTTTTATTCTTACCTATGCAACCGATATTTACTTACCGTAGAAGTTGGTGACAAATAAACTTACAGTCCATTTGATGTTAAGTGGCTATTTTAGTCCATGAACACCTGCAAACAACTTCAAACAAAGTATGCTGCAGATGCGTTGTCACCGCTGAAGTCTAAGAAAGAATTCCTCACAGCCTGTCATTATACTGGCTCTACAATTTTTTTTTATAGGATGAGGGTGACAAACGAGCACACAGTCCACCTGATGGTAAGTGGTTGCTGCGGCCCATAGACATCTACATCTATCCTCGTTTGCGAATCAAAATGCAGATGCGTTGTCACCCGTGAGGACTAAGATGGAATGCCTCATTTCCAGTAAAAAAGGGCCTCCGGCCACCTGCACTCACCAAGCGAGACGCAGAGGTAAACCTCTACTTCACGCTGGTATATAATGGTACGTACCCATATGGCACCTAGACAGAAATGAAATCCTACAACACCTATTAGAGAGTAGTAGTAGAGTATCATTAATGTTTTTTTATATGAGAGGGGGCAAACGGCTCACCTGATGGTAAGTAACTACCGCCGCCCATGAACAACTGCAACACCAGAGGAACCAGGGGAATTGCAGATGCGTTGCCGGAAAAAATGTTTAAAATTATATTTTAAAAGCTTAAAATTATTAAATGTGTAGCATAATAATTTAGCTGTATTGCATTTTTGTATTGTATTGCATTTTGTTTTGTATTGCATTTTGTATTGCATCACCACCAACTGCAATAATGCAGTTGGTGGTGATGCCTTACACTTACATCACGTCTGCAGGAACGGCGGTCTGGCAGGTGGTGGCGCTCACGGACGGCTTTTTATGGCTAATGTGCCTATTGTTGCCTAACCCGTGTGACGTACATTCACTGTGGCTGGATTTGATCGTATTCTGTATGGCGTTTACACGCATTGACATGCGCGACTTCGGTCGATGTTTGTGCTTACGCACTATCAAGGGGCCAAGTCCTCTTTTACTGGTTCGCCAGTTATTTTGCTGTGGACTACGGTCCAGTTCCCAAATTTGCGTACCCTTCGGGGGGAGCGCATTAAAATGGTTGGCGCTCACCGTGCGCGGCGTGTGCGGAGCCGTGTACCTCCTCCACATTTTTTTAATGTGGAAGAGCGAAGCCCTTGTATCTGGTATTTGATATAAATATTGTGAGCCTTTTCCAAGCGGGAAGGGATTAATTAATAAGGAATTGACTGTTGTGAACCTGATACAAGTGGAATAAGGACAATTTATTGTTCTTAACTTTTATTTGAGCTCTGTCTTCGTGAACGGGGTTCTTTAGCTTATAAGACACTACCAACAGCTTTCGATTGCTCTCGCAAATATTCATTCTTCCAAGATACACCTAAAAGAACTAAGTTACTATACAAACACAACGTAAATAAGGGTCCTAAGACGATCACGCCATAAATTCATTATACGGCCTATATTTGAACCTTTAGAAAGATCAATGTATGATTAATATACTGGTCACGTAAGTTAGATATATTTGTATATTTATACCTTTATTTCCTTAGAATCTATTTCTATAAGTTATACAAGTATATCTAACTAACGTGACCAGTATATTAATCATACATTGATCTTTCTAAAGGTTCAAATATAGGCCGTATAATAAATTTATGGCGTGATCGTCTTAATTAGGACCCTTATTTACGTTGTGTTTGTATAGTAACTTAGTTCTTTTAGGTGTATCTTGGAAGAATGAATATTTGCGAGAGCAATCGAAAGCTGTTGGTAGTGTCTTATAAGCTAAAGAACCCCGTTCACGAAGACAGAGCTCAAATAAAGTTAAGAACAATAAATTGTCCTTATTCCACTTGTATCAGGTTCACAACAGTCAATTCCTTATTAATTAATCCCTTCCCGCTTGGAAAAGGCTCACAATATTTATATCGAATACCAGATACAAGGGCTTCGCTCTTCCACATTTAAAAAAAAATGTGGAGGAGGTACACGGCTCCGCACACGCCGCGCACGGTGAGCGCCAACCGTTTTAATGCGCTCCCCCCGAAGGGTACGCAAATTTGGGAACTGGACCGTAGTCCACAGCAAAATAACTGGCGAACCAGTAAAAGAGGACTTGGCCCCTTGATAGTGCGTAAGCACAAACATCGACCGAAGTCGCGCATGTCAGTGCGTGTAAACGCCATACAGAATACGATCAAATCCAGCCACAGTGAATGTACGTCACACGGGTTAGGCAACAATAGGCACACTAGCCATAAAAAGCCGTCCGTGAGCGCCACCACCTGCCAGACCGCCGTTCCTGCAGACGTGATGTAAGTGTAAGGCATCACCACCAATTGCATGGTCAGCACGGCCAATTGGCCGCAGAGCGTGTCATGAGTCTACCGCTCACCTCAAGGGAATGGGGTCCCACGTTGCGCGGCTTTCGGCCGCAGCCTTGAGAGCCTCCTCAGATTCTCCCTCCAGCTACCACCCGCATGAGGTCGACACATATGCTCCACCAACCAATACAATGGCAGATATAGCCAATAGGCAGTTATAAGATATTAGTAATAATTCGCCATCGGAAAGGGTTTGTGTCACTGACGTTGAGTATATGCATTTTTCGATCATGTTTGTCTCACCCACCAACAAGTTGCCTTCAATCTTTCAAAGGTGGGAACTTTATAGAGATATATTAATATGTTGTTATATAAAACATCATGGAGGGCAGACAGTCTGCAGCCCCGCTATGAAGGGACCCGACTTGGGCAAAGCTACTTGGGTTGTGAATCAAACCAAGACGCAGAGAGCGCCATTGAGAATAGCGACCCGCCAAACAACCATCGCAGAGACGCAATGCTGCAGAATGCAACAAACATCAATACAACTATCGTCAGGCTTACACCATCCCAAGGTCCCCCATACAGTCCCAGTAGACATCACCACCCGCATACCTCCATCGACCAGAACCACAAGATGCGTCGAATCAGGTGCAGCACACCCGCAGATCCATCACAAGATGCAATACTGCAAGTAGCAATAAGCATCAATGCAACTATCATACGGATGGCGCCCCCTCACAACACACCCACATGATCCCTATCGACTTTGGTAACAAAATTGATAATGTTGTTAACTAAAAATACCACCAACGTATCATAGTAGCACGGTACTAAGACGTCAGTAGCCAAAACTCCACGTATCATAGCGCTATTGCACTAAGACATGGAGTTGAGTATGCTTGCTGCACTTAAAAGTACTACCAAACACACTCACCCTAATCCGAAAGATAGCCGACGTATCATAACGCTATGCGTTAAGACGCCGCCCACAAACGGTAGGGTTGTGCGATGTCCACGGGCAAGTCGTATTGCTACAACAAACCCGCTTACCACCGGCACTAAGATGATATGTCAAGGACACATCGGTTAGCGAGTCCAAGTTTACCTCGGTCTCGGATGCTGTGAAACAATCTACACGCCACTATAATAATCCTTTTCAAGTCCCAATTCTTTCAATATAATGCTTTTACATATTTGAGACCTTCAACATATTTGCTTTATTTCATAGACCATACTATTGTATGTCTTATTCATATGGGACTTCAAGTCATAACTCTGCTATCATAATGCTTATGCATCATAAAGACCTTCTATATTAATGCTTTGGTTCGTTAGACCTTACTATCATAAGTCCCTAATATAGGACTAGTCATTGTGCAACATTAGTACTAGCAGTCGGTCAACCGACCACCCCATATATATGTATAACCTTGGGTATGTGTCTCCGGCAACGCCCCTTATTATGGAGACCATTACAAGAACACTTTCATCAACTTAGAAATTTTCCGACTAATACAAGAACACCAAATTGTAACGACCCCCCCCCCCCCCTTTCTCATCTCTTCACTCTTTCTATATATATTTATACCTTTATTTCCTTAGAATCTATTTCTATAAGTTATACAAATATATCTAACTTACGTGACCAGTATATTAATCATACATTGATCTTTCTAAAGGTTCAAATATAGGCCGTATAATGAATTTATGGCGTGATCGTCTTAGGACCCTTATTTACGTTGTGTTTGTATAGTAACTTAGTTCTTTTAGGTGTATCTTGGAAGAATGAATATTTGCGAGAGCAATCGAAAGCTGTTGGTAGTGTCTTATAAGCTAAAGAACCCCGTTCACGAAGACAGAGCTCAAATAAAAGTTAAGAACAATAAATTGTCCTTATTCCACTTGTATCAGGTTCACAACAGTCAATTCCTTATTAATTAATCCCTTCCCGCTTGGAAAAGGCTCACAATATTTATATCAAATACCAGATACAAGGGCTTCGCTCTTCCACATTAAAAAAATGTGGAGGAGGTACACGGCTCCGCACACGCCGCGCACGGTGAGCGCCAACCATTTTAATGCGCTCCCCCCGAATACATATTGCAATATTATTTAAGAAACATTTTTATTTGCATATTTATTTTTTATTTTATTTCGACACCGAGAATTCCGATACTGGCTGAGGCAACAAGTAGAGTGCCTCGAAACTGAGGAGTGAAAGGGGTTATTTTCAGTCGATTAAAATATTAAATCGGAAAGCATAATTTAGCACAAAATTTAATATTTTTTAACCATTCTGTTCCATTTAAGAAACATTTTTATTTACAATATATTAGTAATAGAATATAATATTGATTAAATTATATATAACATAATAAATAAATTTCCTTTTCATATCACAATTTAAGTTAAGTTAAATTTAAGTAAGTCTAATTAACCCGTGGCAAAGAAGCTCAAATTTGTTTAATTACATGCTCAAACCAACGGATGTTTACAAATTTTAATGAAAAACTCAATTCGGCATATTACGTGATTTGAAACAAAGTCATTAATTACAAAAGACAGAATATCTACAATCTTTATAATATAAATATATAGAATTTAATCTGTATTTATTGTGTCATGCGGATTGAAAATTAGTCACGAAGACTCAAATACTGTTAACTGTTTTATATTAATTAAGCACCAAACTCAAAGGTAAAGCAATTTAGTTTCAAACACTGATGAAATTGTTTCTAGAAGTGTTAATTAAGATCTAAATGAAGGAATTCTTTGAATGCCTCTAACTTTACATTACTTGTAACTTATAAGCAAATTTCACTCATTATTGTTATAGTAATGTCTTACATTCTAGAATATTGCGGTTGAAATCAGAAATACATGAATAGGGAACTTGTTAAAGAAAAAGAATAAATTCAATAAAATATCCCTTGACCTTGATCATAGGTGCTACAAATCATAAATTAAAAGCCAAAGAATTCATAAATTAGTAACATTCAATGAATCAAACTAATGACCAAACTCAGCATAACGGCAGGAATAGTGTACTTTGCAAAAAAGCTCGACCACTATGTTGATCATTATATTATGACGGCTCCATGGCGCAGTGGCTTTACATTGATTTGCGAAGCTGAGAGCCACGGGTTCAAACCCCGAACGGAACAAGTATTGGTATGGCCTACAAATAATTTTTTCGTATCTGGATGTTTGTTTTTGCGAAATTTATGTTTGTAAACTGCCTCCGCGATAACTTTTCAATAAAAAAATCAAAATAAGATAAGCGCACCATCTCGTGCAATGGACGTGTAATATGTAAATTTTGAACGCCCCGATTTCATCAGCCACTTTATCGGATTCTTCTTCGTCTTTATCTTATAGACGTTTCATCAAGTGAGAATAAGTGCTACAGCTATGTTATGGAACTGCAATTCGAACGGGTCGCCTCGACCGGGTTAGAACCACACTCGCACAGAATACCAGCGTAAAACAGCAGGGGTGGTGTGTTTCGTAGTGTGAGTGTAGAGAAACTGAGACCCTTTTTACTAGTAACTAGGCTTTCCATCTTAGTACTCAGGGGTGACAACGCATCTGCGTTTTGATTTGTAACCGAGATTCGACGTAGATCTCTATGGGCAAATGCATTCATTTATCATCAGGCAGACTGTGTGCTAACTTATCACCCTTATTGTGACCTGACCCAATACACTCCATCGTCAATATTAATATTATTGTTGTTGTTAATCGCAATTTAAGTACTAATCTCCTACAATACATGTTTGGTAGTAAATGAAAACGTCATGGTATCCACCAAAACCACGAGGACACTCGGGGAACTCTTTTCTACTCTAAAAATCTTCTCTAAAATAGTGTATTAAGCCTAACAGTAGAACGTAATAGACTTCTATTTTACATTTATACAATACAACTAATCTGTAAGGATAGTTGAAACAAAAATTATTTCTAAGAAAGGTGAGCAACATAGCAATTGTTTGAATATGCAAACATCTGAACTTTATATTAGAGCAGACAAGTCGAAACACATTAATTTATTAAGCACAAGCGAAATGTCCGAGTCTGAAGCAACCTGAGCCCGTTTCTTCCGTACCCATCTGTTTCCTAATTAATTATATTGTGAAACTACAGTACTGAGTATTTTGTATTTTAGAATGTTTGTCTTATAATAATAACAGGCGATAAAATTAAAAATTTTGTACAACCGACTTCAATAAAATGAGATGAGAACATCATCAATGAACTCGAAGTCAATTAAATACGCATTATTAATGATAACTCTAAAACTACTGGTCAGACCTTGATCAAATTTATATGGGACCGCATGAAAAGCACCAGCTATTAAATAAAAAAAATCATCAAAATCTGTTCTTCTAGAAAAAATTTCTGAAATAACACACATTAAAAAATAAATTAAAAAATATAGCGGGATTGATTCCTACTTTTTATGAAGGCGGTTATAAAATATCGTGCTTTCTAAATTTCGGAAAAACTCTAGTAGCGTAAAGATATTCTGATACCTGCCTCAATAAGAATGTGTCGTCTTAACATGAGCAGTCCACGCTCTCATAATACACCAGTGTAACATAATAAAAAATTCTATTGTGTTTTGTATGGTCAGTGACAAGAACCGAGACCCTTGTACTGATAACGAGGCATTCCATCTTAACCCTAACGAGTGAAAACATATCCGCGTTTTTATTTTTCTGAATAGATAAACATGGGCGAGCGAGGAAGAAAGGTTCTCGAGTGGCAATCTTGTACCGGTAAACGAAATGTAGAGCGTCCCCCCCCCCTTCCCCCACTAATAGATGTGCCTATCTGGTAAGAGATGCATGAAGTCAATGGATGCAGATGGCTCAGGGTCGTGCTTTATGGCATTCCTTGAAGGAATCCTATATTCAGCAGTGCACTTATAACTAAAACGTTGTAACTAGAGCTGTAAAGATGATGATGACGGTCTACAGCATTGACGTAACTAATTATTATATAAAGTTGTATTAGAGTCAAAAAGTTAAACCTGGGACCAATTCCTATTCTTAAATTCTTCCTCTTCATTTCTTCCTTATGAGGTCATAACCATCCGATATGTCCCTCCAATGAAAGGTACGACATATCATGATCGCCAAGCTTGCTAGTTTAGTTAAACTAGACTCTAGGTCTAGTAGTTTGAATACTGCTCCTCTTCTCGCTAGCATGGATTTTAAATCTTACCGCCTTTGCCGAAGGCTATGCAATCTTCCTGTCAAATGTACATCACGTTCAAAAGATATTAAAAAGTATATTATATCAAATTTATATAATTTTTGTATCATCATCATCGTCATTACAGCTAACTCACAATCATACAAGATCACCGCGTTATACGGGACTCCCCAAAGTAATGCCACAAATACCAAGAGTAACCAACACAAACCTTTTTTGTATTAACTTCATCAGCAGCGCATTATCATTTGATACAATATTAGTATAAGATTATATCAATGTGCAGTCGGGTTTAATAGATTTTATAAATAATTTAATTAATACGTGCTTACAAAATAATTTTACAAAATAGTAAATACTAAAACGATATTTTCTTTCATGCAGACTAAATCATTATTATTATAGCAAAAGTTACCAACTATTTTGAATATTCTTAATTTACAATTCAAAAACTGTAGAAACAATGCGAACATTAGGTGCAGTTCTCTATTTAAACAAAAATGTACTCTATGGACGCAGGCCATCAGAATATGTCGACTCATTTAATATCCGTACGCAAATAGTATTGTTCATGTACTCGTCCGTAATCAACTTTATTAATGTGCTAACATTAGCTTTTAATATTTGTACACTTATTATTTATCATAAAATTATTTGATTTAAACTAATACGAGTAAATGATGATTTGATGAATTGGTCTGGTGGTAACTTTAGTATTTAATAAATTTGTTCACCTTATACATACTAGAGTAGACTATTTGTTATAAAATTCTCAGCAGCAGCCCGGAGTTATAAAGTCAGATACTCTCGTGCTTCGGAAAGCACGTAAAGCCGTTGTTCCTGACCTGGTCTATCTCCAGTCATGTCGGATTGCCGACCTATGGACGCAGTCTAACAGAATATGTCGACTAATTTAATATCCGTATGCAAATACTAGTTAAGGATGACTCACGCTAGACCGTGCCGGGTCCGAGCCGAGTGTCGGCCGTAGCACGGTCAACTAATATTACATATATTTTGTATGGACACACTCACGCTATACCGAGCGGCAACCGAGTAACGGCCGGGCAACGGACAACTCTCGGAAACAACTCGGCTCGGCTCGGCCATTTCTTTGTAGTAGAAGATTTATCAGATTCTTCATCGTCCAGAGTGATCGCAATAGCCGCTAATTCCAGATCGTCAAAATTCAACATGATTGTAGTCTAGGTACAACAGTATTTTTGCTCGGACGAGTATACTGCATCACGGCGCAACGATAATTGCTCGGTCGAGGCCCGGTCGGTTGGTTCATGTACTCGTCGGTAATCAATTTTATTAATGTGCTAACAATAACTTTTAATATTTGTACACTTATTATTTATCGTAATATTATTTGATTTAAACTAATACGAATAAATGATAATTTGATGAAGTGGTCTGGTGGTAACTTTAGTATTTAATAAATTTGTTCACCTTATACGAAAGATTCGAAAAAATAAGCAATTTTGTACAAAACGTGAAGATTTACCATGCAAATACACATTACGACACAAAAATAAATTAGTATTGCCAACTTCCCGATTAAAACTAAACAGTTCTAGCACATTAGTTCTTCCATAAAATTATATAATAAATTACCTGACATATTAAAAAATGAAAATAATGACATCATATTTATAAAAAAATTAAAAGAGTACCAAACTAATAAATGTTACTATAGTACTAATGAATATTTTACAAATATGTAATACTTATATAGGTTTTACAAAATGATCACTAATTTAGATTGAATTCTATCTCAATAAATCACCATGACATTCTTATAAGTAGTTAAATACGCTTCCTCTCTCCTAGCCCCTAAATTGCGTGCCCAACAGGGTCCATAACACTGGTCTCACATTATTTTATAACATCTTGTGTACATTATGGTTTAGCAATAAAAGTTTGAGTTTGAGTTTAGAGTAGACTATTTGTTATAAAATTCTCAGCAGCAGCAGCAGCCCGGAGTCATAAAGTTAGATACTCTCGTGCTTCGGAAAGCACTTAAAGCTGTTGTTCCTGACCTGGTCTTACTCCAGTCATGTCGGATTGCCGACCTATCGCAATATGAGTGTGGTAATAGACTACCTATACATGTGATCGCGTACAAACTCGTACACTCTAATTTTAAGCTCCGCGCTCTTAGCACCTCATTTGCGAAATTTTGATTGACCAATTATACCATCTAAAAGGTCAGAAATTGGTCATAAAAGGTCAGCTGGTCTCATTAATTGGTCAGCGTTAGAATTTTTTTTATTAATGATTAAAAAAAAATTCAAGGTCATTGAGAAATTTTAGCACCTCATTCGCGAAAAAAATAATAAATTCCACCTATGCGCGATGGAGAAGTATTCACTGATAATTGGTCAGCTTATATAAATATTTGGTCAGTTTAATTTAATATTAAAAAAAAATTAAATAATTTGTCATTGTCGTAACGCGCATGCTTTGGGACGGTTAATTGTATCAGGGCAGTGAGCACTTACGCACAGCTCTTTGGTGGTGTGGATTTAGCAAGTCCACGTCAAGCCAGTCGTTTTTCCAATCTCTCTACATCCAACATTTTAAAATTATCCGCTTAATTTCCCGTGTAATCGTCATTGAAAAAGTGCACACTGTTTATCATTAAATTTATTGCTAGACGGTTTCTTAGGTATTTCCGTAAGCTTGATGACATGCGATAAACGTTTATTTCATTTACAGGTGTTTTCTTTCATCCCACACTAACAGTTTACTTTGAACCAGCGTCATAAGGATCTGATTTTCCTTTAAAACGTATAGTTATTTCGCCTTTATCATACACCTCTTATCTTAATACAGGCGATTCTTCTTGGATTCTCAGGATTCAGCGGCATTTTATATAGAATGTACGATTCAGCTAGTGTTAAGCAGAGTGATTGTAGTAATCATAAAATGAATATATTGCCTGTTGCCGCAGAATAGAGTACAATTTAATTTTAAATTCGTTTGATAACAAAGAAAGCCAGTATAGTTTAATTCAAGGAACGATAACGCATCTGTGACCTTATTTATTTGTTGAGTTAACTGCATGTGTTTATGAGCTGCATTGGCCAATCACACAAAGGGTAATGCAATAATTGATAAATTTAATATCATAAAAATAATAAAAAACAAGACCTACTTAGTTAATATCAATAATAACATGGTATATATGTATATGACAAATGTCTATGGAGTTTGTTATCACTTATTCATGCTTGACAAAGATCGCGAACTCCTTAGTCCACTCCACGAGGTCATTATTAGTAAAAGTTTATAAAGCTATAAAACGTTAGCTACTGCTTTGAATACAAAAATAATTTATATTGTAAATGGTCTTTATATTTTAAATTAGAGTGGACTTAGGTTTATTTTTCAAGGTAAGTCTTAATTTCATTATCTTCGTGTGCAAAAATGATTTTGGAATTATGGGCAGAGACTAAACTAAATAAATATACTTTAGAAAACTATAGACTAGTCCATCATATCAAAAAATGATGAATTTAGTGGAATACCTGCCTAAAAATTAGGAGATCTGTCTAAAATTGCCGAAGTAACTTTTATTAAAAAACGTACGTGACTAATTTCCTGCGGTGGCGTTACAATAGATGCCAAGTCATATGCAAGAAATAAGAAAATATCTTCAGCATATTTCTGAATGCCCGAATAAGCATGCGGTGTGTTTCTCACAAAGACGCAGTAGAAGTTATAACGAACGTAGTATTAACTAAAATGTTGATAAATGAACTTTTGATCCTAGTCCGCCGAATGTTTCTTTACAAATTTAATGTATCTTAAAATATGTGTCATTGGTACTCTTCTTCATTTTCATTAACCCATAAAAGTGCACCGTATGACATAGGCCGCTTCCTTCGTAGGGAGGCTTTGCCTTAACGAACCTTGATCGTCACGCCCCGCCGTTGAAGATCGCAGTATCAGACGTCTCGAACCTTTCGCGCTGCTGCCAGTCACTGACCCGGATATTTTACGTCTGGCATAAACTATGTGGTTATAAGGCCATCTACCGGAAGCGATAAGATTTTCGTATTTTTCACGACACCCACGGGACGAAATGGGTAACGATAAAGCCGCCGACACACGGATTATATAATTTATTTACTAGTTTCTGGCCAAAATTGAAATCGGTGAAATAATCCGCAACGTCCACCAGATTTGGTTACGTATACATATATACTGTAAGTTTATTGTAATATGTTTCGCTTTAATTTAAAAACCACGACAAAAATCATCAACTTACTTCATATTTTTGGTTATAGTGAGTTGTGACAAACGAACTTACAGTCCATTTGATGTATGTGGCTACTTTAGCCTATGAACACCTGCAAACAACTTCAAACAAAGCAGGCTGCAGATGCGTTGTCACCTCTGAAGACTAAGATAGAATGCCTTACAGCCTGTCATTATACTGGCTCTACAAATCTGAATATCAGAGCAAGCCCTGCTATTTGATCGCAGAATAATTTAAAATTAAAAATTTTGTACAGCCGACTTCAATATAAGCGACTTCAATATAAGTTATTTAAGAATAACTCAATAACCATTGGTCTAACCTTGTTCAAATTCATATGGGACCACAAGAGAACTATCAGATTTCATATAAAAAAAGAATCATCGAGATCGGTTCCCCCAGTACAAAGTTATGAGGTAACACACATAAAAAAAACATACACTCGAATTGAGTACCGTCTCCTTTTTGGAAGTCGGCAGAAAAGTAAAAGAATGGTACCTACCCAGACGGCACCTAGACAGAAATGAAATCCTACCACACCTATCTGAGTATTATTAATGTATAAAATTAGAGTTTAAAAGCTTAAAATTATTTAATGTGGAAACTGTTAGACAGTCGATCAAAATATTAAATCGAAAGCATAATTTAGCATAGAAATTTAATATTATTTAACCTTCCTATTCCATTTAAGAAATATTTTTATTTTTATATTTATTTCTTATTTTATTTCGACACCGAGTATTCCGATACTGTCTGAGGTAACAAGGAAAGTGTCTTGAAACTGAGGAGATACGACAAAGGGGTTATTTTCAGTCGATTAAAATATTAAATCGGAAAGCATGAATTAGCACAAAAATTATTTAACCATTCTATTCCATTAAGAAACATTTTTATTTGCGATGTATTAGTAATCAAATATAATACTGATTAAATTATATATTACATAATAAATAAATTTCCTTTTCATATCACAATTTAACTTAAGTTAAATTTAAGCAAGTGTAATTATCCCGGGCTCACAATTATAAAGCTCAAATGTTTCATGCTCAAACCAACGGATGTTTACAAATTTTAATGAAAAACTCAATTCACCATATTATATGACTCGAAGCAAATTCACTATTTCAGGCAGTTTATTAATTACAAAAGACAGAATATCTACAATCTTTACAATATAAATAATATATAGAATTTGATCTGTACTTATTGTGTCATGCGGATTGAAAATTAGTCACGAAGACTCAAGTACTCTTAACTATTTTATATTAATTAAGCACGAAACACAAAGGTAAAGCAATTTAGTTTCAAACACTGATGAAATTGTTTCTAGAAGTGTTAATTAAGATCTAAATGAAGGAATTCTTTGAATGCCTCTAACATCACATTACTTGTAAGCAAATTTCATTCATTATTATTATAGCAATGTCTTACATTCTAGAATATTGCGGTTGATATCAGAAATACTTGAATATGGAACTTGTTAAAGAAAAAGGACCACATATTCAATAAAATATCCCTTGACCTTGATCATAGGTCAAAACTAGTAACATTCAATGATCAAAAAATTTAAACAGTGGTAGAGCCACGCGGCAGCTTTTGCTGTCGCACGGATTGGCCGGCTCGTACCGGGGTGGTACCACGACCTCACACAAAACCAACGTGAAGTAGAGGTTTACCTCTGCTTTCGCTTGATGAGTGCAGGTGGCCGGAGGCCCTTTTTACTGGAAATGAGGCATTCCATCTTAGTCCTCACGTGTGACAACGCATCTACATTTTGATTTGGAATAGAGGATAGATGTAGATGTCTATGGACCGCAGCAGCCACTTACCTTTAGGTGGACTGTGTGCTCGTTTGTTACCCTTATCCTATAAAAAAAAATCAAACAAATTACCAAACTTAGCATAACGGCGGGAATAGTGTACTTTACAAAAAAGCTCGACCACTATGTTAATCATTATATTATGACGGCTCCATGGCGCATCCTTGTGAAATTTATGTTCATAAACTGGCTCCACGATACAGGAGGAAATCCGAATAACATTTTCAATTAAGAAAAAAGCCCCGATGTCATCAGCCACTGTACCGGATTTTTCTTCGTCATTATCTTATAGACGTCTTATCAAGTGAGAGTAAGTGCTACAGCTATTTTACGGAACTGCAATTCGAACGGGTCGGCTCGACCCGGTTAGAAACACGCTGTTACAGAATACCAGCATGAAACAGCAGATTGGTGATATGTTTCGTATTGTGAGTGTAAAGAACCTGAGACCCTTTTTAATTGTAACTAGGCTTTCCATCTTAGTCTTCAAGGGTGACAACGCATCTGCATTTTGATTTTAACCGAGATTCGATATAAATCTCTATGGGCAAATGAATTCATTTACCACCAGGCGGACTGTGCGCTAACTTATTACCCTTATTCTATAAGAAAGTGAAGAAAAGAGTTAGCGTTAATAAATAATACATTATTTGCAACCTGCTTTTGACGGGAATTGTCACCATATTCAGTCAGTAACCTGAACCGGCCCCCTCCATCGTCAATATTAATATTATTGTTAGTGTTAGTTTTAATAGCAATTTAAGTACTAATTTACTACAATACATGCTTGGCAGTAAATGAAAACGTCATGGTGTCCACCAAAACCATGAGGACGCGCGGGGGACTCTTTTCTACTCTAAAATCTTCTCAAAAATGGCACGTTATGCCTAAATGTAGGATGTAATAGATTTCTATTTTACATTTATACAATACAACTAATCCATATGGATAGTTGAAACAAAAATTATTTCTAAGGAAAGTGAGCAACATAGCAATTGTTTTAATTTGCAAACATCTGAACTATATATTAGAGCAGACAAGTCGAAACACATTAATTTATTAAGCACAAGCGAAATGTCCGAGTCTGAAGCAACCTGAGCCCGTTTCTTCCGTACCCATCTGTTTCCTAGTTAATTATTTTGTGAAACAGTACTGAGTATTTTGTATTTTAGAATGTTTGTCTTTTAATAATAACAGGCGGTAAAATTAAAACTTTTGTACAACCGACTTCAATATTAATAAGATGAAAACGTCATCAATTCTACTCGGAGTGAATTAAATACACATTATTAACAATAACTCAAAAACTAATGGTCAGACCTTGATCAAATTTATATGGGACCGCATAAAAAGCACCAGCTTTTAAATAAAAAAAAATCATCAAAATCTAGTTACCTAGAAAAAAATTCTGAGGTAACACACATTAAAAAATCAATTAAAAAAATACAGTCGAATTGAGTACTTCCTCCTTTTTTGAAGGCGGTTAAAAATATCGTGCTTTCGAAATTTCGGGAAAGCTGTAGTAGCGTAAAGATATTCTGATACCTGCCTCAATAAGAATGTGCCGTCTTAACATGAGCAGTCCACGCTCTCATAAGACACCAGTGTAACAACACTACAACGCTATTGTGTTTTGTATGGTCAGTGACCAGAATCGGGGTCTCCGGATCTTTACTAATAACGAGGCATTCCATCTTAACCCTAACGAGTGACAACACATCCGCGTTTTTTTCTGATTTGATAAACTTGGGCGAGCGGCGAAGAAAGGTTTTCGAGTATCTTATTATCTTGTACCGGTAAACGAAGTGTAGAGCGTAACCACTAAATAGTGTGCTTATCTGGTAAGAGATGCATGAAGTAGATGAATGCAGATGACTCAAGATCGTGCTTTATAGCATTCCTTGAAGGAAACCTATAGATATTCAGCAGTGCACTTATAACTAAAACGTTGTAACTTGAGCTGCAAAGATGATGATGACGGTCTACAGCATTCACGTAACTGTTACCTAAAATTGTATTCGAGTCAGAGTAACACCTAGAACCAATTCCTATTCTTAAATTTTTCCCCTTCATTTCTTCCTTATGAGGTCATAACCATCCCAATATGTCTCTCCAATAAAAGGTACGACATATCATGATCGCCAAGCTTGCTAGTTTAGTTAAACTAGACTCTAGGTCTAGTAGTTTGAATACTGCTCCTCTTCTCGCTAGCATGGATTTTAAATCTTACTGCCTTTGCCGAAGGCTATGCAATCTTCCTGTCAAATGTACATCACGTTTAAAAGATATTAAAAAGTATATTATATCAAACGTATATAATTTTTGTATCTTCATCATCGTCATTATAACTAACTCACAATCATACAAGATCACTGCGTTATTCGGGACTCCCCAAAGTAATGCCACAAAAACCAAGAGTAACCAACACAAACCTTTTATTAACTTCATCAGCAGCGCATTATCATTTGATATAATATTAGTATTATTTTATATCAATGTGCAGTCGGGTTTAATGGATTTTATAAATAATTTAATTAATACGTGCTTACAAAATAATTTTACAAAATAGTGAATACTAAAACGATATTTTCTTTCATGCAGACTAAATCATTATAATTATAGCAAAAGTTACCAACTATTTTGAATATTCTTAATTTACAATTCAAAAACTGTAGAAACAATGCGAACATTAGCCGCCGTTCTCAATTTAAACAAAAATGTTCTCTATGGACGCAGTCTATCAGAATATGTCGACTCATTTAATATCCGTATGCAAATAGTATTGTTCATGTATTCGTAGGTAATTAATTTTATTAATATGCTAACAATAACTTTTAATATTTGTACACTTATTATTTATCGTAATATTATTTGGTTTAAACTAATACGAATAAATGATAATTTGATGAAGTGGGCTGGTGGTAACTTTAGTATTTAATAAATTTGTTCACCTTATACATACTAGAGTAGACTATTTGTTATAAAATTCTCAGCAGCAGCCCGGAGTTATAAAGTCAGATACTCTCGTGCTTCGGAAAGCACGTAAAGCCGTTGTTCCTGACCTGGTCTATCTCCAGTCATGTCGGATTGCCGACCTATGGACGCAGTCTAACAGAATATGTCGACTAATTTAATATCCGTATGCAAATACTAGTTAAGGATGACTCACGCTAGACCGTGCCGGGTCCGAGCCGAGTGTCGGCCGTAGCACGGTCAACTAATATTACATATATTTTGTATGGACACACTCACGCTATACCGAGCGGCAACCGAGTAACGGCCGGGCAACGGACAACTCTCGGAAACAACTCGGCTCGGCTCGGCCATTTCTTTGTAGTAGAAGATTTATCAGATTCTTCATCGTCCAGAGTGATCGCAATAGCCGCTAATTCCAGATCGTCAAAATTCAACATGATTGTAGTCTAGGTACAACAGTATTTTTGCTCGGACGAGTATACTGCATCACGGCGCAACGATAATTGCTCGGTCGAGGCCCGGTCGGTTGGTTCATGTACTCGTCGGTAATCAATTTTATTAATATGCTAACAATAACTTTTAATATTTGTACTTTTATTATTTATCGTAATATTATTTGATTTAAACTAATACGAATAAATGATAATTTGATGAAGTGGTCTGGTGGTAACTTTAGTATTTAATAAATTTGTTCACCTTATACGAAAGATTCGAAAAAATAAGCAATTTTGTACAAAACGTGAAGATTTACCATGCAAATACACATTACGACACAAAAACAAATTAGTATTGCCAACTTCCCGATTAAAACTAAACAGTTCTAGCACATTAAGTTCTTCCATAAAATTATATAATAAACTACCTGACATATTAAAAAATGAAAATAATGACATCATATTTATAAAAAAAATTAAAAGAGTACCTAACTAATAAATGTTACTATAGTACTAATGAATATTTTACAAATATGTAATACTTATATAGGTTTTACAAAATGATCACTAATTTAGATTGAATTCTATCTCAATAAATCACCATGACATTCTTATAAGTAGTTAAATACGCTTCCTCTCTCCTAGCCCCTAAATTGCGTGCCCAACAGGGTCCATAACACTGGTCTCACATTATTTTATAACATCTTGTGTACATTATGGTTTAGCAATAAAAGTTTGAGTTTGAGTTTAGAGTAGACTATTTGTTATAAAATTCTCAGCAGCAGCAGCAGCCCGGAGTCATAAAGTTAGATACTCTCGTGCTTCGGAAAGCACGTAAAGCCGTTGTTCCTGACCTGGTCTATCTCCAGTCATGTCGGATTGCCGACCTATCGCAATATGAGTGTGGTAATAGACTACCTATACATGTGATCGCGTACAAACTCGTACACTCTAATTTTAAGCTCCGCGCTCTTAGCACCTCATTTGCGAAATTTTGATTGACCAATTATACCATCTAAAAGGTCAGAAATTGGTCATAAAAGGTCAGCTGGTCTCATTAATTGGTCAGCGTTAGAAGTCATCAAGGTCATTGAGAAATTTTAGCACCTCATTCGCGAAAAAAATAATAAATTCCACCTATGCGCGATCGAGAAGTATTCACTGATAATTGGTCAGCTTATATAAATATTTGGTCAGTTTAATTTAATATTAAAAAAAATTAAATAATTTGTCATTGTCGTAACGCGCATGCTTTGGGACGGTTAATTGTATCAGGGCAGTGAGCACTTACGCACAGCTCTTTGGTGGTGTGGATTTAGCAAGTCCACGTCAAGCCAGTCGTTTTTCCAATCTCTCTACATCCAACATTTTAAAATTATCCGCTTAATTTCCCGTGTAATCGTCATTGAAAAAGTGCACACTGTTTATCATTAAATTTATTGCTAGACGGTTTCTTAGGTATTTCCGTAAGCTTGATGACATGCGATAAACGTTTATTTCATTTACAGGTGTTTTCTTTCATCCCACACTAACAGTTTACTTTGAACCAGCGTCATAAGGATCTGATTTTCCTTTAAAACGTATAGTTATTTCGCCTTTATCATACACCTCTTATCTTAATACAGGCGATTCTTCTTGGATTCTCAGGATTCAGCGGCATTTTATATAGAATGTACGATTCAGCTAGTGTTAAGCAGAGTGATTGTAGTAATCATAAAATGAATATATTGCCTGTTGCCGCAGAATAGAGTACAATTTAATTTTAAATTCGTTTGATAACAAAGAAAGCCAGTATAGTTTAATTCAAGGAACGATAACGCATCTGTGACCTTATTTATTTGTTGAGTTAACTGCATGTGTTTATGAGCTGCATTGGCCAATCACACAAAGGGTAATGCAATAATTGATAAATTTAATATCATAAAAATAATAAAAAACAAGACCTACTTAGTTAATATCAATAATTACATGGTATATATGTATATGACAAATGTCTATGGAGTTTGTTATCACTTATTCATGCTTGACAAAGATCGCGAACTCCTTAGTCCACTCCACGAGGTCATTATTAGTAAAAGTTTATAAAGCTATAAAACGTTAGCTACTGCTTTGAATACAAAAATAATTTATATTGTAAATGGTCTTTATATTTTAAATTAGAGTGGACTTAGGTTTATTTTTCAAGGTAAGTCTTAATTTCATTATCTTCGTGTGCAAAAATGATTTTGGAATTATGGGCAGAGACTAAACTAAATAAGTATACTTTAGAAAACTATAGACTAGTCCATCATATCAAAAAATGATGAATTTAGTGGAATACCTGCCTAAAAATTAGGAGATCTGTCTAAAATTGCCGAAGTAACTTTTATTAAAAAACGTACGTGACTAATTTCCTGCGGTGGCGTTACAATAGATGCCAAGTCATATGCAAGAAATAAGAAAATATCTTCAGCATATTTCTGAATGCCCGAATAAGCATGCGGTGTGTTTCTCACAAAGACGCAGTAGAAGTTATAACGAACGTAGTATTAACTAAAATGTTGATAAATGAACTTTTGATCCTAGTCCGCCGAATGTTTCTTTACAAATTTACTGTATCTTAAAATATGTGTCATTGGTACTCTTCTTCATTTTCATTAACCCATAAAAGTGCACCGTATGACATAGGCCGCTCCCTTCGTAGGGAGGCTTTGCCTTAACGAACCTTGATCGTCACGCCCCGCTGTTGAAGATCGCAGTATCAGACGTCTCGAACCTTTCGCGCTGCTGCCAGTCACTGACCCGGATATTTTACGTCTGGCGTAAACTATGTGGTTATAAGGCCATCTACCGGAAGCGATAATATTTTCGTATTTTTCACGACACCCACGGGACGAAATGGGGTAACGATAAAGCCACCATCACACGGATTATATAATTTATTTACTAGATTCTGGTCAAAATTGAAATCGGTAAAATAATTCGCAACGTCCACCAGATTTGGTTACGTATACATATGGACGTGGTTATGCAAAAAGGATCCAACCCGAGTTTATGTCAAAAATGTTGGCTTGAAGAATAATGTTTGTGGTCTATACTATTATGTGATGTAACAATTTTAGCAACCGTAACACAAATAAGAAGAAAAATTACAAACAGATAGAAACCATTCCGATAATTTGAGTTTATGATATTTGAAGTATGGATATTTCAAATATCATATACTCAAATTAACTTATCGCGGGTTGGATCCTTTTTGCATAACCACGTCCATATATACTGTAAGTTTATTGTAATATGTTTCGTTTTAATATAAAAACCACGACAAAAATCATTGACTTACTTCATATTTTTGGTTATAGTGAGTTGTGACAAACGAACTTACAGTCCATTTGATGTATGTGGCTACTTTAGCCCATGAACACCTGCAAAAAACTTCAAACAAAGCAGGCTGCAGATGCGTTGTCACCTCTAAAGACTAATCTAGAATGCTTTACAGCCTGTCATTATACTGGCTCTACAAATCTGAATATCAGAGCAAGCCCTGCTATTTGATCGCAGAAAAAGTAAGAGAATGGTACCTACCCAGAGGGCACCTAGACAGAAATGAAATCCTACCACACCTATTTGAGTATTATTAATGTATAAAATTAGAGTTTAAAAGCTTAAAATTATTTAATGTGTACACTGTCAGACAGTCGATCAAAATATTAAATCAAAAGCATAATTTATTACTATAGAAATTAAATATTATTCAACCTTCCTATTCCATTTAAGAAACATTTTTATTTTTATATTTATTTCCTATTTTATTTCGACACCGAGTATTCCGATACTGTCTGAGGTAACAAGGAAAGTGTCTTGAAACTGAAGAGATACGACAAAGGGGTTATTTTCAGTCGTTTAAAATATTAAATCGGAAAACATAAATTAGCAAAAAAATTTAATATTATTTAACCATTCTATTCCATTAAGAAACGTTTTTATTTGCGATGTATTAGTAAACAAATATTATACTGATTAAATTATATATTACATAATAAATAAATTTCCTTTTCATATCACAATTTAACTTAAGTTAAATTTAAGCAAGTCTAATTATCCCGGGCTCATAATTATAAAGCTCAAATGTTTCATGCTCAAACCAACGGATGTTTACAAATTTTAATGAAAAACTCAATTGACCATATTATATGACTCGAAGCAAAGTCACTACTTCAGGCAGTTTATTAATTACAAAAGACAGAATATCTACAATCTTTACAATATAAATATATAGAATTTAATCTGTATTTATTGTGTCATGCGGATTGAAAATTAGTCACGAAGACTCAAATACTCTTAACTGTTTTATATTAATTAAGCACCAAACTCAAAGGTAAAGCAATTTAGTTTCAAACACTGATGAAATTGTTTCTAGAAGTGTTAATTAAGATCTAAATGAAGGAATTCTTTGAATGTCTCTAACTTCACATTACTTGTAAGCAAATTTCATTCATTATTGTTATAGCAATGTCTTACATTCTAGAATATTGCGGTTGATATCAAAAATACTTGAATATGGAACTTTTTAAAGAAAAAGGAGAACATATTCAATAAAATATCCCTTGACCTTGATCATAGGTCAAAACTAGTAACATTCAATGAATCAAACAAATTACCAAACTTAGCATAACAGCGGGAATACTGTACTTTGCAAAAAAGCTCTACCACTATGTTAATCATAATATTATGACGGCTCCATGGCGCAGTGGCTTAACATTGATTTGCGGCACTGAGGGCCACGGGTTCAAATCCCGCACGGAACAATTATTTGTATTGCCTACAAATAATTGTTTCGTATCTGGATGTTTGTCCTTGTGAAATTTATGTTCATAAACTGGCTCCACGATATAGGAGGAAATCCGAATAACATTTTCAATTAAGAAAAAAGCCCCGATGTCGTCAGCCACTGTACCGAATTTTTCTTCGTCATTATCTTATAGACGTCTCATCAAGTGAGAATAAGTACAGCTATGTTACGGAACTGCAATTCGAACGGGAAGGCTCGACCGGGTTAGAACCACGCTCTCACAGAATACCAGCATGAAACAGCAGATTGGTGATATGTTTCGTATTGTGAGTGTAGAGAACCTGAGACCCTTTTTAGTTGTAACTAGGCTTTCCATCTTAGTCCTCAGGGGTGACAACGCATCTGCATTTTGATTTTAACCGAGATTCCATGTAGATCTCTATGGGCAAATGCATTCATTTACCATCAGGCGTACTGTGTGCTAACTTATCACGCTTAATCTATAAGAAAGTGAAGAATAGAGTTTGAGTTAATAGATATTACATTATTTGCAACCTGCTTTTGCGGGAAATGTCACCGTATTCAGTCAGCAATCTGAACCGATCCCCTCCATCGTCAATATTAATATTGTTGTTATTGTTAATCGCAATTTAAGTACTAATCTAATGCAATACGTGCTCGGCAGTAAATGAAAAAGTCATGGTGTCCACCAAAACCATGAGGACACGCGGGGAACTCTTTGCCTACAGTACGACGTAATAAACTTCCATTTTACTTTTATATAATACAACTAATCGATAAGGATAGTTGAAAGTTGAAAAAAAAATTTTTCTAAGAAAAGTCAACAACATAGCAGTTGTTTGAATATGCAAACATCTGAACTTTATATTAGAGCAGACAAGTCGAAACACATTAATTTATTAAACGCAAGCGAAATGTCCGAGTCTGAAGCAACCTGAGCCCGTTTATTCCGTGCCCATCTGTTTCCTTATTAATTATTTTGTGAAACTACAGTACTGAGTAATTTGTATTTTAGAATGTTTTTCTTATAATAATAACAAGCGGTAAAATTAAAAATTTTGTACAACCGACTTCAATATAAATAAGATGAGAACATCATCAATGTACTCGAAGTCAATTAAATACGCATTATTAACGATAACACAAAAACTACTTGTCAGACCTTGATCAAATTTATATGGGACCGCATGAAAAGCACCAGCCTTTAAATAAAAAAAGAAGCATCAAAATTGGGTCACCTAGAAAAAAAATTTGAGGTAACACACATTAGCGTAAAGATATTCTGATACCTTCATCAATAATAATGTGTCGTCTTAACATGAGAAGTCCACGCTCTCATAATGCACCAGTGTACTACTACATATACTACAGTGATATTATGTTTTGTATGGTGAGTGACAAGAACCGGAGACCCTTTTATTTTTTTTATAGGATAGAGTGACAAACGAGCACAGTCCACCTGATGGTAAGTGGCTGCTGTGACCCATAGACATCCACATTTATCCTCAATAAAGAATTAAAATTCAGATGCGTCGTCACCCGTGAGGACTAAGATGGAATGCCTCTTTGCCAGTAAACTAGGTTCTCTACACTCACCATACGAAACACAGCAGTGTTAAGCTGCTATTTGACGCTGGTATTCTGTGAGAGCGTGGTCCTTCCCCGGTCGAGCCGACCCATTCGTGCTACAACTAACTAAAGCTGCAGCATGGCTCTACCACGTGTAAAACTTTTTACTACCTTTTACTGATAACGAGGCATTCCATCTTAACCCTAACAAGTGACAACATATCTGCGTTTTTATTCTGAATTGATAAACATAGGCGAGCGGGGAAGAAAGGTTCTCGAGTGGCAATCTTGTACCGGTAAATGAAGTGTAGAGCGTCCCCCCCCCCCCCCCTTCTTCCCCACTAAACGATGTGCCTATCTGGTAAGAGATGCATTAAGTCGATGGATGCAGACGGCTCAGGATCGTGCTTTATAGCATTCCTTAAAGGAAGCCTATATTCAGCAGTGCACTTATAACTAAAACGTTGTAACTTGAGCTGTAAAGATGATGGTACAGCATTCACGTAACGAAGTATTACCTAAAGTTGTATTAGAGTCAGAGTAAAACCTAAGACCAATTCCTATTTTTAAGTTCTTCCCCTTCATTTCTTCCTTATGAGGGCATAACCGTCCCATATGTTTCTGTAATAAAAGGTACGACATATCATGATCGCCAAACTTGCTAGTTTAGTTAAACTAGACTGTAGGTCTAGTAGTTTGAATACTGCTCCTCTTCTCACTAGCATGGACTTCATTCAGACTTGCTACTGCTCCCAACTATTTTTAAGACTGCTCCCAAGTATTTTAAAAAATTAAATATTGTAAATTAATAATAAATTAATAAAATACGACTTATTTGTATTTGTGAAATAAGTAAAAGTCAGAAATACCTATTTTAATTACATACATTGTGTTTAGTGTCCCAACCAAAATTAACAGCTGTAACGAACATCGTTTAAACTTATTGTAAGTGTAATTCTTGTTATCCCTTTAACATTTTAAGATTTACCAATTAAGTAAATTTTGTTGTGGATTTCATTTTGCATTATTTACATAGTAATTTAATTTGAGATCTGTAAATAAGCCCATACATCTACACATTTGCTTACTCTGCTTCTTTGGTTTTCTTTCTTTGTTTTCTTTTGCTATTTACATTTAATAGTAAAAATCAATACACGCAACGCCAAAACGCGCCAATTGAAGAACTAACTTCAAATGGCGCTTCAAGAACTTAAAGCGTCAAAGGAGCAGTGTGAGCTGTTAATTAAAGAAAGGGATAACAATGAAAAGGATATAATAAATAGAATTGCTAAAAATACTGAGCTAATAGTGACATGGTTAAGTTGCATAAAGAATATACATTTGTTTCAAAAGAAAGGGATCAACTTCAGAGAACAGTCGATGAGTTTGACCAATGCAGCAAGGCATATGAGGAATCCCTCAAATTAATTGCTGCATTGCAGTTACAGTTAAGTAAGGCTAATGAGCAGATTGTGCAATTAAAACTTTACATAGATAACCTAAAAGCGTCCCCAAACTCAAAGTCTGTTCAATGAGCTCATAGAATGTGAATCTTCTAAATCTAAAGCATTGCAACCCTCCACAACAATCGATTTGGCTGGCGATGATTATGTCATATCAAGAACAGCAGCAAGGACTACCTGCAGTAGAAGAAAATTAAAAAGATATATAAAAATTAATACTCGTAAATATATTAGAAAACTGCAAAAATTAACTAAAACTAAAATTAATGTTAAAAACTATATACATTTATTTTATTTTTATGCAAAGAAAAGCAAGAGCTAATTAATATTCTTAAAATATATTCAATTGAGGTGGAAAATAGGAACCACTGTTATGAGACTGATATAGAGTGTCTAAATTCAACAAATTTATCACTTAAATGCTCTCTACAAATTGTATCAAATAAATATGCATCGGCTCAAGATGAGATAAAAGAACACATATTGGCAATGAATGATCTGGTAAAATTATGTAAATATAATGAGAAAATCATGTAAATATAATGAGGAGCGCTTTGACTCCTTAATAACAAATCAGAGTGAGTATCAGCGCTCCATACCAGGTTCATCGGGGACAATATGTGTAAATAACAAAGTAAACAGTAAGGCCTCACTGTTTACTTTGTTATTTACACATACACATATTTCACCTACACTCTACGGCAGTGCCATGACAAAGGATATGCCATCAAAAACATAACTTGTAAAAAAAGCCAAGTCTCGCAACTCAGTTCTTCTAACGTAAAAAGTTGTGATATCTATCTATGTAATACCAAGTCGTTTAATTTATTCAGTCCATAGATTGATACACAGATTGACTTGGCAATCGCACTAAACAATCTAATTTAATATAATATGTATTACTTGTGAGATATATTGTGTTTTCATGCGAATGCAAAGTCAATTTATGTATCAATCTATGGACTGAATAAATTAACCGACTTGGTATTACATGGATCTCACAACTTTTTACGTTAGAAGAACTGAGTTGCGAGACTTGGCTTTTTTTACAAGTTATGTTTTTAATGGCATCTCATTTCTTTTTGTAGATAGTTATATCTAGCTAGCTATTTACACCTATTATTCCATTATACATAATTTTATTGGTACACTGATTCATTCACTGCAAATGTAACTTTGTAATACTATATGTTTATATGGGATTACAAAGTTATTTATGCTGTTGGTGTATCTCGAAAACTGGACCGAAATTGTAAAATATTTTAATTTTTCTCTGATTTATATATTAAACAATAATTGTATTCCAATTTTGAAGTTTGAATGTCTGCTACAAGTGCCTTAGAGTTTTGATGATCTGTCAGTCAGTGAGTTTTGACTAGTTATAATTCTTAAACTACTGGTTCAAATTTAATGAAATTTGAAATATGCTGAGTTTATACAATGCCTACTTGGTTAATAAACGTTCAGGGTTCTAGTTTTATCCATAACGAAGTTATAGGGTTTCGAAAATGGCCTGAACTGCTTCGAGAAAAGGATGGTACGGCCGTGCCGCTTTTTTGCTCGACTTGGCGGGGGCACTACCGTGCCCCCAGATAAACTTAAAAATCAATGTAAATAATAAAAAAATAATGTTATTATGTATTGTGATGACATAGGCAAAAATTTGGGCATGATGTTAAATAACTGTTTAAAAGAACATCTGATCAGTAATTATTGCATGCCTGGAGCATCCTTTAGTCATATAAGGAATAAAGTTTTAACTAGTAAATTTTGTCCTAATAACACATTAACAATTCTTGTTGGGAGACGAGGCAATGTAAACAAAAATCAATTATTAAAATATATTGATAATCTAAATACATACAGGGTTGGCCAGAGGAAAATAAAATAAGATATGATTTAAATTTATTAATGAATAACTTTTCATGTAATAATAATTTAAACTTTACATTTAATTGTTACAACAGAATTCATTTAATAGACATAAATAAATTAAGAAATTTTTGACTAGAGATAGGTATTACCTATCTAAATATAAATTTAAGACTGATAGCAAATGTGCTATCTTATTGTTTATATATTAACTCAGCCAAGGACTTGGCTACACAGACGTCTGCTTCTTTTGAGCAGTATAATGACTTAATATGCAATTCGGAATCAGTTCCAAGTAATTTAAATTAGAAAATGAGACAATAGAGGTAATCTCTAGCAGTTATAATAATTTAAATAATTTAGAATGTGGCTTACAAATCTTTAATTGTATGACTCCACAGAAAGATAATGAAAATTATTTACACCTGGTGCATCAAAATATACAAGGCATGATAGACATAGAGCTAGAAATTGAGTTATTCTTAAATAGCAACAATATTCATATGTTATGTATTACTGAAAAACTAAAAGCTTATAACTTAATGTTTAACTTCAGTAATCACCAGGTGGTCAGTTCTTTCAATAGAGATACGGTTTTAAGACGTGGCTTCTTAATATTAGCTAGTAAATTATTATCATGTAAAGAATGTAAAGATATTGTGAGCCTCTCTTTGAGCGAACTGTAGAAATGGCATGTGTTGAGTTTGAGCACCTCATTGTTGTGAGCGTCTACAGACCCCCATGTTCTACATACGATGCTTTTTGAAAACGTTATGGAGGAAGTTTTTGTTAAGCTTAATAAACAGAATAAATCTGTTGTAATATATGAGGAGACTTTAATATCAATCTCCTAGAAGCTTCCTCCATCAATATTAAATTTAGATCATTGTTTAAATCATATGGTCTTTTTAATTTATTTATAGAGCCAACGCGTATTGCTAAATCTATTGCAACGTGTATATATAACATTTTTACAAATGTGAAACCGTTGCTGAAATGCAAAAATTAAGTTCTGATCACTGTGGACAAGTAGTTTTGTTACCTTATGTTCACAAAAAGCAAGTAGATGAGAAAGTTGTGTTTGTTCCAGTAAATGCACGTCGCTTGGAGAAATTTAGAAGTAACATAGTGAAAGAACTTCTATCACTTTCATACCAAAATGAGCCTAATATTTTGTATGGAATATTATTTAAGCTTATTTGCAATGAATTTAATAATACTTTTACTTCTAAAACATTCTCCTTGAACAGTCGATAGTCATTTAATGAATGGGCGACAGTCCATAAAAGCAGACATAGGTTATATGATCTTTACCATGAAAGGTCATATAATCATAGTGTCGAATTTAAGGAATATATAAAAATCAAATTCAACAATATTTAAAAGAGTGTGCTCCACAGCCAAGTCTTTGCCTTTGAGCAATAAAATTAAGACGGCTTCTAATAAATTTAAAATGACATGGAGTATAATTAATAGCGAAACTGGTAATATCAACTCTCGCAATTCAAATTACGAGTTAAGTGTTAACAACAAATTAACTGTATCAGATCAGGACGTAGCAATGGTTTTTGAGAAATATTTTACTGATATTCCGGTATTAACTACTAAGTCACTGAATTCTTCTCCTGCCGTCGCTGAATCATTACTTAAACAAAATGTGAATGCGTGTACAAAGAATTTTACATTTCATAAAGTATCATCAAAAGATATTGTAAAATAGTTTAAAACTATTGATGTTAAGAAAACTGCGGATCTGTGGGGGATTTTCGTTAAAGTTATTGCGTCTATAGTAGATAAAATCGTGCCTCATTTAGCTAATATTTTTTAATACTAGTATCAAATCTGGTGTGTTTCCTGATTTAATGAAGCATAGTAAAGTATACCTTTATTTAAATCTGGTAGTACATTAGACCCTGCCAATTTTAGACCTATTTCTGTACTACCAACATTAAGTATATTGAAAAAATTATTCTTGATCAAATGTTAAATTTCTTTAATATAAATAATTTACTTCATAAAAATCAATTTAGTTTCACAAGCGGTCGCTCGAAAACTGATGCCAGTGTTGAACTGATTAAATATATCTTTAATGCATGGGAGAATTCACAGGATGCTTTGTGTATATTTTGTGACCTATCCAAGGTCTTCGATTGTGTTTACCATGAAACATTAATCAGGAAACTTCAACACTACGGTATAAGAAGTGATGCTCTTATATTAATTATTTAATATTTGAGTAAGAGAACGCAAAAAGTTGTCATTAACAGTATGAGCTTTTCCGTGTCGATGGACAAATGGGCGTGCCTCAGGGCTCAATTCGAGAATTTTCCCTTTCTGCCCCTTTCTGTTTCTTATATACATTAATGACTTACCTTACATAGTGGGGGATAACCATGATATAGTATTATTTGCAGATGACACTTCTTTAATTTTTAAATTAAGTCGACAATTACTAAAATATGACGAATTAAATAATGCTATATCTAAATTAGTAAATTGGTTCAATATTAATAATTTGCATTTAAATGGTACTAAAACGAAATGTATGAAATTCATGACTCCAAGTGTCAAACAATTAAATACTAATGTAATTTTAAATGGCGAGAAACTGAGTCTTGTAGATACCACCATTTTTCTTGGAATCACACTAGACGCGAAGCTTCAATGGAGCCCCCATATATCAAAACTAGCAAGCAGACTTAGTTCTGCAGCATATGCTGTAAAAAGATTAGAAGTCTAACCAGTGTTGAAACAGCTAGACTAGTTTACTTTAGCTATTTCCATAGCATAATTTCATATGATATTTTGATACGGGGACACGCAGCTGACACTGAAATTATATTTGTTTACAGAAGAGGGCCATAAGAGCAATTTATGATTTAAAGCCTAAAGAGTCGCTGCGACAAAAATTTAAGGAAATTAATATATAAATACTTTGGCCTCTCAATACATTTATGAAAATTTTATGTACGTACACAAAAATAAAAGTAGTTTTACAAAGATAAGTGATATTCATTCTGTAAATACTAGGAGCAGACACAGGCTAGTAGTACCAGTTACTCGACTCCATCGAGTCAGTGATTCATTCTTGGGGCGATGTATACGCTTTTACAACAAAATTCCAGAAAATATACAAAATTTGACCTGCTCAATGTTCAAAAACTTTATTAAACTGGGTTTGTATAAAAAGGGTTATTATGTGTTTTTCTAAAACACACAGCGTTTAGGTGAAGAAGCTGTCTGTGAACCTCGTCTTTTAATCTAAATAAATGCATAAAAACCTTACCAGATTATCTATGGTCTGTGACTTTCGTCCAATCTCTCACCAGCTAGGGTGCCTGTCTTGCGCGCTGTCACTGTCAAGTGTCTATGGTCATAGCGTTTGTGAAACTCTTTGAGTAAACTTCGGTAATTTAAAAACTTTTTGAAAAAAAATATTAATTTACTTAATTCTACGTGAATTTGAGTTGAATTTACACACAGTGGTTTAAAATAGTACTATATAGTAATTAAAATAGTATTGTATTGCCAAAATGAGTGCTAATTGCAGTGCTAGTGAAGTCGAACCTGTTGAGACTTGCTCTCAAGAAAATATTCCTGATGAATCTCCACAAGTCGTTGTATCCGAGGATAGTTCGTCAGATTCTTCAGACGAAGAAGGTATATCGTCTCCGCCGCCTAATAAACGGCGACGGCGAAATTCGTCAAACATAGTTTGCAATGATCCTCGTATTGACACCCTTATTGCACAGGTGAGTTACTTAACACAATATATAGGCGAAATTACTCACCCAACTATTAAGCACATCAATACACCTAGCCATGACATACTCTATTTAAAAAATCCGGTGTCTACCACAGTTCCCAGCCTTAGTCTGGGAGAATTAAATACAGACTTTGATGACAACAAAATAATACCTGCAGCCGATAAGGAAAGACTAGCTTCATTAAACCGACTTCAACAATTTGATTCTGCAGCCTGGAAAGGTATTAGATACAAAAAGGCGTTACAAGCTTATGCTGCTACCCCAGGCTTTGTGGCACTAAAAATAAATGAAGAGCTATGTCATTTAAACACTGCCAAGGACTACCTAGCAACTACAGAACAGGTTCTAGCAGGTATATCCAATGCCATACTTGAACAACGGCAGATGTTACAAATAGGTTTACAGACACTCATTAATTGGGCAGCAGACAGCCCACAAGAACTAAACCCATATACCCTTTTTGACAAAATATCGAAAACATTTGGACCAGGTACACCTATATATAAAAATTCAGAACAAACAATGCAAATTGTGTGTGGCAAGAGGTCAGAGTGTATAGAGATTCGCCGTGATTATTTATTAAAACAAATAAGTAACACAAATTTAAAGGCTACGTTAAGGAATGTACCACCAAGTGCAGAACACTTGTTCAGCAGGGAAGCGTTGCTCCCTATTATTCAGTCCTTAGGTGGTCCTCAGGTTTGGCTCAATACCCCCCAATATATTAAGAATCAAACATCTACAACAACAACATCATCATCCTATCACAATAGATCAGGTACAAACAAAAAATATCAAACTAAGAATATTAAAGCCCATAAGAAGGCAAAATACAATATTAATGCAAAGAAAAGTCAGCCCTTTCGTGGTGGATCCCAGCCCTTTCGTGGTGGATCCCACAACAACCAGGGTACACAAAGATGACTACAAGACTGTGTTCCGGGGGGGATGTTTAAAAGATCACGTGGAAGCTTGGGTTCAACTGAATGCCAATCAGTTTATATTAAAAATAATAACCAATTGCCGAATACCCTTTTTAAAGAAGCCACCTCTTTGTTTTCCGAACCACAGAATTCAAAAGAAATATTTAACAAAGGTCTCTCCAGCCATGACAGACATGATATTATCTCTCAAAAGTCAAAAAATTCTAGAGAAATCCTCAAAACAAGAGCCCGGCTTCCACTCCAAAATGTTCCTTGTAAAGAAATCGGATGGCACACTGAGGCCCATATTCGATTTAAGGAACCTCAACAAGTTTGTGTCAATCCGACATTTTCAATTGGTGTCACAAGTAACGGTGAGGGACTTTATACAGGACCAGGACTGGTTGGTAAAAATAGACCTTCATCAGGCATACTGCCATCTACCAATTTCAAACAGCCATCGCCGTTACCTTCGAATAATTTACAACGGAGAAGTGCTACAACTAACTGCTCTTCCCTTTGGCCTCTCCTCAGCACCTCGTACTTTCGCTGCTGTTACGAATTGGATTGCGGAAATCCTTCGAGCCAGAGGTATTCGTGTTCTAGTTTACCTAGACGATTATCTCTTAGTCAATCAGGACTGCTCCAAGCTCAAAACTCAGGTTGCGGAAACCGTGAGTACCTTGGAGACATTAGGGTGGCATATAAACTACCAAAAATCAATACTGGAGCCATCACAACAGCTGGAATATCTTGGCCTAGACTGGAACACACAGAAAATGACAGTAGCATTGCCCACAAAAAAGGTTTTGAAAATAAAAGAAACACTTTTACAAATGAAAAAGAATACGAGTTGCACTCTAAAGAAATTGCAAAGTTTATTGGGACTCCTAAATTTTGCAAACTTTACAGTCCAAAGAGGTCGTTTACATTGTCGGAGACTGCAGAGGTTTCTAAAAACATTTTCTCAAGATAGAGTGAGGGAGAAAAGAGTCTTACCACCTCTAGCTGTAAGAGAGAATGGTGGCTCAATTCCATAGAAACGAACACAACCTCACTAAAAAAGGGTCCGATAACACATTTTCTCACCACCGATGCAGCGGATGCAGGTTGGGGAGCGCACCTGAACGGGTCTTACCTGGCAGGTCAATGGACTCAGATACAAAAGAAATGGCACTCAAACGTCAAAGAGATGCTTGCAGTTTTTGGCACTATTGCACATTATCAAGACATTCTGAAAGATGCCCACATTCTTGTTCAAACGGACAACCAGACTCTAGTGGCATACATAAGAAACGAAGGAGGGACAAGATCAATAGCACTTCTGGATTTAACAAAAAAATTGCTAGAACTGACCGATCAGCTCAATGTGACGCTGTCGGCGTGTTACCTTCCAGGAAGGTTGAACGGAATAGCAGATCGGTTGTCAAGAGGTCGGCCCCTACCAGAGTGGCACCTTCTGCCCCACGCCTCGGAGGCCATATTCCATCAGTGGGGCACACCCAACATAGATTTGTTTGCATCAAAAAGAAGCACCGTAGTTCCAAGATACGTTACATTAGACTCAAAAGATGGCTGCGCAGAGTACTACGACGCATTCAGTCGCCAATGGGACTGGGAACTAGGTTGGGTGTTCCCTCCACCAAATCTCGTCCCATGGGTGTTAGCACACCTCAACAAGGTAAAAGGGATTTACATAATAATAGCTCCTCAATGGAGTCAATGCTATTGGCTTCCAGATCTACAAGCGAGAGCATTAACAGATCCATTGCCAATACCAAATTTGGAAACAAACCTGATAGACTTGACCACGAATCTACCTCCTCCACAGATAAAGGAGCTAACATTCCTAGCGTGGAAGATTGGGGGTGGGATACCCAAGTAGCTCACTGGAGGCGAGAGGAAAGAAATTTATTAACCACTAGCTGGAGAAAGTCCACATTAGCAACATATGGTCCACCAATTAGAAGGTGGATTACATGGTGTAAAAACAACAATATAAACCCTAGGTCCCCTAGTGGAAATGATGTAGCCCAATTTTTGGCTAGACTATACTTAGACGAAAACTTTGCATATAGCACCATCCTTCTACATAAATCAGCTATTTCAACTTATTGTGCTAACATTGAAAAAATTTCATCAAATTTCTTTGTCCACCAAATTCTAAAGGCAATAGCTGTGGCTAAACCAAAACCTAAGAAACCACCAATTTGGGATATTAAACTGCTTTTTAATTGGCTGAAGGAGACTCCTAGTACAAATTCATTTTTTGACATTTCAAGAAGGACTGCATTAATCTTACTTTTAGCATCTGGACGTAGAATTCATGACCTATCTCTGTTACATATCTCAAAAGATAAATTGATACAAAAGGATGATGAGGTAATATTTTGGCCAGAATATGGATCCAAGACAGATTCTTCTACTTACCAGCAATCTGGTTGGCATTTGTTGAAACATCCTGATGCAAATATTTGTCCAGTTAGACATGTTTATTTATTAATTCAATCTTCACAAGTAAGAAGAGCAAAGGAAAACATAGATCAGTTGTTTATTTCAGTTACAGGCAAAATTAAACCCGCATCAAGGACTATGATTTCTGGTTGGATTAGAACTATTTTTAAAGCAGCAAACATAGAAGCATCTCCAGGAAGTATACGGTCAGCAGTAGCTTCCAGGGGTTGGCTTGAAAACAGACCGGTAGAGGAGATACTAGAAAGAGGAAACTGGCGCAGTGAAAAAACCTTTAAAAAATTCTATTGCCGTCCAGTTATTTTAGAAAATAAAGATAAATCTGATTTGTTATCTTCTAATTTTTGTCCGGTTTAATTGAATTATTTTATAAGTTCCTATAATTCAATTAATTTTTTGTTTTAAATATATCCTCATACTGTCAGGTTTAATAATGTTATTAAGTGTTACTAAGCTTAATATTAATATATTTATAGTAATCTTGTGATTTTAGATTATGATTAGCTATGATGGTTGCTCAGAGATATAATTTGAATTAATTAAAAGTAATTTCAATTTTTCAGTTATATGATTTTGTCCTAAGATGTTTCTTAAAAATTGTTATAACTATAATCCATGTGAAGTTTTTAATTATTAAATTGTTTTCAGAATTATCACATAGCGTTTGTGTTTATATTTCATGATTTCACCAGCAGATATCAAACACGTCTTCACCTAAACGCTGTGTGTTTTAGAAAAACACATAATATAAATGTTTTGCATTACAACAAAACATGTATTATGTGTTGAATAAAACACACAGCGTTGCAGTATAAAACTTGCTGGTGGTGAAGACGCTATGACCATAGACACTTGACAGTGACAGCGCGCAAGACAGGCGCCCTAGCTGGTGAGAGATTGGACGAAAGTCACAGACCATAGATAATCTGGTAAGGTTTTTATGCATTTATTTAGATTAAAAGACGAGGTTCACAGACAGCTTCTTCACCTAAACGCTGTGTGTTTTATTCAACACATAATACATGTTTTGTTGTAATGCAAAACATTTATATTATAATATTAAATAATTTATGGATGATAATGATGATAATAATCCCTGGAAATGAGGTGATCCCTACCAAGCTATTTCTAATTTGTTGTGTTGTTCATTTGTGTAACATACATGATTGTAAGCAGTTATTTAAAAAAAGTCCCGCTGGGTTTCTTGCTGGTTCTTCCCAGGACAGAGGTTTTTTTTCGAACCAATGGTAATCAAACAAAAGAGCGACTTTCAATAAGTATTATTTATAATCTATATTGAATAAAAAAAGTTTCTGTTTCTGTTTCTGTTTCATAATACCTTACGGCCTTTGCCGAAGGCTATGAAATCTTCCTTACAAATGTACATAATGTTTAAAAAATTTATTATATACAGATTTATTATATACAATATTAAAAATATTAAAATGTATATTATATCAAATATATATAATTTTTACTTTTAGCTTCTAACTTTTTTATTTTTAGCGATCACCGAATGGTTAGAGGCACACTGAACCTAAACGTTAAGTTGGAGAGGTCTCATCTAATGAAGTCAACGCTCCGTCCCCCTCGTGCTCTGTTCCAAAGTCCCGAAACCTTTCAGCTCGAGTTACAAAACCGTTTTCAGTGCCTAGAAGACTGCAATGAAGTGGACGATATGAATGACAAGCTCGTGGAAACTGTCCATGCGGTCGGAGCTAAATTCTGCAAGACCCGCCGTAGAAGAACACAAAAACTCTCCGATCACACTCTTAATCTCATGGCTGTTAGACGGGAGATGAAGCTACATTCTTCAACAGACTTGACAGCATACAGGCATCTGAACAGACAGATCTCCAAATACATGCGGCGGGACTTACGCAACTTCAATACAGCTCGTATTGAAGAAGCGATCGAGCGGAACCAAGGCTCCAAAGTCTTTGACAGAGATCTGTATGCCAGAAAGAGCCAACTGTCAAAGCTGAAGACAGAATGTGGCAGCATCGTTTCCGGGACACCTGAGATTTTGAGTGAGATTGAGAGGTTCTATGGGCAGCTGTACACGTCATCGTTGGAGCCGCACGCAAGTGTGAGTAACGATCCAAGAGCGAGTCTCATCCGACACTATTCCGAAGATATCCCGAACGTCAGTCTAAGTGAGATTAGAATGGCTCTCCAGCACCTTAAAAACGGTAAGGCCCCAGGCGAGGATGGAATTACAGCGGAGCTTCTGAAAGCGGGTGGAAGACCGGTACTTGAAGTCCTTCAGAAGCTCTTTAATTCCGTCCTCCATGGTGGTATTACACCGAAGGCGTGGAGCAAAAGTGCGGTGGTCTTGTTCTTCAAGAAAGGTAACAACGCTCTCTTGAAGAACTACAGACCGATTTCCCTTGTGAGCCGCGTCTACGTGCTGTTTTCGAGAGTCATTACGAATCGTCTCGCGCGCAGACTTGACGACTTCCAGCCTCCCGAACAAGCCGATTTCCGAAAAGGATTTAGCACCATAGACCACATACATACCCTTCGGCAAATTATACAGAAGTCCGAAGAGTACAATTTGCCACTATGTCTGACGTATGTGGACTATGAGAAAGCCTTTGATTCCGTCGAAATTTGGGCGGGGCTGCAGTCCCTTCAGCGGTGCCAATTTGACTGTCGGTATATCGAAGTGCTGAAGTGTTTGTACAGTAGAGCTACGATGGCTATCCGAGTACAGAACCAGAGTACGAAACCTATCCAATTGCAGAGAGGTGTAAGACAGGGTGACGTCATATCCCCGAAATTCTTCATCGCTGCATTGGAAGACGTTTTCAAGCTTCTGGACTGGAAAGGATACGGTATCAACATCAATGGCGAGTACATCACTCACCTTCAATTTGCCGACGATATAGTCCTTATGGCAGAATCGCTGGAGGACCTAAGCACTATGCTCAATGACCTCAATAGTGTCTCCCAACGGATAGGTTTTAAGATGAACATGGACAAAACAAAGATTATGTTTAATGTCCATGTCACACCTATGCCGGTAGTTGTTAGGAGCACTAAGCTCGAAGTTGTTGACGAGTATGTTTACCTGGGACAAATAGTCCGACTAGGTAAGTCCAACTTCGACCGAGAGGTCAATCGACGGATTCAACTCGGCTGGGCAGCGTTCGGGAAGCTACGACACATCTTCTCGTCAGACATACCTCAAAACCTTAAAACGAAATTGTACAACCAGTGCGTGTTGCCAGTAATGACTTACGCAACTGAGACATGGTCCTTCACAGCTGGCCGTATGAGGAAGCTCAAGGTCGCTCAGCGAGCTATGGAGAGGGCTATGCTAGAAATTTCTCTACGTGATAAACTTAGAAATGAGGATATCCGCAGTAGAACTAGAGTAACCGACATAGCCCAACGGATTAGTAAGCTGAAGTGGCAGTGGGCCGGCCATATATCTCGAAGAACCGACAACCGATGGGGAAGAAAGGTTCTCGAGTGTCAGCCTCGTACCGGTAGGCGAAGTGTAGAGCGACCCCCCACGAGATGGAGTGACGACCTGGTAAGCCATGCAGCAAGTCGATGGATGCAGGTGGCTCAGGAACGTGCTTTGTGGCATTCCTTGGGGGAGGCCTATGTTCAGCAGTGGACTTATGAACGGCTGTAATGATGATGACGATATATAATTTTTGTATCATCATCATCATCATTAAAGCTAACTTACAATCACACAAGATCACTGCGTAATACGGAACTCCCCAAAGTAATGCCACAAAAAACAAGAGTAACCAACACAAACCTTTTATTAACTTCATCAGCAGCGCATTATCATTTGATACAATATTAGTATTAGATTGTATCAATTTGCAGTCGGGTTTAATGGATTTTATAAATAATTTAATTAATACGTGCTTACAAAATAATTTAACAATTACGGAATACTAAAACGGTATTTTCATTCACGCAGACTAAATCATTATTATTAAAGCAAAAGTTACCAACTATTTTGAATAGTCTTAATTTACAATTCAAATACTGTAGAAAAAATGCGAACATTAGGCGCAGTTCTCTATTTAAACAAAAATGTACTCTATGGACGCAGTCTAACAGAATATGTCGACTCATTTAATATCCGTATGCAAATAGTATTGTTCATGTACTCGTCGGTAATCAATTTTATTAATGTGCTAACATTAACTTTTAATATTTGTGCACTTGTTATTTATCATAAAATTATTTGATTTAAACTAATACGAGTAAATGATAATTTGATGAATTGGTCTGGTGGTAACTTTTGTATTTAACAAATTTGTACACCTTATACGTGATAGAACTAACGGTACGTGTACACCAAAACCGATTTTGTCGGCCGATGGCGGACAGAACTATCCGGACGAGTAACTCGGACGTGTATGTGCTTACTGCTTACACTGCAACAGTGTACCACGTGTGCCGACATTGGACGTTGCCGGTATTATGTAGCTGTGTTCTTTTACAAGTGTTTGATTCGATCGTTCGAGTTCGGCCGTCGTCGCCCGAGCAAACTTCGGCCGATGACGGATTAGGTGTACGCGAGGCGTAAGAGTTACTGTCGGAAAACTTGAAAGAGGGTAGATCATTTGTTATAAAATTCACAGCAGCAGCCCATAGACGTGAAGTCAGATACCCTCGTGCCTTGAATAGCACGTAAAGCCATTGATCCTGACCTGATCTCTCTCCAGTCGTGTCCATCGGACTATGAGAGTGAGGTGATAGAGAGTGCCTATACCTGTGCCCAGAAATGGGAGGAGAATTGTGCCCAGCAGGGGGACGTATATAGGCTGTAACTTTACTTTTACTTTTATACCTGTACTTGCTCACAAAATCATGTACATACCTACTGTAATCTTGTACTGCTATCTCCGTTGAGTTTGGCCGCCGTGACGGTATTCGTGAAGAACATTATATTATGTCTTAACAATGTCATTTTGGTGCAAGAGTGGCCTTGACAAAGACATTTTTACTTTACTTTATTGATCTGGATAAAAGCTAGTAATCAATTATTTTTCCAATCTCTCCGCATCCAACTTTTTGTAATTACCCTCCTAATTTTCCGTATGGTCGTCATTGAAGAATTGCCCTCTCATTTGTATAAAATTTATTGCTAGGCTGTTTCTTAGATATTTTCATAAGCTTGATGACATGAAAAATTTTTATTTCATTTACACGTGTTCCCTTAGTCTAGAAGTAGCTTTATTAGTTTTGTCTTTCGTCCCAGACTAACAGTTTACTTTCCAACAACATCATAAGCATCTGATTTCCCTTCAAAACGTATAAGTTTTTAGCCTTGATCATCACCCTCTTAGCTTCATACAAATAGGTGGTTCTTCCTGGATTCTCAGGATTCAGCGGCATTTTGTATAGAATGTACGATACAGCTAGTGTTTAGCAGTGATAGTAGTAATCATAAAATGAATAAATTGCCTGTTGCGCCAGAACAGAATACAATTTAATTTTAAACTCGCTTGATAACAAAGAAAGCCACAATAGTTTCATTCAAGGAACGATAACGCATCTGTGACCTTATTTATTTGTTAACTGCATGTTTTTATGAGCTGCAATGGTCACTCACACTCACACAAAGGGTAATGCAAAAATTGATAAATTTAATGTCATAAAAATAATAAAAAGCACATCTGTAACACTAGATGTTTTACTGATATATTCTCCTTATGAAGAAATTTCCTTTTTTTAAGCTTTAATTACATATTTATAAATTGTCTAAGCATGGTTCATTAACTACTGAGAAAACATGACAGTAAATGCTTTGGGTAGGTCATTAAACACAAGCGGTTTATCTGTAAGTCTACTGCGTACTACTGCTAAGCATACTGAGTCTGTTTATCCCTAGCTCACCTGTTTTCTAATTAATTATATCGTGAGACTGTGCAACATGTGGGTCCTATGTATTAAAAACTGCTCGTCCCTTGATTTAAGTGTTTCATAAAATAGATAACTCTGTTATGCCTAACGTATACGTCCCGCTTTGGGCGGGACAGTCCCGCTTTCAGGCTGTCTGTCCTGCTGTCCCCAGCGAAGGCAAAATGATCCCGCTTTCGCAAACAGACCTAACAGCGTTCCTACCTACCTACAGCGTTCGAGTCGAATCTTTGAAAGAGCTTTGTGATTCAACTGATACAGAGTATCACAAACTGTTGGGCTACAGTAAACAAGGTGGCTTGCGTTAATACCCGCGCTTGAGAGAGTTCTAAAATGTTTCAGCCTTTAAAAAGCTATTTTCTAAGTATCGACAAATTCCCAAATATTTTAAAAATGTTTTTCGAAATTTCCAGATCAGAGTTGTGGTTATATTTCTCGCACGCACAAGCAGCGATATTTCATGAAGCTGTGTTAAAAATTTAAGGACAATACGTGTGTGCAATCGTCTCTCCTTTTAATAAATTAACCTGGCACTCGTAGAGAGCACTCTATACGTGGTACAGCTATGCTGCAGCTATATCGGTAGTATAGTTGTAGCACGAATGGGTCGGCTTGACCGGGGAGGGAGCACCCTCTAACAGAATACCAGCATAATGATGCTGTGTTTCGTATGGTGAGTGTAGAGAATCGGAAACCTTTTTTACTGGAAAAGAGGTATCCCATCTTAGTTCTCACGACCAACAACGCATCTGCATTTTGATTCGCAAACGAGGATAGATGTAGATGTCTATGAGCCACAGCAACCATTAGGTGGACTGTGTGCTCATTTGTCACCCTATCCTTTAAAAAAAACAATTTTTCTTCCTCACACCGTCTGTAACATACTTGTAAAATTACATGGAACTGAAATTGCTGTTGACCAGCAGAATGTTAAAACTGCAGCGGCTGAGTTTTATAGGACAAGCAAAGAATATTTGGAGCAGTGGTGTCAATTCAACATAGAACTAAAATTGTTTCAATGGGCAAATTTAACAGAGGCACCTACTTGCGATGAGGTACAAAAGGTAATGGATTTACTGATCACGCAAGGATTTATTAGCAGCAGCCAAGATACGAAAGTCTTTGACGAGTTTTCGCTTATTTCCAACTTTGCGACAGATGAAAAAATCACTGGCTGGAATAATGAGAATATTACTTGAAGACCGTTGGGTTGAATTATTCCAGTACTTCCATGCCAACTATCTCCACTTAACGAACTTTTGTACAATTATTGAGTATATTATGTGTCTGCGGGAAGTAATGCGCTGGTAGAAAGAGTTTTTCTCAAATGAACAAAATATGGATCAGTGATAAAACTCAGTTAAGTGTCGCAGTAGTGAAAGCCATTTTAATTGCAAAAATAAATATCAATAAATCCTGTACTGATCTCCATATGTATATAAAACCAGACTCGATATTTTAAAACTAATTTGTTCAGCCGACAAATACAAAAATACTATGTAAAAGTCACGCCACTACTAAGGCCTAATAACTTATGCAACCTACTTAATTATTTTTTAATAAGTGCTTTGATTATTTTTTATTATTGTTATTACCTTCTGTAATAAAAACTTTTGAACCACCAAAAACTTTTATTTACCATAATTCCGCAAGAGACAACCACACAAAGACACACCACTGACGACAATACGACACGCGTTTCGCCTCTACACGAGGCATCTTCAGGTAATCTAGACTCTGCGGTGGCTGATCGCTCTTAGCTCTTCAAACTAGGTAAGACACATCATTTTATTTTATCGAGCGGATCTACGAAATGTAATTCTTTAAAAACTTTAGTATAATGGACTTCCGCAAAGTAACGCCTGATTCCATCATGATAGCCATTAATGGATGAATGAAAAAACTGTGGTAATTATCCTAATGTGTCTTCTCTAACGAATAGGAAGCCATTTAAGCTACGAGCGGAATGAGGATACATGATCAAACTTGCGAAGACGAAAGATAAAACGGATACAGTGACGGACCTACATTAATTCAGATAATATATTAAAGAAAATGTTACTTGTGATGATTCTACCAAAATTCCGACTTAAGCTTCGTCCAAACTGAGGCGAATCCTGCTCGGGACGCGGGATGCAAATCTACGCGATTCGCTCGCTCGCTTTGCCTCCCAAACTGAGGCGAATTCCGCATGTCATTTTTTTGGTTCCTCAATAGGAAAACATGTCTTTAGATATTGTAGCTGAGGTTATGTAGTTATTAGCATTAACTGAAGAAGAATCTCAAGATGTATTTTTTATAGGATAAGGGTGACAAACGAGCACGCAGGCCACCTGATGGTAAGTTGTTGCTGTGCCCCACAGACATCTACATCTATCCTCAATTAAGAATCAAAATGCAGATGCTTTGTCACACTTGATAGCTAAGATGGAATGCCTCGTTTCCAGTAAAAAGGGTCTCCGGTTCTCTACACTTACCATACGAAAATTCACTGCTATTTTTGTTGGTATTCTGTGAGAGCGTGGTCCTTCCCCGGTCGAGCCGACCCATTCGTGCTATATCTATTATTATTATCAATTAATATAGCTGTAGCGTGGCTCTATCACGTAAAACAATGTGATTTACGAGATGTAAGGAAAAAAATAAGAAACTGGTTCATGAGCTAAGTACTCCACGCATAGAATTTGGAGACTTCATACTTTAATACCCACATTACGAAAAGAGAAAAAGGTTTTATATATGTATATTTTCGTAAGCCAGAAGAATGCTATTACAAAGTTTAGTCAAGAATCGAACAAAATATATTTTTTCATATTATTTTTATAGTCTTGGTGGCTGAGGTCGCATAGAATCTTGTTTTCTTTTTCTTTTGTACAAATAATTCAAGGTTCAACGGCATTTCGAAAAATCAGGCACTAACCTGCGTATATTTCGCTGCAGCACGTGCGAATGTTGGCGCCAATGTGAACACTTCCATACAAGTTAGCTAACGCAATCGGCGCGAGTGAATCGCGTCCCGCTTCTCGCGCGGAATTTGCCTCAGTTTGAAGCCTTACCCTCGTTGTAATCGAATGTAATCGAAAGACAAACTCAATGTAGGATAGGATACCTATACTCTGTCAAAGTTAGCTTGATAATTTTGACAGCTCACGCCTATGAAGTTTCATATTTTGGTAGATAAACTATCATACAGAATATTTTTGTACTTCATGGATGGGTACTGCTCCCTTCCGATAGTGATGTACCACGCTAAACTATGCCATGCCATAGCGAACAACTACAGACTATCAAAAATCTGTTTTGAAATAAATCGAATATGTAAAAATCACGTAAATATGTATTGGAATTGGCTCATTATTGGCAAAATATGTTCTATCAACGGTGCTGATTGCGTGTCAGCCTTATATTTTCAGCTATTATTCTGAAAAAAAAATGGAAATCTAAAACAAGATCTGCCTGTAATCCTTCTGTCAGTCAGCCATTTTCTATTCAGTACGAGTTCAGTACGCCGCATCATTTGTGCCTTGCCAGTTTTGGTTGTTTTCTGCTATCTACTGTTTTTGTTGAGTTTATGTTATTTTTGGTAACACAATGCCGAAAAGAACGAAAAAGACTGTTCTGAATAGCGAATGTCGCGAATTTGTGGTTCGCTTGCGAGATTATTTTGAAGGTGAGTGTCAAAATGGCGGACCGTTGTTGCCTGTAACGCAAGTTGGCAACAGACTTTCGACATTGTCTCGTATAACACAAGAAAATATGGCAAGCCATCATTAACTCAAGCGATAGAGGAAGACATGGAAAATAATCCTTCAAAAGCGTCATTGCCAAGGCAAGGTCTGAGCACATCGGCAGAATTGGCGAGAAGCTAGTTCGCCTTCCTTCGGGAACCCGTGCATTCTGGTCTCACTGGCCCATGCCGCAAAGGAGAAAGCCGATCTGTTGAGCTCTCTTTTTGCGTCCAACTCGACTCTAGATGACGGGGGGAACACACCGCCGACCATCCCGCGATGTGAGTGCTCCATGCCGGATGTACGATTTACACAGCGTTCGGTTCTTAAAGCACTCTTCTCCCTGGACGTCAGCAAGTCGAGTGGGCCCGATGGAGTCCCTCTCATTGAATTGCTGAAGACGTGTGCTCCGGAGTCGGCACCGGTTTTAACGCGTCTTTTCCGATACTCCTACTCCCAAGGCGTAGTCCCGAATTCATGGAAGACAGCTTTGGTCCACCCGATTCTTAAAAAATGCGACCGCTCAGACCCGTCCAACTACAGGCCTATCGCCATCACCTCCTTGTTCTCCAAAATAATGGAATCCATTATAAACTGCCAGCTCATGAGGTACCTTGAGGATCACCAGCTGATTAGTGATCGCCAGTACGGTTTTCGTCGGGGTCGATCAGCTGGTGATCTTCTAGTCTACTTAACTCATAGATGGGCGGAGGCAGTAGAATCCAAGGGGGAGGCATTGGCCGTTAATTTGGACATAGCGAAGGCCTTCGATCGGGTCTGGCACAAAGCGCTTCTTTCGAAGCTTCCTTCATATGGGCTTCCCGAGAAATTGTGCAAATGGATCACCAGTTTCCTTGCTGATCGGAGCATCAAGGTCGTAGTAGACGGTGCATGCTCTGATTTCAAGCCTATCAACGCTGGTGTTCTACAAGGCTGCGTGCTATCACCAACGCTGTTTCTCCTGCATATCAATGATATGTTGCTAACTGGTAGCATTAATTGCTATCCAGACGACAGCACTGGTGATGCCTTATATACTGGCCGTGCCAATATTTCGCGGAAAAAGTCGCCGAGTACCGGGACAAACTTGTGTCTGAAGTCGAGTCTTTGCTTAACAAAGTCTCGGATTGGGGCCGACAAAACCTAGTCCAGTTCAGTCCCCAGAAGACACAAGTTTGCGCGTTTACCGCTAGAAAGAACCCCTTTGTCGTATCTCTTCATTTCAAGGCACTCCCCTTGATGCCTCAGCCAGTATCGGAATCCTTTGCGTCGACATATCGAATAGTGTGCAGGTTCGTGGTCACTTGGAAGGGAAGGCCAAATTGGCCTCTAAAAAGCTTGGCGTGCTCAGCAGAGCGGGACAGTATTTCATGCCGGCACATCGCTTGCAACTTTACAAAGCGCAAGTTAGGCCCCACATGGAATACTGTTCTAATCTCTGGGCCGGGGCACCCCAGTGCCAGCTCCTTCCACTTGACCGCATCCAGCGCAGAGCGGTTCGAATTGTCGACGACCGAGTTCTTTCTGATCGGCTCGATACACTGGCTCTGCGTAGAGATGTTGCATCTCTTTGCGTATTTTATCGCATCTATCACGGGGAGTGCTCTGAGGAATTGTTCGGACTAATTCCAGCCGCTCAATTTCACCATCGCACATCGCGACAAAACTCGCGTTACCATCCATACCATCTGGATGATTGGCGGTCCACGACTGTGCGATTTAGAAGAAGTTTTCTCCCTCGCACGACTTCCTTGTGGAATCAATTACCACCAGCGAATTTTCCGGACCGATACGACTTAGGAACCTTCAAGAAAAGAGCTTACACCTTTCTAAAAGGTCGGCAACGCATCTGCAATTCCCCATGTGTTGCGGTTGTTCATGGGCGGCGGTAGTCACTTACCATCAGGTGAGCCGCATGCTCGTTCGCCCCCTATTCTATAAAAAAAAATTGTCGACGCCGAAAAAGAAAAAGAGGGTTAAAATATCACTGTGATTGATGACTTTGATGCCGTCGCAATACGTAACCATGTCATACGCGTATTATAGACGTGCTGAATATCCAACACTAAGAAAATTAAAAGTGTCCCTTAAAGACTCTGATTTATTTAAAGGCAGTTTGCAGTCATTGGCCACCATACTACATAAAATTGGCTTCGCTTAGAACAAATGCGATAAAAGAAAAATAATGATGAAGCCCACAGATATTGCCAGAGAGGACAGCTACGTTTCGGTCAAAAAGAGCAAGGCCGGCTTCGCCGTCTCGAGATGGTAGTGGACGGCGTTTAGGTTCGAGTGAAGTCCCCTGATGTTGCAGAAAGTCACGTGGCAGAGGTCGTCTTGACCTTGTTGGGGGGCAGTCTGAGTACCCAGGAGTGGTAAGTCCCTGCTCAGGAGTGGAGTAGTTTGGTTGTGGATGCTTAACAAGGGATTCGCCATTACCAGGGGTGCTGGTACCCTCCTGGGGTAGTATTACTTTTAATTCCGCTACCATGTTGAGGGAGGAGGGGGGGATTGATTCTCCTACACTCACCAGACGAAACGCAGAAGCAGATCTTCCACTTCACGCCGATATTTTCTAAGGTCATGGTACCACCACGGCTTGAGCCGGCCCATACGTGCAACAATACACTTTCACTTGGTCAAATATTTGACTCAACTGAGTGAGCGACGAGCGTGGCGAGGCGACAAGGCGAACTAATGCGGTCGGGCTGCGCGTGTGAGCGAGAAAGAAAGTTGCGACATGTCGCGACGGCGCGCCGCGTGCTTCACGCGGCGGCGACGCGTCGACATGTATTGACGGCGACGGCGGCGCGCCGGCGCGGCGCTCATATCTAGTTGTTATACATATTACATACAAGCATAAAATAAATACATATGTTTGCACAAATACGTAAATAAATTCACACAACAACTTATTAATAAACAAACACACACACACACACACACACACACACAACACACGAGCGCACACACGCACACGCATACGCACACGCACACGCACACGCTCACGCACACGCACACGCACACGCACACGCACACAAACACGCACACGCACACGCACACGCACACGCACACGCACACGCACACAAACACGCACACGCACACGCACACGCACACGCACACACACACGCACACGCGCACGCGCACTCGCAAGCGCAAGCGCACGCGCACGCGCACAAGCACACGCACACGCACACGCACACTCACATTGAACAATGAACGTTTTTGTATAACTACGTCCAAATATCAAAAGGAAAGTCACTGTTTTGGTTTCACGAATAAAAGGGGAAGTGAATTCCTGAGCGAGTAATACTCAAGATAATGCTGAGAGAATAAACGTGAATATGACTGAGCTTTAATGAATAGAAATTTTATAAAGGGATAATTTGTGGAATATAAGTAAAATTCAAAGCCAAAACACCGCTACATTTTTGAGATGTCACATAAATAAAGAATACTATGCTTATTCTAGCTATTAAGTTAAATTCTTTGTGTTAAAACTATTTGCTTAAGAAAAAATTATACCTGAATAAACAGGAAAATGCTTAATGTGTGTGAATGCACCATATTGTTTTGATTTCATAAATATCCGTCGTAATAAATCATGTAACGAGACTTCCACGTTCCAATTATAGAAGTTAATGCAATTATACTGTATATTATGTAAATAAATTACTTACCTAATGTTCTTGGTATGCATTTTAAGAAAGACATGATCTAATACGAGTATATAAAAAAATATTTTTCTGTTCGTATTTTATGCGCTGCCATACCGTTCATCAGATTGCGCTAAAACTTTATTATTGCTTGCAATTGTGCGAAGGTTATAGGCATAGTACAAAAAACTTTTAGTAGATGGCGTACGTATCGTACCGACTAAGTTATATATCATTTAAATTCAATGTATGTATTATCATTCCCAATTAAACAATATAATCCTTCCAAATTGAAAAGGATATTTCCGTAATTATTTCTTATGCGGCTGCAACGCGCCGAATACCAGCTAGATTTAAATAAAATTGTTTTATTTTTCATCCATCCATTAAAACTTTCTCCATAGATTCGCTCATAGTGATTTCGCCTAAGTTGTCGTAAAAGACTAGGTTACCACATGGGGCACGGTGCCGATCCCTTAAGGTGCCATAAGATGCGATAAAGGAATTGAAAGTGGCAGCAACATATTTCTGATTACAACTCAAAATAATATAAAACTGCGGTCTCCATCTCACCTGGCAAGCTTGGCATACATCCCCCCCTATGAAGCAGAATATAGGCAAGATGATTCACAGTGGACTTTTGATGGCCTGTATGAATGAATACATACCTATATTTATTGTGAGCCATGGTTGCTCAAAGGCTAAGCTTTCCTTACATATTATAGTACCTACACGAGCTATTTTATAGTTATTCTAGTTTGATCTATGTGACGGCCTCGCTGGTGTTGTTGACGTAAGTGCGACTGCCTTAAAATCTCATGTATACTCTAAAGTTACAGCCTACGTCCTACTGATGGGCACAGGCCTCCTCTCATACCTGAGAGGGTTTTAGGGCAAGAAAATGTCCGTCGCGCTGAGTTGACTACCTTCACATTGTCTTCGAAATATTTTTTGTCTTATATAATATTAGACATGCAGGTTTCCTCACGATGTTTTCCTTCACCGCCAAGCACGTGATAAATCTGCACTTAAAATTGCAATTAACAATTTCATTGGTGCCAGAAGGGATCGAACCCGGGTAGGTCGCGTACTGTGAAATTTACGGCGAGCGCTTAGCCCCTGAACCACTACGGCTCCCCTGAGCTACCAAGGCTCCCATGTATTAATCTAAGGTAACTGCTAATCTGGAATCAATATTAGTTATTGGGTCTTTCTGTTCGGAAATTCTGAGCTACAGCAGCCCGATATGGAGTAGGGATACGTAGCAGTGAGCAGAATGGTATAGTTATAGAGTAATGGATTCTCTTAAGCCGTCTCTACAAGGCAATCATCAGATCAAGCACGACGAGTACTGGACAAACAGAATCTAAATACCAAATGTAAATTATGAGTAGACCCAAATCTGTTTTAATTACGGCAAACCGCTGCATATTATAATTCAATAGAACTGAGATATTGTTTACGTCCAAAGCTTGAACAATCAAATAAATGAAAAAAGCAAAAGTTTTCTAAAGTGAAAATAATTACCTAAAGTAAATCTCCAGTTATCAAAAATACATTACTTATTACTTATTCTGCGACGGCTTGATGTCTCCTACATTAATGTCAATCACCTTTAGAACACGCATTACAAACAATAATATGTTGTGTTCAAACAAAGGCGCCTCGAGATTTCCCCAACTAATTATTTTGGACAGTACAAGATAAATATTTGATGGTTGTTATGCGTTTAATAATTTGTGTTTGCTTAGTTAACTCGTGATAACTATAGTAACTCGTAGATGATTAACCTTTGACATTATGTGCGGTCAAGCACTGCCTCATCCTGTATCGTGTGGTCCGACGCAATTACCCGGCATATGAACACAGCTCAGTAGACGCGCAGCAGTCGAGCGAATTGCGCGTATACATTTACCTATTTAATATTCAGTAAACAAAGAAAGTAAAATGATTGTTTTACGCGTTACGAGTTTGCTTCTGTGCACACTCGCTATATCGGCAGAACTTCCACATCCACTTTCCGATGAATTCATCGACTTGATAAATGTACAACAGAACACATGGGAAGCTGGTCGAAACTTTCCGTTAAATACGCCATTCCAACACATCAAGAAACTAATGGGTGCATTGAAAGATGACCACTTTTACACGCTTTCTTCGAAAACACATGAAGCCGAATTAATAGCGAGTCTGCCGGAGAACTTTGACCCGAGAGACAAATGGCCTAATTGCCCCACATTAAACGAAATTAGAGATCAGGGCTCCTGCGGAAGCTGTTGGGCGTTTGGAGCTGTTGAAGCAATGACGGACCGCGTGTGTACATACTCAAATGGTACAAAACATTTTCATTTTTCCTCCGAAGATCTTTTAAGTTGCTGTCCTATTTGCGGTCTTGGTTGTAACGGAGGAATGCCTACGCTGGCATGGGAATACTGGAAGCATTTCGGTCTCGTTTCTGGAGGCAGCTATAATTCTAGTCAGGGTTGTAAGCCATATGAAATTCCACCCTGCGAACATCACGTGCCTGGAAACAGAATGCCGTGTAGTGGTGACACTAAAACCCCAAAATGTATCAAACAATGCGATTCCAACTATAATGTTCGCTATAAGCAAGATAAACATTATGGAAAACATGTTTACTCAGTGAGAGGAGGTGAGGATCATATCAAAGCCGAATTATTTAAGAATGGACCTGTAGAAGGTGCTTTTACTGTATACTCGGATTTGCTTGCGTACAAAAGCGGTGTATACAAACATGTTGCTGGCGATGCACTCGGAGGACATGCTATCAAAATAATAGGATGGGGTGTTGAAAACGGCAATAAGTACTGGCTCATTGCCAACTCGTGGAATAGTGACTGGGGTGACAATGGTTTCTTCAAGATTCTTAGAGGTGAGGACCACTGCGGCATTGAGAGTTCCATTGTGGCTGGAGAACCTTTGTTTAACTAAAGGATTTTTCCGTTATATCAAACTGACTATAGACAATTGGTTATGTTTAACTGTAAGTGTCCCCCATAGTCTTTTCTTTTTATTAATATAGAATTTGTAATTTAAATAAATCGTAAAGTTTTTAAACTGTGTTCATTATTTACTATAATTTAATCAGTCTGTAGATAATATTATACGCAAAATATCTATAAAACTAAAATATCCTATAAATCTACTTTAATCGTTATAATTGACGCTGTATCGCTATAACTGATGACCGACATGGTGGTGCATCATCTTCAAGAAATAAATGCCTGCCTACACATTTTTGAAATGTTACACTATCTAACAATTCACTCTAAAAAGTTCGCCATTAGTTATTTTGAATTTAGTTCCAATGTATCTATAAAAATATATTTTAACATAATTTCCACTTCAAAACAAAACTCAAATTTCATTGTACTTTTTTAATTATAACATGATTTAGTTACCACGTTTCATAATCATCTACTCGTCTTTATTTAAGTAAAATCTATAATAAATTTTAGGTTATATGGATATTCCACCTAAAACATGAGGTTTAAAAATGGCCTTATTCTTTTTGCAAATTAATGGGTCATTTTGTCTAAGTTTCTTGAAATTTAAAAACCAAGCTTAGAATCACTTGACGAACGAATGACTCCGCCTGAATTATTTTAGGGATAAAACAAAATTAAAGCGAAGTTTATGAAAATAATTGTTTTAAATTATGTAGGTATTTAAAGATCTCAAAAATGTTTTTTTAATTAGGAAATAATTTATTTTATGTATTTTGTTGCAATTATATTATTTTCACATAATTTACCTTAACAACATATTTCATAATAAACTAAACTCTATCGAATTTTGACTGAATGAAAAAAATAAAAAAGTTTTTATTACTGTTGCTAGTAGCAAACTCACTCAGCAATTATTTTATATATATAGAAGTAGTGACTATGTGGGCCATATTCAGAACCTATAATATTATGAGCAAATTACCAAGTGTAAAATCCGGTTAGTGTATCATTTCTTTACTTAATTTATTCATAGCATAAGACTACTGAACCTATTTTGATAAAAAAGTTAATCAGGTTCCTATTACATATTAGTAATTGTGTATCACATGAAACCAGTTCGACGTCGGTATCATTATTTGTACTCAAGATATGTGAGGCAAAATTTTTTACTGGAAATGAGGCATTCCATCTTAGTCCTCACGGGTGACAACGCATCTACATTTTGATTTATAATAGACGATAGATGTAGATGTCTATGGGCCGCAGCAACCACTTACCATCAGGTGGACTGTGTGCTCGTTTGTCACCCAAATTCTATATAAAAAAAAAAACAAAGAACATATATGAAAAAATATATGTATATGATCTGTGGGGTGGCTTCCCACTGATTAGAGTGATAAGACATGCAAGAAGATCAGCTGCAGGTGATTCAGGACCGCGCTTTGTGGCATCCTTGGTAGAGCCCTATGTTTAGCAGTGGACTTGTGATGGGCTGTCAATCATACATTCAGGTATGATTTTAAAAACATACCAACCGACTCTTGAGACCATAATACTTGGAGACATATAAAAATTTCGACTTTGCATATACTGCGAGGTTAAAACTTTTAATTTATAATAAACCTACATCAATCCATTATTGAAAAAAGTTATCTCCCGAATTAGACTAAAGAGTTTTATTTATGTATTACAAAAATTCCTAGTGATATGCTTTAAACCTGATAAACAAACAACTATACGTGGTAGAGCCATGCTGCAGCTATATTAGTAGTATAGTTGTAGCACGGATGGGTCGGCTCGAGCGGGGAAGGACCACGCTCTCACAGAATACCAGCGTGAAATGGCAGCTTGACACTGCTGTGTTTCGTATGGTGAGTGTAGAGAACCGGAGACCCATTTTACTGGAAGAGAGGCATTTCATCTTAGTCCTCACGGATGACAACGTATCTACATTTTTATTCTTTATTGAGGATAAATGTAGATGTCTATAGGTCATAGCAACCACTTACCATCCGGTGTGGACTGTGTGCTCGTTTCTCACCCCCCTCCCCTCCCTCTATCCTCTAAAAAGACAATCTAAAAGCAAATTATTAAGTAAATACCCTATAACTTAAGTAATCATTATAAAAATATGACTACATATTTACTAACCTAGATTAAAAAAACACATTACATTATCAATATTTATCCGTTACTTTTGCAGTAATCCTTTGTATTATGTTCAAAGAAATAATAGGTATACGAATACACATAGAACGCGACTCAAATGTTTGTAGACGTAACCGCAATGATTCATGCAACCTCAATATTCTATGTCGATGTAACAGCAATTTCCGTAACAATACTTATTAAATAGATAACAAACGAACATTCCTGTGTTAGGTAAAAATTAATAATAGATAATTAGAGCGTTATCGAGTTTATTATTCGTACAATTCGAATCATCGGTCTGATGATTGACCAAATTCTTGGTCAGAGTACCAAGCTACATCATGACCTCTGGGTTCGACAGCCAGTTAAAATTTATGTTTGTGTTAATACGCGAATTTTTGGCCATGGATTTCGGCCTCGGTACCATTGCGTATGGTCCAGAGTTTCTGACAATGTTTTACTTTCTTCCTAGTGATCTTATTCACAAAATAAGGATAACAAACTAGCACACAGTTCACTTGATGGTAAGTGGCTGTGTGGTCCATATGCGTCTACATCTGTCCTCAATTACGAATCAAAATGCAAATGAGTTTTCACCCCTGAGGACTAGAATGGAATGCCTCGTATCCAGTAAAAAGGGTATCCGGTTCTCAACACTCACAATACGAAACACAGCAGTATTAAGCTGTTATTTTACGCTGATATACAGGTTGTCCCAGTAATGGTGGATAATCTGGTACGTCCGTATTCGGGCGGAGGGGAGGTGGCCTCGGTTCCCTAAAAAAAATTCTACCCTGAACGATTCGCACTCTACGCCATGTTTTATAAAATTCCGAAAATTCGTACTTCTGCTCACACTTGTGGTCATCACGTCCACAATTTAATGCCTAAATCGGATTTTTTTCTTTTATTGTGTTCCCTAATAATGATGTTTCTAAAAAACCCTTAAAAATTTTCAACTGTTGCTTGCATGAACAATTAGGTGTAAAAAAGCTGTTTTCCCGATAGATACCGCATTCGCTCTGTGAAGAGCAAAAAGCGGCTCGCGTTACTTGGTGCGTCAGAACTTGCTTGATAGTTCGGTCTGAAATGTGTAGGAATAAGAATCTTTTTAGAACTTTTTATAACTTAGCTCTGCCACTACTGTTAATTCTACATCAGCCGTCATGTTTACTACTGGATATTGGCCTCTCCCTTACGTAGTGAGAGATTTTGCCACAGAGTAAATAGCTTTGGTCCGAGAACTCATGACGCATTTTTCATGAAGTGTTTGATGCATCATGAAACTTTGTTGAAAAGTATCAGTCCACTCAATAAGCAGGTATATGACTGTCTGCCTGGTCTACCTGGGTACACCTGGTACTGCGCATACAGGTAAGTCACAAAAAAAAATCGCCCAAAAAAGTGTTTGATTCAAATAATAGTAATGACAGACAAAATGTTGTGTTTTTGTTATAAATACCGTAAATAATTTCATATGCGTTTGCTTCCATGATTGGTTCCATTGTATGGAAAAATGTGTCAAATTTCGCGGAGAATACTTCGAAAAGCAATAAATACATTTTTAAATAGTAATGGTGTGTCACTTCCTTGATTCCCGAAATTTTCAGTGCCGCCCTCTCGTAGTATGCTGATGTTTTAGAATCCCCATGATGTAGGCAAAATTTTTAAATGGTTGGCCATACAGATCCCATACGTTTTTTTTCCACCACAGGTGCTCAAACTAAGCAGATAAATAAAGTAAAAAATTTAAAGTTATGTTTAGTGCCGTCTTGTAAAATACTACCCATATTAGTTGAAAACTTTTAAGGGTAATTTAGGAACATTATTATTAGGGAACACAGTAAAAGAAAAAAATCCGATCTAGGCATTAGACTGTGGACGTGATGACCACAAACGTGAGCAGAAGTACGAATTTTCGAAATTTTATAAAACATGGCGTAGAGCGCGAACCGTTCGGGGTACAATTTTTTTTTAGGGAACTGAGGCCACCTCTCCGCCGCCCTAACACGTACGTACCGAATTATCCACCATTACTGGGACACCCTATATCGTTTTAGACGACCCATTCATGCTTTCTAAAGTTGTCACCATGGTCTAAAACTCGTAATTACGCCATCATAATATTCATCATATGACATATCGGTGATTATCTTACATCTGCTACCACGTTCTCAGCGTTGAAGGAAAGTTGCGTGCCAAAATTCGCATGAGTCAGTATGAAAGCCTATTACTATGACTTATGGCTTCTGCTTACCTGTAGGTTTCGAATTTTATTTGCCCTATTACTCTTTCAAAATCAGAGGAAACGTGTGCCTTCGCAAAAGACTTTATTACGCGCTATTACTACTTTAACAATAGAACAATGACGGTGTTGATGAACTGTGATCGATTTTAGCTTGCTGGATTTTATTATTAAATTATTATTGACATGAAAATATTCTTTGTAAATGCTACAGATAATCGCCATTTAATAAACGCAAAGTAATCCATCATTCCCCAAGAGTCTATTTCATCCTGTGGATATAAATTGCCGTGCGGGATAAAAAATTTTAACCGAAAATGAGGCAATCGTCATCTGAATAATTGTCAAAATATCAGAACCAAGGGACAGCTAACAGAATTTAATATGCGAAGCATAGAAAACAGCCATCCGCCAGCCAGGTGTGGCGATCACATTAAATCTGTTAACTGTAAAAAAGGGAAACGAGGATAATGTAGATAACAGAATGAATTTCTGGCGCTAATAGAAATACATCAGTCGTTTATTCCATGGTCCCGAAATGCAATATATTATACGGCACGGTTTTTTGAACGATGTCATCCGAAGGGCTCTTGTCTCTATAAATATTCCCTCGGTTTTAGAGCCTCGTGGAATATTTAGAGACAATGGCAGGAGATCCGACGGTGTCACATTGGTCCCTTGGGAGAGAGGCAAAGCCCTATCATGGAATGCTACTTGCGTAGACACTCTGGCGGCCTCTCATCTCAGGGGTACCTCGTTTAGAGCCGGGGTGGCATCAGAGGCAGCTGAACTGAGTAAGTGGCGCAAATATGAGTCTCTGAGAGATGACGACATATTTGTGCTATTTGCTGTAGAGACTATCGGTCCGTGGGGTCCACGTGCAGTGATGTTCCTAAAGTAACTCTATCCGCGGCTTATCGTTGCTGCTAGAGACTAAAAGGCTGGTTCTTTTCTCGCTCAAAGGCTAAGTATAGCAATTCATCGGGGAAACGCAGCCAGCTTTCTTGGCACGAACCCGCGGGGAGTAGGACTATATGATAATTAAGTTACTAGTTTTAGTTTTTTTTTATTATAGTTTTTAATATTGTATACAATAAAACGTTGTATGTTATGTTATTTAAATAAACTTTTTTAAGTCATATATAATAAATATAATGAATTTATTAAGTTTTTTCATAGAAGAGGGGGCAAACGAACATGTGGCTTACTTGATGGGAAGTGTCGACCACAGCCCATGAACAACTGCAACACTAGGGGAATAAATAGCAGGTGCGTTGTCGACCTTATAAAAAGCTGTAAATTCGTTTCTTGAAGGTCCTGTAGGCGTCCGACAAAATAGCCTGTGGTGAATAATTCCACAACGAATTCGTGTGAGAAAGAAAATTTCAGTTCTAGCAAAACGTACAGTGGTGGACCGCGAAGCATCAAGATGATGTATCGAGAGTTTTATCGCGACGTGCGTTGTTGAAATTTGCCGGCTGAAATTAAGCTGAACAATTCCTTAGAGCACTCCCCGTGTTAGAAGCGATAAGAATGCAAAATGGTGCAACATCTCTTCTCAGAGCCAGTGAATCAAGCTGATCAGAAAGAATTCAGTCATCGAAGTTTCAAACCGCTCCGCACTGGACGCGGTCAAGTGGAAGGAGCTGGCACTGGGGTGCCCCGGCCTAGAGATAAGAACAGTATTCCATGTGAAGCCGAACCTGCCCCTGTAAAACTGCAAGCGATGTGCCGGCACGAAAAACTGTCCCGCTCTGCTGAGCACGCCAAGCTTTTTAGATCCAAATTTTATTCCCTTCCAAGTGACCACGAAATTACACGTCATATCGAATGACATATCGTGCAGTTTCGTGGTCACTCTCGATGCCGAGGAATCTGATTTTTATTTTCTAGTCAGTGAAGTCCTGAACTGTGATCTGCAGGTAGACACTAACACAAGCAGACGACCCACGCGTCGATTTGTATATACTTATTTGTTATTTATATATATAAAAGAACATGTCCCAAATGACTGATTGATCATTGCCGAGCCGAAACTGCTGAAGCATATTATCTGAAGTTTGAACTATACGTCTCTTTTACAATGTAACCACCTACTAAGAAAATATATGACGATATTCTTCCCCTAAGGGAGTTAAATAGGGAATGTAAGTTCGTATAAAAATTCTTTAATTTTGAAGGTAAATTACTGAAAATTGGTATTTGGTCTCTTTGCTGAGAAATAAAAAAGTATTCCAAGATTGTTGTGAATAAAATTACCCCTTAAGTGGAATTTATTAGGGATTACCTTAATTTTATAGTCAAGCTATCAGTATTATACTATATTCGTATTTAGCCTTATGATTAAAAATTAAGATTATGGTGCTTCAGCGTTATTCGATAGTCGTTCTCTAAGGGTGTAAAGAAGAGACGTAAATATGTACGAAAATAAGTCGTTTTTGAAGGTAAATTAGTGAAAATTATTTTTAATGGTAGACATTGAAATAAAATCACACAAGCGCAAGTGGCCTCGCGCTCTGAGGGTTCTGTATAAAATAATGTACGTTTATATAGATAGGTATAGGTACACCGAATATTGCTCTAATGAAAAGGTATGTCAGGTTGAAGGACAAACTTAACATTGCAGTGGAAAAAAGGTTATCTTGGACATCAGATTATATCACGGATAATGCGCCGACTGTAGCTACTAATTAATCTTGTCTAAAGACAAACCTTTAAACCTTAAAACCTTTTTAAAGGTAAACCTTTACTTGCGCTGTGAGACCTTGTTCCTTGCGAAAATCCTTGTAAATCTGCAAATATCAAAATTGATTAATTCATTCATTCATTACTGCCTTTCAAAAGTCCACTGGTGAACATAGGCCTCTCCTATAAATTGCCTCATAACCGGCAATCGCAATTTTTTTTAAATTTCGAGTTGTTATCTGGTAGATCTACTGCCCATATCCTCTTTAATTTCTTCTGTCGCCTCTCACCACACCCACGGGGTGATACGGGGATCACTAAACGACGAGTGGTATCACAATATGTGACAAAATCGTAGTATAATAAGGTCCCTTAGACACATTTGGAATTGTGTCTAAGGGACCTTTGATACGTATTTGATATTAATTTTGCCTTGATACTTTTACCTGTTCCTGAGAAATTCCTGTTGCTGGGGTCTTGAAAGACGAACGGACGGACGGTCAATAAAGTGAACTTATAAATTTTCCTTTCTAAAAACACGTATTTCAATACTTCTATGTAATACTTTGAAGTTTTCCTCAGTACACATTTCTTCTTAAAGTTGGTGAACCTGAAAAAATGTTAAGAAATTTTTGTCCACCTAAATTATGCAAATGAATTAGGCTGCAAGGATAAGCTCTCCCTAAAAAGCATGTAACTCATGGTCTCATTTATATCTATTTTGACATTGGCCTTTATTTTGCTCCTTACTTGCAAAAGTAAAACTTGTAAAATTAGAACGTAAAATCATTAGAGGATTTTAAAAGTGAGAACCAAAAATTTTTTACCATCCTACTCTCTCACTAAGCTTGTAATCACTTGTCATAAATTATATCGTCATATTTAGTTCATTTTTTTTTTAACTTTACCCTTGTTATATTAGGAATTTCTCCTGTTACGCGACGTGTTTTACATGCATAAATGACATTTGATAAACACCAGGTATCATGAAAGATATTACATAGAATTTTATGATATGATTCATAAAATTCTATGTAATATCTTTCATGATACCTGGTGTTTATCAAATGTCATTTATGCATGTAAAACACGTCGCGTAACAGGAGAAATTCCTAATATAACAAGGGTAAAGTTAAAAAAAAAATGAACTAAATATGACGATATAATTTATGACAAGTGATTACAAGCTTAGTGAGAGAGTAGGATGGTAAAAATAACCACCACAAGGTTCATATCAAATTTAATCTAACTTTCTCGTATTCAGTATGATACATAGACATCGACAAAGTAACATCAGAAGTTATGGTATATACAAAGTACTCTGCGATCAGAAGTGCTGATTACATAACTTTGGTGTGAATTATTTGCACGTGGGAATCACTCTGCACCTGCGTTATGTTATTTCATTATTATGTTATCTAAGCTAAAATAAGTTATTAATATAAAAAAGGCATCGGATACAATCGATACAGTTACATTTTCTGCCGACTTCCAACAAGGAGACGGTACTCAATTCGGGTGTATGTTTTTTTTTTTATGTGTGTTACCTCATAACTTTGTACTGGGTGAACAGATTTCGATGATTCTTTTTTTATATGAAAGCTGATAGTTCTCGTGTGGTCCCATATGAATTTTATCAAGGTCAGACCAATGGTTATTGAGTTATTCCTAAATAACCTATATTGAAGTCGCTTATATTGAAGTCGGCTGTACAACATTTTTAATTTTAAATTATTATCATACAACAAAACGTAGTATGGCACTACCACTTACATATACATGGTAGAGCCATGCTGCAGCTATATTAGTAGTATAGTTGTAGCATATACAGGTCGGCTCGACCGGGGAAGAACCACGCTCTCACAGAATAACAGCGTAAAATAACAGCTTAACACCGTAAAAATTAACGAATTATCAGAACAACTGTACACTATTTACGTGTGGTTACTATAGCGAATTGGGTATTCTTTTTTACGCTGCACATATATGAAAACCAGCGCATATATATGATATCTGTTTAATGTTGTAAATTTGTGTATGGTGAGTGTAGAGAACCGGAGAACCTTTTCACTGGAAACGAGTCATTCCATCTTAGTCCTCAGGGGTGACAATGCATCTTCGTTTTGATTCTTAATCGAGGATAAATGTAGATGATTATAGACCACAGCATCGATTTACCATCAATACACGTTGACAGAATCGAGCGTATTCAAAAAACTTCACTCGATTGATCACTTATAAATTTCAAAACTCTCCATACTATACTGACTATAGATCTAGGCTTTCTCATCTCGGAATGAGTTCACTGGCAGACCGACGAAATCTTTTAGACCTAATGACGCTACATAAACTTCTACACGGTAAGTTAATTTCACCCAGTTTATTGCAGCAAGTGTGCCTTAAAATCCCCTATCATATTCCTAGACACCCAATTACCAATTTATTAAATATTCCCTTCAGTAGAACCAATCTTGGTAAGTTTTCACCGTTAAACAGATGTATGCGAACTTATAACAGCTTAAACAATCATGACATCGACATCTCTAGCGACCCCGAACGTGTATTCAAAAGAAAATGTAAAGACTTACTATTACCCACCTTGCCCGATTAATGATTCTAAACTATTATTTATTGCAAATTTTTTTTTTACTGGATGTGGTGCTTTTGCTCAATTAGTTTGATTTGTGTTTGTTTAGAGTTTATATGTATGTTGTTTAGTTTTTTTTTCATATAGTGATGTATACACCTGTAAAGACATATCCTTTGTCTAAAAAAAATTAAATTTCATTCGTAACAATGCAAATTGATATTATCGATGGTGTATCTATCTAAATAAATAAATAAAAATAAAAATAAATAAAAATAAAGTGGACTGTGTGCTCGTATGTCATCCTTAGTCTATATAAAACTAACGGTAAATCAATAGTGTACAATAATAAGAATAAATTATGTACCTACTTTTTTCCAGAATGATTTATACAAGGAATTATTCATACCAAATAATGTACCTAACTAATTCCTATTTATTGTAACCAACGCTTTGTTCAGTGACATCAATTACCGTCTTCAATTAACAATATTAGGTACCTACATAGGTCTATGAATAAATCAACAATGACATATCAAACAGCATGGTGTACGTAATTTCGCTTTAAAATTCTGATACCACGCCAGTGACATGACAGGCCGATCTAATGCTTGATAAACAATATTGATTTAAAACTAAAACATTCACGCTGTAGCACGCCTCTCTATTATTATTAATCATTATACCCATAGCTAATTTCGCTTAGCGCTCTCTTGAAAGATTAATATAAAATACTAACAGAAACCCGTGACTTTGTCCGCGTTGCTTGACGTATTTACAAAATTTTCATATGTGCGAAGTAAAAAACATGAAAAAGATTGCAATCAAATATACTTTGCTTACAAAATATCTTTGTAAACAATGTTATTCGTTGCTCCGTTTGTAGCTAAAACAAATAAATTATCTGGGTTAGTAACGCGAGAGCAAGCGACGTACAGTTGATGGTGTAAAAACCCCGTATAAAAATCGTTGTTTCTTAAAACTTTAATAACTGTATTAAATGAAGATATCGCAATATTTTTTTAGATAAGGGCCAAGTCTCTAAGAAATAAAACTTAGAAAACCTAATTGAAATTTATCCAGTTGTTTTTCCGTGATGCGCGCGCAACTGCAAACCTCTATCATTTTATTTATATAGATAATAGCACGTGTCGGGAAAAGCAGTGTTAACCAACGATGAACTGCACCGGGTTAATAATGACGTAATCTATACAAATCAATCAAAATTGAAGTGAGAGATAGCTGATGTTATAAGAAGTAACTTCGGCTACTTTTATTTTAGAAAAAAAATTTGTGTTACGCGCAAATCCAATCGTAATAATATACGCGCGGGCGAACTCACGGGGAACAGCTAGAAAAATATATAACGGGCATAGTCCACCTAATGGTAAGTGAAAGTTGTGTTTTATGACCATCTAAAAACTCGATTAATGGTACTAATGGTAATTAATGGTATTACCACAGAGTAAATAATAGGTATTACTTGAAAAGAAGTAAAACCACACTACAGCAGAATTGTGACTGCAACAAGAATGGGACGACTCGAACGGGGACGCCGTTCACACAGAGTACCAAAGTAGCATAGTAAAGCATGGTATGTCAATAGAAGACCACCGGAGACCCCTTTTAGTGACCACGAAACATTCTGTCTTAGTCCACAGGAGTGACAAAGTATCTACATTAATTGTGTCAACATGATGCTTAATCGAGGATAGATACCTATAGATGATCACTTATCATCAGGTGAATTGTATGTTCGGTTATCATGCGTATTCTATGATAAAAATAACTGCAGATGCATTGTCATCTCCGAGGACTAAGATGAATTATCATAAAAAACACATCAGCATTAGCCTGCTATTTTACGCCGATATACTATAATAAAGTTTATCTGATTTATATTTCCATAAATATTTTTTTTCCATTTAAATAAAACTGAGCTAGCCACTTTTTTAATGTCAATTATTTGTTTTTTTAACATTAAAGTAACAAACGAGCCTGCAGTCCTCCTGACAGTAATTATCATCTTCAGCAAAATAATTATTCAAGTATGTATTACGTAAGTAAGCCTAGGGCGCGAGGGTTCATTTTTTTCTTCGCAAAGGGATTGTTTGTCGACAACTGTTCAGTAATGTCTCCGTGATCGCGAGGTTGAAAACTGGTAGCGATCACCGAATGGTTAGAGGCACACTGAACCTAAACGTTTAGTTGGAGAGGTCCCGTCTAATGAAGTCAACGCTCCGTCCCCCTCGTGCTCTCTTTCAAAGTCCTAAAACCTTTCAGCTCGAGTTACAAAACCGTTTTCAGTGCCTAGAAGACTGCAATGAAGTGGACGATATGAATGACAAGCTCGTGGAAACTGTCCATGCGGTCGGAGCTAAGTTCTGCAAGACCCGCCGTAGAAGAACACAAAAACTCTCCGATCACACTCTTAATCTCATGGCTGTTGGACGGGAGATGAAGCTACATTCTTCAACAGATTTGAAAGCATACAGGCAACTGAACAGACAGATCTCCAAATGCATGCGGCGGGACTTACGCAACTTCAATACAGCTCGTATTGAAGAAGCGATCGAGCGGAACCAAGGCTCCAAAGTCTTTGCCATAGATCTGTCTGCCAGAAAGAGCCAACTGTCAAAGCTGAAGACCGAGTGTGGCAGCATCGTTTCCGGGGCATCTGAGATTTTGAGTGAGATTGAGAGGTTCTATGGACAGCTGTACACGTCATCGTTTGAGCCACACGCAAGTGTGAATAACGATCCAAGAGCGAGTCTTATCCGACACTATTCCGAAGATATCCCGGACGTCAGTCTGAGCGAGATTAGAATGGCTCTCCAGCATCTTAAAAACGGCAAAGCCCCAGGCGAGGATGGAATTACAGCGGAGCTTCCGAAATCGGGTGGAAAACCGGTACTGGAAGTCCTTCAGAGGTTCTTTAATTTCGTCCTCCATGGTGGCATTACACCGGAGGCGTGGAGCAGAAGTGCGGTGGTCTTGTTCTTCAAGAAAGGTGACAATGCTCTCTTGAAGAACTACAGACTGATTTCCCTCCTGAGCCGCGTCTATGTGCTGTTTTCGAGAGTCATTATGAATTGTCTCGCACGCAGACTTGACGACTTCCAGCCTCCCGAACAAGCCGGTTTCCGAAAGGGCTTTAGCACCATAGACCACATAACTACCCTTCGACAAGTTGAACAGAAGTCCGAGGAGTACAATTTGCCATTATGCCTGGCGTATGTGGACTATGAGAAAGCCTTTGATTCTGTCGAAATTTGGGCGGTGCTGCAGTCCCTTCAGCGGTGCCAAGTTGACTATCGGTATATCGAAGTGCTGAAGTGCTTGTACAGTAGCGCTACGATGGCTATCCGAGTACAGAACCAGAGTACGTAACCTATCCAATTGCAGGGAGGTGTTACACCCCTGTCTTACACCTCTCTGACGTTATATCCCCGAAACTCTTCACCGCTGCATTGGAAGACGTTTTCAAGCTTCTGGACTGGAAAGGATACGGTATTAAAATCAATGGCGAGTACATCACTCACCTTCGATTTGCCGACGATATAGTCCTTATGGCAGAATCGCTGGAGGACCTAAGCACTATGCTCATTGACCTCAGTAGTGTCTCCCAACGGATAGGTCTTAAGATGAACATGGACAAAACAAAGATTATGTTTAATGTCCATGTCACACCTATGCCGGTAGTTGTTGGGAGCACTAAGCTCAAAGTTGTTGACGAGTATGTTTACCTGGGACAAATAGTCCGACTAGGTAAGTCCAACTTCGACCGAGAGGTCAATCGACGGATTCAACTCGGCTGGGCAGCGTTCGGGAAGCTACGACATATCTTCTCGTCAGACATACCTCAAAACCTTAAAACGAAATTGTACAACCAGTGCGTGTTGCCAGTGATGACTTACGGATCTGAGACGTGGTCCTTCACTGCTGGCCGTATGAGGAAGCATAACGTCGCTCAGCGAGCTATGGAGAAGGCTATGCTTGGAGTTTCTCTGCGTGATAAACTTAGGAATTAGGATATCCGCAGTAGAACCAGAGTAACCGATATAGCCCAACGGATTAGTAAGCTGAAGTGGCAGTGGGCCGGCCATATAGCTCGAAGAACCGAACCGGTAGGCGAAGTGATGTAGTGACAATCTGGTAAGACATGCAGGAAGTCGATGGATGCAGGTGGCTCAGGACCGTGCTTTGTGGCATTCCTTGGAAAAAAGCCTTTTATACCGATGTAAGAGAATCCACTAGCCCCTATCATCCCGTGAGTATCGTTATGGGCAACAGAAGGATATTAAAACAAGAAATGTCCCTGTTCCTGTCACTAGTTCAAAATAATAAAAAAAAAACTACGGATGCCAACCCGCCCACCAAGAGTGGCAACTATGGAAATATCTCCCCTATAAGGCAATCTCTGGGGAAGCCTATGTTCAGCAGTGGACTTATGAAAGGCTGTAATGATGATGATGAAAGGGATTGTTACAAATCTTACGTAGGATAAAAAAACAAAATAAGGGAATTCTTTGTATAGGATTATAAATTTATTCTATTTTGTTATAGTTATACCGAATTCGATTGCATGTTTGTTAATAAAAATCAACAAGCGTTTTCCGAGAATTCGTAAAATTCCGCCCGCGTATTAGCCGCTCAACGCGCACGAGAATTGATGATAGCAGATGGGAACAAAGACGCTGAATGTCTGAACGAACATAATCAAAACCATCAATAATTCCGCCGATTCAATGTATTTAAGCCAGACTTGTGAATTGTGACGATAAGCAATTGTTTATGATTAAGAATTTGAATACGAAATCCGTGGACGATTATTAACCGTGATTAATTAATTAAGTTTATTGAAATATTACTAATGTGTAAAACAATTTCGGCATAAAAAAAATTTGATGTATAGTTAAATTTTAGAGCTAAGATTTTCTTATTTTATCTTTTACAGGTGGTTAAGGGGCATAAAATCACTGAAAGTTTTACGGATTTTATCGCGTATATTAACTTATTTTATATTCCCGACGTTTTAAGCACTTTACAGCACACATGGTCACGGGGGGGAGTGAGGTGGACGTCCCAATGACATAGTTAACGTGACCATGGGTGCTGTAAAGTGCTTGAAACGTCGGGAATGTAAAATAAGTTAATATACGGGATAAAATCCGTAAAATTAGTTATATTTAAATGTGTAGTGTTCGCGTAAATATAAGAAATCATCACTGAAAGTTTGCTTACCTAATACTTGAACGTACCCTAACCCACAAAAAGAGGAGTATGGAATGCTTGTAACAGTACTGGTAGTAGTTGATTTCTCAAATGCTTTTTGATTTCTGAAATCCTTCTTTCCATACTGTCTCATCATAATTTTGGCCCAACTGCATTGGAATGGCTTGCATCTTATCTTTGCGGTCGACAGCAATCCCCCTATAGGGGAAACTACGGAAGAGGTCTTTGTTCAGCAGTAAACTCGTTAATGGGCTGTAATAAAAATGAAATAAATGAATGAACAAAGAACATATTATAAAGTCAATAAAAAAAATTATATCGGTTTTTCAACAAAAATAGGCGATAGAGTAACTTGTCCAAACGAGGAACCTAACCACTTATGGAAGAGATTTGGAATATCTTTATATTGACTTCTTTTCTGTCTAGAAATCTGACTTTATGTAGGTTTGATCTTTCGATCTTGGAGAGCCCATAGCCGAAAGCGTGTTGTGTTTAGGTGGACTGCGTCCTCTTTCTGTACCAACCGTAGCCGCAGCAGATTGGATGGATTCACTTTGGAAAAGGAGTGTCTGAATACGCGTAGAATGCGCGGCGAATAGCCCTAATCTCAGCGACTCTGGCGGAGACGCACCCTTGATGTGGCGATAGAGGCCGTGTTGAAAGACACGCCTTGTATTCTGGCTCGCCAGTCTTGAACAGTTGAAGAAATAACCTCTCCCGAGTTGGGCTGCCAACATATAGATGACTGACGTTGGTAGAATCCCGGTGCCAATATGTGGCGAAGGTGGAGTTTTATCGGTGCGGATCCGATATACCTAACTCATTAATAGACCCACGAGACGGCTAGACTTAGGTATGTTACCATGAAAAAAATGTTTTTATTTTGCTCGTTTATGGTCTTTTTCAAAAAATAAAGAAAATATATGGTGTTCTTAATAAACACCAAATATCTGATAGAAAAACAAGTACATCTTTTGCTAAACTTTTAAATCAAAAACCAATTTCATAACATAGACGAATTGATCATAACTTCCTTAACTTTAAAATAATTTATGTCCTAATTAATGGTATTCATTCCTGTTTATGAGAAGCCTGATTTATATTACGTGGCTGAAATAATTAACTTCTTATTAGGTACGTCAAACCAAATAACAGCCTGACGGCTGATATTATGTACTCTACGAGTATATATTTCGTAGGTATATCTAATTACAGCCCCGTTAAATTTACTAAAAAGAAAACAAAAAACTTGTAAGTTTAAATAAAAATAACTGTATTACTATGTCTATAATCATATTCATACAAATCAAAAAGCCTACAGATGAGATAATGTAAAATAATAATTTTATCGGGACCATAACTTATCAAAAATTAGGAAAATGAGCGTTTTCCGTTGCGTGTTTTGATTTTTACAAGCTTTTATTTAACTTGCAATGTTTGTGTGTTTGTTTGTTTGTTTAGTACAAATCTTAAAACTGAATTTTAAAACAGTTATCCACAACCGATTGAGCTGAAATTTTGCGGAAAATATTTTCTTATCTAGCTACCATCATGATATATTTTTCAAATGATAAGAATTTGCTGAGAAGAATACAAATAATAAAATGACGTCACTCTAATAATCTATATCTCTAAAGGACAATGCCCAAAATCGCCCTGTGTAATAAAAGCATCGGACATACGCGATAATTAATTGTCTATTTTATTATATTAGTTGCAAATATTTTTATAAAACGGATATTCGTGGTTCGATTATAACCTCAAAATCTGATACTTTTTTTGAAATATATCTATTTTGCAGCTATTCCGCTATAAAAATAAGATCATATAGGAATTTACTAATGATCGACAATACAACACATAATTTTCTGATGCTCTTGGTTCCAGGGCGAACAATGTATGGGCGCAGAGCAATGTCCTTTATAGATTTGACATAAATAGATTTATAAGTGCGTGCTAATATTTAAAATATACTTTACTCTAGTTACGAAGAATTTTTAGCTGACAATATTTGTAATTAAGACTACTAGAAATTTATTGATGAAGTAAAAAGGCAAAAAGGCTGGTATTGGGGGCATCCACCCTATACCCCTATAGGTTGATATAGAATGTAGATTATTACATTTTAAGAGTTTAAGAGTCACTAATATTGAGTTAGATCGTGACGTGCAATGGTTTTGGATAAGAAGAATATTTTAGTAAGAAACACCAGAAGTGAAATGCTTCTAATAGGGTATTTTTTATAGAATAGGCGTACAAATGAGCACACAGTCCACTTAATGGTAAATGGATACTGTGACCCATAGACATTCTACATTTATCCTCGATTAAAAATCAAAATGCAGATGCGTTTTCACCCCTGAGGAATGAGATGAAATGCCTCGTTTCCAGTAAAAAGGGTCTCCGGTTCTCTACACTCACCGTACGAAACACAGCAGCATTAAGCTGCTATTAATTTTACGGTGGTATTCTGTGAGGGCGTGGTCCTTACCCGGTCAAGTTGACCCATTCGTGTTACAACCATAATATAATTGCAGCTTGGCTCTACCACGTAAATTATATTTGATAGATCGGCATATAAAGCAATATATAAAATTCCATTAAAGTAAATTCGACAATGGCTATTCAATAAATTCCGGTAAAGTAATTACAGTTTGAGGGGACGCTCTTTGAGTATTTGGTCAATTAGTGCAATATGGTGGGTGACAGTGACGAATCACTTTTTCTTAAATTGAATAGTGGTCTTCATTCACAATTTGACAGACGGTGAGTTATGGTTTTTTTAAAGAAGTTATCCATTAGGTATTAACTTTTATGTTTACGAAAAGCAATGTACTAATTGAGACAAAAGGTAATGTTATAATTTCTCTATATTCGTGTAAAATACGGTACCGCTTACACTTATGTAGGTATATGTGTGTGTAGAACGTATTTAAACGCCGCTTACACGCATTTGATTTCGTGACTAATTTTCAACTAGAACATAATTTGAAGTATTCGTTCTTTGCGCTACAATTCTATGCTAGTGCGTTTCATCCCCAAGATTGCTTTACCACTAATCGTATTTAAACTTTTTTATAACAAGCGAGCGCACAGTCCAACCGATGGTAAGTGGATGCTGAGCCCCATAGACCTATCATCAATAACGAATCAAAATGTAGTTTTTGTACGTGGTAGAGCATCACTTCATCCTTATTATGGTTGCAGTACGAAAGGGTCGACTCGACCGGGAACCCTTTTTACTGGTAACGAGGCATTAAATCTTAGTCCACAGGGTGACAACACATCAGCAATTTGATATTTAATCGAAGATAGATGTAGATGTCTAAGAACCACAGCATCCACTTACCATCAGAAGGTCTTTGTGCTCTCGTGTCACCCTTATTCTATAAAAAAAGATGCTTAATGGCATCGGACATAACTTTGCGGAAATCGATTATAATATAGACTAGCTGTTCCCCGCGACTTCGCCCGCGTATAATTTATTACGATTAGATTTCATGGGTTATCAATTGGTACGATGGTGTTGGTTTCATGCTCACCAATTGGCCTATGCTATTACCAGCTGGCGCCTTCCTATAAAGACCTATCCAGTAGAGGACTAAAAAAATGGTGAACAATAAATTTCGTCCATTTTAATAATAATACAAAAAACTTCTAAAAGGCTAGCCCAAATTGTAGAATTTATAAACACTGAAATATTACCAAATTACATATCGAGAGAGCAGGACTTTGAGACCACTCAGACCATAATTTACTGCGCGGCATACACAGCAGCTATAAGCAAGGGAACCAAAATCAGAGACACAAACACACCCACCCAAATTCGAAATAAAGAACCCGCCTGGCAGAGAAGGTTGACAAAAAAGATACAGGATTTCAGAAGCGACATTGGAAGACTAACAGAATATATCAAAGGCAACAGAAGCAATAGACTCATCACTTTAGTAGAAGCAATAAAAAATAAATACCGAATACATTCGCAGCACGAAGAACCCAATTTGAACGATGAACAATTCCTTGACACACTTAAACAAAAACTAAATGCGGCATCTAGCAGACTAAAAAGATACCTTAACTGTACACTTAGGAAGTCACAAAATAGCCAGTTTATCAACAATGAAAAACAATTTTACAGGAGCCTGACTTCAGACACGCAACATGACACACATAGAAATAGGCAAGATGCACCATTACCACCTGCCAATGAATTACATAGCTTCTGGTCTGGTATATGGTCTGTGCCGGTTCACCACAACACAGAGGTGGAATGGCTGAACACAGATTTCAAAGTAACTGATGCTATCACACCGATGGCATTGGAACAAATACCTTTGAAAGTATTTGTGCATATATTAAAAAAATCCCATAGCTGGAAAGCACCTGGAAGCGACCGCATACATAACTACTGGTATAAGAAACGTACAGCAATTCACCCTCTACTTCATAACCATATCAATAACTTTATACATAAACCAGACATAATGCCCCGATACATTACACAAGGCCTCACCTACATGATTCCGAAAAACGCAGATCATCAAAATCCTGCCAAATATAGACCTATCACATGTCTCCAAACCATTTATAAACTACTTACAGCATATATAGCCGAACTCTTACATCAACGTATAGCCAAAAACAACATTCTTACTGAAGAACAAAAAGGATGTCAAAAAAGTAGTCAGGGGTGCAAAGAGCAACTCATAATAGACTCCGTAGCAATGAAACAAGCTATTTCTAATAGGAAAAACATCAACACAATGTATATAGACTACCGAAAAGTATTTAACTCTGACTCCTATATATACTACAACACTATAAAATTCACCCACAAATTATACATTTTCTTAAAAACTCAATGCAGCACTAGAAAACTACTTTCAAAACCATAGGAACTTCTTGTATAGAAACACCAAAAATTCCAATACGTCGAGGAATATTCCAAGGTGATGCGCTTAGCCCTTTATGGTTCTGCCTCGCATTAAACCCTCTCTCGCAAATGCTGAACAAAACCAATCATGGTTACTCTATCATCACTCCACACAAACACACCACTCTTACACACCTGATGTACATGGATGACATAAAATTATACAGTAACACTACACAGTCACTGCATCGCCTTGCAGACATCACCCAATCTTTCTCAAACGACATTCATATGGAGTTTGGGATCGACAAGTGCAAAACGTTCTCGGTTAAAAACGGAAAAATTAACCGTAATAGCTATAGCCTAATATCAGGAGACACGATTGAACCCCTAGAACCCTTGGCCTCATATAAATACTTAGGTTTAAAGCAAGCGCGACAGATTCATCAAAAGGAAACGAAAGAAGGTCTCAAAAAGAAATTTAAACATCGGCTCAATAGTATATTCCTGTCTCAGCTCAACTCCCGCAACATGTCATAAGCTATCAACAGTTACGCAATCCCCATACTGACATATTCGTTTGGTGTAATAAACTGGACTCAAGGTGACCTTATCAATCTACAACGTATTATAAATGCCACTCTAACGGCTCACCGCAAGCACCACCCTAGAACCTGCGTACAAAGGATGACTCTTTCAAGATCCGATGGAGGACGAGGTATAATAGATGTCCTCAACTTGCATAACAAAGAAATCAAATGCCTCCGACAATATTTCTATCAACGCTCAGAACACTCACCTCTCCACGAAATAGTTTAGCCGACAAACGCTTCACGCCACTTAATCTTGCAGACCGAAATACACAACGCAACGAACGGATCACTGACGTAGAAGAGAAGATCGCCTCATCACAGAAGTCCCTACACGGAAGGCACTATCACGACCTGCAGCAGCCACATGTCGACAAAAAAGCGTCGAACGCATGGCTGAGGCGCGGTGAACTCTTCCCAGAGACGGAGGCCTTCGTGTTAGCGATCCAGAACCATGTCATCGATACTCGAAACTTCCAGAGACACATAATACGCGCACCTAACCTTCCCACCGATACTTGCAGACATGACACTCTAGTCCCGAAAACATACAACACATTAAATCCGCCTGTAGAGCCCTTACACAAACCGACTATAAACACCGGCATGACCAGGTAGCTTCCATGATACACCAACATCTTGCGCTTAAATTCAAATTTATACAAAAAAAATGACACCATATTACAAATATAAACCGGACATTATATTAGAAAATAATAATTATAGAATTTACTGGGACAGGACCATTATCACGGATAAAACTATCCACTTCAATAGGCCAGATATCACAATGTATGACAAAAATAACAAAACTACTTACCTTATTGACATTGCAATACCAAACACCCATAATATTCAATCCACCATTGCTGAAAAACTTACAAAATATCAAGATTTAGCAATAGAACTGAAGCGTCAATGGAAAGCAGAAGCCATCCATATAGTCCCAATAGTTATCTCATCTACCGGAGTCATACCTAAAAGCCTACAACGCAGTTTAGATATTTTGCAAGTACCCCAACACACACTTTACACCCTGAAGCTGTCATTCTCAACACCTGCCGACTCACACGCAAATTCCTCACCACTTCATCTGTCACCTCCGCTTACACCATCACCTAGCACCTGCTCACACTTGGCTTCGGCCCGTGTGATTAGGTTTTAAGTTACCTCTATAATAGGGAGAATATAGATGTATAATAATAATAATAATAAAATTTGTTTCAGTAAAAATATTTGGTTTACAATCATTAGTGGCCGGAGTCTCCTTTTAAGCAAATAATGCCTGTAGCAGTAATTATATATATATATATATATATATATACTTATTAAATATGTATTACAAAGAATAACTTACAGGGTAAAAGACAGTATTTACAGTATTTTCCTCTGTTTATAATATTTGTGCAGGGATGCCCGTGCGTGCGTACGTGTGTTGGTGCGTGAGTGCGTGCGTGAGTGCGTGCGTGTTTGTGCGTGTGCGTGCATGCGTGTGTGTGTGTGTGTGTGTGGGTGTGTGAGTGTGTGTGTGTGTGTGTGTGTGAGCGTGTGTATGTTTGAGTAAGTGTTTGTTTGCGTGTGTGTACTATTTTACTGAATGTAAAAGCAACTCAGTGTTCTCATAATTGAGTGACTCTAACTAATGATGTACCACCTTTTTTATTGTTTCGAGTAAATATCTAGTTCTTTATTGATTTTATTATAAATTTGAGCCGAACGACTATTGTATTGTGTACTACTAGCAACCTTAGTTTTAGTTTGGGACACTGTAGCTACATTATTTTTTCTTCTATTTCCTTTTTTACTTGGATCATAGGGTATATTTTTGTGTTTATGTAATGTGATCTGTTTTATATACAGCTTCCTTACCGAAAGTAACCCACTATCGAGATATAGTCTTTCCGTGGGGTATCTAAAAATTTTTAAAGTACATAACTTTAATAAGCGCACGTTGTGCTCTCTCAACCTCTATAATCTTGGTTTTCACCACACCTCCGCAAACAGGAATGCATTATCCCCAGACAAATTGAACCAAGGCGATGTATATCTCTTTCAATATGTTTCTTGATGTTTCTCGGTCATAATTTTTTTTATTAATACCTGGAACCACATGCCTTAGTGATTGAAAGACCCAAATCAACTTTCTAACTCTTCCGGCTTTACTTGCTCAAGCTGTGGGTACCAGGACAGTCTCTGATCCAAAATGACGCCCAGGTACTTAGTATGGGTAACTTTATTAATGATCGGGCAGTTGCAGTTTTCATCCTCGGTGTTACTACAATCATGCTAAATCTGTCAGTAGGCTGATTTTTATTGTAGACACTGAAACATATATAATTTATTTTATTTGTGTTTAGCGAGAGCAAGTTGCTTTTTAACCAAATAGCTATTTGGGCCATTCCTTTTTCGGCACTATTTTTCACAGCTTGCCAGGAGTTTCCAGTAAAGACGACTGCTGTATCATCTGCATAGGAGAAGATTTTTGCGTTATTCATTTTTAGGCTACAAAGGTCGTTGATATATGCAAGAAATAAAGTAGGGCCCAATACACTTCCCTGTGGGACTCCGTTTGCTACTTCTGCATCTTCTCTCTTTGTTTCCTATTAGGGAGGTAGCTTTTAAAAAGATTTAATGGCGTTCCTCTTATACCAACCTTTTCTAGCTTATTCACAAGGATAGGAAACAGAGACGGTGTCAAAGGCTTTTTGGTATCAAGAAACACCGTTAAACATTTATTTTTTTATCAATTTCTTCAATTATTAGCGAGCTTAGGGAAGTTACAGCATCTTCTGTGGATTTACCCATTCTAAAGCCATATTGGGAAGAAGACAAAGTATTACATTTATTTATAAATTTTACTAATCGAGTATTCATAAACTTTTCCAAAATTTTTGATATGCTAGGTAAAATGGATATAGGCCTATAATTATTCACTTCCATCCTATCCCCACCCTTGTGTACTTGAATAATAATAGATTGTTTTAACAGGGCAGGGAATACCCCTTTATTAAAACAAAGGTTGGCAAGGTGAGTTATAATAGGCACGACTTCATTTCTTACAAATTTTAAATACTTTGTTGAGATCATATAACCAGGTACACTGTTAGATTTTAGGCTCATCAAGATTCTATCCACTTCATCATGATCTGTGTCAAGGGGCGTAAAGAAATTTCCCAGGACAGGCAGTGTATCAGAAATGTTATATGAGTTATGCAAGGCAATATGTGGAATTTGTTGTGCAAGTTGTTTACCAATATTAACAAAGTACTCATTAACAAAATTTGATGCTTCGGTAGGGGTGGGTAGGGGGTCTGGTATTTAATAATTCTGTGTTTTGGCTTTTCGATTGGTTTGAGTTTGTTATATTTTTTATGTTTTTCCAGAGTAGCTTATTATTTTAATAATATAATTTGAAAACAGTACCTAATCATTATTTTCCGCAATGTTCAAAGAAAATAATGCAATTTATTATTACGCTAGAATTACACAAGCAGTACTTAGAAACGTATTCGTTACACGTTTTAAAACTCACCCTAAAGCCACTTAAAATGCCTACACCGCGCTTAGCGAGTTAAAATTTTAATGAAATGCGAAAAACGAATACTGTAAAGGTTTAAGTCGACTTTTAAGCGCTCGAGGTTAAATTAACTGGAAAACATTGCAGAAATGTGTCATATGTATTGAATAGTAGGTATTTTGCAGAGTTTAATGATATTATAATTTTAAAAATAAAAACGCGTCCATCAATAAGGCGACTATGATAATTACAAACAGAAATATTTTTGTAAGTAACAAAGAAGTACACAATGATTTCTTATATTTACACGTCAGCTAACGTGCAGTACCGACGCTCTGGGAAGTCTGCAGTCTGTGATCGTCCACGCCATTACATCAGATTTGATAGACCACAAATCCCCGCAAAATAACACCGATTCCTACCAAGGATGATACGCGAGGCTATTGAAATTAAAAAAACATCCTAATTTCAATAGAGAAGATGGATGGGTGCTACCATCTGCTTGGGATCCTATAATTAACAAAATAAAATCTAAACCCAAGCATACTATTGCAAGACTTCAAGATACTGTAAGTTCATTCTGCGTAAATCGAACCAAAAATTAATATTAAAAAACTGAAGGTAGTTGAACTGAGCACAGAACAGAAGTGGTTCTAAGAAGCCGGGCTAACTAACTGTGACATCGGGACGTCAAACATCTCGGTCCCCCCGTGACCATGGGTTGCTGTAAAGCACTCGAAACGTCGGGAATTAAAATAGTGAATTAAACGCGGTAAAATCCGTAAAAATAGTTTTATTCAAAGAAGTACATAATCCACCTGATAATGAGTAGATGCTGTAGTCAATAGACACGTACATCTATCAACTGACTAAGATGGCCTGTCTCGTTCCCAAGTAAAAACGGTTCTCTACCCGCTGTTGTGTTAAAGGTGCTAAATATCTTTTACTGCGTTTGTCTTTTCTTCTCCAAAGTGTGGCGATTTGGTAAATCCTCTCTAATATGCGAATGGCCCATGTTCAACAGTTGACTGTTACGGGGTATAAAGAAAAGAACAACCTATTTATTTTACAGTGACGCATAGTCGACCCGTGATTGTGTTATGTGACAATGAAAAATGCCAGAAACGATTTTTTGGTTTTTAGTTGAGGATAAATGTAGATGTATATGAGCCACAGTATCCACTTACCATCAGGTGCACTGTGTGCTCGTTTGTCACCCTATACTATAAAAAAATCATCTCTTTATGCCAGACCATAAAGTATCCAAACAGGCGACGAGGAGTGGCGCCAAAAGGTGTGTTTTTCCTTTTTTATAAAACCCACAACACTAACTTAAATAAAGAATTATCCATACAGAAAAAATATTATTTTCTGCTTTTGCACTAAACTCCATTACCTACAATTGATAATGTCTATTCGGCTGTTTATGTGACTATTAAATATTTTTCAGAAAACTTAAATGTAATTCCAAATCTGATCGAACATTAAAGTCCAAGCTTTAAATCTCATCTCTCATACCGTTTTGTTTTCAAACACCGATGATTTAGTTGAGAGTCTGAAACATTAAATATGTAATAGTAATTTTCCTCCGATCATATAATTACTGTGTCCTGGATATAGAGACCAGCTTACGCCTTCATTTAACAGTGTTATTACTGACGGCACTATTCTTACCTACACGTTGTGACACTGACCAAAAAATACCGATATTTTTTTTAAATATGTTAAAAATTCATATCAGTCATACCTTTTTATCATTTTATGATTGAATGAATTTCTTTGGTAAAGAAACCTGTATACTTTGTTTAACACTTTCAAGTGTTTACCTACCTAAAATTTTACCACCTGCATTAATAATTTCATCTCAAGGTGGAATTGTGGATTTAACAAAAAATACCCAACGAATAGCACAACGATAACGTCAACAAGTGTGGGTAAAAAAAAATAGTGCAACAGTACAAAGTGCTTAGAAAGAGGAGAGATAGAGGCACAAACTTGCCATTACCACCCGATGGAGTGTCAGATGCGACAATTGCAGCATAATCAGAAAACCAACAGTACCTGTTAGCACAATCGTTTGTTCCGGTTGGAATCCGATGCCAGGACTTATAGGATAGGGCATGGATTATATTATTGTAATCAGATTCTTTCACCGTCATGCTACACGGTCACTTGGGTGTTTAAAACAATGTACGATATAATATGTAGGGATACAAATCCATACTAGTAGTGGCGGTGTAAGAATATATAAACAATCCCATAGTCTCATCGGTGTCGTAAGAGGCGATAGAGGGAAACAATAACAACTTGTTTAAAAATCTGAGGTTACGAACCTGCCTGTCAAGCTTGGCAAACTACGGGAAATATTGTAATATGATATAACTATGAGTCAATCTGATATAACTAACATCTGACAGAATATCAGTCTAAAATAGCAGCTTCACACTGCTGTGTTTCGTATGGTGAGTGTAGAGAACCAGACCCATTTTACTAAAAAAAAAAAAGCATTCCATCTTAGTCCTCACGGATGACAACACATCTGCATTTTGATTTTTTATTGAGGATATATGTAGATGTCTATGGATCACAGCAACCACTTACCATCAGGTGGACTGTGTGCTCGTTTGTCACCCTTATCCTATAAAAAAAAATATATAACTATGTTCAGCATTAGATTTGATAGGCTCTAATTAATATTTTTTTTAATTTTTTAAGCCAGGAGTCTCCTGCTAGAGTAGACATAGGCTTCTCCTGACGTAGAAAACCATAATCGGCACGCTCGGCAGGCATATTGGCGATCCGAGTACCAGACTATCTTGCACCTTTAACGTTGCTTCCGGTTATCAGTCCGTGTACTTTACGTCTTTCCTAAACGGGTTAGTTATACAGTTATACTGCCATCTGTGCGAAGCCATGAAATATTTCTTGCGCCTTCTCTGGTATTATGCTGTACATTCATTATTTCTTTAGTTTTTACAGAATTTTCTTTAGTTTTGTCTATGGTTTACATTAGTAGATCCGCACGTCATGCCTTGCATTTTAATTTTTTTTTATTTACTTACATATCTATTATGGAGTGTAGAGTACAAGGAGAACCATCTTATAAAGGGCGAAAGTTGAAAAAGTATCCTACTATTTACTGAAAATAGAGGTTCCAAATCCCACCACAATAGCGCTGGCGTCTGAAAAACTACGATATGAAGGTAGCTGTTGTGAACAGAGTGAAGTCAGCTGAATTCAAATATTTAAAAAAATTCATGACTGGAGTATGTAGTTAGTAAAATGCCAGTATACAAAATCTTAACTATTTACGTAGTACAAAACCATTAATGGTCAACAACAAGAACCATTGATTGATGGGATTGGTCGGTCCTTGTTGATTTCTCCATCTTATTCTAATTACTTTTGGCGCTTTTTTAAATTTTATTGCAGCGCCACCCTTATTGGACGCGTTTTTAGGGACACTTTTCTCATATAGAGACGTCCTCCTTGTACTCTACACTCCATACTACCTATATGCACTCATATTTTCTCTTTGAACTTTAGAACACTAAAGATCGAAAATTATTGTAAAGAAATTTAAATTAATAAGAGATAATGAGTTCTGAAACCTTATTCTTTAGATTCTACAGCTATATGTATTCCAAACACTCAGAAAAGTCAAACAGTCCCATAAATTCCGAATTAGACACACGGGTTTATTTTGTCAATAATGAAACAAAATATTCAAATCCAGATAACACTTTAATATAACTACAATTATTTTTTATGCTATACTTTGGAAGCATGACACGACACTTGTTACACATAAAAGCGATTTGCGAACGATATGACAACATAGAGATAAAAATAAAATATACGTTTACTAGTCGATACACCTCGCCTACATTTACCTACCGCGAAATTATACGAAATTATATATTTAAAGAATTAACGTTCCATGCTTCCAAAGTGCAGGAACACTTAATACTATGACTAAATAAATTATAAATAGTGCTAATTTGATTTAACCTAAAATATCACAAAACATGACTGATCACTTTCGATTTCATTTTCAGTTCCATTATATTACAAAACTTTGTTAAACCAATACAAAAGAACATAATTATAGTACAGAAATATAGAAAATCAATTTAAAATATAAGCAGTGGTACAATCACGAAAGTATAAAAATATTATATTATAATGAAAATTTGAATTCATTCAGTCTGTTGAAATCTTATTTTATATAGAGGGTTGTTTTGCAATAACCGGCCAAATTTGCAGAGAATGTTCAAAATAAGTTATATAGGCAAATGGTGATATAAAATTAATTAAAGAAAATCTCAAACATTCTATCCATATTATCTTTTAAATTCAAAATGCATGGTAATGCATTATTTTAACTGATTTTATCGGGTCGATCGGTAGGCAAAAACGTTGTTACCCATAAATCACATTCAATTTTCGATAGTTTAAAATAAAAGTAGAAGTCTTATTTACTCGTATTTTCAAAAACTGCAATAAGGGTATATAATTATTTATATATTGGAACTCAAGTTTAAAATTTGGCTACTCTATGAAAAATAACCCTGTATATATATATACACCCTATGTTTATAATTGAATAAAATTATGCAAAGTTTAATGAATCTACAAATTACGTCATTATTTAAGTAATTATCATAATCATTATCATAATCATCATCACAGCCTATCAAAAGTCCACTGCTGAACTTAGAGCTAATCCTCCCTTCCTCCTTCACGCTTGGCAAGCTGGTGGGCATGTATTTTTTTATTTTGTTAAATAATGATGTTGTTATATGGGACAGTGGACCGCCACTAAACAGCAGTAAAAATTTTAAGTAATCAATTTTGTTAAATAATGACGTTTTTACTATAGAATTGTAAAACTGGTTAATATAATTGAATTCATTTAATTAATCGCATTACAACAATATCATCTGGAACAAATATAAAAAACTAAAAACATATACAATAAGATCTTACATGTTTTGGCAATGTATATATTATTATATTTGTCACCGATTGTCATTCATCGTGCACCGTAAATATAATTACAGGTACTATTTAATAATTTGAATATTAAAGTATGAAAAGTAAGAGAATTATTAGAATTATTACTTGAAAAATAAGAGAATTAATGTTTATTAGTAAAATTATTGTTATATTATTACTATTCAAATCAAACTGATCCTGTCAACTTCGGCATGCAAATATAAATTTGACAAAGCAAATTAAAGTTGTAGTTAAACAAACGCATTTTCTACCACTTTATTCGTTATAAGAACGACGAGATAGAGGAGACAAAAGAAAATTCATCTTCACCTTACAGTTCTCTAGTGATGCATGGAAGGCGAGAAAGGCCTCAAGCGACAGCAAAATTTTAATCGAAGAACTGCCAATTCTAAGAACGCACTGGTAAACATCAACAAACTAAGAAGTTCTTGTGTGCAATAAGTATATGTTAAAAATAAGAACATAGTACACCTGACGACAGTAAGTAGATAGTGGATACTGTGGCAAAGATTTAGTATTATTTTTTTATATTCTACAAATCACCTCATCATAAAATGCCCATCCTTCAAAGCTTTTTGTATAGAATAAGTGTGACAAACGAGCACACAGCCCAACTGATGGTAAGTGGATGCTGTGTCCCATAGACATCTACATCTATTCTCGATTAAGAATCAAAACGCAGATGCGTTGTCACCCCTAAGGACTTCTTGGTCTAAGGCTTGTTTCCTCTGGTTGTCGTCGCACACTATACGTAACACAGCAGTATCATCCTGCTATTTTTTAAGCTGGTATGGCCTACAATGACGTATATGGCGGTAAGCGTTTATAGCTTCAACGTAGCTCTGACATGTTAAGATCTCGCAATGCATAGTTGCATGAAAATTTTGAAAAAACCGTTTTATACATTATCATATCTTCATTCAGAAATATCTTTAATACATATAAAATACTGGTAAACACAAACCATTAAGTATGATCCTGTCAGTAGTATAACAAAATGTGGTTTCGGATTTAAACTATAATTTAAGAAATTTTTAAATAGATAACTATCAATAAACCACATTTCATAATAAGACCGAAAGTTATCAAGCTTTAGACATTCTTTAAAGTATAAACAACAACATGAATATGGATTAGAGACGAAGAACTGATTCAGATCATTCCCGTTTGATTTATTTAATTACGATAAATATATGTAATAGTGATATTAAAACTTATATAATTTAACAAGTGGCACAATATTTACATGATTATATATTCTACATTATATTATTTTGTATCAAAATTCGCCGGCACAACTAACAATATTGTTCGTTCAATAGGAAACTTAGTCAAATAAAAAACTTAGCTTTTGGTGTTAGAAGTTGTTCCACGAAATTATATAGTAGAAATAACCAAATATCTACGGGGTGGATTTAGATGTTTCCAACTAATTATTTTGAAAATTAAAAAATATTATAAAACTTAAAATAAGAATAAAAACTTTTAACGCCATTGTTGTCACTAGTGGATTATGATATACTGTTTAATATTTAGAAGTCGAATAAAAACATAGCCGTCAAGGTTCGTGGAATAATTTCTCTAGTATATAATACATATATAAAATATATAAATTAAACCAAACTCCCAAGTATGAACATGAAAAAAAAATTATCGTAATTAAAAAATAATAGCGTAATAAAATAATTATAACAATATGTAAACACTAAAGTATCAGATAAATTGGAATTCTTAAAGCTTTTATTTGATTTGAATACAATATTTGCATAGTAGAATTTACAAATAACTAATTCACTTCCACATTAAAAACTATTCAATTAATTTGTTCACTACATAGTCCTTACGACATGGAATCGTATCTAGTATCGGATGTTAGAGGGTCATTGTCGTCCCTCTGCCTGAAATTGAATGCATTCCTAAAACTATCCCTAAGTCGTTCTGTAAAAGTTTTATAATCCAAACGAGCTTGTTGGCCAAAATCAAAGTCGGCGACTTCAATCGTATACCTGAGAAAATAAAAATTACACATCAGTATTTATGAAGTCAGTGTGTGTTAACCAGTGCTGACCTATAGAACCGAAAAGTGGTTGTTCACTGCTCGTAGCTGGTGATTTGAAATTGAGTTTTTTCTGCATGATAGAAAATGTAAAGAGTACATATTCCTAAAAACAATACTTTTTTATATAGGATAAGGGTGCCAATGAGCACACAGTCCAACTGATGATAAGTGGTTGCTGTGGCCCATAGACATCTACATCTATCCTCGTTTGCGAATCAAAATGCAAATGCATTGTCAGCCCCGTGAGGACTAAAACGGAATACCACTTTTCCAGTAAAAAGGGTCTCCGGTTCTCTACACTCACCATATGAAACACAGCAGCATTAAGCTGGTATTCTGTAAGAGCGTGGTTCTTCCCCGGTCTAGCCGAATCATTTATGCTACAAGTATACAATTAATATAGCTGCAGCATGGCTCTACCACGTACAAAACATTCAAAATTCGTTCAAAAGTATTAAAGTAAGTACTAGAAGTCTCTACGCATCAATTAACGGACGACTTAGTCATTAGTGTTTGTAGTTCTATTTACTTTAATAATTATATAGCGAGTATCGATTAAGATGTCTCACACCTATGACTGCTTTCCATCGTTATTCTAGGTATTTTTTCATCTGGTATGGCTATAACTTCATATTCAAGACATTTCCCTTAGTTGATTGATACAATTACATTGAAAAGGAGATGTAGTAATGAGAATGATCTAACACATCTTTAACGCCGTCACCATTCGGCGGATCTCAATTCTATGCATTCAAATATCAACCTTACTTTAAATATATATACATTAACATTTTGCGTACCTGGACCGATGTTGGTAATAAGCTATACCAAACACCACCAGGATAACAGCTACCAGGCAGAATACTACGGGTACTACAATTACTGATAATTGAGCATGGACAGCAGCTGGAAAAAACACGTATTTTAAATATTTTACTTTTATCCCTCTATTTTAAAGAGATTAATAGATCATATTTTTATAGGATAAGGGTGACAAACAAGTACACAGTCCACCTGATGGTAAGTGGAAGCTGCGGCCCATAGACATCTACATTTCTCCTTTTTTTTATAGGATAAGGGTGACAAACGAGCACACAGTCCACCTGATGGTAAGTGGTTGCTGCGGCCCATAGACATCTACATCTATCCTCTATTACAAATCAAAATGTAGATGCGTTGTCACCCGTGAGGACTAAGATAGAATGCCTCATTTCCAGCAAAAGGGCCTCCGGCCACCTGCACTCACCAAGCGAAACGCAGAGGTAAACCTCTACTTCACGCTAGTTTTCTGTGAGGTCGTGGTACCACCCCGGTTCGTGCCGGCCCATCCGTGCGACAGCAAAAACTGCCGCGTGGCTCTACCACTGTTAAAACTCCTCAATTAATAATCAAAATGCAGATGTGTTGTCACCCCTGCCCTGAGCACTAAAAGATGGAATGCTTCGATTCCAATAAAAAAGGTCTTTGGTTCCCTGCACTCGAACATACGAAACACAGCAGCATTAAGTTGCTATTTTACACTAGTACGAGGGTGGATTGAAAAGTACTCGGCCTAACCAAGAAAATAAACACATAAGTTCAATACACTTTTGCCACCTCCCCTTCCAAGCATTTAGACCGTTGAAAAAAAATGATTCTTCCTTAGAGTCAAAATATGCGTCTACAGCTGCTTTGACCTCGTCGTTTGTCGAAAATCTTTGACCTCCCAAGTGCTTTTCTAGGTTAGGGAACAGAAAGAAGTCTGATGGTGCCAGATCAGGTGAATACGGCGGATGCGGTAACAGTTCAAAGCCACAGTTGTGAATTTCAGCCATTGACTGTACTGACGTGTGAACACGGGCGTTATCTTGATGAAACAGGACTTTTCTTCTGAGCATTCCTCGACGTTTTTCTTTTATTTCCTCTCGTAAACGACGTAGTAAGGTGCAGTAGTAATCAGAGTTTATAGTCTGACCCCTTTCAAGATAATCAATCATAATCACACCTTTCGAGTCCCAGAATACTGAAGCCATCACCTTATTTGCCGACAAAATCGACTTAGCCTTTTTAGGGGGTGGTGAACCAGGTCTTCTCCACTGTTTTGATTGTTGTTTTGTTTCCGGTGTACAGTAATGAACCCATGTTTCGTCTATAGTAACAAAACGATTCAAAAAATCATCTGCATCGGCTTCAAATAACTCCAAACAGTCGCGTCAAATAGTCAATCGCGTCCTTTTTTGTTCAACTGAAAGCAGTCGCGGAACCCACCTCGCAGACACCTTGTGGAAACCCAACTCGTTGACAATGATGTTTTGAGTTCGTTCATAAGAGATGCCTATAATCTCGGCTATCTCTCTAATTTTTAATCTGCGGTCTCCCATTATTAAATCAAGTACTTTTTTAATATTTTCGTCAGTAGTTGACGTCGAAGGCCTTCCAGAGCGGGGTTCATCTTTCACACTCTCTCTACCACGCTTAAATTCTGCTATCCATTTTTTGACGGATGAATATGACAGAGCACAATCGCCTAATGTACTGACCTGGAGGTACTTAATGACGGCACGCTGCTCGATTTGCTCCATTCGCGGAAATTATGTCCGATTACTTTGTTAATAAATTTATAAAATCACAACTAATTATCGCACACGTTTCGAACTTCACACAATGAACTAGTCTGAACTGAACTAAATAATCTGTGTAGATTTGATTTTTGGAATTGAATGGATCTGTGTTAGGCCGAGTACTTTTCAATCCACCCTCGTATTCTGTGAGAGCGTGATCCTTCCGCGATCAAGCCGACCCTTTCGTGCAGAGGTAAAAAATAATACTTTCTTTGCTATATATAGTAACCGCACGTAAATAGTGTAGCCACCGGAGGTATTTCATGTGTTAAATAAGTTAATTCATTCATAAGTACATAGGTTTATAATAATACATATAATGTTACGAATGTGTAATTTTGGTGGAAATCGTGATTCGGCTTCATTTTTGTTTGATGTTTGGGTTTGTTGTATGATAAAAATGTATCTGTATCGATTGTTATATATCGACATTTATTTTCCACATACTGGTCAGTGGCGAAGCTAGGGCTCCAAACTAGGGTAAGCCCAAGATATGATTTTCGAAAAAGTGCGGCATAAACGGCTGTATCTTTTGATTGCGTTGGCTTAGAAGTTTGATTTTTTCACAGCTCCAAGGGACAGTAGACTTGAGTATTTGATATGAATTTCAGCTTGATACCTCCACGTGTTCCTGAGAAAAAGGGTCTTGACAGACAGACAGACGGACAACAAAGTGATCCTATAAGGGTTCCGTTTTTTCTTTTTGAGGTACCGAACCCTATAAATTTAAAACTATAAATTTCCAACTCAATATTGCGAGATTCATTCGCTCAAGTAAACACACAGAGTAAACATTTGATTGTGAAGTTGTGAAGTGAACTTTGCAAATGTATCGCCCGCACGCCCTCGCGCTCGACAACTTCACACTGAAAACCTTGCTTCTGATCTCCATACTGTTTGCTATATAAATAATCGTAGTTATATTTCATTATAGAACATTTTGCCACAGGTTAGAAAGGGAGCGATCGTCTTCTCGAAAGCCCGGTAAAAAGCCCACGCGTGCGAGAGAGACGACTAATCGCTCAACTACGTGTTCGCTTTCAGACAGAGATAAGACGAATCAGTGTATTTCGAATTGAAAGCAATCTGCCAAGGGTTGACGTTACATAATAAGGCTAAGAGGTCACGACCAGTGTAGAACAGAGGGACGGTTTGAATCAGTTTACGAGTTATTTTATTAGTTTATATTATTGATAGGGCAAGCCCGGCTTCTCGGCTTCTATGTAAGCTTCGCTACCGATACTGGTGATGCAAAACAACATTACCAATGTGAGGGTATTGGCTCCAAACTCACCAATCTGTCATTCCATCATATAGAGGACAAGGACAAATCTCTCAAGAAATAGTTCATGTGGCATATACCTGAAGGACCATAAGCAATGAAATCAAGTCTGATAAACAAAGAAGCCAAAATCATGACATTTGAGTTGAGAACTTGAAGTCCATTTAATGTGTATTTATTATGACATGATAAATATCAGTGTAGGATTTAGCCATACTTTACTTAACTTAACCCAATTTTCTCGATATTTTACACTGTATCTTGCGGAAAAAAATTACGTGATATTTGCTGAGACCCTCCCTCTCCCCCACGTAACATTGGGTGAGGTTCGGCTCGACCCCCCCCCCCTCACCACCTCACGTAATTAATGGACTCCTTCTAAAATATTTGATAAAATTAAGACACACTTACCTTTGTAAATGTTAATTGTCGCCCTTGAAACATTTTTTCCAACATCATTTTCCACAATCACTATAACAGTGTGCTGATCGCTGTCTGAGAAATAGTGAACCAATGGAAAAGCATTGGATTCAGTCCTTGTTTTAAAATTACAAGTCTCATTCCCAGTTATATTATATTGACCCTCTCTGTAAAGGGCGCAATAGTCGAATGGAGGCGAGCCTGTATACTTTACTTGCAAATTCAGTAAATCACCATGCTGCAGCCAATTGAGACCAGTGATATTAATGGTCGAAATTTCCTCTGAAAATTAATGAAAAAATTGAAAAAAGTAATGTGGTAGATCTATGCTGTAACAATATTTTGGTTGCAGCGGGAATGGATCAACTCAAGCCGGGAAGAACCACACTCTTAAAGAATACTAGTGTAAAATAGTAGTTTAATGCTGTTGTGTTTCTTATGTTGAGTACCTATAGAGAACCGAAGACCCTTTTTACTGGTATCTAGGCGTTCTGTCTTAGTCAAATGTCGTAGAGGTGACAACAAATCTACATTTTTTATCTTAACTGAGGATAGATTTAGGTGTCTATGAGCCACAGCATATTATATCACAGCACTATAACATAGTTTGTCACTCTTATTATATAAAATTTATTACATGATAAACATTGTGAGTAAATATGCTCGCTTGATTGAGAAGTTAACAAACACAAAGAACATGAAAAGTCCGTCAAGACATTGGAGCAAGTTGACGGATTCTTCCCTGTTAGCAACCCTTCAAAGTAATAACATGAGGCTTGAGCATCATCTTTGGGACGAATGTAAGCTAATCCACATATCCACAACGGCCAATCACATTTCACTGCTGAACATAGTCCCCACAGATTATGCTGCCCATCTCCTGTTTTAGTTTGGCGCTGTCGTATGTAAGATGACTTGTGGTGATACTTTTATTAATACAATATTAATCATAACAGTAATATTTTGTTAGACACAGATAAAAATAATTCTTTTGGGAGGGAACTTCTGAACATATCTCTTCCATTGAACGAACATGCCCTCCCAAACAGATTGCCTTATAGAAGAGATATTTGCCGAAATTGCCACATATGGTACGCGGGTTGGTAACCACAATTTTTTATGACTTTACGTTGTTATCAGGAAAATGCTGGTGCCCATCTCCTCTTTTAGTTTAGCCCTGTCGCCTCATACGGCACTCACGGGATAGTCGGGGAGTGGATATTCTTACACCGCCACTACACGGTCACAATCGGTGTGTATTATTTATCTTGATAAATCATCATCATCATCATCATTACAGCCCTTCACAAGTCCACTGCTGAACATAGGCCTCCCCCAAAGAATGCCACAAAGCACGGTCCTGAGCCACCTGCATCCATCGACTTCCTGCATGTCTTACCAGGTCGTCACTCCATCTCGTGGGGGGACGCCCTACGCTTCGCCTACCGGTACGAGGCTGCCACTCGAGAACCTTTTTTCCCCATCGGTTGTCGGTTCTTCGAGCTATATGGCCGGCCCACTGCCACTTCAGCTTACTAATCCGTTGGGCTATGTCGTTTCCTGTGGTTCTACTGCGGATATCCTTATTCCTAAGTTTATCACGCAGAGAAACTCCGAGCATAGCCCTCTCCATAGCTCGCTGAGCGACCTTGAGCTTCCTCATACGGCCAGCAGTGAAGGACCACGTCTCAGTTCCGTAAGTCATCACTGGCAACACGCACTGGTTGTACAATTTCGTTTTAAGGTTTTGAGGTATGTCTGACGAGAAGATGTGTCGTAGCTTCCCGAACGCTGCCCAGCCGAGTTGAATCCGTCGATTGACCTCTCGGTCGAAGTTGGACTTACCTAGTCGGACTATTTGTCCCAGGTAAACATACTCGTCAACAACTTCGAGCTTAATGCTCCCAACAACTACCGGCATAGGTGTGACATGGACATTAAACATGATCTTTGTTTTGTCCATGTTCATCTTAAGACCTATCCGTTGGGAGACACTATTGAGGTCATTGAGCATAGTGCTTAGGTCCTCCAGCGATTCTCGCCATAAGGACTATACCGTCGGCAAATCGAAGGTGAGTGATGTACTCGCCATTGATGTTAATACCGCATCCTTTCCAGTCCAGGAGCTTGAAAACGTCTTCCAATGCAGCGGTGAAGAGTTTCGGGGATATAACATCACCCTGTCTTACACCTCTCTGCAATTGGATGGGTTTCGTACTCTGGTTCTGTACTCGGATAGCCATCGTAGCCCTACTGTACAAACACTTCAGCACTTCGATATACCGACAGTCAACTTGGCACCGCTGAAGGGACTAACAGCACCGCCCAAATTTCGACGGAATCAAAGGCTTTCTCATAGTCCACATACGCCAGACATAGTGGCAAATTGTACTCTTCGGACTTCTGTACAATTTGCCGTAGGGTATGTATGTGGTCTATGGTGCTAAAGCCCTTTCGGAAACCGGCTTGTTCGGGAGGCTGGAAGTCGTCAAGTCTGCGCGCAAGACGATTCGTAATGACTCTCGAAAACAGCATGTAGACGCGGCTCAGAAGGGAAATCGGTCTGTAGTTCTTCAAGAGAGCGTTGTCACCTTTCTTGAAGAACAAGACCACCGCACTTCTGCTCCACGCCTTCGGTGTAATGCCACCATGGAGGACGGAATTAAAGAGCTTCTGAAGGACTTCAAGTACCGGTCTTCCACCCGCTTTCAGAAGCTCCGCTGTAATTCCATCCTCGCCTGGGGCCTTGCCGTTTTTAAGGTGCTGGAGAGCCATTCTGATCTCGCTCAGACTGACGTCCGGGATATCTTCGGAATAGTGTCGGATAAGACTCGCTCTTGGATCGTTACTCACACTTGCGTGTGGCTCCAACGATGACGTATACAGCTGCCCATAGAACCTCTCAATCTCACTCAAAATCTCAGGTGCCCCGGAAACGATGCTGCCACATTCGGTCTTCAGCTTTGACAGCTGGCTCTTTCTGGCAGACAGGTCTCTGGCAAAGACTTTGGAGCCTTGGTTCCGCTCGATCGCTTCTTCAATACGAGCTGTATTGAAGTTGCGTAAGTCCCGCCGCATGCATTTGGAGATCTGTCTGTTCAGTTGCCTGTATGCTGTCAAATCTGTTGAAGAATGTAGCCTCATCTCCCGTCTAACAGCCATGAGATTAAGAGTGTGATCGGAGAGTTTTTGTGTTCTTCTGCGGCGGGTCTTGCAGAACTTAGCTCCGACCGCATGGCAGTTTCCACGAGCTTGTCATTCATATCGTCCACTTCATTGCAGTCTTCTAGGCACTGAAAACGGTTTCGTAACTCGAGCTGAAATGTTTCGGGACTTTGGATTAGAGCATGAGGGGGACGGAGCGTTGACTTCATCAGACGAGACCTCTCCAACTTAACATTTAGGTTCAGTGTGCCTCTAACCATTCGGTGATCGCTGCCGGTTTTCACCCTCGCGATCACTGAGACATCACTGAACAGTTGTCGTCTGGTCGTCATAATGAAGTCAATCTCATTTTTTGTCGAACCGTCGGGGCTCGACCAGGTCCACATCCTGTGGGGCCGCTTCTTGAAGAAAGAGTTCATCATAAAGAGTCCCTCTTTCTCCATGAAGTCGGCCAGCTGCTGGCCCCTTGGGTTCCGTTGCCCTATTCCAAATTTCCCTACTTTCAGCTCACCGTTCTCTCTTGTGCCTAGTTTTGCATTGAAGTCTCCCATTAACACCGTATATTGGGTTTAGGAGGAATGCATGGCTCAAGAGATATCCTCATACATTTCCTCCACCTCCTCATCGGGGTGTGCCGAGGTTTGTTGCGTAAACCTGTATGACCTTCAGCGAATACCGTTTGGTGATTCTGAGTATAAGGTACGCAACCCTCGTCGACACACTCCCGATCTTTACAACGTTATTAACGAGAGACTTGTGGACGATAAATCCGACACCTCCTTGGGACAGATGTTCGCCCTCCCGGTGATAGAGCAAGTTGCCGGATTCGAGGATTACCGTGAATCCTATAATATGCCAGCGCAACTTGTCTATCTCTTCTTCCAGCTCCACGATCTTCTCGTCAGTCCTCAGGGTGCGTGCGTTGTATGTTGCCAGGTCGAGTCGTCGTAGGTGGCAACCGAACCTCCACCGGAGATTCTTAGCACCCCCTGCCCCGCCGTTACCATGGTCGCCACCGTAGCCAGGAATAGCGGGGCCGCCGGGGACTGGGGGCCGTCTGTGTGTTGTTTTGATCATTGGGGGGTATTTGCCATAGTTGCCACGCTTGGCGAGTGGGTTGGCAACCGCAGTTTTTTTATTATAATATTGGCTATTATCAGGAAGATGCTGCTGCCCATCTCCCACCTGTTTCCCTTTGTCGCCTTTTACGACACCCACGGGAGGATATGGGGTAGTGGATATTCTTGACTGCCACTACACGGCATCTTGATAAATAAATACATTGTTATTTAGTTAGCTTCATTGATATATTAATGACAAAGGTATAAAATAAAACTAAATCGACCTTATCAATATAAACCAGCACAAACATTATTGTCACAATTTATTAGTTTTATTAAAAATATTTTTATTAAATTAATAATTAATATTTTATTTTTAATAAAACTAAGCTAAAGCTATAGCTTTGAAACAAGAATCCTTTCACCCTTTTCTCCAAAATATTTCACATTACACCACCTTAAGTCGATAAACACTAAAATTGAATTCACAATGGATAAGAAGCAAATCATCTTTAGTTTTCATAGATGTTTTAGTTATATTTTATATTCTTAGATAAGACTAATTTAAAGATAGTCCTCCGCCGGCTTCGCAAGGTTAATTTATGGATCTCAACAACAAAGCCACATACCTGGTCTAATTGTAAATCTAAACCAATCTCTATCTAAATGTTAATGAATGAATGTAAATATCAACACTTTGGAAAGTCTACAGCCTGTGAATGTGTTCAAGATCTATTCTGCCAGTTAAAAACAATCAAAGTTTATTATCAAAGCTGGTTTGTAATCGTGGTTGTCAGAAATATTAAAATCACAATATATTAATGAAATATAGAAATAATTACTCACCTCTAACACTAATTGTCTCTTGATAGTGACCATATGTGTATGTCTTCCCAATAGGAACTATGCTAGAATTATGACAAATGTAATCTTTTGTGGAGTTGTTTCTTTTCTTCATTATAGTTCTATTGGAAATCATTCGCTTCGCTAATCTATGCGTAACTGGCACTGAACTTACTGTTGTTGTTTTAAACTGTGTAGATGGAGTTATGGAATAGATCTGAGTGGCATTATTTGTAGTTGTTTTTGGGGGTTTTGGTGTAGTAGTGGTAGTGGTGGTTGTTGTGGTGGTGGTGGTACTGGTAGTCGTAGTAGTAGTTGTGGTAATTGGTGGTAATGGCATATTGTTGGCCACAACCAATGCATCTATGTAATGGTCACCCATTAGATCTAGGTATGTGTAATTTAATGACAGATCTGTGGTTTGATCTATATAAATACAATCTATGAACCAATATGTGATAATGGTAGAAGCATTTTCCCTGAGAAATTGCATCTCATTATCTGGCAATTTTATATAATGGAGAACAGTCTTATTGACAGCTACAAAGTTGTTGGGTCTATCCAAATTATTCTGATTCAGTACTAAATTTCCATTTAATGAATCTGAAAAAAAATATTGTTTATAAAATATGCTGTAAATGTAAATGCTTCTGCATATAGCTTGGAGATTTTAGCATTATATGGAGTTGTCGATTAAATATTGTAATTTCTATGTAATTATAATTTATTTTATGGAAGAGTCCATGAACACCTGCACCAGGCGAATTGATGGTGCATTGCCGGCCTTTTAGAAAGGAGTAGTCTTTTCTTGAAGGTGCCTAAGTCGGTCAGCGCTCCAAGGTCATTTCCAGAGGTCGTCAGTAACTTCAAGATATTGATGAACTTTTCAAGTCTATTTCATGTCTCAAATAAGTATTATATACCTGTCCATATGCAAATGCTTTATATGTGAAATTGCAGAAAACAGCCCATAGGAAACTAAACTCTCCACAGAATACAGAGGTAAATCCTAGTATGGTTACCCTACAATATTTAAGTATTTTCTTTAATAATTAATGCTTTTGAATTACTTATTATTGCTGCACACTTTTAAATCTTCATGTATATGAACCCGTGTAACTTTTTGTAAGATTTATATTATTTTGCATTAGATACATTATCTTACACATAAACAATACATTCAATGGGTCTCAGGATTGTTCTATATGGCATTATAAGGAAGAGCACTGGGGTGTGGACTTGTGAAGTATTAAAAACAAAGACTTCTATTTATACTACTAGACAAGCAATGCAGAACCAAAACTGTGGATCCCGCCGGCTGGGCGGGTAACTGACGCAGTAAAAATACTTATTTTAGAAAATATTACTGTGTACCTGTCAACTTAAAAGTAGTGCTGGATGAAGCCACAAAGTACCAAATCCCTAAAAAACTTTTCATAAGCCTCACTTTTGCTGTATACTCTCCTGCTTCATACAGTTCTTTTGGGTATTCCACAGTCCACTTTGACTCATTTGAGGACAAAATAAACTGAAAGCAAATATAAAATCACATATTGTATCAAAAATTTAAACAAAATATATCTAATTTTACTAAAGATTTAAACATTTTGTATTTCAACAGTATTTATAGAATTAACCTGTTAACCACTGTTTTTACAATGATTTGAATTTTGAGCCGCTAGCGTCATCAACAAATCTGATCTGATAGAAACACAAATTCTGCATGCCTTATTAATAATGTAGATAATTAAGTAGACTTGTAAAGTACATCATCATCATGGTGTAATTATGATCAACATGATTACAGCCTATATAAGACCACAACTGAACATAGGTCCTCCCCAAGGAATGTAGCAAAGCATGGTCCTAAACCACCTACAACCATCGCCTTTCTGCATCTCTATTATCAGGTCATCACTCCATCCAGTTTGAGCCACCCTACACTTTGCTTGACCCTCAAGGCCAGCCAAATAGCATGAACAACTGACGTGGAAGAAACATTCTTGAGTACATCTTATGGAATAAATAAATATATTTGATAGCTGATAATAGCTCAATATATTGACTCCAAAGTCGAAGTTTTATTATGATTAAACATTGCTACCATATAAAGGCATACTAGATGTGGCATTTTACTATGAACAACATGTGACAAATTTTGTTCGGAGTATCACACTATCAATTGACTGCCTCAGAGTGGATGTTGTGACTTTGAATCTAAAAATCATTATTTTAATACATAGGAGTAAGGATTCTGATGATGTGTTTATTTGTGTGCAAACAATTTGTATTTTTATAATTAACTAGCTGTGCCCTGCGGTTTCACCCGGGTCATCACGTGTCCGAGGTCACGATATGACCTAGTACAAGCATTTTATAACGGCTAGGGTTTAAGCGTCGTTCGCGCGAACAGCCAAGTATTGAATTATTTTAATTTTACATTATCTCTTAAACTATGCATCCAAATAACATGGTATAAAGAACAAAGTTTATCTTCTTAAAATTGTCTTGATGATGAAGTAACTTCCGTTCGTAAGGATAAATAGGCCACGCCTAATAATAACGCTCATAAATCACTTTTAAATTTTCAATATTTTTTTGTCACAAAATACCTAATTATGGCTTATGTATAAGAAATAGACATATGGTATCACGGACTTTTTTTTAGACGGAGTAAAGATCTATATTTTTCTAGAACATTGTTGTTACGGCCGGCAGCTGCCTATCCCAGGAGTAAAATCCTTCGCGGCCCATAGACGAAGAAGTTACAGGCAGATGCCGGTCGGGCGATCTAAACGCCAAGGGTTAAGTTTATAATCACATTAAATAATCCGGGGGGAGCATTACAATTATTGAACAGAGCTTACTTACCTCTATTCAAGGCGACTGGTCCCTCAGGATTCGGTCAGGTCTCGTGTGGGTGTATTGTGCTAGAAAGTAAAGGTCAGTGATGTGTATTTGGGTGTGGCTGGTAGTGTTATTGACCTTATTTGACCGTTCCCCCTGCAGCAGTTCGGCCCTCAGCTCCTCTCCAAGCTAAGGTCGCCTTCCGCAGTCACTTTCTTCCTTTGTTACGATTGACTCGCGAAAATGAACACAGAACGTACGGGTCAAAGGTCACCGTTATTTCTAGAATATTAACTACCGCACTAGTAACTAATACAGTCGAATCCACTTATACAGATTCTGCGTTAAACCTAAAGTCCCGGGTAAACTCTCAACACGCGCCACCATTCCCAGTGGTATATTTACTATACGCGCCTATCCTAAATTAAGAGCTCCCGACCAAAAAACGGACTGCCTTCTCCTTCGACGCGAAGAAGACCTTCTAATCTTTCGCTCTCGACTCCCACCGTTCAGTCAACTCGGACGTTCAACACACACGAACGTCATCCCGTATCAGCCGAGCCGAGAGCCATCTAACGTCGATGCCTGACACCAACGCTTTTGCGTAAACAAACCCCCGTCCCGGACATAAGGATTTAGGTCCGCGAGCAAACCGGTCAGCGGGACAGGGTCGCGACGGCAAGTTGCAAGATCGAATCTACAACCAAACTAGGCCACCCTACGCACCCAATCAGATCTTGCAACCCTGACCAACGCCTCAAAATTACAGCCCCAACGTGGGCTAGCCGGAGAGTTGAACTGGATGCCCTTCCTGGTCATCGCAGCACATAAATAAGTCCTATTTCTAGACAGAAGTCAGACGACCTCCTTCAAACACCTATCTGCGCTCCTATGATTAGTTCCGCAACTCGACCGGATCAGGTCTGCAAACAGCGACGCGACACGAAGCGGCCCAGAGGGACCTTCAAGCTTCAGTGCAGAGAGCACCCCCAAATTCCCCATGAACGTCGTCTGTGGAGAGCTGAACGAAACGCACAGATGGTCCCTAGCAGGTGATCCTATGCTCATATTTCAACTAATTTTTCAAAAGCATCAATGTTCAATTACAGAATTAATTAAAACAAGTAATCACCGATGCACATAGGTCAACTTGGCAAAGTAAACAAAACAATAAACGTAAGGGACAGCCCTATTTCTTATTTCAAATAAATATCTTAGACAGTGCCAACAAAATCTAAACCAAAAGAGAATTGACTCCTATTTCCTTCGGCAACCACAGGGTTATCTAATTTCAACCTTCCTTATCACAAAGCAAAATGATTAAACACTATCACAAACATATACATAATTTTCAAAATAGAGCGCCATTCAAATTTCAAATGAATTCAAACTTCCCTTCAGCACAGGCGCGACAATCAAATACAATTACAAGCATACGCACAAGCACTCAAAAAGGGCACACAATTTAATCTCCATTTTCCGTGCAACAGCAAACGCAGTGATCAAATGTATTTACAAAACATATGCAGCAGCATTTAAAGGAGTATTTTAAATTCAATTCTTTTAATCACAACCGCTACAATATGAATTTCGCGGAAAACTCAAAGCATTTTAATTTAAATTTAAAGAATTCTTAACTAAGTGCTCGACCAAACCAAATCCTATACCCCTTGAGAGCGTGATTCAACGCTCCAGGGGGCCCTAATCTTCCCACCACCAAGTGGAGGCCACACCGCGTGAACCCGATACTAACAGAGCGCAACCGCTAACGGTCGCCACTCGGGTTGTACGCCCTCACTGAGGCCGTCGGCAACAGAACAGCTTGACAAGTGGACTGTTGACGGCTTAAGGCTCAGTAGAGGCAGCCATGGTGGGAGCTAAGGCGGCAGCTAGCTAGGGCCGCCTCCATCAAATGGGGTACAGTGGTACACCAGTCGCGGCCACTCAGCTAACGGGAGTGGGAAGGGTCCAGCGGACCGATGAGTGGCCGTGAAGTTCCTCTTCGCACGCTGAGGGGGGGTGATGACACCCCCGCCCCTGGGGGAATTACCCCCCGACTGGTCGGGGGAGGGACCCCTTTCAAACCTAGGGGCCTGGTGGCTAGCCGGCGGGCGCCGAGCGTCGCCCGTCAGAGGGAGTGGCGGAGCGCCCCCGCCCGTGGGGGTCGAGGGCCTGGCAGTGCCCCGAGAGGAGACGCCGTTCGCACCCAGGCACAGTACGACATGGTGATTGCCCTGGCAATGCAGACAGGGCCGCTGGTGCGGACAATCTCGCTGGAGGTGCCCTTCCAAACAGGAGTAACACCAGCGGCGCTCCTTGGCGATAGTTCGCCTCGCCGGAACTGGCTTACTTAATAATTTTGGGCAAGACGTTACCCGGTGATCAGATGCTCGACAATAGGAGCAGGGGGGGGTTGACGACGACTTGCCCGGCGGATTTCGCCTCTCACTGGGCACGGCTCGTAAGTCGTCGACGGTGCCCGCCGTGTGCTCGATCTGTCGGCACTGCTCCTCCAAAAACCGCAGCAGGTCATAGAAGGGCGGAATATAGGAGGCCTCGTCCCCGCCGTACCTCTCCTCAAAATGCATTTGAAGGTCGAGAGGTAGACGGGACAGCACGATGCGGAGCAACAAGAAGGCCCATTCGCCCACTGGTAAATCCAGCCGCCTCAACATATTACAGGCCACCAAGACTGGATCCAACAGGTCCGGACGTAGTCTGGCCCGGTCACTCAGCAGCGGGAGGCTCAGAAGCTGCTTAACATGTTCGTCCGCAATTCGCCGGACGTTGGCGTATCTTCTGGCTAGGAGGTCCCGAGCAGTCTGGTAAGCGTCGTCCGACAAGCTCAAATGGCTGACAACGCCCAGGGCCTCCCCCTCCAGTGAGGCCAAGAGGTACGCCATCTTCTGGCTCGGAGTCAAGTCACTCCGGGCGTCCACTAGGCCGTCGAAAAGACCAACGAAGGTCAGCCACTCGGAAAGGACCCCGGAGAACTTTGGCAAGTCCAGAGTTGGGAGTCGTCCCAACAGCTCCGGCTGAGGCTGCTTCCGAACGGACTCGGGCAGGCCACTCGTCCGAGCTTCACGCGCCTCTTCGGCATACCTGCCTTCAGCCTCGATCAACTCGTCCGTGAGCCACAAGAACTGCTCGTAGTCTGCGAAGCAGGAGTCCAGGACTCCCTTTTCCACATCCGAATCCTCGAGCTCAGCGTAAGCCTCCTCCACTGCAGCCCTTCGAGCATCGACCTGCTCGAACCGCTTCATCAAATTATGGACCCTATCCGGTCGACCTATCAAAGCATGGGCGCTGGTGGCCCAGCGTAACTCAGTCCGCAGGCAACGGATTAGCATCTTGGGCGAGGACATCACTACTAAATACAAATTACGACGCCGCTCGAGCACAATTACAAAAATAACAAATAAAAAATACAAAAAAATTAACAGCTAACCAATGCAGTTCCTATCAAATCGAGTTGAATAGAAATTACACAAATAAGAACCGCTATTTATTAAATCAAACACAAGTTAGTACAAAAGAAAAGGCAAATCAAATTAACAATAACAAATACTAGTGCGATCAAATCAAGTTAAATTCAAATTACGTAAATACAAATTACCACTCTTTAGTTCAAATACAAATTACAATACGAAAGATACATAACGAAGATACACATCAACAAAAAATACCTTGCTCGGAAATCGACCCTTCGATAAGTAATACACTACAACCATCCGACAACGATAATTAACCGATTACGTAAAAATAACCATCTACCTACATGACGCAATATCCCGCTTGCGCGCGAACCGGGCGTGGTTTTTCAAATTTACCCGCAAACAACAAAGCAAGCTAACAAAGAAAGGAATTTTATTATTACGTATATAATAAAAAAAAAATATTTTTACGTATTACGGACGGGCGTGATTGTAGACACAAAATTAAACCAATCAACCCAACGCTCCCTGCCACCAAAATTATTTAATTTTTATCAAATACTATGGTCGGTGGATCGACCGGGAATCGATCCCAGAACCACGCTCTGCTACCAAATGTTACGGCCGGCAGCTGCCTATCCCAGGAGTAAAATCCTTCGCGGCCCATAGACGAAGAAGTTACAGGCAGATGCCGGTCGGGCGATCTAAACGCCAAGGGTTAAGTTTATAATCACATTAAATAATCCGGGGGGAGCATTACAATTATTGAACAGAGCTTACTTACCTCTATTCAAGGCGACTGGTCCCTCAGGATTCGGTCAGGTCTCGTGTGGGTGTATTGTGCTAGAAAGTAAAGGTCAGTGATGTGTATTTGGGTGTGGCTGGTAGTGTTATTGACCTTATTTGACCGTTCCCCCTGCAGCAGTTCGGCCCTCAGCTCCTCTCCAAGCTAAGGTCGCCTTCCGCAGTCACTTTCTTCCTTTGTTACGATTGACTCGCGAAAATGAACACAGAACGTACGGGTCAAAGGTCACCGTTATTTCTAGAATATTAACTACCGCACTAGTAACTAATACAGTCGAATCCACTTATACAGATTCTGCGTTAAACCTAAAGTCCCGGGTAAACTCTCAACACGCGCCACCATTCCCAGTGGTATATTTACTATACGCGCCTATCCTAAATTAAGAGCTCCCGACCAAAAAACGGACTGCCTTCTCCTTCGACGCGAAGAAGACCTTCTAATCTTTCGCTCTCGACTCCCACCGTTCAGTCAACTCGGACGTTCAACACACACGAACGTCATCCCGTATCAGCCGAGCCGAGAGCCATCTAACGTCGATGCCTGACACCAACGCTTTTGCGTAAACAATTGTATTTACGTATCCCTAACGATAACACCAGCGTACGCAGATAAATCACTTCAGGAGTGCTTTTTCTTCTGACTTGCTTAACAAATATCCATATTTAAGGCTAGCTGAGTAATATAACTTAATGCTAGATAGCCTATACTATTCCACATGAATCTGGCTATAATATACAAAAAGATTTTTCCAAATCGGACTGGTAGTTCCAGAGATTAGCATGTTTAAACAAAAAAAAAAAAAAAAACTCTTCCGCTTTATTATATTAGTATTATAATTAATTGCAACTGTGATGTGTTTTAGCCTGGACACAATCTGCTATCATATTTTTTCACAGAGCTATGATTCTGGCATGAAATTTCATGGCCAGATCTTCAAACTCCAGCAATTAAAAACATAACTATCATCATATAGGTATTTCTTATTTCTAACTAACAGTACTCAGCGTGTTGCAGCTGCGATTGTGAAAATATTACTTTAAATTTAGAAGTTACAGTGTTTAGTTAGGAATGATAATCCATTCATTGAAGTTGAATGATATATGACTTTGAAATAATTTTTTCTACCGTAAGTTAATTTGTACTATGCCTATAATTTTCGCACAAGTACAAGCAATAAGTTGACAGTTTTGCCTCAATCTAATGAAGGTATAGCAGCGCATAAAATACGAACAAACAAACATTAATTTTCATATATTAGATATTATATATCATTGTACAAAATACTACCTACTATTGTTCCATTAAACAAGCCTAGTTTCAAATAAACATTTGAAACAATTATTATCTTAGTAAATATTTAAAAAAATTATTACTTCATCTTCATGTTGTGGGTGGACGTCGTCCCAAAAAACATATTTCAAGCTTTCGCCAGCGTAGCCTGTTACACTTGCGGTGAATGTAATTTTAGAACCACGAACTGCGGGACCATTATTTAACAATGCCACGTCGAGTACGCATATAACTAAAACAAAACAGATTACCAAAAACTAAATCATGACGGTAAATTGGGATGCGTAACCACGACAGTAATTGACAACTTACCAAATTTGAACATAAACATGAAATAAATAACAAATGGTAGGCTAGACATTTTGTTGATATAAATTAAAAAACTTTACATGTAATTACAAGGAGTAGATAATTGTTTAAACGAGCTTCAGTCACTTATAAACACAGTATTTTTCAAAAACAAAGTGAAAATAAGTAATTTTATTACTTTATCAGTTCGCTTTTGATTTTTTGCATCATCAAATTCGCACACAGCACACCATAGACATCGATAGACATATGTGTAGGTATCAAATTAGACTAGCGATGGGTCGTTGACGGTTTCTCCGTTAACGAAACGTTAACGTTGATTTAACTTTGTCAACTAGTTAATCAACTAGTTAAATTCGTTAACGAGTTAACGTACTACTAATGTCAACTTGCAACGTAAAAAGTTAATTCATTGAACGGTTTAATTCAACGTTACGACGTTCAATTTTAGAAACAATTTGATTCAATGCATGTATTGGAAATCGTTTGATTGATGGTTCTACTTAGATGACCTTCATACTTTTTCTTTAGTTTTAAGACTGATTGAATACTATTATCTATAAATCATATTCTACTCAGGCGTATTTAAAAGGTCATCTATTTCTATGTGCGCAAATCAATTATTATTTACAATATGTTTTATTATAGTTTTTTTTTAATATTTTTTTGTTTTTTTTTTTAATTTTTCGAAATACAGCCATGATTCACTGTTACCCCACGTCCGTCCCGACATTTTCAATTTTGTACCTTAAGTAATCCTATTTCATGCAAATATACACAATTATATTAACACAAACAAATTTACACTGTAATTATAAACATTAACTAAAAAGTCTAAACTCTAAACATTTACGATATGCCGCAAAATAACTTCTGACCTTCCGCGCAATTTGTCACTAACCGTCAATCAAAAAATTAAAGAAAGCGAACTTCCTATCGTTGCATAATATACAAACAAACTAGTATTGAACTATTTCTCTCGAAAGGCACGAGCGGGGCGCGCCATTCCACCAATATCGTCATAAGTACTATTCTTAAAATAAAAATTTCGAAAATAAACTCTTTTTTAGGTTACTTAGAGTTCAAATTGTATGACATGACCATTGCTCACAATCTATGACGTTACTATCAACGTAAGTTTTTTAACTTGCTCAGTTCGTTGCGTTAACGAGACGCACGAGTTAAATTCATAAACGTCGTTGACGAATTCAACTAGTTGATTCATAAACGGTAAACGTTAATACGTTGACATGAGATCAACGGTTGATTCAACTAGTTCGTTGATTCAACGCTCATCGCTAAATTAGACCTTTTTTGTTTACGGGCAGCTCAGAATCTAATGTCATGCAAGTGGATGCACATCTTTTATGCGCATTATCTGACTTACGCTGAAAATATATATGGTCTACATATTTCTTGTGTAGGTTTTTATGTATGTTAGAGTTTTTACTCAAAGAATCCTAAATAATAAAACACGATAGATTGCTTTTAGAAATAATAATTGATTTAAAGATTTTTTGGGTTCCTTATAATTATTGTCTATCTTTTTTTATTTTTTACTTTGCCCTCTCCGGTTGTATGGATGATTTGCCTCAATTGTCGCACTTGGCAGACGGCTTGAAGATTATAGTGTAAGAAGTCTCACGCTTTAGTTACAGCTCCCTGTCTTAGGTATTTTATGTATAATGTAAACGGACTATCTACCCGACCATATTATTTTTCTCGGACGTTACCCATAGTTGTCTTATATGATACCTACAGGACAAAATAGGGTTAAGGTTTAGAATCAAGTCGTTATGATAGGGGGGAAGGGGAGGGCGGGGGTAGATTCATCCCCACCTTTTTTCCCCACCGGACGTGCCTATTTTTTTTTCATATTAAATGTTGAAGATTAAAATTTTTATTAATTGATTTTTGAGAAAATTGCTTTAATAGGGGAGGTTTAATAGGGAGAGGGGCGTTGGTTGGCTGAAGTAATACCAAAGTGTAGTCGACGGAGCCGCGCTATACCTATTTTTGGATGGATTATAAAAAAATAACAACAGTTAGAGAGGTCTGTTCAATCACTTCGCTCGTTCACTCAACCCCACCATCTCCTTTTAACGTAACCTTATGTTTTTTAACCTTTTTCTAACCTTTTAACCGTCTGATTTGGAGTGCCCCAAGTTCCGAGCTCGCTTCGCTCGCTCTTGCACCAAATAATACACGAAAATGTTAACTTTTAAAATTACTTTAACAATTAAATATATTTTATTACTTCATCACTTCCAAAAACGTCGCAAAATAGTATCAAAGTCGTAGAAAAGCAGGAGGCAGATAATAACAATTAAGCTTATTACGCGAGTATGCAGTGTAGTGTACAAGGAGGACCATCTCTATATATGAAAAGTATCCTTAAAAACGCGTCCAATAAGGGTGGTGCTGCAGTAGCATATGATAAATTTAAAAAAAGCGCCAAAATTAATTAGAATAAGATGGAGAAATAAACAATGACCGACTAATCCGCCTGGTTTTGTACTACATAAATAGTTGAGGTTTTGTATACTGGCATTTTACTAACTACTCTAGTCATGATTTTTTTAAATATTTGAATTCAGCTGACTTCACTCCGTTTACAACAGCTATATTCATATCGTAGTGTTTCAGACGCCAGCGCTATTGTGGTAGGTTTTGGAACCTCTAATTACAGTATATAGTGGGACACCTTTTCAACTTACGCATCTTATAAGATTGTTCTCCTTCTACTCTACACTCCATATACGCGACTCGCGAAGTCGAGTATATCTGTCACTGCCAATGTCAACTTAAAAAAAGTAAGAACTTCCGTTTCAGGTATTAATTAGTGATTTATGAATATTTTTAGAAAAAGATTTTAAATATTTCAATGCAGCTCCGGTAGCTAATATTTACATGGGGGCCTTTAAGTTAAGCCCCTTGACCTGCCCCCCCCCCCCTCAGTGACAGACTTCGCAAATTCAGGTGACTTGATTCCAAACCCAACCCAAAAATAGAGTCAAGGATTACATTTTTTATAGAAACCCCGAAGCAGAATAACAACAAAATATAATTAAAATCGATTCAAAATTAACGATGTACTCACGTAACATACATGAAAACATATACAGTCGAATCAAGAACCACTTAAATAAATTAATGTAAATATAAATAGCTGACGTCAATTTATATTTACATTAATTTATTTAACCGCTCGTTTGCCCAAGGGGAGTCCGCGCGCAACGCGCCTTTGCCCGGGCCCTCAGCGCGTGCCTACCTCAAATGTCCCACGAAAAAACTTGACGACCCTACTTTGCCCCGCCATTTATAGCGCCGTCAGCGCGCGGGTCGAGTTTCACAAAATCGTTTCTTGTTACTCAATTTGTTTAAAAAAAACGTCAAGTGTTATATATATTTATGTTTATTATGAAACTAGCTAAACAATGTTATCTTTTGTTTATCAAATTACGACTTTGGTGCAGAGTTATGCTGTGCTGAACTTAGAAGTAGGGCGTTTTGAAGCTCGTCTTGTATTCAAAAGCTCATACCTCAAAAATAAAAGGGATGACATATGGTTTTTATTCTTTGATTATGTTGTATATATAATAAATAAAAGAATAAGAAAAAACATGATCACTTGTTCATTAAAATCATAAAAGTCAAAGCTAAACAAAAACACGCTGAAGTACCTGTTACCACAATCAGTAATAAAAAAAAAATTTCTTGACTTTTGTCTATGGCTTGGATGCTTGACTGGGGTTGTGTGGAGGGAAATTTCACGAAGAAACAGGACAAATAATACAAATTAGGCCCTGGAGTGATAGAGACGGGTAGAATCAGCTTTTTCGACGGCGGGAGCGATGTTAACCACAGGTTGACATGGTCCATGGAAATACATGTACTTCGTACAAACGAACCAGTTAACACGGGCAAAGCTGACTTCAAGGTTATGTTAACTACTACTTGACATGGTCAATTCTAAATTCTCGATTTGTTAACTACTAGTTGACACGGGCAAGCAAGCGGTTAAACATGCAGCACACATTTTGCTAGTTTTTCGTCATTGGAAGTGAGTGTCACGCAGACATGTATACGTGATTATCATTGATATAAGAAAAAGAGGTTAAGCAGTAAATTGCATATTATATATTTTTTGGTTATACAAATATCATTCAAACATGAACCTTGTCAACAAAAATATATCTGTCTCATTCTCACACGTTATGATTTTCAAATGTAAAAAAAGATAAGTACATATCTTAGACTTCAATTTTCTGTTGACAGTTTTCATAATTTCACTAATAGGGGCTACACACGATCACTTTTAACTGTCAGTTTTTACTGATCAGTTTTAACTGACAGTGAAAACTGAGCGTGTGTACGATGAAAACTGTCAGTTTTTTATTATCAGTTAAAACTGACGATATATTGTTGATACATATTTTTTAACTGAAATGGCGGAACTGATCAGTTAAAACTGTACGTGTGTAGGCGGTGTTAGACTATAGCACACATGCGACACCTATTGTAAAATAACAAACTGTATTGTCCGTGGAGTTTTTATATGTTTTGTTTTTATTTTAATTTTTTAAATAATTGTAAAGAATAAAAAAGACAGATGTCACGAATATTGAAGAAACAAGAGAATTTTTTTTGTAAATGTATATATAGCGTTTTTCTTCAGTCGTGTTGCGATCACGAAAAATAAACTGGTCTGTACATGTTTATTCTCTTCGATACGCAGAAAAATGACGCAGACTGTGGTTGGCCGAGTTTATAGAATCATATAGGAATGAGCCTTGCTTGTGGCAGAATGAAAGTAAGGAGTACCATGACCGAGAAAGGAAATCAGCAGCTTACAAGGTATTATTAGAAAAAATTAAAGAAATTGACTCTACGGCAACTATAGATACAGTGAAAAGTAAAATTAACACACTGCGTTGCACGTTCAAAAAACAAGTTTTGAAAGTCAAATCGTCACAAAGATCAGGATCTGGCAAGGATGATATTTATATACCAAAGTTATGGTATTACGATTTGCTACAATTTCTCACCGACCAAGAAGTACCACGATCCTCAAGATCAAATATTTCCAAGGATGACGAAGAAACAAATGACGTGAGTAAATAAATACTATTATTGTTTATTTTATAATTTAGTTTATTGATATTAGACTATTATAAAAACATTAACGAATAAAATTATCCTGCCATGGAACTTGTCCTTCATTCACGAAATAGTTCATAAAATCTTCCCTTGTTTTCTTGGCTGCATTTGTTATATTTCCTTGGTGTCTTCTATCTAAATCTATCATGTCCGAATCTGTCGAAGTCACTCCCTGTATAATTGTTCCGTTATCAAAAAATTCCCTATCAAGAATTTCAGGAGGACTATAATTGGCTTGGTTTGTTTCAGTTAAGTAATTGTGTAGAGCACAACATGCCATTACAACGGAATCAATATTTTTTGGTTCGATCTTTATTTCTGTGTGAAATATACGGAACCGAGACGCTAAAATCCCAAAAGCATTTTCAACAATTCTCCTTGCTCTTGATACTCGATAATTGTATATTTTTTTCTCATAAGTATTAAGATCTGCTTGTCTAAATGGTTTAATCATGTCTGTTCTCAATGGAAACGCATCATCAGCAACAAATACGTAAGGTAAACTTCTGTTGCTATTTTTGACTAGTTCGGCGGCTGGGATGTTTAATTTACTGTCTTGAAGTTTTTCGAAAAATACAGTGTTTCGTAATACTCCACCATCTGAAATTCTTCCATTTGTGCCAAAATCACACAAAATGAACTTGTATTGAGCATCCACAATAGCCATTAAAACCATGCTATGTCGGTTTTTATAATTATAAAATTCTGATCCACATCCAGGGGGTAAAGCAATTGAAACATGCTTTCCATCTATTGCTCCTAAGCAATGTGGAAAGTTCCATCTCTTCTTAAACTTTCCAGCAATATTTTTTCAATCTTGTTCCGTATTGGGAAACTGAAAATAAAACATTATATACTCGTATTATTATATTATTAATTGTATATGTATTATTGTTACAGAATGAAGACCTAGACTCTAGACCAGGTTCATCTTTGGCTTCAAACCACTCTGAATCTGACACAGAAAATTCAGCATCATCGTCGGCACCACCTCACCATCCGAGACCGACAAAAAGGAATCTCAAACAAACTTTAACCAATGACGTTTTAATAACTGTACAGGATCATTTTAAACGTTCTGTACAGCGGGATGATCGTTTCGATATTTTTGGGAAAAACGTGGCAATGAAAGTTGCGTGATCTTCCTAAAGAACAGCGCATTTTAGCGGAAGGTATTATAAACGAAGCTCTATTCTTAGCTGAAATGGATAAATTGACTATTGACCACAAAATATCGGATCGAGCAACAATACAACAAATAAATTCTAACACTGCAGAATCACAGAGCATACTTCAGACATACCTTTTAGACAACAATACAGGAGCGGTACAAATTTCAATCCCCGAAATGTCTATACCTTTACAAGAAGTAAACACTGCGGCTTCATTTTTATCTCAGTACATGCAAAATGAATCGTAGGCCTCTAAACCGCATTCAGTTTAATTTTTTAAAGTCATCTGTTGATAATTTTCTTAATAATAAATAATAAAAGCAATTATTAAATGTTCTAAGTTTTCTTACCTTTAAAAAATCTGGGCAAAGTACTTTGAATAAAGCCTCACGTGTGTCTGGTTTTATGCTGCTGAGGGCTTGAGGTGAAATAATTGTGGAAAACTTTAAATCTTCATAGCTCCGTCCTGTTGCTAGAAATCGTAACGTTGCTGTTCATATCTCATGTGGCGAAATAACATTTCTCATAACTGTATCCTTTCTTCTAATCAGTGGAGACACTAGAGATAGTAGATTGAGGTATATTTCTTCACTCATTCTGAGATAGTTGTGCCAATCCTTCGAAACAATTTTTAGTTCGGTTAATAAATTAACATGGGAATAAATTTTCCTTTTTTTTAACCACTCTTTACACCACTCTTTGCGTATATATATTTTTTTTAATTATTAATAAACCAAGCACGGCTAAAGCGTCGTCGTCGGCTGATGACATCGTGAGATGGTAATGTTGTTTGTGGTCAAAGAGAACAGTTAAAACTGAACGTCTGTGGGTGCAAAGGACGTCAGTTTTCACTGTCAGTTAAAACTGGTCAGTCGAAAACTGACAGTTAAAAGTGATCGTGTGTAGCCCCTAAAGCTTCACCTTGAAGCATGAAGCCATGAAGCCATTTTAGGATGACGTGCATTTGTGGTAGTTCGTCTGTCATCTAAGCCTTGTTAGTTGTTTTGCAGTGATACAGTGAATTTTGACTATTTTGGAGCTTTTTTGTTCATTAGTAAAGGGTAATTGAGCAAAAACAACATGATAAAGTGTTGCATCAATGGACGTAATTCAAATTTTCGTAAAAATGAAGAAGGATTGTCATTTTTCAGGTTAGTTGTAATTTTTTCCATAATTGTATATTTTTTCGTCTGAATTGCGTTTCGTGTTCTTGTTATAGGTTCTAAATCGTGTTTCCCGCTATTATCTAGAATTTCCAATGACTTATCATGTAAATTGAAACAAGTAAACATTTTGATTGTTTACATTTTTACATAGTGTTGCCCTTACGTGCTGTCATGTTTTGAAATTATCGATATAAATTTTAACAATAATATTAATGTAGTACTATGATCAAATAACGTTTTAGATACGTAAACTGTATATTTAATCAAACGATTGAGAGCCTTTCATTTAAGAAAAGAACTTGAAAATAGTGTAAATCATAAATTTTCTATAATAGTTTTTTCATCAAAAGATTTGATGATGTAAAGATTGTTTTTGATTGGTACTTAAGGATGCATAATATTTATTTTAGGTTGCCAAAAATGAAGGCCTTCAAAAATTGTGGATTGATAATATAGGCCAGGAAAACATAAAACCTGCAGTAGTAAGAAGAATATGCTCCTTGCATTTTGAAAAAGAATGTATAAATAGAACGCTGGATGTAGTTAGGCTTAAGGGTGATTTGGTTCATGTGTCTAAAATAAATTTTCTGACTAAATAATATTATTTCGTCACGAATAAATGATTTTAATCAGTATACATTATTGTTATTTTATTTATTTTTAATCCTTACTCTCTTGTTTACCTCCAGTATCCACCACTAATTACGCTACTGGTGGAAGTCATTACAACTTGCAGGTTATAAACACTATAAAATTGATATTTTGTGGCGTTACACAAATGGGATATAATGAGAAATAATGAGTATGGAAGTGGAAGTCTGAAGTGGCGCAGCCACCCCTATTGATCAAAATGTTGTATGTAAATTGGTTGTCATATGGTATGAACATGGGTTGCTGAAGATGGAGGAATACGTTAGGATAGTTAAATGATTAATGGATTGTGGGAACGGTGGTATGGTTAGAAAGGAGCTGCCCAATTCGATTCGATTACTGAGATAAATAAATAATAATCTTTATTATCAAAAAAAAGAGAGATGCTTCACAAACTTTAAATAAATCAAGATAAAGGTCAGTCTACTGCACGTTCATGGTGACTTGAACTGGTAACCGACCATTACCACGAAAGAAAGGTGTTGTCGATTCTTTATGGCGTGTTGGAAGTTAATAGCGAGCGCTAGTCCGTGCAGATATAGTTGAAAGAAAACTTGATGGTATCTCAGATCACAGTACTTCACGCTTCGCTTTACGAAGCGTGAAGGTACAGGACTTGCGCTCGCAACTAACTTCCCAGCCGCTATAAAGTCTATATATATATATATATATATATATATATATATATATATATATATATATATATATATATGATATAATTCACGCAACCTGGACGCATCCATTGGGGCTGATTCGATGGGGTGCAGGACAAAACCACTGGGAAAACTTAGGGGAGACATCTGCCTGGTAGTGGGACAGCATGGGCTGGACAAAAAAATCATACGAAGCCTAATAAATTGCCTAAGTATAGTGGTGGTTTCGTTAATCTCTGCAGAGAAGAAAACAAAATGCATGCGTCGACCCAGGGACGCACGGATGGAGTGTTTATGTGCAGATTACCGTCGTTACGAAAAAACGTTAGCTCGTTGCACGAACTCAGTGTAATATTCTAGCGCACGTTGTATACGTGTTCTGAAAAAAAAGTAAGCTTAAAGCTCCAATCAAGGGCTCTTTCCTTGGTCTCTTCGCTCACTTTTGACTGTTGCTTCACCATATCTTAAAGCAATTACAGTTTCAAAACTTTCCTATTCTGAGTTGAACGTAAGATTTATTTATTTATCATCTCAATACAACTATTATTACAGGATTAACCCAATGCAATAATGTAGTGATCTAATATTTGTTTATTTAATAAATACCTATGAGATGGACAATACGTCATAATATATTATTATTATATATATTATTTATATAGCATCGATACTGAAAATATCGACAAAAACAACGCTATTTCTTGTGGGTGGAGACGTCGCCATATTTGAGAAAGACTTGACTTCAGATCACCATGCCATATCCCCTAATTTTCTTATATCAATGGTGATTATTTATGTCGCACCCAATTTTATCGGAAGTTTGTAATAGAAGTTTTAAGTTTTTGTTTTACTTAGACAGCTTATTACTTGGTCTATTTTCATCATCATCTGTCCGCTGGATTAATTTTTCGTTAAAATCTTCGCAATTCGACGTACTAGCGTACTGTATTTTTTTTAAGAATAATAAACATTTCGGCTAAGGCTGTATGTTTGCTGACTTATGCCTGCCTTAATTGGGGAGTCGTATCGTAAATCTATGGTAAAGTCCTACAAATACAAATTGTATTGAAAGAAAATATAACACACTTGAAACTACAAACCTCATAGTTTGTTTATTGCAAATTTCTATTACATACTTGTAGCAAAACAGAATAAGTATGTTTAATTTTTGAAGTGTTTTCCGCAGTTCTGCTTATTAAAAAATATTGGTAAATAGTAAAATGGCTACCGTTTTTGATAGCCCTTTCATCCGACAACGTCTACATCGCTTACGGCATCGTGATTTTGACTTAGACGAAGATCAAAGATTTGGCCGATGTGATTGTACAAGCTATTCCTATTTCGTGCTGTCGATGGTTCTATTTTCTGTTGGTACTGTTATAACAGTACTAGCCTTAGGAGACACAGATGGCTATATATTAAGCAACTTAGGACATATGTGGCTAGTTGGGCCTATATTTATTTGTTCTGGAATGATGGTTGCTGTTAAAAGTATGTTGTATTTACGTAGGAAGAGTGTTATACAAATGCTACTCCACCAGCGTGCAATTATAAGGGTAAGTCATTCCACTTCTCTTAATTTTTTTAAATTTACGTGGTAGAGCCATGCTGCAGCTATATTAGTAGTATAGTTGTAGCACGAACGGGTCGGCTCGACCGGGGAAGGACCATGCTCTCACAGAATACCCGCATAAAATAGCAGCTTAACACTGCTGTGTTTTGTATGGTGAGTGTAGAGAACCGAAGGCATCTTAGCCCTCACGGGTGACAACGCATCTGCATTTTGATTTACAAACGAGATATAGAATAGATGTAAATGTATATGGGCCACAGCAACCACTTATCATCAGATGGACTGTGTGCTCGTTTGTCACCCTATCCTATAAAAAAATACATAAAATTTACATTAGTATTTAAGTAAATAGCTTTCATAAAATCACAAGATTTAATTCCATAAGAACTGTTTATGACCTTACTTGAATTACTATCAAAAAGAAATGTATCTCAACAGTAATCCATGTTTAAATAGCCTTCACCTAATAACCACATTCGTTATCTATTTATACAAATTTGAATTACAAGGTGTTTAAAATTTATATGCCATTATATTTTAGGTATTTTTGATAGTCAAAAATATATTCTTATAGATATAAGTGTATCACTCATAATATTTATTTGTTATTGATGTTTCTGTAATATCTGTTGCCCTTAATGTCAGTAACAGCCGTTTTAGCCAAGTTGACTTTATATAATTGTTAATATCAATAGAAAACTATAAAAATTAATGGGAATGACTTTATTGTTTAGCAGTCTGACTGTCACATAACATTATTGATTTCATTCATTAGCATTAACAATAATTGTAGAAAGTCAACATGGGGAGCGACCTCAGCATGCAGATATTTAGCCCTGTAAGTGGCAAACTTCAAACATACCAGCAGCATGTGTGCTGCCATTTCTTCTTCCTTAATACAAGCCCTGCATATGGGACTGTCTGTAGCACCTATCTTAAACAAGTACTTGTTAAAAGAAACATTTCTTGTAATACATAAGAAAATTCTAGTGTGGAGGTAACATTTTTTAAAATGACAAATGAGGAATGAGAAATCTAGTGGGAGGTCACACTACACTTAGCTTACCGGTACAAGATTACTACTAGAGAACTATAGAGAAGTTATTTTTGTGAACATCAGCAATTATTGGCCCACACTGCTATGACATGACAGTACCCAAGTTTACATACATAAGCATGATCCATGATGCTCAAGTCTAAGGGTGAAAATCAAGAGATGTTTTAAAATGGCGTAGGGAAGTGACGACCCCACCACCTGCTGACGTAACAGTTAAGTGACAAAACTGCTACATCAGGGCAGTCAGTCAGCACCTTGCCAAGAGGTGTGTGCACCATGCCTCGGCAGAATTGAGGGTGCAAAGGTCCTTCTGTGCTTATGGCCGCACCATGAAACGGTGCTGGGCTTGGGCGTCTCCCGTTAATTGATGCCCATTCAATGGATGATGGATAATGAAAGAGTGTGCAAAGGGCTGCTGCCTGGAGGTCGACAGGGCGTGAGCTGGCGCTGGACGCGACAGCATGCGGGTCAAGAGCCAAGCGCGGTGGGTTGTAAGACCACCTAGTAGCCGCCCGCATCCATCATCTCCACCAGAGGGCTTGGTGTTGGCTGGGTCTTCTCGGACCCAGCAAGCGGCACCCGCCGCTGGTGGAACATGTCGCATGCGTTGGACAAAAATAATGAATGATGATGCTCAAGTCCAAGGGTGAATGAAAATCAAGAGATGTTTTAATTATTTATAAGTTATTGTTATAGTGTATTGTAGAATTAAAGAAGAAAATTTATTTGCAGGATATGGCAGCTGTACAAGCAGAACAGGCATTTGGTGGTCAGGTACCTAGAACTGCTTCTAGTGCAACTTTACCTCCTTCCTATGATGCTTTAATAACAAATGCTGCATCAAGTAAGCCCCAAGCATCTAGTTCTGAACCACCCCCACCCACATATGACGAAGCTATGTACCTTATTGGTGATGAAAAATTTAGAATGGAAATTAAAATAGATAACAGTGCAAAACAAGAGACCAGTAACCAAACCTCAAGTTCCAATTCTGAAAACATCAAACCTTAAATGGGAAACCTATTTTTTTGTTATTTATATATATATATAGTTGTGTAAGTAATACTTAATTCTTCCTTTGTACTTATAAATTACTTATAGTCTGCTATGTCTTAATTCATAGTATTCTCAGATGTGCCTAAATATTGACTTATTGGCAATATTGTTATTAAGATGCCTTTAAAAATTAGATTTAAGGAAAAAGTTTAAGATGAACTGTAAATTTTAGATTTACTCGTTTTTAGATTTCCAGAGGCAAGATTTTTTACAGATTTTATTTAAATCCTATATGTTCCATCAAAAGCAAGAACATAATTAGTATTTAACATTTTATTTTTATATTTTTATTATTAAAAAATAACTGGATTATGAAGAAAAATTTAAATTAATTGTGCTTGCCTTTGGTATTGTAGGGATAATATACTATTCTGATTTATTGTCAAAGATAAATAAAAGTGCCTAATCCTTTATGCTCAAAAGATATTATATTTGAGAGGAAATAAAATTGGAAACAAAATGAAAAATTGTGATTGTTTATATGAAGTAGGCAATTTATTAATTCATGACAGTCTATCAAAAGTCTATTGCTGAACATAGGCTTGCTTCAATAGGGAGCACTTTATCAAAGTTGCCACACTTGAGAGGTGGGTTGGGCAAGTGGGTTTTTAATCATGTTTGATTGTTATCAGAACAATACTACAACCCATCTTCTGTTCCTTTCTGTCGCCTCTTACAACACCCTTAGGATTGATAAAGGGGAAGTGGTTATCTTATGTTGCCACTATACAGCGCAATAGAAGTAGACAATGTTTTTGGTTAAAAAATGCTTACCACTGGAATATATTATGTTCACAAAATACACTATATACAAATTTGCATAATTGTATCTACTTGTCTAATATTTCTGTACTTGATTTCTAAGTTACTATTTTAGTTAACCAAGGAATCTGATCAACATTCGTTTTCTTTATTTGTAAAAAAAAAAAATGTTACCCCGACTAGGATTTTCTCCTATATCATAGAGGCAGTTTACAAACACAAATTGCACAAGGACAAACATCCAAACCCGGAACAATTATTTGTAGGCCATACAAATACTTGTTCTGCGGGAATTATTATTCCAGTACAAATAAAGCCGAGACTTTATAAGAATACAATAATAGAGAATTTGTATTCTGTTTGACTTACTTTCAGAGGGGGTTAGAAGTTATCAATTTCTCTATACACTGGTTTTATTTTATTTTTTTGTCGAAAGAGATGTGATATAGAGATATGATAAACATCAGTCCTGTATAAATTTCAACCAGATTGTAAATGTTTTATATTTTAAAAAGCTGTTTATATAATTCTTTTAGTACCAGCTGGAACAAATACAGACTTTAAATAAATAATATATTTTTTTCATTGCTGGGAATAGGATGAATAAATAAAAGAGAGCATAAAATATGCATAAGAAAATAATTTTTGTCGCAAATATTTTTTACATGTTTAACTTTTTGTAAGAGTTTGCAATAGGCATATGAAAATTTAAAGGAACTTAATTATTGAGGTTAGGGAAAGGTTAGTTAGGTTACATAATATTGTTGTATGGGTGATTACGTTAGTACTATTAATTCTTCATCTGATATTCTTGATCATTCTAGTTTTAAAAGACCAATGATTGTTATGGGAGAATTAAAAAAACACACTACATCAGCCTTATCAGAAGGTAATATCAAATTCTATTGTCTTAGCAAATAAAGCCATATATTATGTGACTAGGTTTTTATAAGGTGATAATGATCCAATGTCTGTATTACAGTTAAAATAGAGAGGTTTGGGTCATTAGGTACTTGTACTTAATATTCACATAATATATTATATCTTTGTAATACACTAGCGAGCCACCTTGGCTTTGCACTGGTGATTTCTGGATCTCGACAACAATGCCACATACCAAGTCCTATTGTCAATCTGAACCATCCAGATTTATCAAAATTGATCAGCCATTTTCAACTTTTTGTGAGACTATTGATCTTTATATAAATATAGATTAATTATATATAAATATATTTATGTACATATTCTAAATAACAAAATGATACAATGCAGAATAGTATACCTATAGATTTATAGGAATATTATTTTAAAAAATATCAAGTGCTTTTGCATTTCATTTAAAACTTATATATTACATTAATGTAATTAACTATTTAATTATAATCTTTTAACTTAAAAAATTATGCTTTATATATTAAGGCATTTTGGCCTCAACCTCGAATTGATAAGTGGTCTGATATTGCACATGTTGTGAAGACTGAAGCATTTACAATTGTTGGCAATTAATAAAAAGAACAATTATATTTTATAGAATATTTGTAATATTGATCTGATAAAATGTTACTTCAGCAAGAAGATTACATTTTTTATTTATCCAAGTATTGTAATAAAACTGGATAAACAATTTGCTTTCTTTATATATATATATATATATATATATATATATATATATATATATATATATATATATATATATATATATAATTTTTTTTTTTTCATTTTGATGTCAAAATTAATAACAAATTACTAGAAATTTATAAATTTATGAGGCTGTCTCTTAATATATTTGCACATTACAACATTATATAATGTAGGGTTAAAAAAAGAGAAATGAAATTCAGTGATACAAGCATTGATTTTATTTTAATTGTGAAAATTAATTTCCATCAAGATCTTGAAAGTCACCAAATTTGTTTGAATTACTGCATTGCATTTATCTAGTCATATTGTGAAGAGTTTCCTGTCTCCCTAACTCTTAAATTACATATAATTTGTTTGATTTTTAAATGTGTTTTATTACAAATACATGTTTACATCATTTTTAACTAATTCTGTAAGTGTAAGAACATTATCTGAGGTTGTAGTTTTTGGTCTTACAATCTGTTTGGATTGTAACCCTATTTTGGTACTTATCTATTTCTGCCACCAAGCAGCACTACAATCATTGTTTGTGTTCTTTTTCACAGAGCTATATATATTGTATATGTATAATTGGAGGCAATGTGACATTTCACCTTAGTTCACAGGGGTAACAATGCGTCTACCATCTTTGTAAGTTTTCTGCTTGTATCAAGCCACTTAACATATCAGGTGGACAGTTAGCTTACTTGCCATATTAATACAATAAAAATTATGTTAACCTCCCAAAATATTTTGCTCTATAGCAATTGTCTCTCAACTGAGGCCATTGAACTATAAAAATATCAGCAAAGTACTGAAGAATCTTTCCTGATAATGATAATGTTCTCACTCTACACAAACTTTCTATGTATATAATTCTACTATCCAATAGAAATAAACATCTTAATAAAAATGCAACAGCACATACTGGAATACAAGTACCTGGGCCATTACATAAAATAACATTAGGCGCGAATTTGTATACAATTGGTATAGTACTCAATGTTGCATAAATTGTAGTAAAAATCGATGAAGAATATGTTTGCTTAACATTTCTACTTCTAGGTATTCTGCATAATGTATAACTTGTAGACCCATTTTCCATATTATGTATTTTAACTTCACTGCTGGTATCACTATCAGCCAAAATATACAAACGGGGCCCGAACTTTCTAGTATTCAAATTAGACATAAGCCTTAGTATTTCACTTGTATGACCACCCGATCCAATACAAATTATAGTTTTAAACGATGATGCTTGTATTGATAAGGCACATTCGGACGTCACTACCTTAACTAAAAGATATAAAAACCTCAGAAGAAATGCTATTAGTATAATAATAAATATGGCATATATACCCATGATATAAAAGTTCAATCATTAACTTCAAACTTTTTCTCTTTATCAAAGAGAATATAATCACTATTCACTACTACGTTTAAGAGGCGGGACTTCCATAGTAAAAATAAATGCATGAACTTACGCCAAGTTACTCTACCAACATCAAGATATGACATTTAGTTTTGAGAAACAGTGCCGACAACATTGACGAATTACAATAGTGCTGTAATGTTTATCCTCGAATAATTTTATCGATATATTGTTTATCGATTTTTTTACATAAGAAAAGTTAGATCTAAGGGTAAAAATATTGGGTTTTTAATACTGATTGGATTAAATTGCTTTTATGTTTAACAAATACTATGTACAAATCGCTAGGCTTCTTCACAGAGGCACCTATGTACATACTATTCGCAGAGATCGTTTACTAATTGTCGCTTCCAAAATAAGTGCTCATTATAGCTAATGTTTGTAGATGAATAAAATAATGACTTAGTTATATAATGTAATTCTTGCCAAAATGTGACTTTAGAGGGATATTATCTTTTGTTACATGTAAATGAAACCTAATTAACATACACATAATTGTGGAAGTTTAAATTAAGTCCACTGAAGACAGAGGCGGCCTTACCCATTGCGAGGCCCCGGGCGGCAGGTCTTTGTGAGGCCTATTGTCCTTCGTGAGTATGTGATGCGAAAGTAGGTCTGGTTGTTTGGTTTAGGTATTTGTCATGTTTGAGGAGAAATATTAAGGTTATATAAATAATTAAAATTTGAGTTTTAAAATATTTTACATTGAAAAATTTACAAAATTAACCTAAATACAGAGATGATAAATTTTAAAATTGATGTTTGCGGCTTTTCCTAATACTAAAATCTTTAATTAAAGCACAATAATCTAACGAATGAGCTACGTCATTTTCGATTGAAAGAATAGCAAGGGCTGAAAGCCGATCTTGTGTCATCGAATTCTTCAAATATGTTTTAATAATTTTAAGTCTCGAGAAACTCCTTTCAGCAGACGCAACTGTAACAGGTGTGGTAGCAATAATTCTCAAGACTATTTCGATAGTGGGGTAAACTTCAATTAGTTTTTTTTCTATTATGTGTTTCAGCACCGAGATAATATCGTCGTTTCCGTCATACACATGGATGAACATATAGAGTTCTTCGTACAATTCATGTCCATCAATATCACATGAGTCTCCTACTGTCATAGATATTTGCAAGTCGCTGCATTGCTTCAAAATTTCATTATCACTTATTTCCTTCAATCTTTTTATATTATACATGAAACCAAATACGCTTTCATGATGTTTAAGAGCCTCAAACCTAGGATGGCAGCTTGCGCGCACATTGTCGACAATGATATAAAAATAGTTTATTTTGAAAATATCTTGCGCATTCAATTCGTGAGCTTCATCTTCCCCTTCATAATCAAAATGCCTTTTTTTACGTCTTCTTCTGACTTCTTTGAACTGTCTGTAAATATCATTTTCCTCGGATATTTCTCTCGCTGTTACAAGGGATGACTGAAAACCATTTTCACGATAATTATCGAGCCAATTTGTGAATGCGTCTAGGTGTTGAATAAAAACATCTAAGTGCATGTGTTCGTTTTGCCACATTTTACTTATAACATTTATCTTTGTTAGAATATCATACCATATGACTAGTGAAACTACAAATTCGTAGGTAGTTATTTCCTTTTCTATAGAATGGCATTCATTGACCAACTGAATATCTGTTGTATTTTCTGCTAAATCCTCTAAAGCATCACATATATCGCTTAGTTGGTATTTAACGGCCTTCACCGATGCTACCCTGCACTCCCACCTAGTTTCAGAAAGTGGTTTTAGCGATAACGATTTTACATGAGCATTTAAAATAGCCCACCTCTGCCTTGAGCCGGCAAACAGAGTGCACAACCTTTGTAGCAATCCAAAAAAAGATTTCGCTTGGACACAAGACGATGCTGCATCTCCTAGGATGATATTCCAGCTATGACTCCCGCCAGGTGAAAAATAAGCAAGTGGATTAATTTCAAGAATACGTTTTTGTACACCACTTTTTTCACCACGCATATTGGCACCATTATCATATCCTTGGCCTCTGCAGTTTAGCAATGATATACCTAACTGTTGTAATTCTGTGATTATGTAATTAGTCAAACTTTCAGCTGTGGTTTTTTCGACAGCTAAGAAACCAATAAAATGTTCTTCAATTTCAGCTGTATTTGTATTAAAACATCTTATAATAATTGAAAGTTGATCAACACGATAAACGACGCGAGTGCAATCAAGAATAATCAAGTAATATTTATTATTTATTATTTTTTCAATAATTTGGGTCTTCACGTGACTTGCCATTAATTGTATAAGCTCATTTTGAGTATTTTTTCCTATATAATGGTCATTAATCGTCTTATCCTTTACTTGTTTTAGGTGAAGTCTCATCACGGAATCAATCTATAAAGTTGCCGCTTGTCTCACTTGAATCTGAGTCAGATGTTAATTTCTCTCTATGACCCCTGAATGACAAATTGTGAGATGCTAAAAAATTTACAATTGCGAGCAATCGCTCTAAAATATCTCTCCAACGTTGCCTTTCTTGTTCAATTTGTGACTGGGTCAAGAAGTCAATAGTAGAACAGCTTTTTAAACCATTCTCTAAATTAATCCATTTCAACATACAATTTTTGTGCTGTCGACTACATTCCTGAGACTTTAGGTAATCACCCAAGTGTTTCCAATTCCACACTCCACACTCCTTCAATTGATCTAATCTTTGTATTTTCTAGCCCGAATATTCGACACGGAAAGCAGTAAACGGCATCCTTTGTTTGTGAATAAATCATCCAGCGCCTGTCAAGCTTTTCACCGATAGCTAATATTTTATTATAATAATATTCGCTGAATCGCCGTCCATTAACCTTTACGGGAAATAAATCAACTTTAACCCGGATTGGACCTTTTAATACAATCTCAGTTTGATCTACATCAGTAATTGTTTTAGGCCACAAACCGGGGTCATTTTGAGGATTCAGATTTTCCATTTCAGCAATCATGGATGTAGACATAGACTCAGGCTCAGATTCGTGTTCTTGATGGAATAGCGTTGACGGTGGCACCGGTGACCTAAGAGACAATGATGTAGTTAATTCATCATCATCCTCACTGTTTTTACTTATTGTCGGCGGCGGCACCCATGATGATGTGGAAAGAATGTTATCAGCTGGATCAGGATTAGAGTCACTTTCAGTCAATAAATGTTTTGTAGAGGTTTCTTGATCATCTCTTTTTATATATTTATATAAATATCCACGTAGATTTTCTTTTACCTGCTTTCTTTTGACAGCTCGTTTCCTTTTTGAACTACCTGACTCAAATTTTCTACCGACATCACGATCACGCGAACTCATTTCGTAAACCTTGTTTAGTTTCGCACGAACAGTCAGAAATAATTTTTAAGTATCACACAGTTTTTTTACACTTTTTCAACTTACTCAATACTTCAAATACATATATAATTTAGACTTTTCCAGCTCACTCAATAATTTAAATACTATAAGCAAAGATGTTTTATAGGTCCAGATACCGTGTTGCTAACACACCGCAACGTTCATAGTGAAGACAGTTTTTGATTCATGTGTGCGTAAGTACCACGTGACGCGCATATCTTACGCACCATGGCTGCATTAATGTGCGTAACTTCGGTAATAACAGTGCGAATCGATTACCCAAAAAATGTGGGAGATTTTATATTTCATTCATATTGACGTACCTATTGATTCTAAGAGTATAAAATGTGTGTGCGTGGCGTGTGCATTTGTGTGCGTGTGTGTATGGGGATATGGTTGCTTATGTGTGTTTTATGTAGGTACGAACATCGCACTAAAATATTGAAGATATGTAATAAAATCTATAATTAATGTAACAGTTAAAAGAAATAATAAAGCACAGTAGATATTTATGTATGTAACATATATTTATAGTCTATTATTACTAAATATATACAGAGTACTACAATTTTGTACTGTAGAACACAAAATATTGCCGCTTTTTACGAAGACATTAATTATTTTTCAATCCTAAGTAAAATGACGAAAAAAAGTAAGTTTGGTTAAGCGTAAAGTTCGGCCAAGAGAAAGCAAAATGTTTAATTTTTTCAAATTGCTCCGTTCCGCTGCTGCGTGAAGAAAGGACAAAAACAAATAAACAAAAAATAACACTTTCACATTTATAATATTATATTAGTATGGATTGTCAAGAATGATAGATAAACTTTTAAAACTGGTTTACAATCGGCTTTTTGAGGGTGGAACTATACACTCGCGCTCTCTTTCTCGCTCTAGTAAATAACGGTTCTGATTGACAAAAAAGGAAAGGAAAGGAAGGAACGTTGGGTAAAATCTGTAAAGTTAGACTGTTTAAAACCCCTATACAGATAATATTTGCGGTTGATCATGATGTTAAAAAATGGTAAAAACATTTCATAGACTACGCAACACTCGAATATTTTTGCGCAGTATTATTAGTTGTATTGACATTTAGCTTTCGTATTCTTTAACAAAGAAATACACCATAAAATTGTATAGTTACTTATGAAATGTGATGTTCTTATCCTTATCTTTTTTCCAAGAGTAATTTTCAAATGATTTCACAGCACAAACAGTCATTTTGCGAAATTAAAAACACTGGTGCGTGACGTATGTTCACAGCGAACGTCGCTGGCGTAATGGCGGAACGATCGAACGAATACGCCAATATTGGCGCCTTTGAAATGGAAGCATTTTAGGCGCGCGTACACGGTATCTGGACTTATAAAACATCTTTGACTATAAGAACGTAATATTGAACAAAATTTAAAGATATGTACGGTACAGTAACGATTCTATAACTATTTTGTTTGTATACTGCAAGCAAACTAATTCCAAGGTGATAGGAGTTGACGAACGAAATGAAACACGGGGATTCCCCGAGCGATAGATGAACAGAACATTATGTCCCGACTCCCGAGCTGACCCGAGTGCTATGCGATTCAAAAACCGATCTTCAAATGTTTCGAGGCGCGATATTCAAGTACTACATAATTAATTTTTCAATTATGTTTTGAATGAATTAATTAGTTAACAAACTTTATTTTAATTTACCGTTATGTTAAAACCTTAATGAGGAATTAAGGATCAAAATCAAAAGTTTTTAATAAAAAAATATAGTTAACAAATTTATATTTTTTTAAATTTCCTTGGGTTGTTGCGCGAGGCCCCTGCAAGAGCGAGGCCCCGGGCGATTGCCCTGTTCGCCACCCCCTAAGGCCGCCACTGACTGAAGAAATAACAGTTCGTTTTAGTTGAGATCAAGGATAAGACATATTTGTGACAAACATTGCATATATGTTTGTCACAAATATGTCTTAAGATGTGAATCTTTTCAATTGGTGCATGTGCCAGCTATTTCACCCATTGCTTGTATCTGAAAAAATAATATAAATAAAATCACACTATTTTTGAACAAATAGAATGTTAGCAGTCAGAATTGACTGTGTAGTTTCTAAGTATAGTTCGTTTCGGATTGCCAAAACATCGAACTATCAGATTAAGGAAATAGTGTGATTGTATTTGTACATACAATCGTACACTATAAAAACCTATCCTACATAGATGGCTAGTCCAAAAATATACTCGCGTTGAATATCATATTACTATTAAAGTTGAAATCACCACATACTTTTCATCATCTAAGGCAAAGACATTTAAGTAGTAGTAGTAATAGACCGGACATCAGCAGCAAAATTGTCGTCTGTGACTTATGTCCTATAGGATATATCTCCGTTAGTTTTAGTGACATCGTCATAAAGTTAAGACGCATTCTTTTCATATCTTTAAAAAATATTTTTATAGAAAATTTGCCCGGTAGTGCATTAAGATATTGTAAGTCACGATATGGAGCAAAAAATGAAGGTGATTTTGGTTTGTTATCGTAAATATAACGTATATTTACCGAATAATCTTTAAATTTTATTATTTCTCGTAGATAGTTCTAGAAAATTTATTTTTATTGTACTAAGCGCCATCTGTTATCCTGTAGCGTCACTATTTATTTAAAGTTAGTGATTGACGACGTTTATCGATTGGGGTTATCGATAAAAATAATATACATGATGCCGATTTAATCATTTACAATATTTAAGGAGGTAAAACAGTCAAAGATACTGTACCCATACCAACAAAAATGAGTAGCAAATACCAACTATGCTAAGTAGCCTACTTTATGTGGAAGGGTGGAAAAATTTTTTTAGGCATGATGATGAAATTTTCTGTGTTGCTTATGAAGATGCTGAGGATACTTGCTGTGTTGATGTTTAGCAATACAACAAGTCTTCTTTTTTACATACCGGGCTTCATTGTCTGGTGGTATTCAAGGACAAAACCATTATAGATCCTGGCTCACAGTGATAGGAGAGTGCTATAGGTTTGTGACATTAAAAAAAATGTACTGTTAAAGATATTAGATTCAAGAAGTTGTAGGTTAAGCCTGAGTTAGGAAATAAGGTAAAAAATAGGTAAGGTAATATAACAATTTGTATTGATGTGGGTACTGGCTTTTAAGTAGTGCAGCTGATGAAATTGACAAAATAATATAAAAGGAGAAGAAGACGTCTCCATACATTCATGGGCCCAAGTGTTAACAAGATGAAAGTAGTTAGTAAGTAGTAAATTAACAGTGGTAGAGCCACGCGGCAGCTTTTGCTGTCGCACGCATGGGCCGGCTCGAACCGGGGTGGTACCACGACCTCACAGAATACCAGCGTGAAGTAGAGGTTAACCTCTGCGTTTCGCTTGGTGAGTGCAGGTGGCCGGAGGCCCTTTTTACTGGAAATGAGGCATTCCATCCTAGTCCTCACGGGTGAAAACGCATCTGCATTTTGATTTGTAATAGAGGATAGATGTAGATGTCTATGGGCCGCAGCAACCACTTACCATCAGGTGGACTGTGTGCTCGTTTGTCACCCTTATCCTATAAAAAAAAAAAAACCATTTGAAAGCGTATATATAAACAATTAATAGCTGAAAAGATTTGTCAATCTAGAAGCTGAGTTATTGTAGAATAAGTAAAATAGAGATTATCTATTACCTACACTGTAACAGGTGATTTTTCACTGTTATTAGATTGTAACAGGTTATTTTTCACTATAATTACTTAAAGATATAAAAGCACGATCCGTATTAAATAGAGGCATAAAAAGTTAAAGTGATTTTAATTCGTGTAATGGAAGTCATGATATATAGATTTATACAATGAAACAATCATTTTACTCCCTATTATTATATTTTAAAGCATTTCAAGCTTAGTAACCTTCAACAACATTATCGATACTTTGGTATCGAAATGGTAACATTCCTAAAACGATCTTATATTTTAATCTTTCATATGTCACCTTTGTAGAACGCCCCATAGAGTATGGTAATATTTAGAAAGGACCCTCAGAACCTAAGAGTATATATATGATAACTACGTTTAGTCAGAACCATAGTTAAGAGTGCTCAGAACAATTATTTTTTATTTATATGAATTATAAAACTAATATTTTATTAGAATTAGTTTCGTTACTAAATTACGCTTCTCTAAATTAACAGAATTTACTTCAAATGACGAGTTTCCGTCGTTACCTACGCGTCGCATTTACGTCACATACTTAAGTGTTATTTCCTTCGCCGCGTGAGTGTTAGAGGCAACTACAAATTTATAAAAAATTAAGTGGGTACAATAGAAATTTTTGTTAGTTTTTATATAAAAGGTAAGTAATAACACTGTCTTTAAAAGTTAATTCCTTATATTTTGCTTCGTAACAATTTTATATACTTTATAAAATTTCTATTTCAAATACTGTGTCGTTCACGTATTTAATAGCCAGAATTAACTGAAAATTAAATACAAGGTGTGGATGATCACTATAAATCTTGTGTAATTAACACAAATTTTCATATTCCACAAAGTATTAAAATTACGTTTTATGTTATAATTTCGATATATAATGAACATTATGGCGAAGTTTTTTTCAACAATAATTAAAAATTTTGTTCAACCAACTTCAATATAAATTATTAAGAATAACAATATTAGTCAGACCTTGATCAAATTTATATGGAACTACATGTGAAGCACCAACTTTCAAATAAAAAATAATCATCGAAATCAGTTCACCCAGAAGGAAGTTATGAGGTAACACACATAAAAAAAAACATAGAGTTGACTTGAGTACCTCCTCCTGTTTGAAGTCAGTAGAAAAACGGCGTTGGTCAAAGATATAATAAAGTATATCATCATTACAGCCCTTCACAAGTCCACTGCTGAACATAGGCCTCCCGCAAGGAATGCCACAAAGCACGGTCCTGAGCCACCTGCATCCATCGACTTCCTGCATGTCTTACCAGGTCGTCACTCCATCTCGGGGGGTGGGGGGGTAAGTAACCTATGATTAAATTTTAAATTAAATTTTTTTAAGGCTCCTACTGAGTACAGTAAAAGCTCCTTATTCGCGCTTCCTTCATTCGCGTTTTCACTATTCGCGGATTAAAAAAATGCGACCCAATTCCTATATTCGCGGCTAAAGATTTCTTTATTCGCGGATCTAATCGGTACATACATATTAATAAAAATGATTCCAATAGATATCCAACCCAATATCTTTTGTAAACGCGTCGTCAAATGGACTAATAAAAAAGTAAATTATGTAGATCTTATTTCAACTAAGCATATCGTAAACATAAAAGAGTTATTGGAAGAATTAAGCCATTGAAATCATGCTGGAAAAACTGTGGCCTGCTCTGACTGCGGAAAATGACGATGAATCTGTACAAGTTCAAACTTTGACTGCAAACACAGCCGAAATTGCGAATGGAATAGGACGATATGAGTTTGAACAAATAGAATCAAGTGACATTCAGGAGTTGCTTTAATCGCAAGATGAAGATTTGACTGAAAACGACGTGGAGGAAATGTTAAACTCACAGCCCATTGAAGAAGAGACTTCAACAAGCACTAGAAACGTGACATTTAATTTGAAAAATCTTAGGGAATGTTTAAGAATGGGAAATGAGCTTTGTGATTTCTGTATAAAAATTTATCCGTCTATGGAACGAAGTCTTATTTTTTTTAAGACGAAAATTGGTAATGCCACTGCTGAATATCAGTCTGAATTGAAGGACCTTTTAAAACTGCCAAGCAAGAAAAAATTACAAAATTATTTAAACCATTGCTTAAGCCTGAAGATAATAATTAATCAATATGGTCAAAAAATTGTATTAAATTGATTTTTTTTAAATATTTCTCTTTTATTTTATCACCTAGGAAGGTATCCCCTATAATTTCATATAAATTACCATTCCATATTCACGGTTTCTGTATTCGCGGCATATTTACGGAACATATACCCCGCGAATAATGAGCTTTTACTGTATATCAATATAATCTTTGTATATAAAAATTACGTGTCACATTGTTTGTCCGCGATGACCTCCTAAACTACTTAACTGATTTCAATGAAATTTTGCACACTGTGTGCAGTTTGGTCCAACTTGAGAGATATGATAGTTTTTATCCCGATAAGTGACCCTCAATATTTTTTATTACGAATTTAATAATTTTTATAGGACACAGGGTCATCGGAGAGGGCCGAACAACGTCTGCCTGGCCAGCTAGTAATATTATATATTTCTTTTCTTTATGAAAATTGAGTGTTTCTATATCCTTGTTTCTTTCTACATAGTATTTATTTGATTTTAACATTTGACGATTCGTGAGATTTGCTTTAGTTGTGGAAGTGACATAATATTTTCTTTTTTTATTTTCAGTGGAATTGTTTGGTTTTGTTATTTATTACTGTTCTAACCATTGAACTTGTTTACGCAACTTTTGTTTAATAAATTGTTTGATGATGTTTGATGACTTTTTTTACACATAAAAATATTGTTTCAAATAATAAAATTAACCCTTCCCTCTCCTTACAGTTTTCTTCCACTGCTGATCATGGGCCATGGAAATAAAGGGGAGCACAGAATTTTGCTGCCACAAATATCACTCACCTTTGCAACCCAGTCCTAAACATCGTACGGAGTATCCGCATTTCACCGAGATTAAATTTAGAAAAAATGTTCGCCTTTTTCCTCCAACATTTTTTCTTATCACTATTACAACAAACACCATTACATTCTAAAAAAAACCCACTGAACATAGGCCTCCACTATATTCCTCATAGAGGGTATACTTGTCATAGTTGCCACGTTCAGTTCCACGGTACACATACCTTGTTACTGTGTAACAAGGTACGTATACCGTGGAACTTAACAGTGGATCAGTCGCCTCTAACGAAACCCACGGAATGATATGAATATTCATACACCGCCACTACACAGCAATTGATAATTTCTCGAAACATTTCATTTATCGACAAATCGTCGTTACTCTAGCGCACACTTGACCTTCATACAAATAATTCGATATTTTAATTATTATTAATATTTTTTTTTATTTTTGGATAAGAACATAGTAATGACTCTAAGTTATATTTACCATCTTTAAAAAAATTGTCTTTGGCCTGACCTACTATACTCTTTTTCAGTGCCTAGAAGACTGCAATGAAGTGGACGATATGAATGACAAGCTCGTGGAAACTGTCCATGCGGTCGGAGCTAAGTTCTGCAAGACCCGCCGCAGAAGAACACAAAAACTCTCCGATCACACTCTTAATCTCATGGCTGTTAGACGGGAGATGAGGCTACATTCTTCAACAGATTTGACAGCATACAGGCAACTGAACAGACAGATCTCCAAATGCATGCGGCGGGACTTACGCAACTTCAATACAGCTCGTATTGAAGAAGCGATCGAGCGGAACCAAGGCTCCAAAGTCTTTGCCAGAGATCTGTCTGCCAGAAAGAGCCAACTGTCAAAGCTGAAGACCGAATGTGGCAGCATCGTTTCCGGGGCACCTGAGATTTTGAGTGAGATTGAGAGGTTCTATGGGCAGCTGTATACGTCATCGTTGGAGCCACACGCAAGTGTGAGTAACGATCCAAGAGCGAGTCTTATCCGACACTATTCCGAAGATATCCCGGACGTCAGTCTGAGCGAGATTAGAATGGCTCTCCAGCACCTTAAAAACGGCAAGGCCCCAGGCGAGGATGGAATTACAGCGGAGCTTCTGAAAGCGGGAGGAAGACCGGTACTTGAAGTCCTTCAGAAGCTCTTTAATTCCGTCCTCCATGGTGGCATAACACCGGAGGCGTGGAGCAGAAGTGCGGTGGTCTTGTTCTTCAAGAAAGGTGACAACGCTCTCTTGAAGAACTACAGACCGATTTCCCTTCTGAGCCGCGTCTACATGCTGTTTTCGAGAGTCATTACGAATCGTCTTGCGCGCAGACTTGACGACTTCCAGCCTCCCGAACAAGCCGGTTTCCGAAAGGGCTTTAGCACCATAGACCACATACATACCCTACGGCAAATTGTACAGAAGTCCGAAGAGTACAATTTGCCACTATGTCTGGCGTATGTGGACTATGAGAAAGCCTTTGATTCCGTCGAAATTTGGGCGGTGCTGCAGTCCCTTAAGCGGTGCCAAGTTGACTGTCGGTATATCGAAGTGCTGAAGTGTTTGTACAGTAGGGCTACGATGGCTATCCGAGTACAGAACCAGAGTACGAAACCCATCCAATTGCAGAGAGGTGTAAGAAAGGGTGATGTTATATCCCCGAAACTCTTCACCGCTGCATTGGAAGACGTTTTCAAGCTTCTGGACTGGAAAGGATGCGGTATTAACATCAATGGCGAATACATCACTCACCTTCGATTTGCCGACGATATAGTCCTTATGGCAGAATCGCTGGAGGACCTAAGCACTATGCTCAATGACCTCAATAGTGTCTCCCAACGGATAGGTCTTAAGATGAACATGGACAAAACAAAGATCATGTTTAATGTCCATGTCACACCTATGCCGGTAGTTGTTGGGAGCACTAAGCTCGAAGTTGTTGACGAGTATGTTTACCTGGGACAAATAGTCCGACTAGGTAAGTCCAACTTCGACCGAGAGGTCAATCGACGGATTCAACTCGGCTGGGCAGCGTTCGGGAAGCTACGACACATCTTCTCGTCAGACATACCTCAAAACCTTAAAACGAAATTGTACAACCAGTGCGTGTTGCCAGTGATGACTTACGGAACTGAGACGTGGTCCTTCACTGCTGGCCGTATGAGGAAGCTCAAGGTCGCTCAGCGAGCTATGGAGAGGGCTATGCTCGGAGTTTCTCTGCGTGATAAACTTAGGAATAAGGATATCCGCAGTAGAACCAGAGTAACCGACATAGCCCAACGGATTAGTAAGCTGAAGTGGCAGTGGGCCGGCCATATAGCTCGAAGAACCGACAACCGATGGGGAAGAAAGGTTCTCGAGTGGCAGCCTCGTACCGGTAGGCGAAGTGTAGGGCGTCCCCCCACGAGATGGAGTGACGACCTGGTAAGACATGCAGGAAGTCGATGGATGCAGGTGGCTCAGGACCGTGCTTTGTGGCATTCTTTGGGGGAGGCCTATGTTCAGCAGTGGACTTGTGAAGGGCTGTAATGATGATGATGATGATAATGATGACTATACTCTTAGGCTTGACCATAGTTCTGACTAAGTATGTCCAAAAAATGTCAAGTTCTGAGAGGTTAAGCGTCACCTACTGGGGAATAGCTAAAATGTTGTCTTAATAAATGATAGCGTAGTTTTGCTATTTTTAGCTAGAGGGCGTCACACACGCACGAGCTTAAAAATTTTGTATGTAAATTTTGCCAATGCCCGCTCTATAGTATATATATATTTTAAATCTCTTTGATCTAAGGGAAATATTGCTACGAATAGCCTTTTCTTGTTATCATTTTTTCCGCTTCTTGCACATTTTAATTGGAAAGTTTTATAATGCATATTTAATTTCTTAACAATTCTTTAAATGAACAACGGCTCCTATAGCAAAATTAAAAGCAATCTTAATTAATAAAATATATACAAATATAATTGTTTGATTTAACATTTGAACCTATTTCATTTGACAATGTCGTTAATAGACATATCACGAAAAGCAGAAAGAAGAGTAACCGTCATTAAAATTTGACCCCTGTAGTACATATATTTTTTACTATGGAAGTTGCACCAGCCTGCTCTTTATATCACCAAATATCACAGTCACAGGCTAAACCAAGAGTAAACCTCTCAGACCTTGACATTTTATTGGACAAAGTTAGTCACAACTAGTGATGGGTCAACTCGAGTTACTAACTCGAATTGTGCTTAACCGATTCGTTGCGGCACCAATTTTCGACAACTTTTAGCTGTGGCGGCGAACAAATATTTAAAGACGCGCCGGGCGTGTGAAGCGCCACACACAAAAATGACGCCTATTGTGCCATCCGCCATGTGTAAAAGTAATGTTCTTTTTATGCTTTTTTTTACTTGTTTAGACCTAATTAAGTTTATTTGACATCAAACATAAGTTACAAATGGAAGGATATTTGTTTTTAGTGGGTAAGTACGTGTTTTTTTTACGCGTTTTCTTTGAAATTGAGAGAAAGTGACTTTTTTTATGAAGAGATTACAAACCTTTTGTACTATTTTTTGTTGTTATAAAAAAATCATTTATAATAAGTAGGGACAGCTAAATCACCCTGGAAACCTTGGTTTTTATTAAATTAAATTTTCACCTAATAATAACATTTGTAAATATCAAACAATGAAGAACCTTAATTTGAAAAAAAAAGGTATATCATTCATATCAATGAATTGCGTTTTTGAAAAATTTATCCAGAACAAAATATTCATTATTTTGCAATTAGTTCATGCATGCGGCTTCGTTTCTGGATATTTTGAAAATTTGAAATTTTTAGGGGTTGACAACCTTTTTAACTTGTACATGGTACCGTTTTTACTTTATAGGTTTTTAAAACATGTTGTGGTAAAATACTCTAATAAGAAACAAATGAACAAATAATAGCACTCATTGCGATCGCTCACAAACTCAAGTTGTACACAAGTTTCTAGAAAAAAACTCTCCTGTTAAAAAAGAAACAATGCCTTTATCTCTTTTGCTTAAAATGGTTGAAGTGCCGACTTATTACTATAATTTGGCTGAATGGACCTACGAAGTACCATGTGCTCTTGTGATATGGTATAAGGTTTATTTTTGCTTGAAACAGTTCGGAACCGTTCATGCATAAAAAAAGTTCGCTAATAAATAGTCTTTTGTCAATCCGCCGCCGTATAGCGCCGGCGTTTTTTTCCTTTTGAAAACACTTGTTTTGCTATTCTTACTAATTAGACGTTTTCAGATCGACTTTACTTTTACATTTGTATAACATTAAATAATATTTAACATTTGTAAATATTAATGAATCATAAACCTTATTTTTTCCAAATTAAGGTTCTTGATTGTTTCATATTTATAAATATTATTATTAGATGAAAATTTAATTTAATAAAAACCAAGTTTTTCCAGGGTGATTTAGCTGTACCTACTTATATAAATGATTTTTTTATAAAACAATAAATAGTACAAAATGTTTGTAATCTCTGCATAAAAAGTCACTCTCAATTTCAAAGAAAACACGTAGAAAAACACGTAGTTACCCACTAAAACAAGTATCCTTCCGTTTGTAACTGATGTTTGATGTCAATTAAACTTAATTAGGTCTAAACAATTGAAAACAGCATAAAAAAGATAATTATTTTTACACATAGCTGATGGCACATTAGGCGTGTCATCAATGTGTGTGGTGTCATGAAATATTTGTTCGCCGCTATAGCTAAAAGTTGTTGAAAATCGGGGCCGCAACGAGTCGATTAACTCGAGTTGGATTTTCCTAACTTGAGTTTGGGATGCTGTACATGAACGGATCAAGTGAGCCAGCAAACTAGTAAGAGCCGCAATTCACTCGTTGTATACACGCTTTGTGTTTCAAAGAGTATTTAGCTACAACCAAAACAATTTGTTACTTAGAATTTTGTGATAGCTAAGTAATGTGACTTAATTTCTTTTATAATTTTGATTAATTATGACCGATATAGTTATGTAAGTCACAGACCTACTATTGTAGTACTAGAAAAGGGTGGTTAAGTTGTAAGAGACGTCATATTTTAAGTTAATGCGAATGTAACAGTTAACTTACAATAAACATAAATTTTCGACGTGGTAGAAACATGCTGCAGTTATATTAATAGTGTAGTTGTAGCATGAATGGGTCGGTTCGACCGGGAAAGGCCACGCTCTCACAGAATAGCAGCATAAAATAGCAGCTTAATGCTGCTATGTTTCGTATGGTGAGTGTAGAGAACCGGAGACCCTTTTTACTGCAAAAGAGGCATTTCATTTTAGTCCTCAAGGGTGACAACGCATCTGCATTTTGCTTCGTAAACGAGGATAAATGTATGGTGATAATGTATGTATATAATATGTATGTCTATGGGCCACAGCAACCACTTACCATCAGGTGGACTGTGTGCTCGTTTGTCACAAAAAAAAATTGAATTTGAAAAAAATATTTAAGAATATTTTAACTGTGATAATCAAACTATTAATAGCTTATGTACCTACAACATCTTAAAGCTAGACTCATATTGTTTCGTGAAGATTGCTATATAGCTAGTTTTATGTACTTTATATATGTTTTGTGTACTTACTAAAACTAAGATTAAAATCAAAAATACATAAGTACGTGATACATACTAAATGTACATTTTTATTTCAGTCCTACATAATTAGTTTGGTAATTATAGTTACTGTAGAAACCCATCAAATGGCTAGATAGAAAAACAAATTTATAAAAAAAACGAATTTGTAACAAATCATTTACTCTGTTTCGTACTGTCAACTCGGGTTACGTTACTCGAGTTGCGTGAATTTCAACTCGAATTAACTCGAGTCGTAATTTTTCCGAGTTGGCGCATCTATAGACAGTACTATGGTCAAGCCAAAGAGTATAGCAGGTCACGCCAAAGACAATTTTTCTTAATGATGGTAAATATAACTTAGAGTCATTACTATGTTTTTTTCCAAAAATAAAAAAATATCAACAATTAATATATCGAATTATTGTATGAAGGTAGAGGCGTAGTTCATTATGTTTGGTTAAATCAGTGACAGGAGTAACGGAGAAAATAGTACGGTGACGGCGCGAAGGAACAACGTTATTTTGGAACTTTTTCACCGTGATGTTATTTATCACTCATGTCTAGAGGCGACAGATGGAAATAAATCAGTAGATGGGCAGCAGCATCTTCCCAATAACGACTAAAAGTAAAAAACTGTGGTTGCCAACCCGCTTGCCAAGCGTGGCAACTATGACAAATATACCCTCTATGAAGCAAATAGTGGAGGCCTATGTTCATCGGGGGTTTTTATAGGCTTTAACGGCGTTTGTTGTAATAGTGATAATATATAAGAAAAAAATGTGGGAGGAAAAACAGACGAACATTTTTACTCAATTTAATCTCTGTGGAACGCGGTTGTTCGGCAGCATTGCAAATGTGGGTAATATTTGTGGCAGTAAAATTTTGTGCTCCCCTTTATTTTCATGGCCCATTTCCAGCAGCGGAAGGAAACTGTAAGGGGAGGGAAGGGGTAGTTTTATTATTTGAAAAAACATTTTTGTGTGTAAAAAAAGTCATCAAACATCAACATCAAACAATTTATTAAACAAAAGTTGCGTTAACAAGTTCAATGGTTAAAACAGTAATAAATAATAAAATTAAACAAGTTTACTGAAAAGAAAAAAAATTCAAATATTATATGTCACATCTACAACTAAGGAAAACCTGACGAATCACCATATGTTAAAATTCAATATCTATATGTTAAAATCAAAGAACTGTGAAGAAAGAAATAAGGACATAGAAACACTCGATTTTCATTAAGAATAATATAATTATAGCGACATACACAGTAGGAGCCTCTAAAAATTAATAATAATTAAATAATAATAATAATAATTAAAAGATGTCGAGGTAGACCGAGACTAACTTTCGAAGACCATGTGAGCAAACTGCTTGAAGAGGGGAGGGTCAAGAGTACTCGGATACCTAGACGTGCATGTATGAAGAAGATAATGAACCTGAAAGAAGCGAAAGAGGCATGTAAGGATCGTGACACTTGGCGATCTGTTCTCTCTGGCTACCCCGTCAGGGATTGTGCGTGAATATAAATAATAGACGTATACTTTATTACGCTATCTTTGACCAACGCCTTTTTTCTACCAACTTCAAACAGGAGGAGGTAATCAATTCGACTGTATGTTTTTTTATGTTTGCTATCACCTAACTTCTTTCTGGGTGAACCGAATTCGATTATGCTTTTTTGTTTGAAAGTTGGTGCTTCAATTGTAGTCCCATATAAATTTGATTAAGGTCTGACTAATAGTTTTTGAGTTATTCTTAATAATTTATATTGAAGTCGGTTGTACAAATTTTTTTATTTTAAATTATTGTTGAAACCAAATTTGCAAACATGTTCACTATATATCGAAATTAGAACATAAAACGTAATTCTTGCATATTGGACTATGAAAATTTATGTTCTTTACATGATTTACAGTCATAACTCACACTATATATTTAATTTTCAGTTAATTCTGACTATTGTAGCGCGCATATTTCTTCGATCTATTATTACTCGGACCGGCAGGTCCATTCGTGTGCCGAGTCGATATATCGATAACAGGGTTGCCAATGCCAATGTATGTAATTCCCCAAAAATCCGAATAAAATTCCCCAAATTTGAGGACAAAAATCTGCTGATTCCCCACAAATTCCCCTCAATATTATTTTAATCAATGAAACAAGTTTCAACTATTTAAATAATATTTATTTTTTAACCTTCTTTCATACGTTTGATGCAAGCATTTTGCTCGAAGTATTATTAAACTTGACACTGCCGCCCAATTTTTTTATTGCCTCTCTTGTTGCCATTAAAGATACTACAGTATCTGTATTTAGCCGATTGCGGTTTTCTGTTTTAAAAATATCGAAGCACAGTGAATTTTCTTTCGACCGATGAAAGTGTCAGTATGAGTAAAAAAGACGTAACAATTTTTTTGTTTGGAAACATGTTTAACAGTGGTAGAGCCACGCGGCAGCTTTTGTTGTCGCACGGATGTGTCGGCTCGAACCGGGGTGGTATCACGATCTCACAGAATACCGGCGTGAAGTAGAGGTTCACATCAGCGTTGCGCTTAGTAAGTGCAGGTGGCCGGAGGCCCAATTCCCCCCCCCCATCCATATGGTAGTGGAATTAAATAAAAGACTACCCCAGGAGGGTAGCAGCAACCCTGGAGAATCCCTCGCTGAGCATCCACGACCAAACTACTCCACTCCTGAGCGTGGGTGCTCAGACTGCTTCGCGTATTCGGGGGGGGGGGGGGGGGGCAAAATTCCGCTCGCGAGTAATGCTACTGGGGGTAAGCGGAGCAATAAAACCAAGGCGACCCCTGTCACGCTATCCGTGAATTTTTGCAACATCAGGGGCTTCATTCCAATCTTAACGTTGTCCATTACCATCTAGAGACGGCGAAGCCGGCCTTGCTCTTTTTAACCGAGACTAAGGTATCCTCTCCGGCTGATACTTCATATCTCTCCTACCTGGGGTACAAATTAGAACACTCCTTTGTGCCCCGGGCTGGAGTTTGCGTATACGTCAGAGAGGGCATCTGTTTTCGACGCCTCGGCAGTCTTGAAGGTACGGACCTGTCCATCCTATGGCTGCGCGTAGACAGCGACGACCATCCCCGCGTCTACGGGTGCCTCTATAGGTCCCATAGCGGTATTGCCGACACAGACCGACTCATCGACCACGTCCAAATGGCTGCAGACTCCGTGCTACAACAGGCCCCATCCGCAGAGATCATGGTACTCGGTGATTTCAACGCTCACCACGCTGAATGGCTTGGCTCTCGTTTAACCCATCATGCGGGTAGATCTGTCTATGACTTTGCTTTGGCATATAGTCTAACACAACTGGTTACTTCGCCTACGCAGATCCCAGATGTGGAAGACCATGTACCTTCCCTGTTGGACCTTCTGCTGACCTCTCATCCGGACGGATATCAGATCTCCGTCGATGCCCCTCTGGGCTCTTCGGACCATTGTCTGATCCGGAGTACGGTGCCACTCACGCTCCAATCGCAGTTGCGATCTGCAGCTTGCCGCCGAGTTTGCCACTATCATCATCATCATCATCGTCATTACAGCCCTTCACAAGTCCACTGCTGAACATAGGGCTCCCCCAAGGAATGCCACAAAGCACGGACCTGAGCCACCTGCATCCATCGACTTCCTGCATATCTTACCAGGTCATCACTCCATCTAGTGGAGGGACGCCCAACACTTCACCTGCTGGTACGAGGCTGCCACTCGAGAACCTTTTTACCCCATCGGTTGGCGGTTCTTCGAGCTATATGGCCGGCCCATTGTCACTTCAGCTTACTAATCCGTTGGGCTATGACGGTCACTCTGGCTCTACTGCGGATATCCTCATTTCTGAGTTTATCATGCAGAGAAACTTCGAGCATAGACCTCTCCATAGCTCGCTGAGCGACCTTGAGCTTCCTCATATGGCCAGCAGTGAAGGACCACGTCTCAGTTCCGTATGTCATCACTGGCAACACGCACTGGTTGTACAGTCTCGTTTTCAAGTTTTGAGGTATACCTGACGAGAAGATGTGCCGTAATTTCCCAAACGCTACCCAACAGAGTTGAATCCGTCGATTGACCTCTCGGTCGAAGTTGGATTTACCTAGTCGGACTATTTGTCCCAGGTAAACATACTCGTCAACAACTTCGAGCTTAGTGCTCCCAACAACTACCGGCATAGGTTTGACATGGACATTAAACATGATCTTTGTTTTGTCCAATTTCATCTGAAGACCTATGCGTTGGGAAGCACTATTGAGGTCATTGAGCATAGTGCTTAGGTCCTCCAGCGATACTGCCATAAGGATTGTATCGTTGGCAAATCGTAGGTGAGTGATGTACTTGCCATTGATGTTGATACCGTATCCTTTCCAGTCCAGAAGCTTGAAAACGTCTTCCAATGCAGCGGTGAAGAGTTTCGGGGATATGACGTCACCCTGTCTTACACCTCTCTGCAATTGGATAGGTTTCGTACTCTGGTTCTGTACTCCGATAGCCATCGTAGCTCTACTGGACGAACACTTCAGCACTTCGATATACCGACAGTCAACTTGGCACCGCTGAAGGGACTGCAGCACCGCCCAAATTTCGACGGAATCAAAGGCTTTCTCATAGTCCACATACGCCAGACATAGTGGCAAATTGTACTCTTCGGACTTCTGTACAATTTGCCGTAGGGTATGTATGTGGTCTATGGTGCTAAAGCCCTTTCGGAAACCGGCTTGTTCGGGAGGCTTGAAGTCGTCAAGTCTGCGCGCGAGACGATTCGTAATGACTCTCGAAAACAGCACGTAGACGCGGCTCAGAAGGGAAATCGGTCTGTAGTTCTTCGAGAGAGCGTTGTCGCCTTTCTTGAAGAACAAGACTACCGCACTTCTGCTCCACGCCTCCAGTGTAATGCCACCATCGAGGACGGAATTAAAGAGCTTCTGAAGGACTTCAAGTACCGGTTTTCCACCCGCTTTCAGAAGCTCCACTGTAATTCCATCCTCGCCTGGGGAATTGCCGTATTTGAGGTGCTGGAGAGCTATTCTAATCTCGCTCAGACTGACGTCCGGGATATCATCGGAATAATGTCGGATAAGACTCGCTCTTGGATCGTTATTCACACTTGCGTGTGGCTCCAACGATGACGTGTACAGCTGCCCATAGAACCTCTGCCCAGACAGATCTCTGGCAAAGACTTTGGAGCCTTGGTTCCGCTCGTTCGCTTCTTAAATACGAGCTGTATTAAAGTTGCGTAAGTCTCGCCGCATGCATTTGGAGATCTGTCTGTTCAATTGCCTGTATGCTGTCAAATCTGTTGAAGAATGTAGCTTCATCTCCCGTCTAACAACCATGAGATTAAGAGTGTGATCGGAGAGTTTTTGTGTTCTTCTGCGGCGGGTCTTGTAGAACTTAGTTCCGACTGCATTTCCGACCGTCTTTTTTGCATCCTACCCTTGGGGGCGGGTTTGCTTCTCGCCGGAAGATCCCAGCGTTGTTGCTGATTCTGTCGCTGATGTGGTATTTCAGGGTATGGATCTTTTTATTCCATCCTCTGTGGTGCCCATTGGAGAGATTGTTTGGTCGCTCCAGTAAAATAGCATCACGGTATAAGCAGGAGTGCTATGGGGACTAGGCTGACGTATCAACGTCTCGGGATGTAAACATCAGCGTACTTAAAAAGAAGTATAATTCCGTCTCCAGGTCCTTCAAAAGCGTCATTGCTAAGGCAAGGTCTGAGCACATCGGCAGAATTGGCGAGAAGCTAGTTCGCCTTCCTTCGGGAACTCGTGCATTCTGGTCTCTCGCCAAGACTGTCCAAGGGAACTTCTGTCAACCATCTCTTCCATCTCTGTATAGAGAGGTCGACTCATTGGCCCATGCCGCAAAGGAGAAAGCCGATCTGTTGAGCTCTTTCTTTGCGTCCAACTTGACTTTAGATGACGGGGAGAACACACCGCCGACAATCCCGCGTTATGAGTGCTTCATGCCGAATGTGCGGTTTACACAGCGCTCGGTTCGCAAAGCTCTATTCTCCTTGGACGTCAGCAAGTCGAGTGGGCCCGATGGAAAAAGCTTACCTTCAAGAAAAGAGAAAAAATTCATGGAGATAACATCGAAGCCGGAAATTACTGGGGTAAAGTGTTTCGCATTAAAATGCTGCTGGAGAATACATTTTTTATTTTTTTTATTTTATCGAAAAGGGGGCAAACGAGCATGCGGCTAACCTGATGGTAAGTGATTACCGCCGCCAATGAACCACCGCAACACCAGGGGAACTGCAGATAACGTTGCCGGCCTTTTAGAAAGATGTAAGCTGTTTTCTTGAAGATCCCTAAGTCGTATCGGTCCGGAAAAATCGCTGGTGGTAATCGATTTCACAAGGAAGTTGTGCGAGGGAGAAAACTTCTTCTAAATCGCGCAGTGGTGGACCGTCCATCATCCAAATGTTATGGATGGTAACGCGAGTTTTGTCGCGATATGCGATGGTGAAATTGAGTGGCTGGAATTAGTCTGAACAATTCCTCAGAGCACTCCCCGTGATAGATGCGATAAAATACGCAAAGAGATGCAACATCTCTACGCAGTGCCAGTGTATCGACCCGATCAGAAAGAACTCGGTCGTCGAAGATTCGAACCGCTCTGCGCTGGATGCGGTCAAGTGGAAGGAGCTGGCACCTTGGCCAGAGATGAGAACAGTATTCCATGTGAGGCCGAACTTGCGCTTTGTAAAGTTGCAAGCGGAGTGCCGGCATGAAATACTGTCTCGCTCTGCTGAGCACGCCAAGCTTTTTAGAGACCAATTCGGCCTTCCCTTCCAAGTGACCACGAAACTGCACACTATTCGATATGTCGACGCCAAGGATTCCGATGCTAGCTGAGGCAGCAAGGGGAGTGCCTTGGGCACTATGCGCTGATTTTCCCTGGTTCTTTGAACAATACCTAAGATTGTCCAGACGCTAGTAGGATAGACGGGAGTTGCGCCGTATCTCTCACGATAGACGAGTTAACGCTGAATTTTGGCGGCATTTGCCATACAATAAAAGCATGTCTGTATAATCTGCCGTACTGTAAAAATGCTGTTGTCTTGGCATTTTCCGCCGCCAACACACGTGTACACATAAAAGTCAAGTAGTATCAATATCACAGTGAAAAAATAATAAAAATAAACGTTACTTAAAAACACTATTTACACATAATGTTTTCTTATATTTACGTGAAGACTTCACATTAAATGAAACTAATTTTTACGGATTATATCGCGTTTAATTGTAACTTTTTTAATTCCCGACGTTTCGGATGCTTTACAGCTCCCATGGTCACGGGGGGACTGAGGTGTTTGACGTCCCGTTGTCATAGTTAGCCCGGCTTTCTTCATTTTTTTAATATTAATTTTTGCTTCGATTTACGCAGATTACGTTATTGTAGAAGGAAGAGTTGTACATGCAAGTAGACGGAGTGGCAATGGGCTCACCTGTATCTTCCGTAGTCGCTGACATCTTCATGGAGGACTTTGAAGAGAAAGCCCTTCTTACCACTCCTGTAAATCCAAGATTTTACAAGTGGTACTTAGATGACACTTTCACAATTTTACCATCTGGCAAAGTAACTGCATTTTTAAACCACCTTAATTCCATAAACCCTAAAATACAATCACAATGGAGTTAGAGGCAAACAATTCTTTAGCTTTCCTAGATGTTTTAGTCATCCGAAATCCTGATAACACTATTGGTCATACTGTGTACAGGAAAAAGACTCATACCAACCGATATTTAAATGGTGAATCGCATCATCATCTTTCACAGTTAGCTACCGTGGGAAAATCTTTGTTTCAGAGAGCACGAGGGATCTGTGACAGAAAAAATCTAGTCGCCGAGCTTCAGCTAGTCGAGCAAGTACTGCAAGACAACAAGTTTCGGGTCCCGCGCCTACGTCACAGTAACCGAGTGAAGCCGCCACAGTCGAACGTATGCCTGCTGTACTGCCCTATGTCAGAGGAGTCACAGACAAGGTTGGCTACATCTTGAAGCCAGCTTCCATTAAAATATACTTCAAGCCGCTGAAGAAGATTGGTCAATTTTTACCATCCGTCAAGTGTGTCATATCACTCTACGAGATGCAGGAGTGTACAAGCTGGATTGTGAATGTAGTCTCTCTTACATAGGACAAACAAAAAGGTCTATAAAAACCCGCGTTAAAGAACATATAGCTGCCGTGAAGCACCGACGTATCGGGAAGTCTGCAGTTTATGAACATGTTCAAGATCGTCTCCGCCATTACATTAGATTTGATAGACTACAAATCCTCGCAAAAGAACACCGATTTCTACCAAGGATGATTCGCGAGGCTATTGAAATTAAAAAAAACAAACTAATTTCAATAGAGAAGATGTATGGGTGCTGCCATCTGCTTGGGATCCTATAATTAATAAAATTAAAACCAAACCCAGTGGTATACTTGGGTTAGGTTAGGTAAGGTAGATTCCCCCCGAACGGGTTCCCGCCTTGTCGTGGCGGGGGGGCTTAGTAGCCGTGGCTTGGTCAACCACGGTGAACAAAGAGGAACCCCTTGGCTGGCCCGAGGTGTAGGGCCGGCCCGAGGTGGCCACTCCGAGTGGGCTTGGCGAGCCCACTTCGGATGTGTGTCCGGGGGCTGCGGTGAGAGGGGAGTCCGCACACTCTACCGCTGCAGCCGAGGTGGAGTCGCGGAGGAAGAGGAGTGTTGGTATGGCGATGCGTCACTCGCCCTATCCTCCGTGACTCAAACGGGACCGCACCGTTGATGCGGTGGTGGTGGGGCTGCGGTGGGAGAGGAGTGTCGGTATTGCGAGGCGCCGCTCTCCCTACCCTCCGCAGCCGAATCTTGGTTGGCGGCGGAGCCATAGACCAGATCCGCCGCTGGGGTCGGGAAGGCTGGTACTTCTGAGTGCTAGTTTTTCCTGGCCCCATGGCCTTCGCGCATCGGACGCTGGGGCGTCCGTTGCGCATGTGAAATTGGAGGCCGAGGAGGAGGGCGCGCCATGTGTTCTGGTGCGCCTTACCTGAGAGGGAGATGGGGGAGGAGTGGTCCTCTCCCGAGGAGGGGCCACCACGGGGCGGCCAGCGCAGGTGGGGTCGCGGAAGTGTGCGAAAGCGTTCCCGTGGCCCTGCCAGTATGCGACGAGAGGTGGAACACCATGGGGTTTTAGTCGGTGCGAGTCCGATATAACCCGTCTTTGCCCCCGCGAGGCGGGTATGCGTAGGCATTTCCCCATGTAGAAAAAAAAAGGTTAGGTAGGTTGGGTTGGGTTTGCTAGACTTCCCCCCCGAACGGGTTCCCGCCTTGTCGTGGCGGGGGCGCTTAGTAGCCGTGGCTTGGTCAACCGCGGTGAACAAAGAGGAACCCCTTGGCTGGCCCGAGGTGTAGGGCCGGCCCGAGGTGGCCACTCCGAGTGGGCTTGGGAAGCCCACTTCGGATGTGTGTCGGTGGGCTGCGGTGAGAGGGATGAGTGCTCTCTCTACCGCTGCAGCCGAGGTGGAGTCGCGGAGGAAGAGGAGTGCTGGTATGGCGATGCGCCACTCGCCCTATCATCCGCGACTCAGACGGGGCCGCACCGTTGATGCGGTGGTGGTGGGGCCGCGGGGGGAGAGGAGTGTCGGTATTGCGAGGCGCCGCTCTCCCTACCCTTCGCGGCCGAAACTTGGTAGGCGGCGGAGCCCGAGACCAGATCCGCCGCTGGGGTCGGGAAAGCGGGCACTACTAAGCGCTCGATTTTCCTGGCCCCATGGCCTCCGCGTGTCGGGTTCGGGGGTTCCGATACGCAGGTGGAGTTTGAGGCTGTGGAGGGGGGTAGCTGAACACCTCGCTACCCTGTGCAGGAGATGAGGCCCGGACAGACCGGGCCAGCACTAGTGCGGGGCTGCGGAAGAATTTGGATTCCCGCGGCCCCGCGCACACGTGCGAGGAGGTACCGTGGGTTTTTAGCCGGTAGGAGTCCGGCATAACCTTCCGGTTGCCCCCGCAGCCGGAGGTATCCATGAGGATTTCCCCACGTAAAAAAAAAAAAGGATTTGCTAGACTTCAAGATACTGTAAGCTCATTCTGCGTAAATCGAACCAAAAATTAATATTAAAAAACTAGGTAGGTTAAGGTAGCCAGCCTAACTATGACATCGGGACGTCAAACACCTCAAACCCCGTGACCATGGGTGCTGTAAAGCACCCGAAACGTCGGGAATTAAAAAAGTTAAAATTAATCGCGATATAATCCGTAAAAATTAGTTTCATTTACTATTTAAACACAAAATAAATTAGCTAATGAATGTCCATTTCACCGTAAAAAAAAATTGACTAATAAATAAAACTAATAAAAAAATAAATCACTTACACTATCAATATCAATATGGAAACGCACACAAACACTATCCTGGAAGATTCGCAGTGAACTGAAAGCGAAACTTCTTACCTACTACAAGACGTTTGAATACAAGTAATTTTGATATTTAATAATTGAGAAGTTATTGATTGTTAAAAAAAATATTTTTTGGAACTACAGATTTGTAACTTCCTACGAAACGGTAAGTACTGAAAAGTAAGTACGACTTTATCTCTAAATCTACAAGAACACACTTAAACAAAAAAGCTTTAAAGTTTAGTTTTAAATACTTAGGTCTTAGTGTTTTTAGAATCATCATAACAGCACGATAATTCTAAAAACACCATGTCCTAAGTATTTAAAGCTAATCATATTTTTTTATCGATCATTACTTCTTTTGAAAGAAGCTAATGGTCGATAACAGGTGTCCTACTCTACGACACAGACGCGCGCGCACTTGCGCCATCGCCTTGGAAGAACGCCGCATGCCTCGTGTCGCTATATAGTCTCACGTCATAATAGTTTGCACTGCGTGGCAACGTCGCTTTTTAATGTTCAAGGATTCAAGTTCATTGAATCATTGACGTAGTGACACAATTCTATAGAGAGTTCAAATTTCTTTAAAATTAAAACTCTATTTTTTGACCTAATTACTGGACCGATTACATTCATTTTTTGTATATCGTCAGCAAAGGTGATAATCGGTTCAGTGCGGATGGCACGCCAGGCGTGCTATCGATTACTTTTGCGTGTGGCGTATGACACATGTGTCGTCTTTTTAAAAATCGTTATAACTCGCTCAAATTGCGTTTTTGAAAAATTTATCCAGAACAAAATATTCATTATTTTGCAAGTAGTTCATGCATGCGGCTTCGTTTCTGGATATTTTGAAAATTTGAAATTTTTAGGGGTTGATAACTTTTTTTTAACTTGTACATGGTACTCTTTTTACTTTGTGGGTTTTCAATCATGTTGTGGAAAAATAGTCTAATAAGTAACAAATAATAGCACTCATTGCGATCGCTCACAATCTCTAGTTGTAAATAAATTTCTGGACAACAAGTTGTAGTGTTATGCAACTTACATTTCATTGTACACTAATTCTCCATTCTGCTTTGATATTCTGCATTCATGTTTTGCATCACTTTATACTATTTTTTTCATTCTGTTTTTGATTCTCTGCATTTATATTTTGCATCACCTTTATTTTTATAGGATCCTGTAACGTTTTTACACAATAACATATCATTTTACTGCGTATTTTCAAACTATTTAGTACTTTTAAACTAGCTGTCAACGAAGTCTTACCTTTTTTTGGTCTTTTACTGAATTCTCTGTAACTCTACAAATTCAGGCTTCGGCGCGCTGTCGCGCATCAGTTTTTCCTATTTGAATAATATCTCATTTCATACTTAAATGTAATAATTTCTTAATAAAAGTCCAAAAACCAAAAATTGGTTTTTATGACAACTACTATTTATACCGTTGTCATGGCAATTTTTATTCAAATTCGTTACCGATATGATGTTTTATCTCGATATTTTCACATAAATACTCTTTTGCTCTAGGCCATTTACAATAAATTTCCTTTTAATTTAAATAATTTTTCCGTTCTCTCTAGAAAGATATAAAAGCCGAACAATCGGTGAAGAAATGAGTCTTGCTTCAGTTCTCGTATCGGAAGCATCTTCTAAAGGCCTTATCCCGGGGCCGCTCAGCCCCGGGATCCTGCAAGCCTCTATCCTGCCTGAAGCCACTGGACTCTACGATCCGTTGCTCTGCCTGAAGTCGCCGGATCCTACAAAACGTTGCTCTGCCTGAAGTCGCCGAGATCCCACAAGTCTCTACTCTACCTGGAGTCGCCGGAACCTACAAACCTCTGTTCCGCCCGAAATCACCGGAACCTACAAACCTCTGTCCCGCCTGCAGTCACCGGATCCTGCAGGCCACTGCGCTGTCTGAAGTCGCTGAGGATCCTGCAAGCTCCTGTCTGGGCTGAAGTCGCCGATCCTGCAATCGCCGCATTCATCTGAGGTCGTCGCCTAGAGACGCCCACGCCTACCCACCTACGCTGTGCGTGCTCGTTCCAGGCGCTGAGAGCACGCTTGGGATCTTCGGACTCAGCTACGACATAAATCTTTTTTTTATTACCTTTTTTTTTAAATATAGTTTGTAAATCACATCATCCATCATTTTCATATTTCATTTTTTTTATAAAATTGTAAATACTCTTTTAAAAACTTAAATATATTATTGTCTTGGTCTATTTGGTTGTTTTGCTGATCGTAGGTTAGGTTTTCCTTCTCTTTTAATTGTCGCTTCACGACAGTTTGGCGCCCAACGTAAAAGTCCTCTTTCTCTCTTAATTCTTCACCTTTACTGCGCCTTGTCTAGTTCCTTTTGATTTAATTGCTTTCCCTTTTGTTCTTAACTTACTATTCATCATTCATTTACACATCCTTTTCATACCTTCAAAATTCTAAAACAAAACTTCTTCTAGTTTTTCAACTTATCTGGATTGTATTTAGGCCTACATATAACACTTCATTTACATTCATCACTCTAAGTTACATTCATCACTCTAATATTTTTTATTCTAGATAACTTAGAGGTACGATTTTTAATAATATTTTTATTTCTTAAACTTAACTTTACACTTTGCACTTTATATAAAATTGTTTTTGAAAGCTGAAGCGAAACAAACCATAACTTTTCTAAACATTTATTAACTGTTAAATACTTTTCTAAACATTTATTAACTGTTAATTTGTATATATGTATAAATATAACTGTTAATTTGTATATATGTATAAATATCACCATTTTCACCTTATTATTTTCTTTTAATTTGTTTGTTTGTTTGATGATCCAGTGTTCTTCAACACATCTTGCTTTAGGACTTCGAACTTTCGTTGGTTAATCGTCACTTTTTATTTTTATTTCAGACACATCTCGTTGGTGATGTTGCTGATCTCTGGCTTTGAGCCCTACCGCTCTGGCCGTTCTTAATCTTTACTTAAGTCATAGCGACTAAAGCTTACTTGAGGTATTTCTTTACCTTTATCTTCACTTGGGAGCAGCTGACTACTCCCTTAATTTTTATCTTCACTTAGGAGCGGTTGACAACTCCTTAAATAAGCCTGAATGTCCTTTTGAAAACACACTTCTAAGAGTGGTGTTTCTTCGACTAATTTTTTTTTCCCACACAGGAGCGGTTGACTACTCCTTAAATAAGCCTTAATGTCGTTTTGAAAACACACTTTTAGAGTGGTAGTCATTGAATGTGAACTCCACCCTTACCTGAATGCAGATGATGAATGTAAGAGATAGTATATCTGATTTTGACTGGTGATGTCTGTTTCTGCAAAGCTGTGTTTTTATGGTTTATTTTAGAATGTACATGTCAAAATTTTTGCTGAGTCAATAATTTTCCAGGGTCGGGGGGAAAATGTAGTGTTATGCAACTTACATTTCATTGTACACTAATTCTCCATTCTGCTTTGATATTCTGCATTCATGTTTTGCATCACTTTATACTATTTTTTTCATTCTGTTTTTGATTCTCTGCATTTATATTTTGCATCACCTTTATTTTTATAGGATCCTGTAACGTTTTTACACAATAACATATCATTTTACTGCGTATTTTCACACTATTTAGTACTTTTAAACTAGCTGTCAACGAAGTCTTACCTTTTTTTGGTCTTTACTGAATTCTCTGTAACTCTACAAATTCAGGCTTCGGCGCGCTGTCGCGCATCAGTTTTTCCTATTTGAATAATATCTCATTTCATACTTAAATGTAATAATTTCTTAATAAAAGTCCAAAAACCAAAAATTGGTTTTTATGACAACTACTATTTATACCGTTGTCATGGCAATTTTTATTCAAATTCGTTACCGATATGATGTTTTATCTCGATATTTTCACATAAATACTCTTTTGCTCTAGGTCATTTACAATAAATTTCCTTTTAATTTAAATAATTTTTCCGTTCTCTCTAGAAAGATATAAAAGCCGAACAATCGGTGAAGAAATGAGTCTTGCTTCAGTTCTCGTATCGGAAGCATCTTCTAAAGGCCTTATCCCGGGGCCGCTCAGCCCCGGGATCCTGCAAGCCTCTATCCTGCCTGAAGCCACTGGACTCTACGATCCGTTGCTCTGCCTGAAGTCGCCGGATCCTACAAAACGTTGCTCTGCCTGAAGTCGCCGAGATCCCACAAGTCTCTACTCTACCTGGAGTCGCCGGAACCTACAAACCTCTGTTCCGCCCGAAATCACCGGAACCTACAAACCTCTGTCCCGCCTGCAGTCACCGGATCCTGCAGGCCACTGCGCTGTCTGAAGTCGCTGAGGATCCTGCAAGCTCCTGTCTGGGCTGAAGTCGCCGATCCTGCAATCGCCGCATTCATCTGAGGTCGTCGCCTAGAGACGCCCACGCCTACCCACCTACGCTGTGCGTGCTCGTTCCAGGCGCTGAGAGCACGCTTGGGATCTTCGGACTCAGCTACGACATAAATCTTTTTTTTATTACCTTTTTTTTTAAATATAGTTTGTAAATCACATCATCCATCATCTTCATATTTCATTTTTTTTATAAAATTGTAAATACTCTTTTAAAAAACTTAAATATATTATTGTCTTGGTCTATTTGGTTGTTTTGCTGATCGTAGGTTAGGTTTTCCTTCTCTTTTAATTGTCGCTTCACGACAAAGTGTCCTGTTAAAAAAACAATACGTTTGTCTTATTGTTTAATTTTGCTTAAAATGGTTGAACTGCCGTCGTATTATTATCATATGGCCGAATAGACCTACGAAGTACCATGTGCTCTTGTGATATGGTATAAGGTTTATTTTTGCTTGAAACAGTTTGAAACCGTTCGTGCATAAAAAAAGTTCGCTGATAAATAAATAGTCTTTTGTCAATCTGCCGCCGTATAGCGCCGGCGTTTGTTTCCTTTTGAAAACACTTGTTTTGCTATTTTTACTAATTAGACGTTTTCAAATCGACTTTACTTTTACATTTGTATAACATTAAATAATATTTAACATTTGTAAATATTAATGAATCAACAAACAATGAATGAACAAGCATGTGGTTTCATTTATTGCCTATATGTGGGACCCTTTCTGTATAGGCTGTAACTTTAATTTTTGTATAGCTTGTGTCTGAGATATATGTATTAATTGATAATTTATTTGTTGTATGGAATTATATTTAAATAATATCAAGTCCTTACATATGAAATTGGCGTTTTGTACGGGAGGAATATAAAGTCAAATTTTTGTAAAATATATTTAATTAATCAAAGTGTGCACCGTTGTTATCTATGCACTTTTGCCATCTCATAGGTAGTTCATTGATCCCTTTACTAAAAAAACCATGGGGGCGAGAATCAATAAACTCTTTGAAGGCGGTTTGGCTGCCGCATCAGAGTTGATTTTTTTTCCTTGTAAGAAAATGTTCAAATTGCGGAAAAAATGGTAATCTGTTGGAGCAAGGTCCGTGGAGTACGGAGGATGTCGCAGATATTTCAATTGTAGCTCATCTAACTTAGTGGTTGTTTGTTGTGCAGTGTGTGATCTTGCGTTGTCGTGAAGCAGCAGTGGCCTAGAGCGATTGACCAATCTCGGTTGTTTAGCAACTAGTTCTTCCTTCATGGTATGCAGTTGCTGACAATAGATATCTGCCGTAATCGTTTGGCCAGATTTTAGAAATCTGTAGTAACCGACACCGGCGCTAGTCCACCAAACACTCATAAGTAACTTTTTCTGAGTCAATTTTCGTTTAGGGCAGAATTTGGCTGGGTTCAGCCATTGCAACGAGCACTTCCGATTATTGTACAGTATCCACTTTTCATCACAAGTAATTATTCGATTTAAAATTCCTTCACTATTGTGTCGGTTGAGCAAAGTAACACAGCAGTCGACGCGTCTTTGCAAGTCCGATTCACTCAATTCATGAAGTGCTCATAGTTCAAGTTTTTTTACTTTCCCGATTTGCTTCAAGTGAATTAATACACTTTTATCATTTACCCCGAAGCCTGCAGCTATCTCTGAAGTGTTTTGTGATGGATCCGCTTCCACAATAGCCTTTAATTCTTCATTTTCCACTTTGGTCACCGACCGTCCACGGCTGTGGTTCTGAAATTCGAAATTTCCAGAACGAAAACGTTGAAACCAAAAACGTACCGTGATTTCTATTGCGACACAAACGCCGTACACACCATTAATCCTTCGAGCTTTTTCTGCCGCACTGGTGCCACGGTATAACTCGTACTCGTAAATATACCGATATTTCGTGTTTTCTATTGTGCGGTAATAAGCGACGCCAAAGAAAAAAAAAATGAGGAAAAACAAATGAATGATTGTTTTCAAAACCCAAATGTACCAGCTAAATGAATTTATAAATTTGAATTTGGAATTCTTAACCAAAGAGGAGATATTTCAGATCAAATTGGTCAGTACGACAAAACGCTAATTTCATTTGTAAGGACCTAATACATATATTGAGTGAACGTTACGGGTAGGCCTGGGTATAAATTTTATTATCGATATATTTTGGCACACTATCCAATCTCTATTGTTAGTTCCATGGACACTCATTATTAAATCAGCGCCCAAATGGCGAAAATTACATCGCCTAACTATATCATGGTGTATAGGCAGTCCAGCGTACTTGTATATATATAGATGTCAGTGCGCTTAGAGTGTATATGAGCAAGCTGTAGAACGCACATATCGCTCACTGCCCATTAGGTCAAGCGTAAGCAGATGTTCTATAGATGCTCATAAAATTTTTAGTAAATACTAACTAGGTTAGTAAGTATATGGTAGATTTTAGCAGATCAGTAAAACACAGGTACGAATTTATAAATAATCTAAAAATATCTAATAAATCCACTGTCCCTTAAATATGATAACTTATCATATAATAATATAATAATAATAATATTTATTGTTTCTCACATAACTTATACATACATAAATCATATTGAAACTCTGTAGCCCGTGGTAGTTGGAAACTGTGTTACAGGCTATTGCGTCCTCCCCGTTTTCAGAGACACATATTTGTAATGTGGCAAACTAGCAAACAATATAAAATTTAAAAGGAGTTTTGGCGGGAACTTGATCGGTGGCGGTTTGCTGCTCTTGTTTTATAGTTTAAATAATAGTTTGAAGTGGATTTTGATATGTAAAAGTGGTGCGATTTTATGTATTTACTGTCTACGCATGTGAACCATTAGTGGAAACGGTGAAACAAGTGCTCTGATGGTGATGGATTCTCAAGATAAGCCGTTTGTTTGCATAGGCGCCTTTAGATACCATCACCAACTGTCAGCTGTCTGCTGGCTCAAGTTGCCGTCAAAATCTCCCAAGGGCTGCACAATGTGACGCATCAACATATTGTGAAGTAGTGAACTATGAAGGATAATTATACATTTGGAGAAATTATAATAAACCGAATAAAAATACTCAAGACTTGGCCTAAAGGTCTAGATACCAGGCCATAAACTCCAAAAAAAATGTCAATCCTCTATCTACGAGTCCCACCAACTTATGACAGCTGCGGCAAAATTGGGAACTACAGCCGCCATTTAATCAAATATCAGTTGATACGTCATTGTTTTGAGAGTTTATAGAAAAATAAAAAATGCCGAAAACCATTGAAAGTGATGCCCGAAACATTATTTTAAATGTATTAAACTTTTGTGAGCAAGAATCTCGAGGGCAAGCACCGATGATGGCTTTCAATTAGGTCTATAAAAGACTATTAGCTGCTACAGGTCAGTATTGCTATGTTTTGTTCCTTCCTTTCGTATTTCCGATAAATGGATTGCTTAATGCAATCCATTTCTTTTTTAGATGTTAGTCAAGGATTCATTTCCAAAATAGTTAAAGAACCGGAAACCGCATAAACCGCAGGAACGCAAATTACAACTCCCGGTAAAAAAGGCTTAAAGGAATATTATTTAATTAAAGTTTAATTTGTTCAATTATGATATTTTTGTTTCTTCTTGTTCTTTGACATGTATCTGTTAAATCTGTGTTCTAGTCTTTTTATTCCGTGGCTAATTTATTACCCTAGTATGTGGACTCTATCTAGGAATATAAGACCCTTAGATGGAAATATTCCCGAACTGGCAACACTTCAGCGCAGAAGCGCCAAGGCCAAGCTGTGGGAGTTTTGGCGGGAACTTGATCGGCGGCGGTTTGCTGCTCCTGTATTATAGTTTAAATAATAGTTTGAAGTAGGTTTTGATATGTAAAAGTGGTGCGATTTTATGTATTAATTGTCTACGCATGTGAACTATTAGTGGAAACGGTGAAACAAGTGCTCTGATGGTGATGGATTCTCAAGATAAGCTGTTTGCATAGGCGCCTTTAGATACCATCGCCAACTGTTAGCTGCCTGCTGGCTCAAGTTGCCGTCAAAATCTCCCAAGGGCTGCACAATGTGACGCATCAACATATTGTGAAGCAGTGAACTATGAAGGATAATAATACATAAAGACAAGGCTTGGGGAAATTATAATAAACCGAATAATAATACTCAAGACTTGGCCTAAAGGTCTAGATACCAGGCCATAAACTCCAAAAAAAAGCGCCAAGCTGTCAGTTCACAGATAAGTTGGTGGCATGGCACTATAAACGCGTCGTACTCGTCAACGAAACATTAGGCGCGGCGAGTTGCTCGTGCCTGCTGCCTTTCTATGTAAACGTTTCATAAGTATATACTATGGGATCAGAAGGGCTAGAATCCAGAGCCGTAAAGCCAGTTATTAAAAAAAGTATAAACTATAAAATAAATTGCTATTAAAAATTATGGAGTGTAGAGTAGAAGGAGAACCATCTTATAAGGTGCGAAATTTAAAAAAGTGTCCCACTATATACTGAAAATAGAGGTTCCAAAACCTACCAAAATAGCGCTGGCGTCTGAAGAACTACGATATGAATATAGCTGTTGTAGATGGAGTCAAGTCAGCTGAATTCAAATATTTTAAAAATTTCATGACTTAGTAAAATGCCAGTATACAAAACCTCAACTATTTACGTAGTACAAACCAAGCGGTCCTTGTTTATTTCTCCATCTTATTTTAATTAAATTTGGCGTTTTTTTTTAAAATTTATCCTATGCTACTACTGCGCCACCCTTATTGGACGCGTTTTTAGGGACACTTTTCATATACAGAGATGGACCTCCTTCTACTCTACACTCCATATTAAAAATCTATAAATGGATAAATGGATATCGATGGAGGATATAGAATAGAAGTAGTTATGGTGTGGCATTGGCGCGAATTTCGTATTTCAATTGACAGCCGTCATCTGTCACTATATAATCTCCGCTAGGAGTAAAGTATTCTGTGCTATATAATCACTATTCTTTTCCTTCTTCTTTTGTGTTCTTCTCCACAAATTATAAAGTTGTATGGGCTTCTCCTTTCCATTACCTTTACCTCGTTATTCGTTAGAGAGTAAACTATTAGTTCTAGTGATTTATTTACTCTTTTATCTTCGTTCTATTCTCCCAAAATCAAAAAAATAAAGTTTCTACAGGAAGTAATATAAACAATTAAAAAGTAAAGTAATATGTACATATATTAGATAATTAATTTAATAAATACTTATCGAAATTAGATGCGTAGAATGACAATGAAAGAGACAGTTATATATAGTTGTTAATACTCTTTTGTAAGTATACTCAATATTCTTTGGGCAGGCAAGATAGATAGTAAATAAATAAAAATATGGATGAGGAAAATTATGATGGGCCATTTACCGTATGGCAAATGTTTAATGCACCTACAATGGTACTATTTAGTAACTTGGAACATGCAGCAGATGGACTTGATAGACTATTGACATCAATATTGAAACTTTCAGGGTAAGTTATATTATAACATGTAAAAATAAATTGCATAAATTATAATTGTGAATCCTTATACATATTGTATATGGATTGATTTTAATCAGCTTCCTTGCAAGTATACTGTATAATAAAGAACTGTTTATATGTGCCAAAGCTGTGACTCTAATTTCTGAGAGATTTTTAGAACAAATAGTCCGCCACACATTAATTGAATAAAGTTTTCTTATAATGTTTTCTTTGACCGAAGAGCATGTGGTAAATCAACACTAAAATTACAATTAACAATTTTATTGGTGCTGGTGGGTATTGAACCTGAGCTGCCCACAAGTTGTGAAATTTATAACAAATGCTTAATGCTTAACTAGTGAGCTACTATGGCTGGAGCTAGAGCTAATGTGGTACGCAGTGTCAAAAATCCAAGGATACTCAATTACTTGTAAGTGTTATTGTTACTGTTATATGGGTTTGTTTCCATAACTCCAAGACTAAATGCGTATTTTGTGTGTGGGCAAGAACTAATGTTATTTGAGCCACCCAAGCTCCTTGAAGCACTTGTCAGTAAGAGTGTATTACAATTTTATTATGTTTACTCAAGTTTGCTTTTTCCTTGCTTTATTTCCTGGAGAAGTTCTGCTACTATTCATTAATAGCTTTTTTTAAGTCTACTGCTGCTTCCAATTCCCAAAAGTGATATTGCTCTATCCATGATTTGAGTGTTTTTGAAAATTATTTTACTTTACTGGGAACTTAAAATCCTTCAAAAACAAAAATCTTCAGAAACGCAAATATGTTCAAAATATGAATAGGAAGCTGACCTATTTAAAATTTTAAAATTTATTAAATTAGTTTAGATTAAAATATTTTTAAATCTTACATGATTATCATTTATAATATTAAACTTATATATTAAATAACATAAAACAAATTTCTTTTAGAGACTCTTCAGAAGTCTTAGTTCCACGACCAGGGTCTACAAAATGTCCAGATTCTTATTATTGTGCCTTTAATACATGGCTGCTAGGCAGATTATTTTATGTATGTTCAATAAAGGAGTTAAACAAGTAAGTTGAATAAGTATGGTTTCCACTGACTATTTAATGTTATAAAATATTACATTGTCAAATGTACTTGCTGTTCACTTGAGGGATGCAATGCATTGTTGCTTCTGAATGAAAGGTGAAATGTCTCATAGTCCTTTATTTTGCTGACTCTTCCGTTTAGAAATAATTATATAAGGGTGTGATACGTATCGATACTGACTCCTAAAAGCAAAAAGTCAGTCATACTAAAATATTAATTTTATTTATTGATAATGTTATTAATGGGCCAAGTTCCGCTTTCTTGCTTATTCTTATTTTTTTCCACATTTCTCATAAGAATCCACTGCAGAACTAGAGTAACTGAAATAACCTAGAAGATCAGTAAGCTTAAGTGGCAATAGGCCGGTCATAATGTTTCATCAAACAGTTATCTGATGGAAAAAAACGTTCTAGGATGGCAGCCCCGTACTGGTAAGCAAGGTGTAAATCTAAATGGAGTTGATAGATGAAGTTTGCTCAGGACCGTGCTTTGTGGCATAATTTGGGATAGGCCTGTGTTCAGCAGTGGACTTATCAAGGGATTTTAAATATTAAAAATGATTGTAATAATTTATGCAAACATATAAGATTTATAATTAGTGCTTAAAGAAGAACTTCTCAATTTTTTACATATGTAACAATCTTTTTTCCAGAATACACATTGCAAGTAAAGATGCCCAAGTAAAAATTTTAAATATCCTGTGTGTGAATGGGGCTTCATTTTATGAAAAACTAATTTCACAATACTATGCTATTCTATATGAGTTAGTAAAATATTATAAGGAAAATTCAAGCAACCCCACTGCTCTAGAACTTAACATAAATAACTTTGAACCAGAACAAATAGAGATCCCAAATGTAAATTTGGAACCAATAAGTGTGAAAGTTAAAAACATTAATATGTGCACTTCCTTGATTGATATTGTGTTGCAATTATTATCAGAATGTATACCCCCCAATTTATTGCATATAGATAAAAATTTCAGTGACCTAAATAAGTTGTTTGATGAAGTATTGTTCATGATAGATAATTATAGTATTGAAGTGAAATTATGTTCATTGAATTTCTTTATAAATTTAATGAAAACTACTAATAGTGTAGGAGGGATACATTTTCAAAGTCATTTTCCTATTATATTTAAAAAAATATTATGCTCTGTACAATGGATGGTGCAATCTACAGATATGTTAGTTGATAAATATAATATTAGCACAGATGATGTTGAAAGATTTAACACAATTTTACTAAAATTTATGACAACTTGTACAAACCACCTAGAAAATAAACACATGGAATTACTTTTGACTATATGCAATACTATTTTGAAAAGAAGATTAAACGCAGTCTTCAATAAAGATCTAAAATTATATTGCTTATCACTAAGTGATAGGGTTCAATTTCCTAAAGATATATTGGAAATAGAAAAGAAAAATCCCAGTGAAATTGATATGGTAGCAGAATGTTATTGCAATCAAATATTCCAACATTTAAATGTGGGAGAGAAATGTGATAATAATAACTTAAAAGAAAATTGGTATTTTAAACAAGTACTTACTGTAATACATTGCTTGAAGTTGAGTGAAGATTTGGATGCAGATGCCTGTGTAATTTCTTTCAATTTAATGAAATGTCATGCTGCATTAAAAATATTGCAAAATGTATCTATGAAATATAAAAAGCATAACAGAGATTTATCTTTTTTTGACATTGCCCAATCCCAGGAAATGTGGGAAACTTTAAGAAGGCTACTTAAGAAACATCAACATGTCTTACTTCAGGATCATGATTGTATGTCTATATTTCTTGACATTGTGTTATTAACACTATGCCTCTGTAGATCTTCTCTAAATATCAACTTAGTAGTGCAAATGTTGTGCTTACAAACATCCTCACATAGTTTAGATAATTTGATGGGTTATACTGATCACATTAAAATTAAGATTTTACAATATATTCTAATGTCAAGATTAATTTTAAAGGGAAAGGAAAATGAAAATTTGGAGAAAATGACATTGCTCCTTATTAATGCTGTCATACAAAATAAAAATACCAACACATATAAAGAGGTAGGTATGTTTTCTAACTAGCTATTACAATAAATATTGTCAAAATTACACTTTTATTCCTGTAGTATGATTGTGTGACATCATTGGAATTTTTTTGCTTGTGGGATTTTTAACATGAAATAAGATTAAAGATGTCTGCTTATAATCAATACTGATACATTTACATACTATAACAAAAACAAATGTCAAACTTTAACATAAAGCCGACGATGAAATTGAAAGTAGAATAAGTCAGTAAAAGTTACAAAATTGCATTGCCATTTTCTATTTGACTACTGCACAGAAAAAAGAGAAAAAAAATAGTATGCAAACACAACACTTACACATAGTGTTTTCATTTCTTCACTTCATAGATTGTAAATAAAGACCTACTTAGTTTTGTTCTGTTTTCTCAAATAATTTAAACAAACAAAATTTGACTTAAATGTATATATCATAAGGTCTATTCTCGCCGTTTCCACTTGTGGTAGTGTTAAGAATCTCATAGTATTATCCAAAAAGTAATACTAACTTAAACAAAATATATGGGTAGTCCAGTTTTTGGCTTTAATTTTTCATTTTTACTAGACATAACAAGTAAATTGATTACTATTAAAAAAATTGTTTAGAACTACAGACATGGTTTCAAGTCATTATCACCAGCATTTAATGGTTAATGGGGTGATATTTGCCGTAGTGGTATGCTTGGGAATTGGGTTGGCAACCACAGTTTTTTATTAGGGATTTGCTGGGAGGATGCTGCTGCCCATTTCCTGACTTGGTTTCTCTCTGTCGCCTCTTACGTCACCCACTGGATGACATGGGATAGTGAATATTATTATGCCGCCTATACACAGCACAGGATCATAGTATTATTTACTTATGGGAAAGTATAAAACAAATGTGAATTCTTGAGTTTGCTTACCCTGGTTCTCGTTTTTAAACCCCGACGCAAAAAGATGGGTGTTATAAGTTCGATCACTATGTGTATCTGTCTTTGGCACCATAGCTCTGAAACGGGTGAATCGATTTGGGTGCGGTTTCTTTTATTTAAAAGCAGGTTTTCTAGCGGTGGTTCTTTGACATGTTTTATTAAAATCTGTTCAACCGTTTCAAGGTCATCCATCACCTGTTTAATCGGGGGTTTTTTAAAATTTTTAGTTTAAGTTATTCATGTTCTGTTGTTGATATGCTTGTATTATCAAAGTACTCACCATCTATACTAATATAATAAAGCAGAAGAGTTTGTTTGTTTAAACGCGCTAATCTCTGGAACTACCAGTCCGATTTGAAAAATTCTTTTGGTATATTATAGCCAGATTCATGTGGAATAGTATAGCCTATCTAGCATTAAGCTATATCACTCAGCTAGCCTTAAATATGGATATTTGTTAAGCAAGTCAGAAGGAAAAGTGCTCTGAGGAATTGTTCGGATTAATCCCAGCCGCCAAATTTCACGAACGCACATCGCGGCAGAACTCCCGATACCATCCACACCATCTGGATGATTGGCGGTCCACCACTGTGCGATTTAGAAGATGTTTTCTTCCTCGCACGACTTCCTTGTGGAATCGATTACCATCAGCGATTTTTCCGGACCGATACGACTTAGGGACCTTCAAGAAAAGAGCGTACTCCTTTTTAAAAGGCCGGCAACGCATCTGCAATTCCCTCCCTGGTGTTGCAGTTGTTCATGGGCGGCGGTAGTCACTTACCATCAGGTGAGCCGCATGCTCGTTTGCCCCCTCTCCTATAAAAAAAAAGTATTGAAAGCTTCTATGAGCGAGGTTAGTTCAATTATTATAGCTAAAATAAATTGAAAATTAATTTAGTACTTTTATGACAATGATTAGTTACATCTTTATTTCTGAACTCTTTCATTTCACGTTGCTATGGTATTTTGAAAATTTTATTGATTAATAAGTATAAGAGTTTGATAGCAAATTTATCAAGAATCATTTCATGCCTTCACACTTTTCATGTATCGTGTACGGTTTTCTTTAAAACGGGAAAAACCGCGCTTCGGGACGCTTTCTGGGACGTGAGACGGAGGGGGAGGGGGACGCTCAACCGGGAGGGGGAGGGAAAGTGGATAAAACTGAACTTGGCTCTACATCATACATGCCGACAGATTTAAGACTCCATTAATTATGCCAATTTTTCCATACATTACTATCAAATAAATATTTAATTGCAATTATAAAATGTTTGAACTAGGTGTCATGTCATGTCGCGCACCTTGGACACGTAATGACGCGGGTGAAACCGCAGGGCACAGCTAGTTGAATATAATTTATGATATCTTAGGAATGTACTTAGAATATCATACTTTAGTGTAAATATTTTAATTACTTGTGTTAATTAAGATATTGAAATAGATGTGGTAGAGCTATGCTGCAGCTATATTAGTAGTATAGTTGTAGCACGAATGGGTCGGCTCGACCGTGGAAGGACCACGCTCTCACAGAATACCAGCTTAAAATGGCAGCTTGACACTGCTGTGTTTCATATGGTGAGTGTAGAGAACCGGATACCCATTTTACTGGAAGAGAGGCATTTCATCTTAGTCCTCACGGATGACAACGCATCTACATTTTGATACTTTATTGACGATAAATGTAGATGTCTATGGGTCTCAGCAACCACTTACCATCAGGTGGACTGTGTGCTAGTTTGTCATCCTATCCTATAAAAAAAACCTTAATTTCTTTGAAAAGAAATCAAAAAGACAATAGTAAGACGAGAGACAGTATAATTGTTTAGGTTTATAGCAGAAAAGTTTCATTTCCATCATGGAGCTGCATACCATACCGCAAGTCGTTTTATTTTATTGTTTATTTTGGTTTCAGATTATTGATTTATGCCCTTTATTAGTATTAAATAAACTGTTCTCCGCAAGCAAGCTTATTGGAGAGTTATTAATACCGGCATTCCTTTCTAAGAACCCAGAAATTCAATCTAAGCTTACTTCTGTTGTTCAAGCTATTGTTTGCATATCTTTGGGGACATATGTAGTTATTTTTGGGGAACCAGGAAAACCAGGGCATTCAATATTTAAAAATAAAGCCTTCGATATATCAGTTGTATGTTACAATTGTCAAAACAAAAATAACAGAGGAGTTGCAGTTTTTTTTGCAAATATACAAAAAGAGTACTTAGAGATTTGCAGAGAGTGTTTCGAAATAACACCATCACAACAAACTATGTTTAACGGTTTACGCAGTTTGTTTACAAAGTTTTTGAACTGGAAACAATATATAGATGTAGAAAAAACTCAATACTGGATGCTATTTGAATGCCTATGCAATCATTACTATGTGTTTGATTATGGTATTACAACTGAAATTATCAATGAAGAAAACATTAAGAATGTTTTAAAAGCAATTAAGCCTTTTATTAATAGTACAAATGTAAGTATTGCCTTTTCAAAAATTTAAACCTTGATATGAGGTGATTGTTGAGACTGTGTAATTTATATCAAACTACAGCCCCAAAGCCGTTTTTAATTTTATAGGGCAGTCTTACATGGTGTTTAGAAATGGGTTAAATTTTTTTTGCCTAAGGCGTAGATCGTATTCGAGATGCTTCCTCACCCCCTTACTATTAAATTTAAGATGGCTAGTGTCAAGCTGAGATACTACTGCTCGATAGTAACAAGAACTTGTATATAATTATTACTTTTTTTTCAGATACAAGACGGCGATGATTCAAAAAGTAAAGAGGTGTTCCTCCAGTGTATTAATGTACTAGTAAAACAGACTCAAGCCAGTTTAGAAAGTAATAATTATAATCAACAGACACAAACGCTTAATCTTATAAAAGAATTTGGTTTATACAGTGACGAGAGAGCAATATTACCAGTAACAAAATTATTTATATACTTCATCATGCATCCACAGTGCAGCTTGGCGCCTAAAGCTGTTGTTTATTTGAGGGAAATGTGCGAGTTTCATGGCTATACTCCCAATCAAGTATATCATAGATATAAGAAAGATTTTTGCAGGCTTTTCGTAGAATGTAGCCTTTATAGTGGAAAGGACTTTGCAATATCCTTATTGAAAGTAGTCCGAGCTTTCGGTTTTGTTGGCTACAGAGACTTTATATCCAAAGATGTACATCATTTCCTGCCATATTTGATACCTTATTCTGTTACTATTAAGGAAGTCCCATCAATGATTGAAGAAATTGCTTTGCTAGTCCAATGTTCAGTGTCAGATTTTATTGTTGAAAGATTTCCTCTGATTTATGTTCACGTTTATCTTAACGAATCTAACACAGTAGCTGATAAGTGCTATTCAGTTATAGAAAAACTGACCAAATGCTCAATTTTGAGCCTTATTAAGAAACATTTTAGAGTAATTCTAACAGAGTTTCTTTTACAGTATAGTTGTAACCCAGAGAAAGTACTGAACGCGTGTAGGTACTTAGCCTGCCACGATCCAGACGTATCTACTTCAAGCGGCCATATGAAAATGAGTACATCGCAAATAGCGGATTTTCTGAATCCAAAATTCCTTGGCGTTCTTGCATATTTTGATCATAAGCTAGTGAACGCTAAAGTTGCATTATCCGTGAAGCGTAAGGCTTTAAAAAGTTTTCCCGACATGATGCAACTTATGGGGGTGAAGTATATTACTCCCTTAAGGTTTAAAGTGCTCGCTACATTAAGATCTGCTTTACCATTGGTTAAGGAATTTCCTAAAATACTAGCGGATGCATGGGGCGCCTTCATTCACAACATCGATAGTATATCGCTTGGGCCTTTGTTGTCAAATCTGGCTGTGTCGTTATTGCAGCAGTTTGAGTACGCTCCGCAAGAAATAAATAAAATATTTCACTATCTCGTGCTGAAAAATGAAAACTTGTTGAGCAATCATTTATCCGATATTTTCTTTCTCGAAGATTCAAAGATTTCCGAAAAAGTAAAAATAGTTATAAAAAGACACATTAATAGGACACAACCTGAGGGGTTTCTTGATAAAATCAAATGGTATTTGGAGCATTTAAATCATGAAATTCCGACTATAAAAGCTTTTGCTTTTTCTCACTTGGATAAGTTGCTTAAAAACAACAGAACTGAAATTCACAAAGCTATATTTGGTGGCAAAAATATAGATCCGGTAATAGTGGAGCTAATAGACTGTTTACTGATTGGTTAGTATTTACTATTTTTTTCAAACAGTAAGTAGTGTAGTGTGATAGAATATATAAATAGATAGTAGCGTAGTGAAATTCACTATCCCATATCATCCCGTGGGTATTGTTGGAGGCGACAGAGGAAAATAAAACAGGAGATTGGCTACAACATCTTGATATTAACTGGATATATTAAAAAATTGTTGTTTCCTACAGACTTCTAAAAGGAGACTGTACTCAATTCGACTGTATGTTTTTTTTATGTGTTACCTCATAAATTTTTACTGGGGAACTGATTTAGATGATTCTTTTTTTTTATTTAAAAGCTGTTAGTTCACATGTGGCCCCATATAAATATGATTAAGGTCTGACCAATAGAGTTATTCTTAATAATTTATATGGAAGTCTGTTGTACAATTTTTTTTATTTTAAATTATTTTTCTCATTTTACTTTTTCCATACTTGTGTGATTTGTTGAATAGTTTTCACAGAAATCTTCAGTCTTATTCATAAAAATCCTTAGTATGTTTATAATTCTTACAACATTACAATAAACATTTGTAAAGTGCCAATTTTATGGACGCACACATAAGTGACGTTTTTTATTCATTCCGAGCTTCAGTTTAGAACGTTGTAAAAGTTTTCAGAGGTAACACTTTGCAATAAGCAATATCGACGCATTTAGTTAGAGCCGTGGTAGTTCAGGGGCCAAGCGCATGCTGTAAATTCACAGTATGCGAGCAATCCGCGTTCGATCCCTGCCGGCACCAATGAAATTGTTAATTGCAATTTCAAGTGCTGATTTACCACGTGGTCGACGGTAAAGGAAAACGTCGTGAGGAAACCTGCCTGTCTGAGTCTGACAAAAATTATTTTCAAAGACATGTGAAGTTCGCCAACACGCATTGGGGCAGCGCAATGGACATTTCCTTGCTCTAAAACCCCCTCAAAAATGAGAGGAGGGCTGTGCTCAACCGTGGGACGTTTATAGACTGTAACTTTATCTTTAACGCTTTTAGTTGGCGCATTAATTTGAATCGGATTTTAGAACAATTATCCAAACAAATAAGAAATATTCCATTATTACAGTTAATATATTTTTATTTTGATTGTTAGTTTTTAATTTGTCACTATTGATTTTTTTGATTCTTAATTTTGTATTAACCTAATTTTATTGTTATTTACGTTGCAGGTTGCAAAGATCCTGATAGCAAAGTCAGTGATGCTAGTGGTTCTTGTCTTGGTCAGCTAGGTGCCATCGAAGCCGGACATTTGCCTCGTCAATATGTCCAGCCCGATAGATCGCCTTTCGCTTTCTCTATTGTCGATAATTGTTTTGCTGCTACTGCTCTAGTAGAACTTTCTAGAGCGTTTCAATACGAGAAAGATACAATGGTATGTTTCTGTGTGTTAATTTGAAATACTTTCCCAATTACATCCATATAGTTCGTAGACTAGCGAACTAATGGTTAAGAAAGGATCTCGAGTACATGCTGTTTTCAACAAAATATTTTTTTTGTTCTACAGAACATGGATTGTTACGCCTTGACAATACAAGAAATACTAAAGATTTACGACATATCGCCCACGGGCAGTAAGAAAGAAGTTTGGGAAAGTTTCCCAGAGAATATGCATCAGATAATGTTCCCCCTACTTAGTTCCAGGTACTTAGTTACATATAACCTTTTATTTATTTACTGGAAAAGAGGCATTCCATCTTAGTTCTCACGGCTGACAACGCATCTGCATTTTGAATCGCAAACGAAGATAGATGTAGATGTCTATGGGCCACAGAAACCTCTTACCACCAGATGGACTGTGTGCTCGCTTGTCACCCTTATCCTATATGCTATAGAGCGGACATTGGGAACAATTGCATACAAAAACTTTGAGCTCGCGTGTGTGTGACGCCCTCTAGCGAAACATAGCACAACTACACTGCATATTTATTAGGAAAACATTTCAGCTATTCCCTAGTAGGTACCGTTTCGACATCAAAGTATCGATAATATTGTTAAGTTTGAGGGGTACCTCGTTTAGAGCCGGGGCGGCATCAGAGGCAGCTGAACTAAGTGGCGCAAATACCCACTGTCTCTGAGAGATGACTACATATTTGTGCCATTTGCTGTAGAGACTATCAGTCCATGGGGTCCATGTGCGGTGACGTTCCTAAAGGAACTCTATCCGCGGCTGGTTGTTGCTGCTGGTGATAAGAGGGCTGGTTCTTTTCTCGCTCAAAGGCTAAGTATAGCCATCAGCGGGAAAATGCAGCCAGCGTTCTTGGTTCACGATACCGCGGGGAGTAGGACTATATGATAATTAAGTTTCTAGTTTTAGTTTTTTTTATGATTATAGTTTTTAATATTGTATATAATGATAAGAATTACTTGTAATCAATATTTACGTTATATAAATTAAGTTTGAAAGGATTTACGATATAATGTAATAGTGACAACTGATAACAAATTGACATTAAATGACCACAAAAATGACATTAATGAAACTATAATTCAAATAATTAATTGGCTTAGAAATAATAATTTAATTATCAACATTGACAAAACGAATTTAATTAACTTTAATAATATACAAAATCTGACATTAAATATAAATTATGAAGGACAAATACTTAAAAATACAACAACAACGAAATTCTTGGGTATAGAAATTGATCAAAAATTAGATTGGAAACAACAAGTTAAAAAAGTGTGCAACAAAATCAATCGTTTCTCATTTGCAATTTATAAATTAACAAAAATAGCAGGAAGGAGTACAGCTCTTATTGCGTACTTTGCTTACGTTGAATCAGTTCTGAGATACGGACTGATCATATGGGGTAACAGCACAGACATAAAAAAGGCGTTCATTGCACAAAAAAAGTGTGTTAGAGCAATATGTGGTACTGCACCTGACGAACCATGTCAGCCTTTGTTTAAATCTTTGAACATTCTGACACTTCCTAGTCTATATATTTTTGAAGCGGCAAAATTCGTAAAGAACAATATAAATTATTTTACACAAGCCAAGGACGTCTACAAACGAAGCACCAGAAATAGGAATAGGTTGGTTTCCGCTATAATTCCTAAGAGTGCGAGATTACATAAAAATTGCTACTGGATGTGTATGACAATATATAACAAGATACCACAAGTAATTCGAGACCTACCTTTCATTCAATTTAAAAGAGATTTATACAACTTTCTCAGTAAAAAGTCTTTCTACACTGTACAGGAATATTTGAACTACGAGTACGATAGGTAATAGGAACTTGACAAAGTTAAGGGACCAATTGTGAAATGTTTGTTAATTATTTTCTATTTATTAACTACCTGTGGACATTTTGTTATAATCAATACTCTTAAATATTATTATCTCGATATTTTATAGTTTTAAGATTTGCATGCTATTAATAATGGCTGATTAAGCGGATGTTTAATTACTGTGACCATCTTCAATGTACCTTAACCAAATGCAAATAAATATTTCATTTCATTTCATTTCATTTCAATTTCATTTCAATTTCATTTCATTTCAATTTCATTTCATTTCAATAATAATAGGGAATATGCATGATTATTTTATTGTATAAATCTATTTATTGTGAAACAAAAAAAAAATCTTTTTACGTCAGTTTAGTGCATCAAATAAAATATTTATTTTCTAGTAACTAATGGTTGATTTACACAGGGCCAGTGACTTGCTCCAAATTTGAGGCAAATCAGTGCTGAGCCGCTACTGGCATAATAATGTACATTGATTTGGAGTCATTACAACACTGTCGCGCCAGTGCTCACTTCAATATTCCTGCTTGAATATTTTGAAGTCAGTTCACTCCCCCCGCCACCAGCGCCAGCGGTATTGACCTTGTCTAAACGACAAAGTCAGTACTTAGGTCAATCGCTGGCGTAGCGTATTGTAGGGTGACATCGCGTCGTATCATAAAATTATAAAATATATAGATTAGTAAATGAGGGTAAATGAACGCAATTATTAAATTATTGAAAGCACGCATGATACATATTATATCTCTGATATGATAGATATTTATATTAATTATATAACTTATATTCATGAAAATTTAGGATATTGGATTTTAATCCTTGGGGGATTTTATCACATGACTGCCTCAAGCAGCAGTTCTTTGGGATTTTTTCGGACTGAGCCTGCTGAGATGCCTGCTTCAAGCAGCAGCTCTGGGATTTTATTCCCCCGAGCGAACTTTAATTATTCCTAAATATTTAGACCCTAAGTAAGTAATAATCTCATCCGCCAGCTACAGAACCTTGAATAACCATGAAGTTGGGCGTGAAAGCAACAATGAAACTAATATAATTTACCACTTTTGAAAATTCTTAGAATTATTTTGATTCTATGTGATTGTAAATTTTTTGATTATCCCTAATAAATAACTGTCTTATCTTAGTTTGTATTTTCAATGCTGCATATATTGCCCAGCATACTTCTGGTATTAAATAAGAATAATACACGATAAAAGTGACCGAGGTTCCGAAAAGAGATTACTGAAGCCAAAAATGTCAGTGTTATTTCGAGTTTTATTTTGGCTGGCAAAGCATCTCTCATGAACGTATCTTGACGAATTGCTTTCATTGATAACAAGTTCTATTCAAGAACTTGTTATCAATGAAAGCAATTCGTCAAAATTCTTCGGGGTTATTCTCAAAGTCAGTTTGAAATCCGCAAGATCTTCAAATCTCAATTGATTTAACAACAAACAGAACCTCCAGTTTCTTTACTGTCGTCGATCCATTTTCTTATCCAAAGACGTTTCATTTTACATATCTCTTCTTCTAACATTTCCGTCAACTCTTTCAACTGTGGATGGAACATTTTCTTAACAAATATTTTAGTCGTTGTAATTTCTGACGTTTCCGTGAATTCATTTTTGCCTACTGACTTCAATAACGTGCGTACACCCTAAGAAGTTACCACGTTACTGACTGCGTGTAAACAGTGCGAGTCAGTCCTCGGCGCTAGCACTGGCGCCTGTTACTCGACCCCATGTAAATCAGTCTTAAGAATCAATTCAAACGGCAGTCACATTGGTGGCATCTTGGATGACGTCCTCGGTCCATTAGACGCTATAATAATAGCATATGAATGGTCGGTCGGCATCGAAGACACATCGAGAAAAAAAATCCAATAAGAGAGCGCCCTCATGTTTTTGAAATTCGTTTCTTTTACAAAAATACGCTTTAAATATAACATATTTTTGGAAAGTTCTTAACTTAAAAGTTGTTACGCGATAATTATTATACAAATCATTTAGAAGTTTGCGCATTTACCGCTAAAATTGAGCTGGAATTAAGGAGATACGAAAAATAACCCCTTTGTCGTTTTAAATTAATTTCAACTACAAGCCTTAGGTTTGGTTTCACATGGAATACTGTTCTCATCTCTGGGCCGTGGCTCCCCAGTGCTAGCTCCTTCCACTTAACCGCATAGAGCGCAGAGCGGCTCAAATCGTCGACGACCGAGTTCTCTTTGATTGGCTCGATTCACTGGCGCTGCGTAGAGATGTTGCATCCCATTGCATTTTCTATGGTATTTACCACGGCGAGTGCTCTGAGGAATTGTTCAGATTAATTCCCACCACCAAATTTCACCATCACACATCGCGACAAGACTTACGTTACCATCCACATCATTTGGGTTACGCTAGTGACACTACCGTACGATTTATTAGGAATTTTCTTCCTCGCCCGAATATGTATGTTACTTTTTGGCATCGTTTACCATCGACGATTTTTACGACCGATACGACTTAGTGACCTTCAAGAACGAGCTTACTCCTTTTTAAAAGGCTGGCAACGCATCTGAAATTCTCCTGGTGTTGTAGAATTGTATTAAAATATTTAAAAAGAAAGCTATCTTGTTGATTAGTTGTACTAGTTGTACTGGCTGACATATACGTTACACGTTAAAATCAACGGCTGTGTGCTCCGACAGGCCCACCTGAATTCTTTATTGGTACGGGTACAGTATCGTTTACTGTTTCATCTCCTTAAATATGGTAGTTGATTAAATCTGTATTCCGTATAATATTTTTTGTCGATAACACCAATCGACAAACGTTGTCAATCATTGGCTCATTTGGTAAATAAATTGTGACGTTACTAGTAACAAAAGAAAAGTAACAGATGACCATTTTGTTGCTGATGTCCGGCCTATTTCTACACTTAAATTGTCTTGTCTTTGCTTCTTATATTTACGCGAACACTACATATTGAATAAAACTAATTACTTTTACGGATTTGACTTTAGGTGATTACTTCAGCCGCCTCATGACAATGAGTGCTACAAGGCACCCGAAACGTTGGGAATCGAAAGTGAAATTAAACGCGATCAAATCCGTAAAAATCGTTATTAAATGTTTGGGATAATTTTTATTATTTTAAAGTTTTTAAATTTTGATACTACTCGGTGTTGTTGTTAATTTTAGATACACGTTGGCTTACCCTTCGCAACCTAAGAAAACGCATCCGCTATTTGGCTCTGTACACGCAACTACATTTCTTGAATGGGCGCACAAGTAAGTAACGCAATATTTAGTGAATAATGCCATTTTCATTTCAAGGCAATCGTCAATCGGGATAACATTTTTGGCTGGTAGATTGACGATTGTCGCACTAGTTGCTTAGAATCCTACCAGTTTTTCATCGCTGATCAGGGATGTAATCTACCATTTTCCAGGTGTTAATTTCACTATTAATTTTACGTTTATTCTTCTTCATCAGCCTGTTAAATTCCAATGCTAGATATAGGTCTCTATCGTTTTAGAGAGGATTTGACTCAATCAACAAGTGAATTAGCTAACGCTGTACAGGTGTTTCGTATCTTTAACGCTGCCTTCCGTCGCCCATTGGAATATTTTGCCTTGGGCGTGAACGGAATTGTTACATCTATCATCATTGGGAAGAATTGATTTTCTGGAATTTCCCATAGTTGCCTTTGACTACATCTCCTCGAAGAATTAGGATGATGGATTCACTTAAGCTGCCACTAGTCATATGCTCCGTGTGTAGCATACCACCATGATATAGAATGAGCAATATTGTGACTCCCTATTGTGACTCTTGTACTTATTTCAAATGAAAGATTTTACGACGATGATGGTGATGCCGATTTGGTCTGTGACTACGGTAAAACTTCTGAACATTTTCGTCGTTTAGCTGTGTGTGCAGGACTTCTATTCTGCTACAAGTATTCCTGTTAGCACAACGCGATTCGTTCGAACCTTCTCGCAGACATGTGCACAATTACTACAGTATAACCCTGGTGCAAAGTTTAATAAATATATTTAATTTATTTTCAGTTGGACGGGTCAGTTGATCTCGCTAATAGAGTCTGAGAGTATTCGAGATTTGCTGCGTACCGTACACCCGAGCATGCGTCGTGACGTACGCACCTTGTTCCTGTTCTTCCCTTATGTGCTTCTACATGCTATTATGTCTAAATCTGTCGCACAGTATGTTCAAGAAGAGATAATGGCGGTAATAGGTGCTTATCTTCTTTGCTAAATATTACTGGACTTTTGTTTTTTAATTAATATTATTTTATAAAATCGAATAACATAAAAAAAATTAAAAACTGTGCAATAGTATTTTTGTAATGAGAAAGTTGTTGTGACTCTACTTTGCTATCGTGTGCTTATCATTGTACCTTAACGAAACTGCAAACGTGAAGAGTTTAGAAATAAAAAAATGCTTCACAAATTGGAGATGCTGGAAGGATTATAAAAGAGGTTACTTATTTGATTTATTTTCGTAAAAGAATATAGCTTCAAAATTCAAAAAGTAAAACGTGAAATTTAACCTAGTCAATTTTAAAAACACTCGTGAGAGATTTAGTACTATCTGCTTTTTCTGGGGTCAATCATACCAGATTCATAACTCAAGAAGGCAAAACTCATAAAGGGGTATCTTGAAAGTTTTACTCAGCGTACCCAAAAAAGTTTTGTCTTTGTCTCACAGTATGCGAACAACAAGGGCAAGTCCCTTACTTACCGCGCCTCTTCTAGTATTTTCAAGTAGAACTATCTTACAGGGCGTGAAAATTCTGATAACGAGAGAGAGGTACCTTCAGAGAGAGCCAAATATAAGATGCTGCGTCATATCAGAATGACTCCTAATATTAATTCAATACAAACTGAAGAAGGAAATCAGGTAAAACAATTATAAAAAATAATAAAAAGCCTTTTACACCGATGTAAGAGAATCCACTAGATGTAAGAGAACACACTTATATATCATCCCGTGGTTGTTGTTATGGGCAATAGAAGGAAATTAAAACAGGAAATGTCCCTGTTCCTGTCACTAGCTCAAAATAATAATAAAAAAAACTACGGATGCCAACCCGCCCGCCAAGAATGGCAACTATGGAAATATCACCCCTACGAGGCAATCTCTGGGGAAGCCTATGTTCAGTAGTGGACTTTAATAGGTTGTAAGGATGAAAAATATGATGATTATATTTTGTACTGTTTCAGTTCTCGATTACTTATATGTTAAAGTACTCGTGTATTTTTATACTTTATCAATTATTTATTCCATCTTTGCTGTTTAGTGTAAGTTAATCATTTAAGACCATCTGCTATATTTATAAAATAAATGTTTTTAGAGTAAGTGCAGCAAAACTATTTATACTCTATTCGATTTCTTGAATCGATGGCTTTTGGAGTGGTGTCATTTAAAACAACGTCCAACTGAGAATGAAAATTACAAGTAAGCATGTTTTATTGTATTATTATTGGACCGTAATAAAGATTTTTAATTTAAGATTTTTTACGTCAGAAATATGCAACATGCAACAAGAAGAAACATTAAAAGTAAAATTAAATCCAAAGTCACGAATTATTACATATTTATTACAGAGCAATTTTTTCCTTTATGGAGAAATTTGATAAACTCACAATTGCACGTGGTAACTTCGCGTGCGGCGAATTGGAGCGAGCACTGCAATATCTGGAAATTTATATGGACGAAAAGAAAGAGCGGATACAAGAAGAGTTGCCATTGTTGGCTGAAATATACGCTCTTTTGGATGAACCTGACTCAGTTGCTGGTGAGTTGTTTCTTCGGGTTCCCCTTCCATACGAGGTGCACTTACAATATTTTAAAATCAATAGATAGTGTTAAGTTTAGGGTTTCTTTATTTTCCTAATTTGTCACAGCATAACAGCTTCTACTAGTTTTGCAGGATTTTTTTTAAAAGTAGGGGCATATTCTATCGATATATTTTTAATTTTAAGAAAAAATAATATGTAATACAATAAATTAAAAATATTTAAATTGAATTAAACTTTGATAGGATGAGAAATTTATTTCGAAATTCCCTGTCGAGTAGCCATTATTCGTAATTATGCTTATATTTTTAAGAATAGTTGTAATATACAATCACACTATAAAGAGAAATATTTCTCTTCTTTTTAACTTAAAACTATTAGAGTCAAAACAACTATTAGATACCTAAATCTGTAACCGAGCGTGAGCGCTGAGTTTGAATTCAACACTCCCTTGCAAATGTGTGCGTGTCTAATAAAATAGTAGGCGCTACATATTTTTGAATTAGCTTTTCCCCGCGACTTCCCCCGCGTGCAATTTAGGGTATTAATTATGTTGCCCGGAACCCTAATTCTTTTTCTAAGATATAAGTAGCCTAAGTTACTCCTTAAAACATCAGCTATTTGTCAGTGGAAGTCCCGTCGAAATCGGTCCAGCCGTTTTGGAAATTAGCCGGAATAAACAGACAGACAGACAGACTGACAGACAGACAGACAAAAATTTTAAAATTGTGTTTTTGTTATAAGTACCGTATATACTTTCATATGCATTTACTAAAGAGCTGTTATTTTCATATTACAAACAGACACTTCAAAGGGGAATGCCCACCGTTCATAGACACTTCGGCCATGGGTGCCCACATATAAAACCATATGGAAATGATAATATGCAAATAAAAGAATGAAATGGTTAAGGAATTGGTTTAAAAAAGTTCGGATTTTAAAGATATAAAGGTTTTTTATTTTCACAAGAACAGTTTTTTAACAACAAATTACTTCGTATTTTCGTGACATTTAAACCACCATTGAAACACCGTAAATGTCCTCTTGAATGAGTTACTGAGAGCTAGCCAGTGTGAAAGCTGGGGTCATCGTTAACAGTGGATATCGAGTCCAAGTTCGAGCAGAGGTTATCGTAAGAAGTGGGAGTGGAATCCATTTTCAGGCCGTGGTCAATAGGGTGAGAAGAATTATCCTATAGTCCATTTAGAAAGCTTAATCGTTGTAGATAACAAATCCGCGAGAAAACAAACAAAATAACACAAATGCAAACGAATTCGACTTCTGACTATTTAGTTTTGATAATTATGACATGGGCCTAGCAGTCAGATTTGATGTTGCCAATTAACAGACATAAAATCGATAAATAGGTTTAGAGTTTTTTTTTTCGATTTATAATTTCATAAAAAAGAATAATCTGTGATTCGCTTTAAATTCTGCACGATTTTGAAAATATGTTTTGTTTTATTTGGTTAAATTCTATTTTAAATGTATTTTTAAAAACAGATAAGAATAGCAGTTAAATTGTGCAGTAGCGTTTTTGTTAAAGTCTAATGAGTTCGTGGTAAATCAACTAGCAATCCTTTTTTTTTATAGGATAAGGGTGACAAACGGGCACACAGTCCACCTGATGGTAAGTGGTTGCTGCGGCCCATAGACATCTACATCTATCCTCTATTACAATTCAAAATGCAGATGCGTTGTCACCCGTGAGGACAAAGATGGAATGCCTCATTTCCAGTAAAAAGGGCCTCCGGCCACCTGCACTCACCAAGCGAAACGCAGAGGTGAGCCTCTACTTCACGCTGGTTTTCTGTGAGGTCGTGTTACCACCCCGGTTCGAGCCGGCCCATCCGTGCGACAGCAAAAGCTGCCGCGTGGCTCTACCACTGTTAAAATTCGCTTGTTTAATTATCATAACATCATAATAATTATCGAAACATAATATTACCATTATAATAATGATACCATAAAAATCGATTGAAAAAACAGAATCGACTTTTAACGAGATTTGTGATTGGCAACACTTTTTATTTTATCCACAAACTAATGACTTGCGGATTTACCTAATTTCATTTTTATCTTTTCGATACTTTTTATTTGTGCAAAAATATTGCAATCTTTTTTGGATACATAAATACCGCGATTAATTACCATAAAAAAGATGTATTTTTTTAACAAATGCAAATTGTTGGGCATTTCATGGCCAGAAATGGGCATTCCCCTTTATTTATTTGTAGAGATGATAAACAGTCAAAATAATGCATTTCCACACATTTTGAATATATAAGATATAAAGGACAAAATGTTTGAGTTTTTGTTTTATTTATTTTTTTCACTATTCGCCTATATTACTTATTCTGAATCTCTTTTGCAAATTTGGCCGTATATTGCAAAATAACACTGTATTATACGAATTGCTACAGACACACCATATACTGTAATATTATAGTGTAATTTACAGATTTCAAAGTGTTCATGCCTTAATATTATAGGTTGTAAGAATGACGAACCATAAAATAATTGCAATGTTACATAATGCTCACAGAGTAAATGTTACATCGAAGGTTTACTTGACATTTAATTTTAGGTATTTTGTCGATTAAACGATCAGAGCCGTCCCTAAAGGAATTGATTCTCGCTCAAGTAGTAACAGGTAGATTGCAGGATGCCGCACTCTGTTACGAGAGACTCGCACAAGAAGGACAACTGGATAGACACAGCTTACAGGTAAAGATTTCCAACACAAGGGTGATGACATTAAAATCCATGTGTTGTACTACCTGTGCGGTTAAAGAATGGGATTGAAAATGGCGTCGCCTCTATTCATCCGTTGCTCGTACACTGTCGCTACCTATGCTCACACCCGCCAGTAAAGACTGACTAAAAAACCACGTTGCGATATGGGTTTTTCTATAACTTCAGTCTAACTTGCCATTGAAATGAATGCCAGAGCGGGTCGCTAGAATAGAATAGAATATCGTTTATTTCTTAGTATATGGTAATAACAGATGTTGAAATTATAAAATGGTTTACATATACTATATAGTAAACCATTCTATAATATAGTATAGTTATAAATGTTTGTGAGAGTTTGTGTATCTGGGGTCAAAGTTTACAGGAGATGGAAAGTGTGAGAGTGATATCGAAAGAAGAGTGAATGCAGGAAACATAGTGAATGGAGCTTTGCACTCCTTTATGAGCAGTCGAAAGGTGTCTAACAAGGCTCGTTTGGCTGTGCATGAAGGGGTGTTGGTTCCGACACTCATGTACGGAAGTGAAAGTTGGGTATGGCAGAAGAAACATGAAAGCAGAATAAATGCAGTTGAGATGAGAGCATTAAGAAGTATGATAGGAGTTAAACTGAGTGACAGGATAAGAAATAGTGAGATAAGGAAACGTTGTGGTCTGAAAGAAGATGTAGTGACAAAAATTGAGAAAGGTATGCTGAGATGGTTTGGTCATGTCGAGAGAATGAATGAAGAACGATTGACGAAAAAAGTGTATAAGGCGAGTGTGAATGAAAGTGTTGGAAGGGGTAGACCTAGGCGGACATTTCAAGACCAAATCAGGGACGTCTTGAAAAAAGGCCAGGTCAAGAGTACCCTAAACCGTAGAGCATGTATGAAGGGAATAATGAAAGTGGACGAAGCGAAACAAGTATGTAAGGATCGTAGCAAGTGGAAAGAAGTGGTCTCTGCCTACCCCTACGGGAAAGAGGCGTGATTATATGTATGTATGTATGTATAAATGTTATTTTAAATAATTAATGTATCTTCTTGCGTATACAATTTCAACGAATATATAAACGATATACCGTTATTAGCGGGTTTCACTATTAGTACTATGTATCCGTACGGACTGTAACTAGTACATACTAGTTCTTAGAAAACGACCTGTAAATCTACGAAATATAGCTTATAAATCCAACATGTATGTACTTCCGAAAACTAAAAGTTTCTATGGAGCAAGAAAGTTTGCCCACCTTGTACTTACTTTTATTAATGCCTTGCCACTAGAATTACAAAACACATACGGTAAATCAAAAACGTTTAAATGTAAACTTAAATCATATTTGTTAAATCAACCATACTTAACTATTACTATACTTTTAGTACCGCGTAGCTCAACAGTGGTAGAGCCACGTGGCGGCTTTTGCTGTCGCACGGTTGGGCCGGCTCGAACCGGGGTGATATCACGACCTCACAGAATACCAGCGTGAAGCAGAGGTTTACCTCTGCGTTTCGCTTGGTGAGTGCAGGTGGCCGGAGGCCCTTTTTACTGGAAATGAGGCATTCCATTTTAGTCCTCACGGGTGACAACGCATCTGCATTTTGATTTGTAATAGAGAATAGATGTAGATGTCTATGGGCCGCAGCAACCACTTACCATCAGGTGGACTGTGTGCTCGTTTGTCACCTACTTTATACTAGAATATTGTGATTTAATATTAATACATCTTTGTTTCTATAAGACGACTCTCTAGCGTAGATAAACCCCTAGAGGTTTATATGCTAGTATTGTACTGGATAATGTAACATTCTTATGCTTAATAAATTAAAAAAAAGGTTATTTTAGTAGCAATTAGTCAATTTCTATCTATAACATTTTTACACACTGTTACATTTTCCAACTTCTACTATTTTAGGGCATGATTGATTGCTATTTGGGTCTAGACCAGCCGTTCACCGCATATCGTCTGCTAAACGAACGCGAAACGGACGACAATATGATGGAACTTGCAGCCGAGCCGTTGTGGCGGTTGGGTCGCTTTGAGCAACTAGACGAATTGGCCCAGAAACCAGTGGTAAGTTTTATGTCCTGCATTTCAATTTTGACAGCATTTGATGATTCTGACGATGATATTCTCCGAAAGTATTTATATTATATATTTATACTAGCTGGCCAGGCAGACGTTGTTCTGCCCTTTTCGACGACCCTTCATATATAAAATCCTTAAGGGGCTACTCCATGCGAACGACCTTGAGCATTTGGCCGGCGCGGCGCGCGGCTCGCTACAATATATTGCGAAGAAATATGTAAGACGCCACCTATTGTTCGAACGTAGTATTATTTTTTCAACATCAATAAACTATTTTATGGAAATACACACAGCATACAACGATAAATGTATTTTAATTTTTTTATTCGGTATATTAGTTGCATTATATTAGAATTATGTATTTTCATATATTATGTAATTATGAAATTTTATAATTAATTATATATTAAAAATGAAGCATTGAAAATTGTGAGTTTAAAAGATATCTATTCACTATAGGTAAATAAATAGATAGCTCGCCTTTTGTACAAATATTTGGTGCAATAAAGAATAAACAAATAAATAGGATGTTTCGCAGAGTGAGAGTAATATAGAATGAGAGTCGTGGAGGCAGTTTACAAACATAAATTGCACAAGGACAAACATCCAGACCCGGAACGATTATTTGTAGGCCTTACAAATATTTGTTCCGTGCGGGATTCGAACCCGCGGCCCCCAGCGCAACAACTGATTGCTAAGCCACTGCGCCACGGAGCCGTCGCCGGGTTTTAGGTAAAGTGACCATACGTCCCGTTTTGAACGGGACTGTCCCTTTTCTCGGTCACCTGTCCCATTGTCCCCAAATAAAGCCCCGGGACACAAAATTGTCCCGTAACTCGTTGGATGGAAGTATTCAAAGCCAACAATCTTCAACATAATTTTTTTAATCGAATATATTTTATGTCTACCTGGTACAAATGCGCCGATAGATAGAGTATTTTTTTATTTTGAATAAATTGTGGACGTCTGAAAGAAACACTTACGGTTCCAGTTCTAAAGGCGATGTTGAAAGATAACAATAAAAAAAATTGAGCAGAATTTTATTCTTATTTAAAATCATCACCAACTTTATTAAAGCAAATTTAATCCACTGACAAATGTAATTCATAATTAAAAAAAATGTTGCATTTAATAATTACCTATTTTTAAATGCAACATTATTTTTTAATTTATTGTATAAAGTTATAGTTTTTAGAGTATAAATAACCCCATGTCCTGTTTTGAGTTAAAAAATAAATGGTCAGCTTAGTCTTTTTAGTTAAATTTAGTTTTAAAAATTTTTAGTTTATAGTAAAAAGTAGGTATATTAGTACCTACTTAGATACTTTTTACCGAATTATAAGTATAGAACACCTTATGTACTCAATTATTTTTTGAAAAAGAAGAAAAAACAAGCAATAAATAATATACTATATTTTAGCAAAAAAACTATAACTTAGTAATATTAATTATAACTTAGAACATAAATGAAAAACTCATAACTGACTTTTTGGCCCGACCCAGGATTCGAACCCGGGACCTCATGATCAGCAGTCGCACTACTACAACCACTAGACCAACGAGGCAGTACTATACCTGATAAGATATTGTAGTTGGTTATTACGATTATTTTTAGCTGTATACTATACCTACTGATAATATTGAATTAGCCTTTTATAGTGTAAATTATAATATTTGTCGAAATGTTAATTATGGATTCGAATTTCGAACCTAACATGCATTTAGGCCTACGCGCATAGTGCATAATGTCGGTTCAGAGGACACCTCCATCTGCAACCCCGAGGGAAAATGATCTGCAGCAGCAGTCTAATGCGGGCGCAGGTATGGGGCCTCAGGCTGAAGCCTTGATGGATACACAGTATGAACATACCCCCTCTGGCTATGTTTTACTTCGAAATAATAGAAGAGCAAGAGAGGCTGAATTTTCACCGTCTCAGTTTCTTGATTTCAAACAGGAGATGACTAGACTCATTACGGCATTTATTAGTGAGCAAAAAAACTCACATATAGAAATCACAAACACGCTTAAGTCCCTCCAACAAACCACTTCAAATATTGAACAGTGTGTGTCTTTGTTAACTCTGCAAAATGAGGAATTCCAAAAGAAAATTGATAAACTGGAAACTCAAGTAAAGAAGGATCGCGAATACATAAATATACTTGAAGACAAAATTGAAGATCTCCAAAGGACGTCACGCAAAGCTAGTCTAGAGTTAAAAAATGTTCCTCGTAAACCCTCTGAAAACAGGGATGATTTAATGAGTATGGTAACTTGCCTATCGAAAAATGTCAACCTTGATTTGTGCGCGCGGGATATTAAGGATATTTTCAGAATAAGGCCACGTAATGACAGGGAGAAAAATTCCCCCATAATATTGGAACTAGGATCCACGATCATGAAATCTGAACTACTAAACAAGACTAAGGAATTTTACACCAAAAACAAGTGCAAATTACAAGCAAAACACCTAGGTTTTACTACGAGCGAGGACACGCCTGTTTATGTATCAGAGCAGCTCACCGCTAAGGGTGCCCGACTTTTGTTCCTGTCTCGAGATCTCGCCAAATCCAATGGGTATAAATTCTGCTGGACTGCGTTTGGAAGAGTTTTTGTGAGAAAAGATGATACGTCTAAAATTATATGCATCCAGAGCGAGGCACAGGTGCACCAACTTCTTCAACAAAAGTGACTATATTCAAACATCTCAATGGTAACTTCTCTGTGCTTCATTCATTATACATATTATTATCTTATTTTTGGTAAGACAACTGCTGTAAACCTTACATCTACTGTTAGCGTAACTTTCATTTACACACTTATACCTATGGTTTTAAAAACTGCAAACAAACTACAACAACCAAACACACCTATGTACAATACCACACGCTCACACCTCACAAATTCAATACATACACATTTACATAAAACCACATCAACAGTACAAACACAAAACACACTACAACAACCATCCACTCTTACAGACTACAATGTAAACAACATACTCTCATCGATGAATCCTACCTATTCTCGTGTATACTTGCAAGTGTTTCTAACAAACTTATCACTACTCACCCTATGTAATAACCTCTGCAATGATTTACTTTGTACTTACTCTTTTTTTAATGGATAGTCAGCTCACTAACCTGGAACTAGACTACATGCAAATAACACACTCAATCAAATGTAATATAGAAGATCTAATTTACCATTGGTTGGGTTCCTTTCGTAATAATCTATTTGTTGTAACGCAAAACATGGCTAGTATCTATAAGAACTTCGACGACCTTTTGGTTAACCTATCAGTACTGGACTTCGAAATTGACGTTCTTATACTGACCGAATGCAGATTAGACCCTAACAAACAAATACCATTTTTAAGTAATTATACCTCCTACTAATCAATTAAACTTTTAAACCAGAATGATGGTGTAGTAGCTTATATCAAAAACAATCACCGAGCTAAAGTTATTGACCTTCACCTCTCAGACGCTACAGGACTACAAATAGAGATTGATAACTACGTTTTCCTGGGTATATACCGCTCCCCCTCTTTTCTAAACGCCGATAGTTTTACTAGCTCCCTCGACTTACATCTGGAAACTATTAGTCATCATAAAAATGTGTCTGTCATAGGTGACATAAACATTAACCTGCTTCCCATAGCTACAGAGAAGCCTCAGTATCGCCGTAATAGACTCAGCTACTTAGACGCACTATCCCTGCATGGCTTATTGCCTGGTCACACTCTACCTACGAGAAAGAGATCCTGCCTCGACCACGTAATGATAAAACTTGAAGTCAACCTCACTGCAGCTTTTATCGCCGTCCTTAACACGACGGTCACAGACCACAATCTTGTGTTGCTTCAGTTATATAAAACATCCACCCACAAAGCTCCAACTAAGTCCAAACTAATTACAGATTTTGATGGGGCATATAATACTCTCATATCGACAAGTATCCCCTTTTCAGAATTGCCAAATAGCCCTGAAGAATTTGCCAACACTTTTATTAATATAATTAAGTCAGCTATCCAACAAAATTCTAAACTATCCTACTTTTCTAACAATAAAAAGATATTAAAACCCTGGATAACTCCCGGAGCTCTGAGGTGCATAAGGCAAAGAAATTACTTGCAACAAAAGGTAGAAAAGGACCCCCATAATACAATTTTAATAATAACTTACAAACGTTTTTGAAATTACTGTTCCAATCTCATCAAAAAACTTAAACGACAGCATTATGGCAAACTTATTAATAAATCTGCTAATAACCCCCGTAAATTCTGGAATACAGTAAATGAGATAACTCGGTACAAACCACCCAAGACTAATAATGTAGCCCTAATTAACTTAAAACCGCTACCACTAGATTCGGTTAACTATGTTAATAACTATTTTGCTTGTATAGGCAATAATTTAGCTGGAATAATTACTACAAATTCAGGTACTAGAAGTCGGGTACTAGTAGCTCCTATCTCTAACTATACACAGCCCTCATCCTTCGTCCTGCTAAACACTGACGACAAAGAAGTCGAGAGCATCTTGATGAGTCTGGACTCTGGGAGCTCACCTGGATGGGATGGTATCAGCACTGGCTTTCTAAAGCATGCTAGAGCATTTGTTGTACCGTACATACGTAACCTCGCAAACCTTTGCTTTAGTACTGGTGTATTCCCCAGCGTCTTAAAGAGGTCTATGGTAACCCCTGTGCATAAGAGTGGAGACAGACAGGATGTAAACAATTATAGGCCTATCTCTGTCCTTACCTCCATCTCCAAAATAATTGAAAAGCTGCTTAACAATAGATTAGTTGATTTCCTAAATAAATTTAAATTATTATCAAATTCCCAATATGGTTTTAGAAAGGGTCTTTCAACTCACGATGCGATTCTTGATCTCACTTCTACTATAGTTGGTGAAGTAGACAATGGCAGCAAATGCCTTACAGTCTTTTTGGATTTAAAAAAGGCCTTCGACACCGTCTCTGTGCCTATTCTTTTACACAGGCTAGAAAGCATAGGTATTAGGGATACTCCACTCATGCTTTTTAAAAGTTACCTACAGGACAGAACTCAGCAAGTAAAAATAAATAATTTACATAGTGATAAAGCCACGCCTAGTTTTGGAGTCCCGCAGGGTAGTGTCCTGGGCCCGACTCTCTTTTTAATATACATAAATGATCTATGTAATCTACGAGATGTCGGGGGCAGGATATACTCCTACGCGGACGACACTGCTCTTGTTTTTACTGGTAGCACCTGGAATACTGTCCAAGCAGGTACTGAAAGGGGTTTAATCATCGTATCTAATTGGCTTAGAGATAACCTTCTTACCTTGAACACCCAAAAAACAAACTACATCTGCTTCACTCCTTCTAACAAATCCCAACCTGACCATCACTTTGCCATAAAAATCCACACTTGCTCAAACCCTGGAAACATGATTTGCGACTGCCCTACTATTGATAAAGTCAGCCAAACTAAATACCTAGGTATAATGTTGGACCAACGACTTAACTGGCACTCACATTTGGAACTATTAACTAACCGCATTAGGAAACTCATATGGGTATTCAAATCACTACGGCAGGTCATGTGCAACAAACTTAAAAACCGAATCTATGTAGCCCTGGCCCAATCTGTGCTCACATACTGTATCTCGATTTGGGGAGGAGCTGACAAAACTCACTTCCTTGCACTCGAAAGAGCTCAGAGATCACTTATCAAAGTCATCTACTCCAAACCTTATCGTTTTCCCACTGACACACTATATAGAATGAGTGACCTACTCACAGTACGAAAACTCTACGTTCTGAATCTCATCTTAACGTGCCACAAATCATTGCCTTATGTCGACCTAAGTCATAAAAGAAAGAAGGATGTTGTTGCCCCCGTCACTGCTGTACGTACTGCTTTCGCTAGAAGACAATATAGTTGTCAGTCCGTCCATATATACAACAAAGTAAATAAATTACTTAAAATATACCCTATGTCATCTTACACTTGCAAGAAAACTTTAATAGAATGGTTGGACTCACTTAGTTATGAACACCCATACCGATCCCAAGGAACCTCATCCGTAGGGCTTACAGGTGACCGACACACACACGCACACACACACACACACACACACACACACACACACACACACACACACACACACACACACGCACACACACACACACACGCACACACGCACACACACACACACACGCACACACGCACACACACACACACACACACACACACACACACACACACACACACACACACACTAAATATATACACACTAACTAATTTTCCCACCCACATTTCTATAATTGTAAGCTTCTAGATATAATATAGTTTAATAGTCTTTTTGAGCAAACCGTAAGGGAAGTAGCGAGTTATTCCCAACACAAGTGTCTATGACAACTTAAAGGGAAAACTCGATAAATCTTTGTTATAAGACTTTTTGAAAATAAAGGAATTTTTATTTATTTTATTTTTTAATGGTGCTTCATTTTTTTATTTGCATTTACTTCAAAGAAAATACACGCAAAAAGCTTCATCGCGCAGTAAAAACACAACAAATATATGTATAACTAATACGAAAAATTATACCCAAAACAAACAAATAATACTACCTATAAAATAACCTAATAAGTAATAATATTATCGACTGTCAAGACGTGAGCGTGTGCGCAGGCCGATGCTCTGACGAACGACACGGGCTCCACGTTCGAGAGCTCAACGCTCAATGATCCAGCAAGCCCTTGGGCAGTGAATACGCCCAGATTTTAAAATAATTTCGTAATAAAATCAAATTTTGGTCTTATGAAAAAATTTTTACAATAGAAATGTTCATTAATAAATTGCCTATCCATTGGTGTAAATCGCAAAATAAAATAATACTTACTTTACGAGGAGATGCATGTTATCAATAATAATTTCACATTTAAGTGGTTTCATTGTAAGGAGATTATATTAATATTTATTCCTTTAAAAAAAAAATTGGATACAGCTCTTATGAAATCATGATTATGTAGAAATATAATGTGTTTTTTATTTGTTGATATATCTTTTAAATAAAAAGTAGATAGCTCCTAAAAACCGCACAAATAACGACTAGCGCGACATTTTGCTCAACCCGCGCCTTAAATTCGAAAATAAAAAAAATATTGAGCGTCACTTATCAGGATAAAACTATCCTATCTCTCAAGTTGGACCAAACTGCACAGTGTGCAAAATTTCATTGAATTCAGATCAGTAGTATATGAGTCCATCGCGGAGAAAACGTGACACGTAATTTTTATATAAAGATTTATTATTATATTATGTAATATTATACAGAATCTATGTCTAAAAATTTAGTTTTATAATTTAAATGGCTTTCATGATATGACGTGACTGTTTTTTTTCTGGCTTTTTTAAGGCTAGTTCTTATATGAAATGTCCTTAATGCAAATATATTATTAGTGCAAATATACCTAAACACACACGAGATGAAAATATCTTATGCTTTGTGAAGATAATTTAAAATTAAAAATTTTGTACAACCGACTTTAATATATATTATTACGGATAACTCAAAAGCTATTGTTCAGACCTGGATGAAATTTATAAGGGGCCACAAGAAAAGTGCCAGTTTACAAATAAAAAAAAAACATCGAAATCGGGTCACGTAGACCGTCACCGTGTGTGCCGTGTAGTGGCGGTTAAGGATATTCACTACACCATATCTTCCCGTGGGTGTCGTAGGAGGTGACAGTGGGAAACAGGCAGGAGATGGGCAGCAGCATCTTCCTGATAACAGCAAAATTACAATAAAAAAACTGCGGTTGCCAACTCGCTCGCCAAGTGTGGCAACAATGGCAAATACCCCCCCATGATGAGAGTAACAAAGAGATGGTCCCCAGTCTCCGGCGGCCCCGCTATTTCTGGCTACGGTGGCGACCATGGTAACGGCGGGGCAGGGGGTACTAAGAATCTCCGGTGGAGGTTCGGTTGCCATCTAAGACGACTCGACCTGGCATCATACAACGCACGCACCCTGAGGACTGACGAGAAGATCGTGGAGCTGGAAGAAGAGATAGACAAGTTACGCTGTCTTATTATAGGATTATCCGAGGTCCGAAGAGAGGGTGAGGACACGGTAAACCTTGAATCCGGCAACTTGCTCTATCACCGGGAGGGCGACCATCTGTCCCAAGGAGGTGTCGGATTTATCGTCCACAAGTCTCTCGTTAACAACGTTGTAAAGATTGGGAGTGTGTCGACCAGGGTTGCGTACCTTATACTCGGAATCACCAAACGGTATTAGCTAAAGGTCATACAGGTTTACGCACCAACCTCGGCACATCCCGATGAGGAGGTGGAAGAAATGTATGAGGATATCTCTAGAGTCATGCAGTCCTCCAAAACACACTGTACGGTGTTAATGGGAGACTTCAATGCAAAACTAGACACTAGAGAGAACGGTGAGCTAAAAGTAGGGAAATTTGGAATAGGGCAACGGAACCCAAGATCTTTATGATGAACTTTTTCTTCCAGAAGCGGCTCCACAGGAAGTAGACCTGGTCGAGCCTCGACGGTTCGACAAAAAATGAGATTGAATTCATTATGACGACCATATGACAACTGTTCAGTGATGTCTCAGTTATCGTGAGGGTGAAAACTGGTAGTGATCACCGAATGGTTAGAGGCACACATAACCTAAACGTTAAGTTGGAGAGGTCTCGTCTAATGAAGTCAACGCTCCGTCCCCTCGTGCACTATTCCAAAGTCCCGAAACCTTTCAGCTCGAGTTACAAAGCCGTTTTCAGTGCCTAGAAGACTGCAATGAAGCGGACGATATGAATGACAAGCTCGTGGAAACTGTCCATGCGGTCGGAGCTAAGTTCTGCAAGACCCGTCGCAGAAGAACACAAAAACTCTCCGATCACATTTAATCTCATGGCTGTTAGACGGGAGATGAAGCTACAGTCGTCAACAGATTTGACAGCATACAGGCACTGAACAGACAGATCTCCAAATGCATGCGGCGGGACTTACGCAACTTCAATAGAGCTTGTATTGAAGAAGCGGTCGAGTGGAACCAAGGCTCCATAGTCTTTGCCAGAGATCTGTCTGCCAGAAAGAGCCAACTGTCAAAGCTGAAGACCTAGTGTGGCAGCATCGTTTCCGGGACACCTGAGATTTTGAGTGAGATTGAGAGGTTCTATGGGCAGCTGTACACGTTTATCGTTGGAGCCACACGCAAGTGCGAGTAACGGTCCAAGAGCGAGTCTTATCCGACATTATTCCGAAGATATCCCGGACGTCAGTCTGAGCGAGATTAGAATGGCTCTCCAGCACCTTAAAAACGGCAGGGCCCCAGGTGAGGATGGAATTACAGCGGAGCTTTTTAAAGCGGGTGGAAAACCGGTACTTGAATTCCTTCAGAAGCTCTTGAATTCCGTCCCTCATGGTGGCATTACTCCGGAGGCGTGTTTATTGATAAACTTTGAATATGTTCTGGGATTTTGTTGTAAAAGCGTATACATTGCCCCATAAATGAATTACTGATTCTGTGGAGTCTAGTAACTGGTATTACAAGCTTATGTTTGTTCCTAGTGTTTAAAGAATGCACATCCTTATTCTTATTAAAGCTATTTATGTTTTTATGTACATACATTAGATTTTCATAAATATATTGCGATGCCAAAGTTAATATGTTTATTTCTTTAAATTTTTGTCTGAGGGACTCTTTACAATTTAGGTTATAAATCGCCCGAACGGCTCTCTTTTGCAAAACAAATATAGCTTCAATATCAGTCGCATTACCCCATAGCAAAATTCCATAAGACATTACGCTATGAAAGTAACTAAAATACACTAATCTAGCTGTCTCAACATCTGTGAGACTTCTAATCTTTCGTACAGCATATGCTGCAGAACTAAGTCTGCTTGCTAATTTAGATATATGGGGGCCCCATTGAAGTTTCGCGTCAATAGTAATACCGAGAAAAACAGTGGTATCCACAATACTCAACTCCTTCCCATTTAATAGCACATTGGTATTCGAATGTTTTACATTAGGTATTGTAAATTTAATACACTTTGTCTTATTGCCGTTTAAGAGCATATTGTTGGCGTTAAACCAATGTACTAATTACGATAGAGCATTATTTACATCGTCATAATTAATTAACTGCCGTCTGAGTTTGAAAATTAAAGAGGTATCATCAGCAAATAATACTATATCGTGATTGTCCCCTACAAGATAAGGTAAGTCATTAATATAGATTAAAAACAGGAATGGGCCAAGAATCGAGCCCTGAGGAACGCCCATTGATACTACCGATCCGGAGGAACCTTTACCATTTATCACGACTTTTTGAGTTCTGTTACTTAAATATGAAGTAATAAGTCTAAGCGCCAAATTTTTTACACCGTAATGTTGTAGTTTCCTGATTAATGTTTCATGATGAACGCAATAGAAAGCCTTGGAAAGATCACAGAAAACACCTAAGGCATCCTGTGAATTCTCCCAGGCATTAAAAATATATTTCATAAGCTCAACACCGGCGTCAGACGTCGAACGACCCTTGTAAATCCAAATTAGTTTTTATGAAGTAATTTATTTGTATTAAAAAAAATTTACAATTGATCCAAAATAATTTTTTCAAAAATTTTACTAAGAGTTGGCAGTACAGAAATAGGTCTAAAATTAGCGGGGTCCAATGTACTACCAGATTTAAATAAAGGTATTACTTTACTATACTTCATTAAATCAGGAAACACACCAGAATCGATACAAGTATTAAAAATAATAGCAAGATGAGGTGCAATTAAATCTATTATGGACGCAATAACTGTCACGGAAATCCCCCACAAATCTGCGGTTTTCTTTTCATCAATGGTTTTGAAGTATTTTACAATATCTTGCGGTAATACTTTTTCAAATCTAAATTCTTTTAAACAGATATTAACATTCTGTTTGAGTAATGACTCGGCGACAGTTGGAGAAGTATTCAAAGACTCTGTTGTCAAAATAGGAATATCAGTGAAATATTTCTCAAACACCGCTGCGACTTCTTGATTTGATTTAGTCAATTCATTGTTAATTTTTAATTGATAGTTTGAGTTACGAAGTTTTTTTTTACCGGTTTCGCTGTTAATTATACTCCACGTCATTTTAATTTTATTCTTAGCCGTCTTAATTTTGTTGCTAATATGTAACGATTTGGCTGTGGAGCAAACTTTTTTAAACATTTTAGAATAATTTTTGACATATTCTTTAAAAGCATCAGAAGGATTATATGATCTTTCATGGTAAAGGTCATATAACCTTCGTCTGCTTTTATGAATTCCTACTGTCGCCCACTCATTAAATACCTTGCGACTGTTTCCGGAGAATGTTTTAGAAGTAAATGTTTTTTTAAATTCATTGCTTATAAGGGTAAATAATTCTCCATATAAAAAGTCTGCATTGTTCTTATAAGAAAGCGATGGAAAGTTTTTTACCAAATTACTTCTAAATCTCTCCAGGCGTTTTGCATTAATAGGAACAAACACAATTTTCTCAATTTCCTGTTTTTTGTGCATATAAGGTAATGAAACCAGTTGTCCACAGTGATCTGAACTAAGTTTTTGAATTATTGATTTGTTGATTGGTACAACACCTGTAAAAGTATTATCAATACAAGTTGCACTACACCCTGCAATTCATGTAGCTTCAAAGAATAAATTATCAAGATTATAGGATTTGAACAAAGAGCAAAATTTAATACTGATGGAAGAAGTTTCCAGGAGATTGATATTGAAGTCTCCACACACTACAAGAGATTTATTCTGTTTATTAAGCTTAACTAAAACTTCTTCCATAATTTTTTCAAAGATATCATAATTTGAACATGGGGCTCTGTAAACACTGACAACAATAAGGTGCTCAAGCTCAACACACGCCATTTCTACAGTACGCTCAACAGAGAGGCTCACAATGTATTTACGTTCTTTACATGATAAGGATTTATTAGCTAATATTAAGGAGCCACCACGTAATTTAGTATCTCTATTGAACGAACTGACCACCTGGTGATTACTGAAATTAAATATGGAGTTGTAACTTTTTAACCAATGTTCAGTAATACATAAAATATGAATAAGGTTACTATTTAAAAATAATTCAATTTCTAGTTCTTTGCCTAACATACCTTGTATATTTTGATGCACCAGGTTAATACAGTTTTTATTATTGCTATTTTGTGAAATTACACAATGAAGTATAGTTGAATTGTATTCTAAGGTATTTAAGTTATCTTTGCTAGAGATTACCTCTATTGTCTTATTATCTAATTTAAATTACTTGGAACTAATTCCAAATCATTTGTGAAATTATTTTTCTGCTCAATAAAAGCAGGTGTTAAGGTAGCCAATAATTTGGCTGGGTTAAAATATAAATAATGAGATAGCGTATTTGCTACCAGTCTCAAACTAAACTTAGATAGGTAATACCTATCTCTTGTCAAAAACTTCTTAATTAAATTATTAATATCCACTAAATGAAATTTATCATTATTATTCTTACAATTAAATGTCAAATTTAAGTTATTATTACATGTCGAATTATGAATCATTAAATTTAAATTATGTCTTAGTTTATTTTCCTGTGGCCACCCCTCTATGTAAGGCAATGTAAACAATATAACTTTAACCACATTTATGTTATTGAGATATTAATATATTCAATATATTTTAATAATTGATTCTTGTTCATATTGCCTCTTCTCCCAACAAAAATTATTAATATACTATTAGGGTTAAATTTACTAGTTAAAATTTTATTCATAATATCACTGAATGATGCTCCAGGCATGCAGTAATTACTTATCTGTTGTCTTTTTAAACATTTATTCAATGATATACCCAAATTTTTTCCTATGTCATCACTATACACAATTACATTATTTTTTTCATTACTTTTTAAATTTATTTGCTTTGTTATGGTACTATCATAGAGTGCAGGTAAAGAAAATGAAGTATTACTGCTTGTCATATTATTAACACACACTGTCCCTAAAGAACCTGGCATTGAGTGCTGATATTCATTTTGATATTTTAATAAGGAATCAAAACGTTCCTCGTTATATTTACATGACTTTACCAGATTATCCATGGCCAGTATGTGTTCTTTTATCTCATTCCCTGCTGATTTATACTTATTTGACATAGTTTGTAATGAAGTTTGAAGTGATAAAATTTCTGAATTAAGACACTCTATTTCAGTCTCATAACAATTTTTCATGTTTTCCACCTCAATTGAATATAATTCAATATAAGTTCATTAAGTTCATATACAATAAGTTCAATTTCGACTGAGAGGTTAATCGACGGATTCAACTCGGTTGGGCAGCGTTCGGGAAACTACGACACATCTTCTCGTTAGACATACCTCAAAACCTAAAAACGAAATTGTACAACCAGTGCGTGTTGCCAGTGATGACTTACGGATCTGAGACGTGATCCTTCATTGATTGCCGTATGATGAAGCTCAAGGTCGCTCAGCGAGCTATGGAGAGGGCTATGCTCGGGGTTTCTCTGCGTGATAAACTTAGTATTAGTTAGTACTGAATATATCCGCAGTAGAACTAGAGTAACCAACATAGCCCAACGGATTAGTAAGCTGAAGTGGCAGTGGGCTGGCCATATAGCTCGAAGAACCAACAACCGATAGGGAAGTAAGGTTCTCGAGTGGCAGCCTCGTACCGGTAGGCGAAGTGTAGGGCGACCCCCCCACTAGATGGAGTGACGACCTGGTAAGACGTGCAGGAAGTCGATGGATGCAGGTGGCTCAGGACCGTGCTTTGTGGCATTCCTTCGGGGAGGTATATGTTCAGCAGTGGACTTATGAGGGGCTGTAATGATGATGATGAGACTGTCGCCGTCGGCTTCCGGACTCCGGAATGCTATTAAGAATCAGCTAGATGCTGCTGCTCATGTTCTGGCACATTTCCCACTACTGTCTCTCACGACACTGTGACACACAGTGACAACAAATGTACAATTTTATTCTTAATCAAGGATAAATTTACATGTTTATGGTCTAAAGCATCTACTTATCTTCAGGTGGACTGCTGGTTTGTCATCATTCTATATAAAAATATTTCAGAGACACGTGTAGTCCGCCAATTTACAGTGGTCATGCCCGGAAGAATGTTTCCTGCTTAATAACTTCCTAAGAGTGATGAGCCTTATTGTGGGTCGTATGTAGTCATTGTTTCTCTAACATAAATGTAATTCAACATTGTTCTTAAGGTTGGAATAATTAGAGATCTTCCCTTTTACCTGTTTTTGTGTTCTTAGTCGAAACAATGTTTTGTAATATTTCAGCCGTCATCCCGTGAGAACTGGGGCCTTCTTATGGGTCGTATCCTTCTGTCGTACCGTAAACAGGACCATGAAACTTTTATAGCATCGTGTAAAGACGCAACAAACAGTTTATTGTCGCAAATGGACGGCAAAAGTAGAGGTGAGAGCGCCTTACGCAGTGGCTATCAGAGTGTTCTCGGACTACATATAGTAAAAGAAGCGGAACATGCTGAAGAAGTTTTGAGAAGGTAAGGAAAGGAGATTAGACGTACAGTGAGCCGACGTCATGGTTTGGTGGTGTGGTGTGGGGGAGAGGAATGATGATAATGGTGGAGAAGTTGTGTGGTGGCAGCACACAGCTACTACAGAACAATAACGAATGGCAGTTACCTCTCGGCGCAATATTAAATCCTTGGATTCGAACCCTGAATTAATTTTTTGACCTAGATTTATTGCCGATATCGGTCCTAAAAAAAATATTTTTGTGATCATTAGTCTGCATCATGTCGTCGCCGAATATATATCACATAGATTTCTACAAACATTTATAAGCTTGAATATATGAGATGGTTGAATAAAACTGTTTTTTACGGATTTTATCGCGTTTATTTTATTATTTTTATTCCCGACGTTTCGAGTGCTTTACAGCAACCCATGGTCACGGGGGGGACTAAAAAAAAAAAAGAAAAAAAACTGAAGGTAGCCGGGCTAACTGTGACATCGGGACGTCAAACATCTCAGTCCCCCCCCGTGACCATGGGTTGCTGTAAAGCACTCGAAACGTCGGGAATAAAAATAATAAAATAAACGCGATAAAATCTGTAAAAAACAGTTTTATTCAATGTGTAGTGTTCGCGTAAATATAAGAAATCATTATGTATATGAGATGGTTGATTGTGTGACATTTTTAACATTTCTCATTGCGACTATGCCTGCACAGAATTTTAAGGTTGATAAATATTTGCTGTCGTAACACATTTATATTATGTTCCAGGCTTAAAGATTTGAATGACGGTGATAGCCAAGGCGAAACAATCTTGAATCAACTGCTGGACGAGTGGCGTCGAAGACTCTCTGTCGTACAATCAGACGTAAGGACAATCGAGCCTTTGTTGAGACTTAGGAGGATATTATTGCAGCAAACACAGGTAATGTGTACTCCCTCATTTGCGCGGCTATTTTTATTTTTGAAACGCCAACTGCTGGCGTCCGTACGGGAAGTAGGCCGGTACTGGCAGGCGCTAAAGTAAACAATGATATTTTTTTAATTTTGTATGCCAGCTATTTATAAAACTTACACGTATCGAATCGTTATGAATTAAACTATTTAATTGTAAGTGAATCGGTGCAATTATATTTTTAGTGATATACCCAATATATCTTACGGAAATAGATGTGTGTCGTTGACCAGTAAGCATGCCTTTGTAATTTTTAATATTTTTTGTTATGGAGAACATTTAAAAATGATATAAATACGGATATATTATAGTTTTCGAGTTTTATTATTTGTTTCTTCTCCGGTCGAAGGAAGCCTATCATAGTCAATAAAAATTCCACTATTAAATATAGCATATAGGAAGACGCTGCCGCCCATCTTCTTGGTTTGTTTCCCTCTGTCGCCTTTTACGACACCCATGATATGAGAGATAGTACATATTCTAACACCGCCACTACAATGTTAACGAAATTTCAACTTAATGCTGCAGCTGTAGGTACAAAATTAGCTTTAACGGGGGAAAGATCACGCCTGAAATTATCAGCTGAAATACCTTATATTGGAAAGGTATTCCGACTTGGTCCTCAGGGGTGACAACGTAATGCCATTTTAATTATAAATCGACGACAGATGTAGCTACCAATGGGCTACAACATACGCTTACCATCAGTGTGCTCATTTGTCACTATAAGGCACACGAAGAAAGGCCAGATTTTTTTTCTTTTTTTTTATAGGATAAGGGTGACAAACGAGCACACAATCCACCTGATGGTAAGTGGTTGCTGTGGCCTATAGACATCTACATCTATCTATGATTACGAATCAAAATGCAGATGCGTTGTCACCCGTGAGGACTAAGATGGAATGTCTCGTTTCTAGTAAAATGGGGTCTCCGTTTCTCTACACTCACCATACGAAACACAGCAGCGTTATGCTGCTATTTTACGCTGGTATTCTGTGAGAGCGTGGTCCTGCCCCGGTCGAGCCGACCCATTTGTGCTACGACTATACCAGTATTATAACTGCAGTATGGCTCTACCACGTACAAAAAAGTTTGGTGTTGAGTTTTGATGGGGTGAATGGTATATTTTAGGAACTGTTAGAACCGACGCATCCAATGACCTCGAATCGTTTGAAAGCTTGCATTGGTGATCTGTGGTTGCAAAGCGCTAAGCAGGCTAGAAAGGCGGGAATTTTTCAGCAGGTACTGTTTTGCAACATTTATATTTATCTAGATAATTAATTAATCTTTATTATCATGTTATAGTAGCCATCATTACAGCCTATCGCAAGTTCACAGCCGAACATAGGCCTTCATCAAGGAAGGCCACAAACCGTTGTCTTGAGCCACCTGCATCCATCGAATTCTTGTATCTTACCAGGTCGTCACTATCACTATCTACTGGCCTACACATTTTTTTAAAATACCTATGCTAACATTACTATTCATTTACAACTCCAGGTAAGCTTAAGTTGCTTGTGATAGGAGTGGTTTAATTATTATATGGCGGATTTGAGTCCACGACTTTTGAGTTCACGGTTCATTTTTTTTATATATTTTTTATATGATTAGGGTGACAAACGAGCACACAGTCCACCTGATGGTAAGTGGTTGCTGCGGCTCATAGACATATACATCTATCCTCTATTACAAATCAAAATGTAGATGCGTTGTCACCCGTGAGGACTAAGATGGAATGCCTCATTTCCAGTAAAAAGGGCCTCCGGCCACCTGCACTCACCAAGCGAAACGCAGAGGTAAACCTCTACTTCACGCTGGTTTTCTGTGAGGTCGTGGTACCACCCCGGTTCGAGCCGGCCCATCCGTGTGACAGCAAAAGCTGCTGCGTGGCTCTACCACTGTTGTTCTACCATTATGTCTGTTTGTACTGTCGCTTCGGTTACCGGTGCAAAGCTGCTACTTAAGAATTTTAACAATACTCCTGTTAATTACTACATGACATAGTCGTCGCTCACTTCAGATATGGTTCCCTTTTATTGGTATAGATTGTTTTTTTAGCTATTCGCGTTTTCCTTCTATTTGATTAGATTTTATCACTTATATCATGTCTAATGTAATATGAATGCTAAAACATACTAAACACAAAAAGGAGCGCAGATTTAGATTTTTTGACACAGGCGTGTGCAGTTTTAAATTAGACGATCTCTATAATATTATTAATAATGTCTTTTTTAAAATGTTTTTTCTGTTTATATTAATTTTGATATTGATGATTTTTCATTATAATATTTTTGCCAGTCGTACATGTATATACTAAATGCTGAGGAATATACACCGGAGGAGTTATTTATAGAGAAAGCAAGAATGTATTGGGCTCGGGAGCAACAAGAGCACGCTTTCACAACACTACGACGTGGACTGGACGAAACCTATCCGCAGATAGATAAGCTCACACAAGAACAAAGGTATGATAGTACTTAATACGAGATACGAGAGTGACACTGAAAGTTCTTAGAATATCAAAAACTGAACAAACTAGCAAGTTATTAGTTTTATTATATCTTTTCAAAATAGTGTCCATTTACATCAATACATTGCTGCATACGATGGAACCACTGAGAAAAGTATTTTGCTCACTCGTACTTAGGGGTCTCTTTGACGGCATTTTGAAACGCAGCTACTACCTTCCCGGAGTCTACCAAACGTTTTCCTCGAAGTTTTTCTTTTATTTTCGGAAATAAATAAAAATTGCAAGTTGCGATTTCGGGGCTGTAGGGCGGGTGACCCAGTAATTCCACATCTGACGTCGCCAAGTAGTCGATTGTTTGCTTGGCGGTGTGCGACGAGGCGTTGTCGTGGTGAAGGAGGATCCTACTGCGAGGTCGTTTCTCCCGAACTTTTTCCAAGACAAGTGGCAAACAATTGTTAGTGTACCACTCTGCAGTAACTGTTTTTCGATCCTCTAAAACAATTGTTGTGTACTAACCTGTCCTTCCGAAGAACGAGGCCACCATCTTTTTTCCCCACGCGTCGACCTCTCTTCACTTTAGCACAACAATAAATCCAGCTTTCGTCACCCGTAAGTATGTCGAACATAGCATTTGAGTCACCTCCGTTAAATCTTTGAATCATTTCACGACACCAATCAATACGACGCCGTTTTTTGGGCCTCTGTCAAATTATGAAGTATCCACCGGGCACAAAGTTTCCTGACTGTTAAATGTTCATGGAGGATTTTGTGTACTTGACTCATACCGATTCCTAAGCTTGTCCGAATCTGCTGATAAGTCACTCTATTGTCAGTCTCTATCACACGCGCACAACACTGATGTTATCTTCAGTCGCCGCCGTAGAAGGCCGTCCCTCACGCAGATCATCGGTGAGATTAGTGCGACCACGTTTAAACTCATTAAACCAGTTGTAAACAGTGGCACGAGATGGGGCTTCATCGTGAAAGGCCAATTGAAGTCTACCATAACTTTCTTGTTGACTTAAATGACATCGAAAGTCATAAAAAATCATTGTACGAAAATTTTCTCGCATTAAATTCATGCTGACGTGACACAGACAATTTTCAATTTGCCGCCAAATCGTAAACAAATGACAAATGCATAAAATACATACACAATAATATTGGAAAAGAATTCCATTTTCAAAATTTGAACTTATTTTTTATTATATCGTTTACAAGTGGCCAGTTCTAAAAACTTTCAGTGTCGCCCTTGTAGTTATTAGTGCTACCAACAACTACTTGGTCAATGCTCTGTTCCTATATTTTCTGTATTCAATTAAATGCCGGTGTTTAACTATGTAGGTTAACCAACCAATTACCCGGTTGAATAAATCCGGTTGCAACAAATACATTCAAAGCATAAATGTATATTACAGAATTAAAAGCAAAAAAGAGTCACCTGAAGTAAGTTGTTTGTTTGGAATTTATTTTTAACTATATCGAACTAAACAGTTTGCATTCCCTCTAAAATAATGTGTCTTTCCATCCGATTATAATTTGGATGTTTTAAAGGAAAGAGTGAATTGGCTTTTGTTAAGTCAGTGTGCTTTACTTACTATATTTGGTTGCATCATCTCTTACCATCAGATGGGATAGTAGTCAAGCACTGGTTAACCCTTTCAGACCTGAATTTTTGTTTTGAGGTGTATGTTAGTCTTGTCTTTTTTTCGATTAATTTACGCCTTATTTAGTGTAAAACCAAAAAAATAATGGTAGTTAGTAAAATAATTACTGAGGAAATAGCTATTTCCTTTATGTGCTCAAATGTGGACATTCGGCTAAAGTGATTGTAAAAAATAATGTATGGGGTATTTGATAATGCGATAAAAACGTAAATGATATAATATTTTTATATAAAAGTATGAAACAATATCGGAATCTTCTAACAAAAACAGTAAATTTTAGGAACTTAGCTTCGGTTACGAATGAAAAACTATAAAACAAAAAGTGCACTTTATATTTCAAGCATTTGATGCGGGATTTTCCTTTGCACCCCACCAATTTGCAACGTGTTCCAGACCCATCATCGTGGGCAGGAAAATGACCTACACCATCACGAGCAACTTTAGTAGATGGGCGCACTTCTCCTGTTCTTCTTGGAGTAACTGTTGGGATAGGAATGTTACTGCTTGGTCGACCTCATAACACGACATTCATTTTGTTGCACAAAATTAGAGCTTCAAACAGTCTTCGGCAAAAACGCAGAAGAGAGAGCTTTTTCGCCTTCGGTATTCCAAATAAGTCGTTATCTATGTTGTAGTCTCGAAAGGCTTGCACGAATGCCAGATCATACGCATGAAAGATTATACGCAAGGGCCACTTCTTCGATTTGATGAAAGTTCCGTAATTTGTTTGTCAACGCATAGTTCTTTTTCCAGCGGTAGTTGAAGGCATTGGTTTCTAATTGCGTCATATGTGGGTCTTACTTTATAATAATATACGTCATTACAAATTGCAAGCATTTTCAAATTATCTACAAGACGTAAATTATTCCGAAGTTCAAAAACTCTGTCTCTTGTGATATTTTCTGGAAAAAGTGGAATGCAAACGTTCGTTTCGCAGCACAAAACGGCATAATTGAATACTTCTGTAGCCATGTGTAAGCCAAATAAGACTTTCATTTCTTTACTGGTCGTGGGCCGAAATCTGGTTCTTCCTGAATGCATTTCATATAAGTTGGTCATATCAGCCATTTGAGAAAATGACTCTATAGGAGCATACTTATAATAATAATTCAGAGGTTCTTTCATGAAGGGATCAATTGCGATAGATGGGAGTAAATCCGTTGATATTTCGTTTACGATTTCTATGAACCTCTATTTCATGTTTTTTGTAGGTGTAAGATAGTCTATATTTGATGTGGATTGTTCCTCCTCTAGAGAACTAGATTGTTCTTCTAACTCTTCAAGCTCAGGCTAAAACTCGAGATAGATCTAACTACACCTTCGCTACCATACCTATATTCGTCAGGGGAGTGAAGTATAGTTATGAACTCTCTTTGATTCTTGGTTATTACATCGGAACCCAACCAAACACATCTTTAATCTCGGCCATGACTGTTACTGACTACACCTTCGTCATCCGAAGACAGCTCCAAATCCGACAGGTGACCATTTTCCAGCGTCTTCAATGCTACCCTTGAGAATATATTCAAAGAGTAGGTTTCAACTGAACGAGAATAGAATATGGTAGAATATTAAAATTAATACTTTACCATGAAATGAATAAATACAACTTACTAATATGAGTAATAAAATCTAAGATTTATTCAAATGTTGAAGCCTATAAATGTTATGATAAAATATGTAGTTAAAACCGCTTGTCCATGTTTGGGGACATAGCTAATAATCACGAGTTATTGGAGAATTTTTTTAATATTGGAAGTAACTCATGTTTTTCTGTATTCATACACTATAAATTATCAATATACATTTATTTCAAGGCGTAACTAACGTAAAAACTCAAGATTTCAAAGTAAAATAAATCACTTACCTACACACCTCAAAGTTCGTCGAACTACTGGTTAAAACTGTCAAAATAGTAGAAATACATGGTCAGAGATGGCTTTAGTAGCATACATTTTAGTAGATTGTAATGTCCATAAGCGATAACAGTAGGTTTTATCTACGTACAATTTTATTTTAATGGAATAGTTCAAAAAATATGTTATGTCCCCAATTGTGCACGCCAGGTCTGAAAGGGTTAAGTTAAAATTATTTGGACTGCAAATAAAAGCTTTGTTCAAACTCAGGCGAATCCCGCGTGTCATTATTTTTGGTTTCTTAATAGGAAAACATGTCTTTTGATATTGAACATGAGGTTTTGTAGTTATTGGCATTAACTGAAGAAGAATCTCAAGATGTGAGGAAGAAAAGAAAATGGGTTCGTGAGTACTCAACGCATAGAATTTGGAGAGTTTGACACTTTCATACCCACATTAAGAAAAGATAAAAAAAATTATATATATATATATATTCGTATGCTAGAAGAATGCTATAACGAAATTCAAGGTTCAACGGCATTTCGAAAAATCAAGCACCTACCCGCGTATATTTCGCTGCAGCGGGATTCGCCTCAATTTGTACGAAGCTTTAGGAAATAAAAACAAAAGAAACATATATAAGTTATGAAACGAACAACTGTTTTTTACCTGATATGCCAGCTCACAAACTATGTAGTAAATAAAAATTAGCTTTGAAATTATAAAAATCGATTTTGAAATATAAATTGATCGCACGTTTATTTTTCAGTTGCAATGTATTCCTTTTAATAAATTAATTAATTATTGTCGTCTTTTTACAATATTCTTTTGAAGTAACCCATACTCTATTAATCGATTTCATTTTAGCCGATCATCACTTCCATGCTTTAAAACTTAGAATTTTTAACTTATTTGAGGTTCTATTGCAATTTGCTTATATTTTACTCTAAGAAATAGGTTAAAATAATAAAATTTGAACCTTAGTCTAAAAGTTCCTTTCTCCATTGCATTTTGTAATACTTTTTTATAAAGTAGCCACTACTATCATTTAAAATGTAAAATAACAGCCTACATACGTCATAATGCTGGTCAGAGGCCTTTCCTCTAGTTTTAGGGTAGGAAATTATTACTCCGGGTTGTCCAAATGCATTGTAGTGATACTACATCTCAAGCTTAAGCGAACGCAATAGTGTACCATCGCCATCATGTCACGCCATCAAAGTATCCGAAAGACTCTGATCACTGGGAGCGCTAGCTGCACCCCGGGTCGAGCTCTTTGTCCGGCGGGAGATCTCTTTTCCTTCATTAGCCAAAGCGCGTACTTCACATGTCTTAGAAATATTTTTCAAAATTTTCAGGCATAGAGGTTTCTTCACTATACATTCCTTCTCCACCGAGAACGTGGTAAGCTTGTAATTTCGCACGTAAAATTGCAATTATCTATTTCGTTGGTACCCGCGAGAATCCTAATGTCCTTGAAAATGTTTCCTGATATAAGATGGATTGCATTCCTTGGAATTATTAATCTATTAACTTTTTATCGTTGTAGAAAAATATGTGCCAAGGCGAAATTGTTGATAGCTAAATATAATGATGAAACTACAAACGTTGATGTCGACGTGAACATCGGTTACTACAAGGAGTCAGTGGAGGTGTTCAAGCAATGGGAAAAAAGTTTGGTGAGTAATCTGAAAATTAGTGAAAAATTACGCAAATGTTCTTTTTTTAAGAACGAGTGTGTTGAAATAAATGCCAATAGCTTTATCATTTTAAAAACTGGAAAGTAAAGTAACTGCCTATATATTACGCATTTTTTGGCACAGGCCTCATTACTGAGAAAATATTTCGAGGACATGTGAAGGTTGCCAACATAGAAATATTTTGTTTATTTTTTTAAACGTCCACGTTAAAGTCCACTGCTGAACATAGGCCTTCCCCATAAATTGCCTGATGGGGGCGATATTTGCAATAGTTGCCACGCTAAGCGAGCGATTTGGCAACCGCAGTTTTTTATTTTTAGTCGTTATTAGGAAGACACGGCTGTCTATCTGATTTGTTTCTGTCTGTCGTCTCTTACGACACCCACGGGATGATATGGGGTAGTGGATATTTTTACACCAGATCAGATCTTTCTCAAATGGTTAGTTTTTAGTTGAAAGTTTTTAATACTTGTAATTTTTTTTTGTAACATGATTATATCACAATGTGTATGAATTTTGCGAATTAATTTGAGATCATCAGCAAATAGAAGTATTTTATTATTTTATAATTTATTAATTTTATATATTAATTTTATAATTTTAATATTTTGTACGTGGTAGAGTCATGCTGCAGCTATATTAGTAGTATAGTTGTAGCACGAATGGGTCGGCTCGACCGGGGAAGGACCACGCTCTCACAGAATACCAGCTTCAAACAGCAGCTTAACACTGCTGTTTCGTATGGTGAGTGTAGAGAACCGGAAACCCATGTTACTGGAAAAGAGGCATTCTATCTTAGTCTTCACGGCTGACAACGCATCTGTATTGTAATTCACAAACGAAGATAGATGTAGATGTCTATGGGCCACAGCAACCACTTACCATCAGGTGGACTGTGTGCTCGTTTGGCACCATATCCTATATATATAAAAAAATTACAATACTTTAGTCGATCGCGTATAATGCCATTTATAAAGACATTAATCAACCAAGGGCCTGATGTGAACCTTGTGGCACACTAGATATAGTTTTGAATGTGTAAGGTTGAAAGCCCTGTACTACGACGTGCTGAGTTCGTTAATGTTAGTAATATTGAATCATTTTCGTAAAGTAGCAGAAAACCGCAGCGTACGGCGTAGTACGCATTATTTGTGCAAAAGAATGGTGATAGTGTGACAAACTTGGTCGAATACTTTGGAAAGATCTAAATAAACAGCGTCGACTTGTTATAACCCTTTATCAACTGCATTAGATGTTTCGTCAGTGTATGTAATCAAATTCGTAAGAGTAAAACTGATGATGATTCTAGGCTCGATGTAATAAAGGTTTTGATGATTTTTAAGAAAAAATAACATTATCACTTTTATACTGTGGAATAGGTGATTGTGTTTATATTCTTATAAATTTCTAATGAAATGGGGTGATGAACTCTTTTACAAAGTCTTTTAAACCCCACGTCGAATAATTTTATTGTTTTGTAGGTGTGTCTGGGTGCGTACTACGAGAAAGTATGTAGCGGTGACGTACAGCCCAATAACTTGACTTGGTCCCGACGGGTGTATGCCCTCAATTCATATGGGAAAGCTTTGCAGTATGGACACAAATACTTATATCAGAGCATGCCAAGGATGTTGTCTATTTGGTAAATATGGTTTACCTAATTTTTAATTTATGTAAAATTATTAGGTAATTTTTTTTCATTATATTAGTGTTTTTATGAATTTCAAAGGTTGGATGTAGAAGTAACATCAGCGGATACAAGCATCCATTCAGTATTAGCGCAAATGACTGAGATTATTAAGACGTATTCCGAAAGACTGCCTATCTACTTATACCTGACAGCATTCTCTCAAATAGTGTCCAGAATTTGTCATCCGGTCAAGGAGGTAATGTTGGTGTTTACGTCAATTATTATTTTTATGGCATCTACCAATTTTCCTGCCACCAGGGCGCGGCAACTTAAGAATGAAGTGAAATATTTCACTAATTTAATGACGGGAGACGTCAATTTGTTAGGAAAATGTAAAGGTTAATGCTTCTTTCACATTACACACATGGTACATTTTAAAGTACTTAGATTAGAAGTTTAGTTTATCAACCTACGGATATTCCTAAAAGTAGAAAAATTAAAAAGAGTTCAAAATGTGCAAAAAAATAAAGAGCAGACCACTGAGGCATTGTTTTGTGTATTTAAATACGCTAGAAACCGATTAATTTTTATATAAAACGAAAGTTCTTAATTATAATGATATTGTGTAACACAAATAACTTCACCTCAGTCCCAACTAACGACATCTGGTGAACGGAAGATTATTATAGCTATATAAGCCTTCATATACTTAGATTTTGACCTTTACTGTCTCCTCAAAACGATCTGATTTTGTAATGGGTGATTTAATAGGAAAGAACTGACAACTGATATGGAAAAAACGTTCTCGGGTTGTAGCCTTTGAATGGCAAAGCTTGAAAAATCTCAAAAATAAATATCAAAAGTGCCTAAATACTTATAAGAGAAAAATACTTTTTTGGTAAAGTAAGGTGCGCGTGGACTCGAGCGCGCGCGTGGCAACCTCACTGAATTAGCCTTTTGTAGGCGACCGCGCAGCGTATCTATATTTTCATGCCTATAGCGCGGAGTGAGTTAGGCTTGGTAGAAGGTAGTACCAGATTGAACTATAGTGGGAAAATGACGCGGTATTTAGTACTTTTGAATATATTATACTATAAAATATATGATAAAGAATAGTTAAATCTGTATTTTATACAGGATTTTCTTTTGGAATTTATTAATAAAGTATATGATTCGTTTTATAGCTCTCAGAAAGAGACTAGGCTGTACAATGTCGAAATTAGTCGAAAATCTCTAAAGCTCGATGTAGTAAAGTTTTCGGCTGGTTACTGTAATTAACAACTAAATTTGTTTATGTTGCCAGGTTTATCTTCAATTAAAAGCAATTATAGTGAAATTAATAATGGCGTACCCACAACACACTTTGTGGATGATGATGTGCGTGATCAAATCAAGCTATCCTCAACGCATCAAACGTTGCACGGACGTGTTCGCAGATCCGCGACTCAAAGAACCGCACATGTTGAAACTTGTGTGCGATTTCACTCAGTTCGCTGAAAAGTTGATTGATCTGTGCAATAAGCCTCTAGCTGCCAATACTGCGGTAAGTTTCTCAAATCATTGAACAATAATTATGTTGAAGAATATTTTTAATTAAAATACAAAATATATTTCTTTGTATTAATATAACTGTTTGTTCACATTGCTGAATTACCTTATGTGGTAAATTTTAGATAAAGCGTGATTCAAAATTTACTTTTACATAAATAAGCATACAAAACAAAAAATATGATACCATTAATATTAGTTAAAATATTTATTAAGTTTTACATAAGCTTACCCATTTAAGGTCGAATATACTAGTAACAAACGGGTATACTAAATAATATACGGGTACACTAATAATAAATTGGTACACTAATAACAAAATGTGACTTGTGGTGGCAGCGTAAACTAATCCATTTTCCCATTTCGTACTGTGGGTATCTGTAAGAGGCGATATGGGATAGGTCAGAAAGATCTCATGGCTTCCGATAGATAGCGTTATAACCATCTCGCTTACGCCAGACGTAAAGTACCCAGCCTGGCTATCAGAAAAGTATAAATGGGAATGAAATCAGCGATAAGTAGCATGCATTCATGTTACTTATCGCTGTTCTCATATCAATGATGAACATCGCTTGGAGAGGTTTAGAAGTAATATAATAAAAAGACTTCCATCACTTTCATTTAAAAACAGTGCTAATTATTTGTATGGTACGTTATTTAAAATTATAACTTGTGAATTTAGTAGGATATTTACTTCTAAAACTTTCTCTTTTAACAGTCGCAAATCATTTAATGAATGGGCGACAGTGGGAATTTATAAGAGTAGGCGAAGGTTATACGAGCTTTATAATGAAAGATCATTTAATAGTAGTGTTATATTTAGAGATTATGTAAAAACATATTCTAAAATATTTAAAAAAGTGTGCGCCACAGCTAAGGCTTTACATTTAAGTAACAAAATTAAAACTGCATCAAACAAAATTAAAATGACCTGGAGAATAATAAATAGTGAAACGGGCAAGGTCAAACCGCGCAACTCGGATTTTCAATTGAATATTAACAATAATTTAACCCGATCTGATCAAGAAGTTGCTATGGCTTTTGAGAAACATTTTACTGATGTTCCTTTTTTGACAACTAAATCATTAAACTCTTCTCCTACTGTCGCCGAATCATTGCTTAAACAAAATGTAAAGGCTTGTTCAAATACTTTTAAATTCCATAGAGTACTGCCAAAAGATATCGTTAAATATTTTAAAACTATTGATGTTAAGAAAACGGCAGATTTATGGGGGATTTCCGTTAAAGTTATTTTATCTATAATAAATATAAACCACCTTATCTAGCCACTATATTTAATACAAGCGTCGAATCTGGTGTGTTTCCTGATTTAATGAAACTTAGTAAAGTCATACCTTTATATAAATCTGGTAGTACATTAGACCCCGCCAATTTTAGACCAATTTCTGTACTACCAACATTTAGTAAAATTTTTGAAAAAATAATTTTAGATCAAATGTTAAGTTTCTTTAATATTAATAAATTGCTACATAGAAATCAATTCGGTTTTACAAGGGGTCGCTCAACAACTGACGCTGGAGTTGAACTTATTAAACATATTTTTTGTGCATGGGAGAATTCAGAGGATGCTTTGGGTATATTTTGTGACCTTTCCAAGGCCTTTGACTGCGTTCACCATGAGACATTAATCAGGAAGCTACAGTACTACGGTGTCAAGAACACAGCGCTTAAATTTATAATTTCATATTTAAGTAATAGAATGCGGAAAGTTATTATTAATGGTAAAAGTTCTTCCGGCTCACCTGTACTAATGGGTGTCCCTCAGGGCTCAATTCTCGGCCCATTCCTGTTTCTAGTGTATATTAATGACTTACCTTCTATTGTAGAGGATAATCATGATATAGTATTATTTGCTGATGATACTTCTTTGATTTTTAAACTTAAACGTAAATCATTTAAATGTGACGAAGTGAATAATGCTATATCAAAATTAGTGCATTGGTTTAACGTTAATAATTTACATTTAAACGGAAATAAAACTAAATGTATTAAATTTACAACAACGAATGTTAGAAATCTGAGTACCAATGTGTTTTTAAATGGGGAAGAACTGAGACCTGTTGAATCCACTGTTTTTCTTGGCATCACTCTCGACGCAAAGCTTCAGTGGGGCCCCCATATATCCAAACTAGCAAGCAGACTAAGTTCTGCAGCCTATGCTGTAAAAAAGATTAGAGGTCTCACTAGTGTCGAGACAGCTAGATTAGTTTATTTCAGTTATTTCCATAGCATAATGTCTTATGGGATTTTGCTATGGGGACATGCGGCTGATTCAGAAACTATTTTTGTTTTACAGAAGAGGGCCATTAGAGCTATTTACAACCTAAAACTGAGAGAGTCTCTTAGAGATAAATTTAAAGAAATAAATATATTAACTTTGGCCTCTCAGTATATTTACGAAAATTTAATGTATGTTCACAAAAACAAAGGTAGTTTTAGTAAAAAAAGTGATGTACATTCTGTAAACACTAGGAACAAACACAAGCTAATGATACCAGTTTCTCGACTCCACAGAGTCAGTAATTCATTCTTGGGGCAATGTATACGCTATTACAACAAGGTCCCGGAAAGTGTACAGGCTCTCTCCATTAGCAAGTTTAAATGTTTTGTTAAGTTGAAACTGTATAAAAAGGGTTATTATAGTATAAATGAATACATGGTTGATAATAACCCCTGGGAATGAGGTGATCGCTTCCAAGCTGTTTCTAAAATAAATTTTGTACTTATATAGTTAGTACAACCATTATTGTAAAATTTGCTTTAAAAAAAAAGTCCCGCTGGGTTGCTTGCTGGTTCTTCCCAGGACAGAGGTTTTTTTTTTCGAACCAGTGGTAAAGTAAAAAATGACTTTCAATAAGTATTACACATGTGATCTATATTGAATAAAAAATTATTCTATTCTATTCTATTCTATTCTATTCTATTCTATTCTATTCTATTCTATTCTATTCTAATGTTAAGCCACATGACATTGCATGTGACTTAACATTGAGATGTGTCATTGACATTAATTTTTATTGTTTTTTTTTTACTGGCGTTACAATTGTAGAAAGCAACTTGGCTAACCCCTTAGACCGTTGAAGGGGAGCTTCAAAGGTGGGAGACTTGGATTTCCGAGATCGCTAATCCGCCTTACTAGCGGGACGGTTAAGGCAAATTTTTTTGAAAGGATGAAAAAGGACCGTGTTCAGCAGTGGACCATTACTAGCTGATTAAGAGGGAGAAGAAAAATATACTAATAACGCCATTGCCACATCGAAAAGAGCGGTGTTATACACGAATTTCACATACACACGTATATACACGCATGCGTTGTGTGCAGCACATACGTGTATATAGTATATACACGCATGTGCTACACACAAAAGGCGCACGCTCTGCGTTGGCTTATTTCTACATTTTATTTAATCCCTTATTTTGTTCTGCAGAATCCGACAGTTTCATCACTGGTCCGAACCCTGCCAAGGTTATTGGCGGGCGATAATTTTAGCCATATAATGATACCTTTTCAAGAGTTCTGCAAGATTGTCCTACCGTCCAAAGCGGCGCGACAAGAGCGCATCGATTTCAACATACCCAAAGAACCGTCAGTGTACATTGCCGGCATAGAGGAAAAAATTCAAATATTGCCTTCGTTACAGAAGCCCAGAAAGGTCACATTAAAAGGTAAGTTGATTATTAACTTTTAAAGGGTTCGTGTGTCGCTGTGGACTTAATATTGGTTACTTTTTTGGAGGAGAAATTACAGCATTTCATATAAAGTAAACACCGTAAGGAAACTTGCATGTCAGCTAAATAAATATTATAAGGACACAAAGTTCATCACCACGCACCGGTGCGATGATGAACTTCGAATGTCCTTTCCGTATGTAATTTCGTATATGAACTCTTGATAATGAGGTGATTGAATAGAGCCCGTGTACAACAGTAGGATGTTTATAGAACTACTTTCTACTTTACGGTTCCATGTAGTTTACTTTTAAGCTGAACGCAAATTTGTTCACGCCGTACGCGCCGCACGCGCCGCACGCGCCGCACGCGCCGAATTTTAGAATTCGTTGTATGAAATCATATGAAACCTCGCACATTACAGCCGCACCGTACGCGCCGAATTTTATAAAATGCGGTAGGTATACGATATCGAAGGACGAATGCTGATGACGTCATATAACGCGGCGCTTTTGGCGCATGTTGATACTCAGTGTTGTCTAATGTTGCCAACTTAGTGGATTTTCCACTAAAACTGGTGTTTTCGACTTTTGTTTCGAATTATATTTTTTAAGTGTTAAATGTACACTGCGGTTAGAGGTTGGCAGAAAAATGCTGCAACAAAATTGAAATTCCGATAAACGATGTGAAATGAATACTTAGTGATAAATTATGTAAATACATTAAAAAATTTAAATTTTGAATTGATAGTGAATTTTAATTCAAAAACCCAATTATACCTGATTACTTAATTATCAATAAAAATACTTACCTCAAACATACAAGTCTTTCCTCTAGTTCAATTGGCTTTCCAAATCTTGAGTTTTCCATAGAAAGATATGGTTTTAATATATGTAACAATTCTTGAAATTTCTTGTATGTTAAATGCAAATATCTAAAAAATCGTTCATCATCATATAACAAGTTTTTAACTAAAGTATAATACACTCCATACAATGGCCTTTTTAAATTAATACTATGAATCCAGAATCTTCTTTTTCTTCGAATTTTGTTTTCTTCTTCCTCTGCCAATAACCAGGCTATTACAATATTTTTTCCATAGTGATTCCGAGCGATAATGTCTTCAATCTAATCTATCTAATGTACCGTTTCACACCAGAGGTTGGAAAAAACTGCAAGAGTTGTTGGCAATCCAAAAGATTTGCGGACGGCGCGGACGGTGCGTACGTGCAAGTGTGCGAGGCCATCAGTAAAATTCGGCGCGTACGGCGCGGACAAATGAGCGTTCAGCTTTATAGTCAACGACATTAAGCTCACTATTATCTTAAATGTGAAAGTTGTATATTTGGATGTTTGATGATAAGGATTAAAGTAAATTAAATTGTGTATGTAGGATGAATGCCCGAATTGAATTGAGTGGTGCGTGAGAGAGAATGTGAGAAGAAAAAAAAATTGTACTCCCATAATATTTCAAATGATATGAGTGTCATCTACCCAATTCTTTTATATGCTCAGGTTCCGATGGAAAATCTTACATAATACTTTTGAAATCTCGTGACGATCTACGCAAAGACTACCGTCTAATGGAATTTAACGGTGTCGTGAACCGATTTTTGCAAGACGCACCCGAGACTAGACGTCGGCGTCTGTACATCAGGACTTATAGTGTGCTGCCTCTTAATGAAGAATGCGGTTTGATCGAATGGGTGCCGAATTTAGCCGGGCTGAGGCCGATATTGTTACACATATACAAGCAGAAAGGTAATATAGTGTTTTTCTTCTTCCGTAAAAGTTCCTTCATCAGTCTGTTAAAGTCCGCTGCTGGACATTATTAAGGATAACTCAAAAACTACTGGTCAGACCTTGATCAAATTTATATGGGGCCATACGAGAAGCACCAGTTTTCAAATAAAAAAGAATCATCAAAATCGGTTCACCTAGAAAAAATTATGCTGTGTAACATATATAAAAAATTACAGTTGAATTGGATACATGCTCCTTTTTGAAGTCGGGTAAAAAAGCGTTACTCTCACACTAGGATTTTCTCCTGTATCGTGGAGGCAAATTACAAACCATAAATTGCGCAAGAATAAGTATCCAGATAGTTGTAATCAGTCAGATAGTTGTATAAATACTTGTATAAATAACTATTTATACAACTATAGCTTGGTTACAGCGACAACTCCGATACAGAATCGGATTAGTCGCTCGATCGAATCGCATATTGTACGAGGGTGCGTTTTTAAGTTCGCGTAATGGGTAGGTAGGTAATAAGTGGGGACGTCCCTGAATCACGTGCTAATTAAGCAACTCATTATTAGTATAAGTACTGGGTTTTATTGTAATTAGGTCATTAGTCTTTGAGTTATCGTCAACCGAACAAGTCAATCGGGAAGAAATTGTGAAATGTGGAGAAAATCAAGTTCTTTGCCGTTATAAAGTTCCTTACCAAGCGCGGAAAATCAGTTCAGACTATACAGGAAGAGATGTCATCCGTTTACGGAGACTCTTGTCCAAGTAAAACTATAGTTTTTTTATTATTATGGTTTACAAGTGACTCTCTCACTTGAAGACGACCCACGGCCAGGAAGGCCGATCGAGGTGACCACAAAAAGTCGAAAAATTAATTATAGAAGATGCCCGCCTAAAGAAAAAACACCTCGCAGAAATGGTTGGAGTATCAGATACAACCATTTTCATAATTCTTCATGACCATCTCTGTATTGAACTTCTGTATGGAAGATAAAGATGGAGTGTTGGCTCGAATTGTTACTGGTGACGAAACTTAGGTTCGCCATTATGAACCTGAGCCCAAACAGGCCTCTATGCAGTGGCACAAAAAAGGCACATCACCACCCAAGAAATTTAACGTGGTACAATCGGCTGGGAAAATCATGGCGACAGTCTTTTGGGACTCAGAAGGAATCCCATTGATTAATTATAAAGATAAAGATATCTTCATAATCGAAAATTGCTACGCTTCAATCCTAGAACAATTGAAGGAAGCCATAAAGAAAAAAGGAAGGGGAAAATTGACCAAAGGAATCCTTCTTCTGCACAACAACGCACCTGTTCACAAGTGCCGTGTTGCGTTGGCTGCCCTGCAGAAGGTGGGCTTCGAAATTTTTAACAGTGATAGAGCCACGCGGCAGCTTTTGCTGTCGCACGGATGGGCCGGCTCGAACCGGGGTGGTACCACGACCTCACAGAAAACCAGCGTGAAGTAGAGGTTTACCTCTGCGTTTCGCTTGGTGAGTGCAGGTGGCCGGAGGCCTTTTTTACTGGAAATGAATCATTCCATCTTAGTCCTCACGGGTGACAACGCATCTGCATTTTAATTCGCAAACGAGGATAGATGTAGATGTCTATGGGCCGCAGCAAGCACTTGCCATCAGGTGGACTGTGTGCTCGTTTGTCACCCTTATCCTATAAAAAAAAATTTGCTACACCCACCCTGTAGTCCTGACCTGGCCCCCAGTGATTATTATCAATTTCCAAACTTAAAAAAAGAACTTCGTGGGAAAATGTTTTTAAGTGATGAAGAAGTGAAGGAAGCAGTTTCGGCGTATTTTTTAGACAAAGACAAATTATTTATTTTTTGTGGGTATACATAAGTTAATTGAAAGATCCGAAAAATGTATTAGGCTATCACGTGAATATATTGAAAAGCAAAAATAAATTTGGATTTTTATTTCCACTCCTTACCCCCCATTCCGCGAACTTAAAAGCGCACCCTCGTATGAGGGTCAAGATTGAAAATAAAATAAATACAGTAGTAGTAATGCCATTAAAAATTACTTACATATGAAAGGCCACGTCATTTTTGTGTAAATTTGACGTGGCAGATCTCTGTTTTCAAAAAAAAAAAAAAACTGAAAAATTCGACATTTTTGTATAACGTCGATTCAGTCGCACAACTAGATTTAGTCTAGTGAGCAGTGCCGCAGTAACTAGTTTTATTGTACGCATAGGACCACGTGGCCTTATACTTTTGGCACAGGGGAACGCCTGCAATATGGCTACTGCCTTCCGGGCCGCGCCGGTGGCCTGTGTTCCTCTATGCTTTCAAACGTTTATCGATATATTTTCTTATGCACACAGCAGTTAAATAATTTAAAATTAAAAATTTTGTACAGCCGACTTCAATATAAGCGACTTCAATATAAGTTATTTAAGAATAACTCAATAACCATTGGTCTGACCTTGATCAAATTCATATGGGACCACACGAGAACTATCAGCTTTCATATAAAAAAATAATTATCGAAATCGGTTCCCCCAGTACAAAGTTATGAGGTAACACACATAAAAAAAAACATACACTCGAATTGAGTACCGTCTCCTTTTTGGAAGTCGGCAGAAAATAGTCAAAATCGGCGTTTTAACAGTAGACATAAATTGGAACCGGATATGGGCCTCTCCTATCGTAGAAAAGAATTATAATTATCTGGTTTCATTTATAACAGGTATCCATACAACCAATCGGGAGCTGAAGGAGTTGATGTGTTCTAAAAACGACCCAGTGGAGAAAATGAGACGAATATTCGAACAGCAGTTACTTCGTCGCCACCCGCCCGTCTTTCAGGAGTGGTTCAGACGTGTATTTTCTGATCCTTACGGATGGTATGTTAATGAGAATTAAACTGTATGATGTATTGTGATATGAATGTTATTTCAACGTAATAGTCATTTATATAATAAAATCGTAATAGATTAACTTAGCTGCGGCGCCCACCTAAGCTACATGATTTCAACATAGCTTGTGTAGCATGATTCTGACGATGCTCTGACGTGACCACGGGTGACACTGCTTGCACCAACCTGTGCAACAATAGCATGTCGCAGAATTCAGTTTGGAGCCAAAATTTCATCTGAAGAGGATAAACATGCCATGCTTTGCAAAAGATTTCAAACATTCAAAGTGCCAGCAGAAGATTTTGGGTACATCCTTTGAGGGGGAAAAATTAAAAGTGGTGGTACTTTCAACGTTATGAAGGAATTACGGCTTAGCCGCGGCGCCCACCTAAGCTACATGATTTCGACATGGCTTGTAGCAAAGATGTTTTATAGGTCCAGATACCGTGTACGCGCGCATAAAACGCTTCCATTTCAAAGGCGCCAATATTGGCGTATTCGTTCGATCGTTCCGCCATTACGCCAGCGACGTTCGCTGTGAACATACGTCACGCACCGGTGTTTTTAATTTCGCAAAATGACTGTTTGTGCTGTGAAATCATTTAAAAATTACTCTAGGAAAGAAGATAAGGATAAGAACATCACTTTTCATAAGTAACTATACAATTTTATGGTGTATTTCTTTGTAAAAGAATATGAAAGCTAAATGTCAATATAAGTAATAATACTGCGCAATAATATTCGAGTGTTGCCTAGTCTATGAAATGTTTTTTCCATTTTCAAATGTCATGATCAACCGCAAAGGTTATATGTATAGGGGTTTTAAACAGTCTAATTTTACAGATTTTACCCAACCTATAGAGTTAAACCGTTTTAAGGGTTAGGGTTGAACTAAATCTGGCAGCATGAAATTGCACTTTCCTGTGCTTCTATCCTTTTTGGTCATTCAGAACCGTTATTTACTAGAGCGAGAAAGAGAGCGCGAGTGAATAGTTCCACCCTCCAAAAGCCGATTGTAAACCGGTTTTAAAAGTTTATCTATCATTCTTGACAATCCATACTAATATAAATATTATAAATGTGAAAGTGTGATTTTTTTGTTTATTTGTTTTTGTCCTTCCTTCACGTAGCAACGGAACGGAGCAATTTTAAAAAATCAAACATTTTGCTATCTCTTGGCTGAAGTTTACGCTTAACCAAACTTGCTTTTTTTCGTCATTTTACTTATGATTGAAAAATAATTTAATGTCTTCGTAAAAAGCGGCAATATTTTGTGTTCTACAGTACAAAAGTGTAGTACTCTGCATATATTTAGTAATAATAGATTATAAATATATGTTACATACATAAATATCTACTGTGTTTTTATTTATTTTAACTGTTACATTAATTATAGGTTTTATTACATATCTTCAATATTTTGGTGCGATGTTTGTACCTACATAAAACACACATAAGCAACCATATCCCCATATACACACGCACACAAATGCATACGCCACGCACACACATTTTATACTCTTAGAATCAATAGGTACGTCAATATGAATGAAATATAAAATCTCCTACATTTTTTGGGTAATCGATTCGCACTGTTATTACCGAAGTCACGCACATTAATGCAGCCATGGTGCGTAAGATATACGCGTCACGTGGTACTCACGCACACATGAATCAAAGACTGTCTTCACTATGAATGTTGCGGTGTGTTAGCAACACGGTATCTGGACCTATAAAACATCTTTGGCTTGTAGCATGATTCTGACGATGCTCTGACGTGACCACGAGTGACACTGCTTGCACCAACCTGTGCAACAATAGCATGTCGCAGAATTCATTTTGAGTCAAAATGTCGCCTGAAGAGGATAATCATGCCCTTGCTTTGCTACAGATTTCAAACATTCAAAGTGCCAGCAGAAGATTTTGAGTAGATCCCTGAGGGAAAAAATTTGAAAAGTGGTGGCACTTTCAATTTTATGAAGAAATTAGAATTACATTTCGCATAGATTTGCACTACAAGTTGCAAGAAGCATCTTGCGAGTTCCTGTTACTGTAATCGGGTCTAGTATAATCATATAAACATGGTCTTTCATGAACTAAATCAATGAATTTAATATTAAAAGCTAGGTCGCCTTTCGTTTTGCGTATACAAGTCACTACAAGTGTCGTGTTACGCGCCACTTCAATGCGTCATTAGTAGCAACCTGAATGGCACGTCACGTCATGCGGCGTCACGCCACGCAAATGGGCGCTACTACATACAATCCCTTTGAATGTTGAGGCGAGTGACAAGTTACGCGTCAAATCACGCGTCAGATCACGTGTTACGTTACGTAGGTGGGCGCCGCGCTTTAAGCGCCGCTTTAACGCCCATTTGCGTGGCGTGACGCCGCATGATCTGACGTGCCATTCAGCTTGCTACTAGTGACGCATTGAAGTGGCACGTAACACGAAACTTGTAGTTTTAATATTAAATTCATTGATTTAGTTCATGAAAAACCATGTTTATATGATTATCCTAGACCCGATTACAATAACAGGAACTCGCAAGATGCTTCTTGCAACTTGTAGGGCAAATCTATGCGAAATGTAATTCTAATTCATAAATTGAATAAAATAAATTGAAAGTACCACCACTTTTCAAATTTTTTCCCTTAAGGATGTACTCAAAATCTTCAGCTGGCACTTTGAATGTTTGAAATCTGTAGCAAAGCAAGGGCATGTATATCCTCTTCAGGCGAGATTTTGGCCCAAAATGAACTCTGCGACATGCTATTGTTGCACAGGTTGGTGCAAGCAGTGTCACTCGTGGTCACGTCAGAGCATCGTCAGAATCATGCTACAAGCCATGTCGAAATCATGTAGCTTAGGTGGGCGCCGTGGCTTAGAGATAAGCTCGCAGTAGTAACGTAACATTGGTCATTAGCGTTGTTTCCATTATCTCGTCTCGCTGGCCTTACATTTCAACATTTTCTATCAATAATAATGTGTTGCTTTTTCCATAACTATAGCAGTTCCTATGATATTAAGGGAAAGCTATGGTATTCATCCGTGTTTTTAATTGCAGGTATCAAGCGAGATCAGCATACATACGTACAACAGCGGTTATGTCAATGGTTGGATATATATTAGGTTAGTATAGTGTTGCTGTGTGTGTGTGGGGCTGTGTTAGGGAATCCTCTTCTCCATATCATCCCGTGGGTGTCGTAAAAGTAGACCGACGCAAAATGAAATATATTTTTACGGTGGTAGAGCCACGCGGCAGCTTTTGCTGTCGCACGGATGGGCCGGCTTGAACCGGGGTGGTACCACGACCTCACAGAATACCAGCGTGAAGTAGAGGTTTACCTCTGCGTTTCGCTTGGTGAGTGCAGGTGGCCGGAGGCCCTTTTTACTGGAAATAAGGCATTCCATCTTAGTCCTCACGGGTGACGACGCATCTACATTTTGATTTTTGATAGAGGATTAATGTAGATGTCTATGGGCCGCAGCAACCACTTACCATCAGGTGGACTGTGTGCTCGTTTGTCACCCTTATCCTATAAAAAAAAATATACTACGAAATATATACATAGGCCGAAACATCTTCTCTGTTTGATAATTAATATTATCTACACTTTATGAAAACAATCTCTTGTAACAAAGCGATTATAAGGGCTAATGTGAATAGATAAAATTAGAAATCAAGCAAATATATAATCGTATTTTATAAACAAAACACAAGCAATACAATATGGTTTTTGAATCACTAGATATTGGCTTCACTTCGTTCAGTCCTTGATGACGTCGTTTGGAGGTGAAATAAGTGTCAATTATTATTATGTATTTTTAATAGTTCGATAATAGGTACGTAAGAGTAAACTTTTAACTGAAGCTACAGATAATATCTTAAGACAGTTTCTAGCGAATAAAAGTAAAAATTACTTTCAGCATTTTTTAACAGTGCTAGAGCCACGCGGCAGCTTTCGCTGTCGCACGGATGGGCCGGCTCGAACCGGGGTGTTACCACGACCTCACAGAAAACCAGCGTGAAGTAGAGGTTTACCTCTGCGTTTCGCTTGGTGAGTGCAGGTGGCCGGAGGCCCTTTTTACTGGAAATGAGGTATTCCATCTTAGTCCTCACGGGTGACAAAGCAAAAGCATCATTTTCGTCTAATAATAAAAAAAAACTGCGTTTGCCAACCCGCCTGGCAAGCGTGGCATCTATAAAAAATATCCCCCATGAGGCAATCTATAGGGGAGGCTTATTTTCAGCAGTGGACTTTTAGATTTTGATAGGCTGATGATAATGATGATGATCAGCGGCAGCAGTTTTTAAGGTGGGCTGTGAAGATGATAATGTTTATAAATCCATATTGAAAAATTTGTGTTTGTAAACCAATAGTGTCGATTACGGCAAATGGTACGGGCCCTTGTTCAAGTGGACTGTGTTACGGTCTGATAATTAAATAAATTTAAAATATTTAGGTCATATAAAAGAACCGTGTATATATTTTTCCAATTTCTAATACAGGCTTAGGTGATCGACACGGCGAAAACATTTCCTTCGATACTACTAATGGAGATACAGTGCATGTGGACTTCAATTGCTTATTTAACAAAGGGGAGTCTTTCGAATGGCCGGAGAGGGTTCCGTTCAGACTGACACACAATATGGAAGCGGCTATGGGACCGCTTAAGCACGAGGGCATGTTCAGGTACTGGATATTTATTTAAGAATGAAGATGAAATCTTTTTAGTTAGTTCTTTTTTATTAATATTATCTTTCAAGTTTGACAATAGATTGTTTCAAAGCAGACCTCTAACAAGTGGAAGTTAACAAATATACAGATCCAATTTCGAGAACACTTAGATTGAGAAAAACTTAAATACTTTTTGTTTTGTTTCGTTGGCCTTATCAAAGAAAAAAAAATAAAGTAACACAGCCTTCACATGCTTCATTTCTGGGCACAAACCTCTCTTACTTCTGAGAGGTTTTTGACGGAGGCAATCGTCCGTTTCGATATCCGTCTTCATATACCTTCGTAATTTTTTTAATTAATAATTAAAAAGCGCAAAATAGCAACTTATTGCTGCTGTGTTTCGTATGGTGAATGTAAAACACCAGAGACACATTTTACTGGTAACGAGGCATTTAATCTTAGTCCTCAGGACTGACAACGTATTTGCATTTTGATTCCTAATCGACGATAAATGTAGATGTCTATGGCCCATTTACCACCAGGTGGACTGTGTACTCGTTTTTCACCCTTAGGTATAATAGGTCGGCGAAAAAGTTTCTTCGTTTTTTGTTTGTATAAAATTGAAGAAAAATCTGTTTGGTTATACTGTTTGTATCTGGCTGGTTTTAATATTAATACATATAGGACTAATTAAAAGAAAGTAAAAATAAAAAACACTTTTCAGCCATTTTTCAATTGTTTTTCTGTCCGCCAAAATGAGTAAATCTAACGAAGAAATTCAATACATTCTGAAGTTTTATTACAAAAAAGGGAAAAATGCGAGTCAAGCCGCGAAAAAATAATGCGATGTTTATTGTCCTAATGCAGTGTCAGTAAGAGTAGCACAAAGTTGGTTCAAGCGTTTACTGTCGGGGAATTTTGATGTCAAAGATGCAGCTCGCTCTGGTCGCCCTCATACGGATAATGTCGATACCATTTTTTAAAAAGTGGAGCAAGGTCGGCATATTAGTAGTAGCGACTTAGCCGAGGAATTGAGAATTGATCACAAAACGGTTTTGACACATATGACAATGTCTGGCTATACAAAAAAGCTAGATATTTGGGTACCACACGGCTTCCTGAAATAAACCTAATGAATCGTGTACTCATTTACGATTCTCTATTGAAACGTAATGAAACCGAACCATTTTTGAAAAGATTGATCATCGGTGATGAAAAGTGGATCACCTACGACAAGAACGTGCGAAAAAGATCATGGAAACCTGGATTAACACGAAATAAGGTGATGCAGTGTGTATGATGGGATTGGAAAGGCATCGTTTATTATGAGCTTTTACCTCAAGGCAAAACCATCGATTCGTATCTCTACTGCCAACAACTAATGAGACTCAAGCAATAAATTGAGAAAAAACGGCCGGAATTGAGCAACAGAAAAGGAGTGGTCTTTCATCATGATAACGCCAGACCACACACATCTTTGGCCACTCAGTAAAAACTGAGAGAGCTTGGTTGGGAAGTGTTAATGTATTCACCATATATACGACCTTGCACCCTCAGCTTTTTACCCGTTTCGGTCTCTTCATAATTCTTTGTGTAGTGTTAGGTTAACATCAAGAGAGGACTGCCAAAAGTACTTGTCTAATTGTCTTGATAAAAAATTTTAAGATTTCTAAAGCAACGGGATTATGTCCCTACACGATACACGATAGCAATAAGTTATCGAACGAAATGGCACATATATGTTATAATTAACTTTGAAAAAAAAATGTCTTGAATTTGTATATAAAATACGAAGAAACTTTTTTCCCGACCTTATACTTTAAAAAAGACTCTGAAACATGCAGGTGTCCTCACGGTTTTTTCACTGATACCGCGGTTCTTGTTGTTTAAAATAACGTTATTATTTACATTATTTACATACTTACATTGCACATCGACAAACAACCAGACCCGGAATAATTGTTTGTAGGAAATACAAACACTTGTTCTCTGAAGGATTTGTAACTGTAGGCACCGCAATACCGGAGCCAAACGCTTAAATACTACTCTACAGCGCCCGTGGGGATGATACTCAGTTTGCTGGCGTACTATGAAAATTTAAGGCGGACGCTTAACCTTTACAATTACAATACAAATCTTTGTTGTAGGAAATGCTGCGAGGCGGTCATGCGAGCGTTATGCGCTCAAACTGCGGCTTTAATGTCGGTGGTGGGTCCGTTCGTGTACGACCCGCTTGTGTCCTGGGGTCGTGGTCGGGCGCCAGACTGCGCCGAGCGCACCAATGCGGAAGCACTCCAGCACCTGCGTCACATACGACAGCGCCTCAACGGCATGGTCAGTACGCACCTTTACAGCGCTGTACCTCGTCAGACACGATGCACCGCACAAAGACACGGAAGCACTCCACCAACTGCGTCACATATAACAGCGCCACAATGGCATAGTCAGTACCCACCTTCACAGCGCTGTACCTCGTCTAACACGATACTCTGTACACCGGACACGGAAGCACTCCAGCATTTGCGTCACATACGACAGCGTCTCAACGACATGGTCATTACGCACCCTTATAACGCTGTACTGCGCCCGATACGATGTACTGCACACTGCACTCTAGCACCTGCGTCACATAAGAAAACGCCTCAAAGGCTTGTATTTGTATCCTAAGTCAGGTTTTTATGACGAATGAAAAGGTTTATTTAAGAGGCGACGAAAAGTTTTACGTAAAATCTTTGTTATAAGAATACTTACTACTCTGTCAAGAAAGTATCGAGAAAAGATCAATAATACACAAAATGTTAGTTAATCATCTAAGTTTATTTTATGACCTTCAAAGTATGCTCTTTCAGAAATTATACACTTTCTCCAAAGAATAATCCAATCATCAAAGCATTTTTAAACGTTTTATCCGGAATTGAGTTCAGTTCTCGTTTCGAATTCCCCTTATGTCTTCTACTGAATGAAAACGGTTGCCACGAAGTGGTAATTTGAGTTTAGGAAAAATAAAGAAGTCTGCTAGAGCCATATCTGGTGAATACGGTGGTTTATCGATGATATTTGTTGAGTTTTTGTTCAAAAATTCGTTCGCAATTATGGCCTTGTGTAGGCGAATTATCGTGGTGCAAAATCCAAGAATTTTCTTTCCACAAAGCTGGCCTTTTTCGTCTAATTTGCTATCTTAAACGTCCCATAACGCTCAAATAATATTCATTATTTACCGTTTGACCTTCCGGCAAGAATTCCGAGTGCACAACACCGCGATAGTCAAAGAAAACAATCAGCATGACTGACTTGATCGACTGGCGTGGTTTTTTCGTTTTCGGTTCAGTTGGAAGGCGCCACTCCGAAACTTGTTGACTAGTTTGCATGTCAAACTCGTAAACCCACGTCTCGTCACCAGTAACAATGCGTTTCATGAATGTCGTTCTAGCATGTCCTCAGCTACTCTTATGCGATTGAGGTTTTAGAGAAAATTCAGGTCTTTTGGGACTAGCCGAGCGGCAAACATGTTTCATACCCAAGTGATTATTTAAAATGGTACGGACCGACTCGTGAGACACAGCAAGTTCGGCGGCTCTAACAATCTTGAATGAGGATTTTCAGTCACTATTTCCTGCACTATGTTAACTTCAGTTGCAGACGTTGATGGCCTATCAGAGCGAGACAAATCTTCCATCACATCTCGACCGCTTTTGAATGCTTTGTACCACTCATAAGCACGTGTTTTTGATAAAGTCGATTTACCGTAAGCCTTCTGTAACATTTTCAGTGACTCCGAAAACGAAATTCCATTGGTGATGCAAAATTTAAGACAAAATCTTTGTTCGATGTTTTTGTCCATTGTGAAATTCGCAATGGACAAATGCGTGACAAAAACGTGCTATCACCAACGCTGTTTCTCCTGCATATCAATGATATGTTGCTAACTGGTAGCATTCATTGCTATGCAGACGACAGCACTGGTGATGCCTTATATACCGGCCGTGCCAATATTTCTCGGGAAAACGTCGCCGAGTACCGGAACAAACTTGTGTCTGAAGTCGAGTCTTTGCTTAACAAAGTCTCGGATTGGGGCCGACTAAATCTAGTCCAGTTCAATCCCCAGAAGACACAAGTTTGCGAGTTTACCGCTAAAAAGAACCCCTTTGTCGTATCTCCTCAGTTTCAAGGCACTCCCCTTGCTGCCTCAGCCAGTATCGGAATCCTTGGCGTCGACATATCGAATAGTGTGCAGTTTCGTGGTCACTTGGAAGGGAAGGCCAAATTGGCCTCTAAAAAGCTTGGCGTGCTCAGCAGAGCGGGACAGTATTTCATGCCGGCACATCGCTTGCAACTTTACAAAGCGCAAGTTCGGCCCCACATGGAATACTATTCTAATCTCTGGGCCGGGGCACCCCAGTGCCAGCTCCTTCCACTTGACCGCATCCAGCGCAGAGCGGTTCGAATTGTCGACGACCGAGTTCTTTCTGATCGGCTCGATACACTGGCACTGCGTAGAGATGTTGCATCTCTGCGTATTTTATCGCATCTATCACGGGGAGTGCTCTGAGGAATTGTTCGGACTAATTCCAGCCGCTCAATTTCACCATCGTACATCGCGACAAAACTCGCGTTACCATCCATACCATCTGGATGATTGGCGGTCCACCACTGTGCGATTTAGAAGAAGTTTTCTCCCTCGCACGACTTCCTTGTGGAATCAATTACCACCAGCGAATTTTCCGGACCGATACGACTTAGGAACCTTCAAGAAAAGAGCTTTCACCTTTCTAAAAGGTCGGCAACGCATCTGCAATTCCCCTGGTGTTGCGGTTGTTCATGGGCGGCGGTAGTCACTTACCATCAGGTGAGCCGCATGCTCGTTTGCCCCCTATTCCATAAAAAAAACGCGCTAGATGTGATATAACTAAAAACGGCACTGTATTTATTCTAAACTAGCTGTTCCTCGCGATTTCGCCCGCGTGTTATTTGGGGTTTTTGTTTTTTTGCGCGGAACCCTAATTAATTTTCTTAAATAAAGTAGAGCCTAAGTTACTCCTTATGACATCAGCTGTCTGCCAGTGAAAGTTCCGTCAAAATCGCTCTAGCCGTTTCAGAGATTAGCCGGAACAAACAGACAGTCAGACAGACAAAAATTTTAAAAATTGTGTTTTTGATATAATTATCATATACATTTTCATATGCATTTAGTAAAAAGCCGTAATTTTGACATTACTAACAGACACTTCAATTTTATTTATTTGTATAGATAACAGATGTAACTCAAACTCCGCGCCAAAATGGAAAACAGTTGTGCCAGTCTAACAACAACAACAAAAAAACAAAAATTTAATTTGGAACCATAAAGAAAGAATCCATTCCCGATACTTTTTTGACTGAATGTATATGATTCAATTAATGATTTTTAAATTCATAGAATTTAGTAGTTTAATATATTTTTCGTATAACAAATTCTCAATATGCTTCTTTTTCAGGTAAAAACAAAGAATAAACAATTATCCCTGTCTTTATCCCCGGAGGGTCAAGTTGAACACCTTATCGTCGAGGCAACCAGTATTCATAACCTTTGTCAAATGTATATCGGCTGGGGACCATTCCTATAAATGACAAGACATTTGTTTAATACCACTGAGATATAATGGAATTGACATAGATAAGGGAAAAACTTTTATTATTTATTGTTAAGTTCCATTTTTGTAGTTATTTAAGGAGCCAAATTTTTGTATTTTTATAAGTGAAATAAAAATGAAGGCAGTATTAAAATTGTATTAAAAAGCGCATTTTAATTTTTATTAATTCTTGGGAAGCCAGTCGGCCAAGCTGGTTAATAAATGTTGGTTAATAAATGCAGCACGTCCGGCAGCTGCGTTGCTTAAGAGGCGTATTACAAAAAAACGCGAAATTACAAGGTTTCCTCGTTGAAATTTTATGTTTATCGTTCATTGCTTGAAATAACAATTACTTGGTTAAAATAGTTCGTTTTCTCTCCTCAAATAAGCTCGGAATGGATTTTAGATTAGATTTAGAATTATTTATTTAATCAGTAATAATCTTTCTCCCGATGCATGTTTAGGCAAAAACTCTCGAAGACATGATTTGGGAGCTCTAATTTGTAGATTCTATTGAATATCGACCATCAAAAAAAATATTTTTATCTCCCAAATATCCTACACTTTAATAATAGTTGAATCCATTTTCGTTATATGCTTTTCACGCTAGGAAAAAAAATCGACATAATTCAAAAAACGACCAAAAAAGCTTCGATACAAGCCCCTATATTTCCGAAGTTCTACATCATTTAGAAGTAAAATTTATACCAAAATAATAAAATAATAATAATCAACATTTGCTTACACTATGCTATTATTTTTACTTTTTAATTCGTTACTATTATATTTTAATTAATTAAATAAAAGTACTATATATTCCACTGTGCCGGCCATCTGCGATCATTAACGCGCGAGCGCTTGCCGAGGGTGGACCTGCGTCAGTTTATTTCGGGCGCTGCATCGTTTCGATACTACCGTAGTGTGCGTCGATTGCTATCGTAGTGTGCGTCGATTACCTGCATACTAGAACATCGTCAACTACGACCGCAATTTTTGATCGATCGGTTTAAAACTATTTTATATATTTATAATTTAGATCACGTCTCTTTAAAAATGTGGTCTATTCATTGACTTACTTACTTACTTTACTTACTTATCGTCACGCACAATCCCTGACGGGGTAGCCAGAGAGAACAGATCGCCAAGTGTCACGATCCTTACATACCTCTTTCGCTTCTTTCAGATTCATCATCTTCTTCATACATGCACGTCTAGGTATCCGAGTACTCTTGACCCTCCCCTCTTCGAGCAATTTGCTCACATGGTCTTCGAAAGTTAGTCTCGGTCTACCTCGACACCTTTTAATATTAACTTTCGCGCTATATATTTTCTTCACAATTCGGTCTTCACTCATTCGCTCAACGTGCCCAAACCATCGAAGCACGCCCTTATCAATTTTTGTGATAAGGTCATCTTTCAAACCTGCCATATTGCGAATCTCTTCGTTTCGCTTTCGGTCAGCCATGGTGACGCCGCACATTTTACGAAGAGATCGCATCTCCACTGCATTCAACTTGCTTTTATGCTTCTTCTGGCATACCCAGGTTTCGCTGCCATATAACAAAGTCGGTACCAACACTGCGTTATGTATTGCAAGGCGTGCACTCTTCACTACGCCTTGCCTTTTGACTAACGCAGTCAGGGCACCATTGACTTTGTTCCCGGCAGCGACACGCCTGTCCACATCTAAATCACATCTTCCATCCCGGCTAAAAGCACTCCCCAAGTATACAATTTCATTTACCTGTTCTAGACATTCCTGATTTACCCATATTTCACACTTCGTTCTCTCTTCGTCCCTTTCAAATACCAGAACCTTAGTTTTATTAGCATTCAAACGGAGACCTTTAATTTCACATTCCTCTTTCATACACGTGACTAATGCCTGCAGTTCTGCCTCTGATGGTGCAATAAGCACTGCATCATCAGCATACAGCAGACAATTTACTTTAATGTCACCCAATTTCACACCCAAACAGCTATCTTTCAGTTTCTGTAAACAGCTGTCGAGATACAGTATGAACAGCCAGGAAGACATGACACAACCCTGTTTTACGCCCGTTTGGACGCTAAACATGGGTGACAGGTCATGCCCTACCCGCACACAGGCTTTACAGTCACAGTAAAGTGACTGCACAGCCCTTAGCAATCGACCATCCACACCATACCCCGGCAACAGTTCCCACATTTTCTTCCTTACAACCTTATCAAATGCTTTCTCAAGATCCACAAAAGCACAGAAAATCCTCTGGTTAGCAGCCAGAAGCTTTTCCGTGATCATGCGGAGAGAAAACATTTGATCCGTGCATCCTCTTCCAGGTCTAAATCCGCATTGTGCCTCCCATAGAAATCTTTCCGATTTCTCTTGCATCCTACGTGTCAAAACCTTCGAATAAACTTTACTTGCTAAACTGGTCAAGCTGATCGCCCGATAGCACCCGCAGTCAAAATGTGAACCTTTACCTTTATATAAAGGCACAATGACTGCGGATCGCCAATCATCCGGGACATCCCCCGTCCGCCAGCACAAATTGCACAGCAGATGAAAGCTGTCCCAGACGCGAGGCCCACCATACTTGACCATTTCAGCAGTAACTCTGTCTAGTCCCGCAGCCTTACCACATTTCAAACTTCGAATCGCACGTTCAATCTCTTTCATACTGATGACCTCAGTGTCATCGAGGTCCGGGTCTGGCGTACCAGTCTCGACGTCATCCCCGGATCCCTCACTAAGATCATCACACGCATACATTTCTCTATAAAATTCGCTCCATCGCTGCATGACGTCCGATTTTTCTGAGAGGACGTCATTAGTTCTCGAAAGCACTTTGTTCATTCTTAAGGCCGTCGCACCACTTCGGGTCCTTCCAACCTCTTTCCAGAAGAGTTTGGAGTTCTCCTTAAAGTTGTGCGACAACCTTTCGTCCGCTTCCATTCTACACCTTTCACGCACTTCCTCAATCAATGCTTTCGTGTGAACTTTCTGCAGCTTATATCTTTCTTTCATCTTCTCTCTCATATCCTTATCATTACTAGAGGCCAAGTAGTCTAACCATGCTTTCTTCTTCTTCTTTACAGCTTCTTTCACTTTATCATTCCACCATGCATCTCTTCTTTTACTACTGCCTCTTTTAATCGTTCCACACACTTCTTCCGCTGCACTTACTATTCCATCCCTAAGGTTCTGCCATGTTCTTTCAACACATTCTTTTCTGTCATCGATGTTGTCAAGCTTTTCGGCTACCCTCGCATGATATTTGTCCCTAGTATCCGCTTCCTGAAGCTTCCAGCTTCGGATGCGACAGACCGACTGTGGTTCTGTTACTGCCGTCCGGTAGCGCCAACCCGCGAACAGACCCCTAAATCTAGTAATCACTAGATAGTGATCCGTTCCCAGGTCAGCACCCCTGAACACTCGCGTATCCATCACCTGTTTTCGCAGTCGGTCATCCACCAGGAACAAATCGATCATACTTCTCTCGTTCTTACTTTCTCTAGTATACATATGGATCTTCTTGTGATTAAACATAGTGTTTGTCACAAGAAGACCCTTTTCCTTGCATACCGCCAGTATAAGCTTGCCAGCATCATTAACCCTTTTATCGCCAAACTTTCCAAGCACCGACTCGTACCCTGGTCGAGCGGTACCAACCCATCCATTCAAATCACCACATACAACAATTCTTTCGTTTCCCCTAGCCAAATCTAGAACTTCTCTTACATTCTCCCAAAACTCCTCCAGCTCAGCCCTGGACGACGAAGCTACCGGCGCATAAACAGCCAAAAGGAATAACTTCGTCAGTCCCAATTTAAAGCGAACCCAGAGAAGTCTTGAGTTCACAACCTTATATTCAGTCATAACATCGACCAACCGAGACGACAGCAGCACCCCCACTCCCTGGCGGGCGCTCTCGCTCTCCGGGACTCCGGACCATAGAGCTAACGCCCCGCCAGGGAGCTCTTCAGTACCACTGCCCTTCCGTTTGGTCTCCGACATACACACGACATCTAATTCTCTTTCTTTCATTATTTCGATCAACTCATTCGTCTTATCTCTCATGCCTCCTCTAACATTCCACGTGCCAACTCTGCACTCTGTCCTCCACCTTCCGCCGTGTCGGGCTGTGCGTGACGGGTGGCGGTCCCCATCGCCGCTTTGCGCGCTGCATTCCACACCAACGGGGACGAGCTGGTGTGCGTCGCCTTGGGGGGACGCCCTAACCCTCGTTGACATGGGTGCGCAGCTAAGTAGAATTGCAGCCCTGAAAAGGGCTGGCAGGGGTCGCGACGAGCACGCTTCTACAGTGACCCCCCTTCATTGACTTAGATCATTGTTATTTGAGGGCTTCACCTAATGGTTTATACAGCAACGGTCTTATTGAAGTTAAATGTCCTATTTCAGCTTTCGGAATAGATTTTGATACGGCCTTTCGACAAAAAAAAGTTAAAGGTTATAAATTCAGTGATTCAAGTGTAACATTAAATCAAAATAATGACTGGTTTTACCAAATCCAAGGCCAGCTTCATTTAGCAAATAAAAATGTCTGAATACTTGCCATAATATGTATTGGCCCAGATTAATGCAGTAAAAGTACTAAAAATTTACAAATACGACCAATTTTAGATTTTCAATATGTTACCCAAGTTACAAGCTTTTTATGAAAAGTGTGTACTGCCTGAAATTATCGAATCGAGAAAAGTTCGGTCAATGCCGTCGCAGCAAATATTTTTCTTATAAAAAATATAGTAATTGACTGTAAGTACCGATTAATAAAATATTAGTTACATTTGGTTGTTATATTTATTAAAACAGGTTGCAACCGTTTATTTATTTATACCACTATTCTACCGGTAGTAGACATAATTGATTATTAACATTCGATTACAGCGTAACAATTAAAATATTTATGTGTACTTATTTTGACACTAAATTTCATAAATAATGAATAATATATCAAAATGGTATATAATAATAAATAATAAATTATATAATTATATAATAATAAATTAATAAGATAACATTAAAATGACACACCAAAAAATATTCCATCCACTGAAGTCCATCCTAAGAAAACTTTGTATTATGGAAGATCAAGATCGTTTAGTCGCCATACTCACAGTATTATAGTGCAAGCGAGTAAATAGATATGAAAGAAAGTATCGGTCGCGTAGCTTGCCGCCCGCTCGGTGCTTAAAATACCTAAATTTGTGAAACGCCGAAATGTAAGAGGGCTCTTAAGAAGTCCACGATCAACTTCGATTTATTAAAACAAAGATAAAAAAGCGTTATTACAAATCTGTCATTATGATAATATAAACAAATAAATGGTTGTTATTGCTGTAAATAATTTTAGTTTTTATAATAATACAAAAGTTTTTTCCTCTCGTGATTCCGTCCTTTCACCATTCAATAGGATTTTTTGTCATTATGTACCTACTTACATAATATTTAGTTATATAGTAGGGAGATCCACGTGCAGATGAGGTTAGCAGTTCATTAAAATGTAGTTATATTCTTAAGTTCCACACTAAGAAGTATTACTTCATCTTTAAAAGTCCACACGTGGACATGTACCTCTCATGTCAAAAGGGAGGATTTGTCGTAATCGCCACGTTAATTAAGTGGGTTGGCGATCGCAGTGACAGACATCTCGCAGTTTTGACGCGGGTTCACGTTGCCAGTCTAGGAATATACATCTGACGTAAACGGGATGATTTTACTGCTATCTATTATATGCCTTGACAATTTTGGCAATAGTTGTCTCTAACGACTTAGGTTAAAAAGGCAGTAAGCTGGAGCTCGTTTAGTTAAGATAAGCTGAAAATATTACTAGCAGCAGGATATAATATAACTTAGTTCTTAAAAAGGATAAAATAATACTTGATCGTCATAATTTATTTCTGGTGGACTGGATAGTAACAGGAGACTAATGGCGTACACTTCACACCTTCGATTTAACATTAGACTCAATGACCAACGTAACTCGAGTCTTTTTATTGGTAAGTCTTATAATGACAATGCAAATCGTATCAGGCGTTACAATTTTGACTAACGTAGTTGGTTTTGATGACTATAATATAGAACAATTTTGTCCAAAATTGTCCAAGAGGTCTAATAAAGGAATTTTATCTTGGTTTGTTACTATTGGGGAAAATTATAGTAGCCCTTCGCTTAGAATTTATCAAAAATTAAAATCTTTTCAAAAAAAGCGATGATTTTTTATTAAATCGAGGCGTGATTCATCACTGCTGGTCGAATGAAGAACTAAAAGTTGTTCAGCGAGTTGTGGAGATGGACTTACCTAGTCGGACTATTTGTTCCGGTATTTTATAGGTAAACATACTCGTCACAACTTCGAGCTTAGTGCTCCCAACAACTACCGGCATAGGTGTGACATGGACGTTATACATGATCTATGTTTTGTCCATGATCATCTTAAGACCTATCCGTTAAGATGCACTATTGAGGTCATTGAGCATAGTGCGTAGGTCATCCGGCGATTCTGCCATAAGGACTATATCGTCGGCAAATCGAAGGTTAGTGATGTACTTGCCGTTGATGTTAATACCGTATCATTTCCAGTCCAGACGCTTGAAAACGTCTTCCAATGCAGCGGTATAGAGTTTCGGGAATATAACGTAATCCTGTCTTACACCTTTCTGCAGTTGGATAGGTTTCGTACTCTGGTTCTGTAGTTGGATAGTTATCGTAGCCCTACTATACGAACACTGCAGCACTTCGATATACCAACAGTCAACTTGGCACCGCTGGAGGGACTGCAGCACCGCCCAAATTTCGACGGAATCAAAGGCTTTCTCATAGTCCACATACCCCAGACATAGTCTGCATGCGAGACGATTCGTAATGACTCGAAAACAGCACGTAGACGCGGCTCAGGAGGGAAATCGGTCTGTAGTTCTTCAAGAGAGCGTTGTCGACTTTCTTCAAAAAAAAAAGACCACCGCACTTCTCCTCCATGCCTTCGGAGTGGTGCCACCATGGAGAACGGAATTAAAGAGCTTCTAAAGGATTTCAAGCACCGGTTTTCCACCCGCTTTCAGAAGCTCCATCTTCTCCCAGGGACTTGCCGTTTTTAAGGTGCTAGAGAGCCATTCTAATCTCGCTCCGACTGACGTCCGGAATATCATCAGAATAGTGTCGGATAAGACTTGCTCTTGGATCGTTACTCACACTTGCGTGTGGCTCCAACGATGATGTGTACAGCTGCCCATAGAACCTCTTAATCTCGCTCAAAATCTCAAGTGTCCCGGAAACTTCGCTGCCACACTCGGTCTTCCGCTTCGACAGTTAGCTATTTCTGGCAGGCAGATCTCTAGCAAAGACTTTGGAAGTCCTGGTTCCGCTCGATTGCTTCTACAGCAGTATTAAAGTCGCGTAAGTCCCGCCGCATGCATTTGGAGATCTGTCTGTTCAGTTGCCTGTATGCTGTCAAGTACTGAAGACTGAAGACTGCAGCTTCATTTCCCGTCTAAGAGCTATGAGATTAAGAGTGTGATCGGAGAGTTTTTGTGTTCTTCTGCGGCGGGTCTTGCAGAACTTAGCTCCGACCGCATGGACAGTTTCCACGAGCTTGTCATTCATATCGTCCACTTCATTACAGTCTTCTAGGTACTGAAAACGGTTTTGTAACTCGAGCTGAAAGGTTTCGGGACTTTGGAATAGAGCACGAGGGGGACGGAGCGTTGACTTCATTAGACGAGACCTCTCCAACTTAACGTTTAGTTTCAGTGTGCCTCTAACCATTCAGTGATCGCTACCAGTTTTCACCCTCGCGATCACGGAGACATCACTGAACAGTTGTCGTCTGGTCGTCATAATGAAGTCAGTCTCATTTTTTGTCGAACCGTCGGGGCTCGACCAGGTCCACTTCCTGTGGGGCCGCTTCTGGAAAAAAAAGTTCATATAAAGAGTCCCTCTTTCTCCACGAAGTCGGCCAGCTGCTGGCCCCTTGGGTTCTGTTGTCCTATTTCAAATTTCTCTACCTTCAGCAGTTTTGCTTTGAAGTCTCCCATTAACACCGTATAGTGGGTTTTGGAGGCATGGCTTTTGAATGCATGGCTCTAGATATATCCTCATACATTTCCTCCACCTCCTCATCGGGATGTGCAGAGGTTGATGCGTAAACCTGTATTACCTTCAGCTAATACCGTTTGGTGATTCTGAGTATAAGGTACGCAACCCTCGTCGACACACTCCCCATCTTTACAAGGTTGTTAACGAGAGACTTGTCGACGATAAATCCGACACCTCCTTGGCACAGATGGTCGCCCTCCCTGTGATAGAACAAGTTGCCGGATTCGAGGATTACCGTGTCCTCCCCCTCTCTTCGGACCTCGGATAATCCTATGATATTCCAGCGCAACTTGTCAATCTCTTCTTCCAGCTACAGGATCTTTTCGTCAGTCCTCAGGGTGCGTGCGTTATAAGTTGCCAAGTCGAGCTGTCGTAGGTGGCAACCGAACCTCCACCGGAGATTCTTAGCATCCCTTGCCCCGCCGTTACCATGGCTGCCACCGTAGCCAGGAATAGCGAGGCCGCCGGGAACTGGGGGCCGTCTCTTCGTAACTTTAATCATGGGGCGTATATTGCCATAGTTGCCACGCTTGGCGAGCGGGTTGGCAACCGCATTTTTTTTATTGTTGTTTTGCTGTTATCAGAAAGATGCTACTGCCCATCTTCTGCCGCAGTTTCCCTCTGTCGCCTCTTACGACATCCACGGGAAGATATGGGGTAGTGGGTATTCTTAGCCGCCACTACATGGTACAGGATATAGGTCAAGTTAATATAAAACGTGTATAAAAGAAGAAATTCTTTACAATTACGACAACAATTTTCGTAACCCTCCTAGATAGAACTTTTACGTCTTGGGGATACCCGTATGTCAGATGGAAAATCTACTGCGATTAAGACATTTGCCTGAAACAAACACAGTCTAAAAAAAATTCTCACGTAATTTGTTATTGCCGAATTTATGTCAAAGGATTCATAATAATAAATTGTTCGGCGCTTTCTAACTCTGAGTATTTGCACAGGCACAACTTAGTAGCCAGGATTCTACACCAGGAGCTCGCTCTGAAGTACGGTCTCGTGGATCGGAAAGTACTTGCCGGAAGCCGTGCTCGAAAATGACCGCGCCAGGCTCTACTGGGACCGGGCCATCATCACAGACAGGACTATTCTTGCGAATAAGCCTGATATTGTGCTGATGGACCGGGCACAGTCAAGGATATTTTTGGTCGACATTACCATTCCTTATGACGAGAACCTCGTGAAAGCCGAAACAGATAAGCTTACTAAATATCTGGACCTGGCTCACGAGGTGACCGACATGTGGGGTGGATTGCCGGCCGAAATTATAACTGTAGTCGTCTCTGCAAATGGGTTAATTCCAGTTAGCCTCTCGGTTCATCTGTGGCGACTGGGACTCCGTGACGGACCGCTCCAAGCTCAAATGCAGAAGGCGGTGCTCCTCGATACCGCCCGCATTGTCCGCCGGTTTCTTTCCCTTTCCCCCTAACCCTCGGCCGTCTGGTCTCCTCTGCCAAGGGCTTCCATCTGGTTGGGTTTTTATATATTTATGTATTTTTATGTATTTATTTTATTTTATTGATATTTATGTACGTTTACCATGTTTATTTACATTTATATTTATATTGCCCAACCAGATGAGAAAACTTTATAGATACCCCATAATAATAATAATAATCTTTATTTGCATAAAACATGGTAAATATACAGATGTTTTAGTTGTATTATGCTCTCAAGTTTTGCTATTTTAATTTAACATAGCATGCAAATTATATTTAAATTATGACTACCTATATCAAATAATAAAACACTTTAAACAACACAATTACCTATAAGTTATTAAAAATTAACAAATTAAACATTATTTCAAATCATATTTTACAATGTCAAAATCGCAACACACTAATACCAGAATACAATGTCAGAATGTAGCTTACAACAAAGAGAATATAATCACTACGTTTAGCTTACAATGTCAGAAATTCGTTAATGTCATAAATTTTTTTGTCAATTAGCCAAAGGATCCTCTATCTACGAGGTACAGTCTATTTTTAAACATGGACGTATAAATATGGCGGACAGAATTTTGTTAACCCTTAATAAGGCAAAGGGATATAGTTTCCCACCAAGACTATTTTGAAAAACATGTTTATTTTACATGAAAGATAGCCCATAGAATGAACGCAACCGAAATATACTATTCTTTAGAAGATTTTAAAGAACAATGCCCATTTTTCACCTGACAATGTATAGAAATGAAATAAACCTTAAAATTCAGCTAATTGAATTGTAAATTAATTACGCTTATCACTATGTTAAAAGAAACGCAGGAAAAAAATATTTTTACATATTTCTATAAGTTTATTCTACGTCAAGGGTAAACGTATTGTATGTTTTGAACGCATCTCAACTACCCTTTTTCTAGTACGTTCCATTTTATACACTGCTACTTTACTTTATTTAACTCTGCTTCTGAGTTTATACATCATTTTATGTTTCATTTAATCAGTAAGTATTTATTTATTTGTATTTGTATAGTACATATTAATATAAAATTATATAATAATAAAATAAATTAACCATTCAGTATGTCATCGAGTGTGGACGAATGAAACGGATTTTTTTTTGACATTTGACAGTTCTGCAATTGGCATCGGCGCAGTTCTTCGTTGTTGCATTTGCGTGTCGTTGTCTACTGTGCCATTTTGTTTGTGTTACTTCTTTTTACAATCCTATATGGTATCAAGAAAATATTTCTGCTCCAGCAGAATTTCTGGATGACGTTGTGGTGAGAGATTTAAGTGCAAATGATGATAATTAATAAACCATGCCACTTTAACATAGTGTTTTATTTGTTTATCCCATTTTGTTCATCAGTAAGTATATACCATAGGCCAATGAAATGTGTTTGGTTGATAAGTGATCATTTTGACAATACAAGATGAACTAAATATAATTAGTAAGTATTTATGTGTGTTGAAGAAATATCAAATAGAGCTAGACACTCATTTTATGGTGACAATCATCGAGAGTAAGCGGTGACTTAGGGGCAGTTGGTTTCAAAAAATTCAAAAAGGAAAAAAGACGTAGACTTAGACCATAAATAGATACGTATTGCTATCTTAATAGCAATTTGAGCTTTAATAATAAGTTATAGCACATTTATTTCTTTATTACCTATTTGGTTACGGCAAATCCTAACCTAAAAAGTGACATTAGTATGTTTTGGAATTCGTAGCGTTTAAATCGTAAAAATAATTATATGACATTATTTTCTGAGCTTACATGTATGTTTTCTACTATACTTTATAATTATACATCAACTTTCACTATCAGGTTTTCAAATGTATGGAAAGTGGGCATGATTCTTTCATAACTTGCAACACTTTTCAAAAAATGACTATCTTATATTGAAATGTCAATGTCAAAGTTCAGTGACGTGAAAAAGTCCTAAAATAACGGTCGATTTTTGGTTACTTCCGAGAAAAAATCTTTTATTGTTCAACGAAAAATCTTGTAAGTAGATTATGTTTCCATGTTTCCTATGTTTTTTTATTGATTTTATGCGTATAACATTGATAACAGCGTTTAAATCTGCGAAATACTAAGTGGGAAAATTATTCCCTTGGCCCGATTGAGTTTATAATTTATTTCTTATTATATATATGAAAGTTTGAACTCACAAATATGTCAATACAAAATACAAATAATAATAGAATGCTGAAATTTGAATGAAAGTAAGCTTCTTAGGGGATGTAGATGTGATATTTACATGTAATAATTTATTTGTAGGATTCACCATGAATAAAAAAACAATTTTAGGGAAACGGGAGTTAGAAGATATCATGAACAACCTGTCAGATTTATCCGATCTTGACTCAGATGATCATGCCTATTACCAAACAGCCCCTGTAACCAGCCCGGCAGATTACCAGAATGAGTCTCAAGATGTTATTGTTGAAAGGCGTCTTGAAGAGTTGTTTGGTGTATCTGATAACTTGGAAGAAACTATTGAAAGCCAAGAAATATATTCAGTAGAAGCACTCACAGATATTTTAGAAATAAATAGTCCTAGACCTATTGGTAGTGTGGGTGAGACAACAGGACAATATGATGTTCTCCCAACAGAGGAAAATATTGCAACTTATGAAGAAAGCTTTGTTATGGATTGCAACCAACGAGAAACTGAAATAGAGCAATGCTTAGATGATATCCGTGAAGAACACTCCCACTATACTCCAATATCTACAGATGACTTAAGTGCAAGACCTTCAAGCAGTAATGTTATTGTAACAGAACCGGATCGTCGCTCAAGATCAAGCAGAACTATGAATACAGTAAGACAACCAAGGGAGTGGAAAATTGAAACAGAGATACACAATGTTCCTGAATTTACCAATTCAATTCAACCACAATCAACATATAGTCATAAAACGCGGCCTATCGATGTTTTTCAAAACTTTTCCCCAGAATATTTAGTACAAGTTCTAGTGGAACAAACAAATAGATATGCGGTTCAGAATAAAAGCAATAATTTTACACCAGTATTATCAGAGGAAATGAAAGCTTACCTTGGAATATTAATAATGATGGGGTTAAACCCATTGCCTGATATGGAGCTATATTGGTCTAATGACCCTTTTTACAATAATGCAGTAATTTCAAAAATTATGCCTATCAAAAGATTTAAAAAAATAACTGAAAATTTACACATAAATGACAATGAAAAAGAACCAAATAGGAACTCACCGGAATACGATAAAATGTACAAGTTGAGACCAATGATTCAAGAGCTTAATAAATTGTTCCAGCAGGAAACAGGTAATTCAAGTAAACAATCAATAGATGAATGCATGGTGAAGTTTAAAGGAAGATCATCTTTAAAGCAGTATATGCCAAAGAAGCCAATCAAGCGTGGCTTCAAAATCTGGGCACGTTGTGATTCTGTAACCGGCTATCTGTACCAGTTCGAAATTTATACCGGGAAAGGAGACAGTATGGAAGACGAGGGACTGGGGTACAATGTGGTTAAAAAGCTGTCAGCCGGCCTTCCTGAGAACACTCTGATAGCGTTTGATAACTTTTTCACTAGCTGTAACCTAATGGAAGATTTGTACGAAAATCAAATTTTTGCTGTTGGTACAGTTAGAGTAAATAGAAAAGATCTTCCGGAAATTTTTAAAAAGTCTCAACCAAAACATTTAAGACTTGAAAGGAACCAATTTGCAGCTGTAACTGCTAAACCAATTACAGCAATCAAGTGGCTTGATACAAGGGATGTTAATATTCTTACAACAGCTCACCATCCAACTGACACAGTATTTGTAAAGAGAACTCAGAAAGATGGTACTAAAAAAAAAGTTCTCATCCCCACAGCTATCGCTCAGTATACGCTCACCATGGGAGGCGTCGATCACTTTGATCATTTCAGATCATCATATCCGATCAATAGAAAATGCAGGAAATTTTGGATGAGATTGTTTTTCTTTATGTTTGATGCGGCAATCATAAACAGCTATATAACCTACAATACTGTGCATGTAGCAAGTACTCATTCTCATAGAAATTTTCGATTGCGATTGGCTCGTGAGCTGATATCAAATTACTCTAACAAGGTAAAACGCCAGGTTGTTTTCAAAAACAAAAAGTGCTCCAACTTTGGAGTTCCAGATGCGATACGTTTACTCAATGTCGGCGTCCATCTTCCAGATGAAGGAAATATTTACAAAAGATGCCGATTTTGTAGCACAAAAAAAGAGGAGAGAAGAACAAAAATAGTATGTTCCACGTGCCAAGTTGCACTATGTGCAAAGAAATGTTTTAAATTATTCCACGAGGCTTCACCCCAAGAATAACTATATTTTTAACACGCTTTTAGCTTACTTGTAATTAGCTATATTAATTATTAGAATAAAAATGCGATTGCAATACCGCTTTTTATTTAGCATGCATGATAATATTCATAGGTAAATAAAATAAAAGTTCGTAACGCATAAAAAAAAAAAATTAAAAAATAAATGAAATGAAAAAAGCGAAACCAGGTGAAATACTAGTATATGAATAACAACAAAACTACGCATAATTCCCTTTGCCTAAATAGGCGAATTTTTTTTAATTCTGCAGTATTTCCACTGTAACTTACTTTCTAGCTGTAACACAGGCTCGAGCCTTATTAAGGGTTAAGAAAGGACTGATGCACTCAGGCCCGTGACAGCTTAGTTCCATCCTATGCCATTTGGCGCTACCGTCGCAAGTTGTTCTCTGTCTACGGACGCCATTTTAAAAAACGCCTTATTACACCGTAATATATATTTTTTTAATTCCTTGACACTTAGAAAGGAGACTGATACGCTCTCATACATTCTTGGGCCCAGATTGTAAATAGATGAAAGTGGTATCAATAAATAGGTTATATATTATCAAAACATCACTGAAAATTCGGCAGACTTTGGCAATCTGAGAGCAAAGTTATAAGAGATTTAGTAAAACACAGAAACACTCAAAACGCACGCGTACTGAACGATACACATAGACTTTGTATCTTAACGATACAAGACAAGTGATCATAGATTGAGTCAGGTAGGAGCTGTCACTGTCAGCACAGATTAAAAATACAGTTGACAAACACGAGTAAGAAATCGAACTGTGAACGAGAATCAATTTTAAGATTTATTTTTATTGTGTTGATATTTTATTTTTTAAACTGTTAAAACTATTTTAATTGTAATTTATATTATTACTTTGACTGAATCAATCATTTGCTGTAAGTTGTTTTTATGTTTAATTGTTAAAATTCTTTCACATTAATCGATTAAAGTAATCGATTTCTTACTTTGTTCGTGACATAAACTTATTTTTAATATTTCTCGTTTTCCAGATTGTGAATTGGGCTAATTTTTTTATATTTTGAAATAGAAAAATATAACGCTTTTTTTAAAACATATTTCAACTTATTACAATTGGGCCCAGAAATCCCCGTCTCTTTTGTTCTTATAATCAATATAGTCAATTACAGAATTTATTGATTTACACATAAAATATAAATTATTGGGCATACAATTCACAAAATGACAATTTTCAAATTTATTACAGATATTTTCTAAAGTATTATTTAAATCTTTGATGCATATGTACTTATTTTTAAACAAACTTAAGACTAGTATACTATTTGACTTGTACCTGTTAACTAATGCGTATATTTGTGAAGATAGTATTTTCAGGTCGTAATCATTTTCTCCCACACACACTATAATTTTATCGTTTGGGGCTACCTGTGTATTTTGGATATTTTTTAGCACATCGTGCGTGAGTGCATGTGGCTTTGTTTCCGAATAAATGGTATATTTTTCATAAACCGTATTTGCTCTTGAGCGTATTAAAGCAGAAGCTAGCCCAATGCATTGCTGTGTGCCAAGGATAAATATTTTATTGCAGTTATCACATTGTTTTCTGATGTCGGGAATTACCGTATTAGAATATTGTGTAAGTTTGTTTGAAGACCATACATTCTCTGAAGACATTCTATGTTCCAATATTTGAATTTTTTCATTAAGGGTTTTGATTTCATTTTCAGCATTTTTTAATTGTTGTTCTAATTCCGAAATTCTTTGTTTCAAGATAACACATGTCCCCGAATCAAATACTTTGTCTATTTCATTCATTTCTGATATTTTTGAGGGCGTAGAAGTTGATGGCGAATATAAAACTTTGAAGTTAGCAGAATGAATATTTTTCCTATTTGTTGTGTTATGGTGTTTCATTTGTTTATGCTTCATTGGTGACTGACATAGAGTTTTTAGTAGATTATTTTCTTGTGTTAATTTTGTGGTTTGTCTCCGAAGGTCTTTGTTTTCAATTAACCCTTCCAGTACCGCGCCCACTATAACAAAAAACGGCTTTGTACCGTGGGCTTTTGACCTCATCTCGGCGCGCGGTACTTGTTTCAACATTTATATTTTTCACGACTGTTCGTTTATGTTATAAGAGGCTTGAGTTACAGTTCTTTAAAGCTGATAAGATTGTCGATAATTAGAAACAATAACAATAACAATAACATTTGGATGTTTAATTAGTTTTGTACAGCTCTTTGTTTCTAAGGGATCTTGAAAAAGTGTATTTACTGCCAATAAATTTGGTTTTATCAATGAAAAAGCGTAAGTTTTTATTTTATTTTTATGTCTTCACAATCAAAACAAAATAGTCTTCCTAAAATAAACCGAAATTTTGCATGTACCTATTATAATAATTCTACTTTTTCACTCGCAAACATTTGCTAAATATTCGACAATAGACAGTTTGCGCGCACTTTGTAACCTCATTTTCAAAACCTTTTTGTGAAAATATTATAGCGTCTTCCTTAATTTTTCTTATACAATCATATAGATATAATATTAAGGAATAATATGTCTTTATGAATTTACATACGTGCAATAAACTATCTATAAAAAGGCTAAATATCTTAGAAGGTAGATCTTATTTGACATCTTACCCGTTATAAATTGTTCGCGTAAAGATGTTTTATTTTTCCTTTTTTATCAATTGAAACACAAAAATTTACTGCTGTTGTAACTTAAGTTATTCCAAATCATTATCTAGTAAAGAACCAGTTTTTAAAAGGAAATCCAACAAAAATCACAAACACAAAAAGAAAACAATTACGCAACTAATAGCACCAACAACGCGAAAGTGAATGCCTTTTATTTTTTATTTCGTCTATGTAACCGAGTGAGTTTAATACTTAAGAATAATCTTTAGTTCGTTCAGAATTGAATGAAATAGTTTTCAATTGAAAATAAACTATATTTTTATATCAATTAAGACGAAAATAGCAGCACGTAATGCGGACATGAATTCATGTCCGCGGTACTCAACGGTCACAAAACGTGGACATGAATTCATGTCCACGGTACCTTAGGGGTTAAAGTATTATCCAGCTCATTTTGCGTACTTGCGATCTCTGACTGTAAATTATTTATTGTATCCTTCATTTCCTGAACCGTAATTGAATCAGTATTTGGGAATTCATAGCTCCGTGATAGTATTTGACTAGGTGTAATTTGGGAATCCTCTGGTGAGTGAAGAGTGGATAATATGTGGGAGTCATAGGTACATCTCTGATTCACTCATTTTTGACATCACTGTCGTAGGTGTCGTAGTTCCACTCGAGCCAGATGGGGAGTATTTTTTTCTAATTGTAACGTAGGATGGATCACTAGCAGGTGTAGATGGTCCTGTTGATCTTTGTTTACATGCTTTACATTTCCAATTTTTTCTACTTTCTACATCTTTTAAGCGATAAAGTTTTTCAGAATATCCAATACAATCAAATTCATAATATTTCTTACATATCAAACATAGCAGTGAATTTTTAGCTTCAATAGTTTTTTTACATTTATTGCATCTTACAAGTGATGACATCGTGCGGGCGCTATTTTTTGAATGACTTGCGTTTGACATCATAGAAGTTTTGCTTTATGTTTAATATAAAATGTTTTAAGATTTTTCTTGCGATAGATGTCGCAGGTCTGTACTGAATCTGTATATATATATATATATATATATATATATATATATATATATATATATATATATGTATATATATGTATATATATATATATATATATATATATATATATATATATATTCGTTTTCAATTTTGCGTCTTATTTGTCTTCTTTCTCCATTAAAAAGTAAATGTCAAATAAATCTGTCTCAATATTTTTGAAAATGCAGAAAAAGTATCGATTTTCAACTTGACTTATGATAATTATGAGTTCTCGGATTCTTTGGGTCGATTTTAATTCACGGCAATCACTTTACGGGGGTCACTGTAGAAGCGTGCTCGTCGCGACCCCTGCCAGCCCTTTTCAGGGCTGCAATTCTACTTAGCTGCGCACCCATGCCAACGAGGGTTAGGGCGTCCCCCCAAGGCGACGCACACCAGCTTGTCCCCGTTGGTGTGGAATGCAGCGCGCAAAGTGGCGATGGGGACCGCCACCCGTCACGCACAGCCCGACACGGCGGAAGGTGGAGGACAGAGTGCAGAGTTGGCACGTGGAATGTTAGAGGAGGCATGAGAGATAAGACTAATGAGTTGATCGAAATAATGAAAGAAAGAGAATTAGATGTCGTGTGTATGTCGGAGACCAAACGGAAGGGCAGTGGTACTGAAGAGCTCCCTGGCGGGGCGTTAGCTCTATGGTCCGGAGTCCCGGAGAGCGAGAGCGCCCGCCAGGGAGTGGGGGTGCTGCTGTCGTCTCGGTTGGTCGATGTTATGACTGGATATAAGGTTGTGAACTCAAGACTTCTCTGGGTTCGCTTTAAATTGGGACTGACGAAGTTATTCCTTTTGGCTGTTTATGCGCCGGTAGCTTCGTCGTCCAGGGCTGAACTGGAGGAGTTTTGGGAGAATGTAAGAGAAGTTCTAGATTTGGCTAGGGGAAACGAAAGAATTGTTGTATGTGGTGATTTGAATGGATGGGTTGGTACCGCCCGACCAGGGTACGAGTCGGTGCTTTGAAAATTTGGCGATAAAAGGGTTAATGATGCTGGCAAGCTTATACTGGCGGTATGCAAGGAAAAGGGTCTTCTTGTGACAAATACTATGTTTAATCACAAGAAAATCCATATGTATACTAGAGAAAGAAAGAATGAGAGAAGTATGATCGATTTGTTCCTGGTGGATGACCGACTGCGAAAACAGGTGATGAATACGCGAGTGTTCAGGGGTGCTGACCTGGGAACGGATCACTATCTAGTGATTACTAGATTTAGGGGTCTGTTCGCGGGTTGGCGCTACCGGACGGCAGTAACAGAACCACAGTCGGTCTGTCGCATCCGAAGCTGGAAGCTTCAGGAAGCGGATACTAGGGACAAATATCATGCGAGGGTAGCCGAAAAGCTTGACAACATCGATGGCAGAAAAGAATGTGTTGAAAGAACATGGCAGAACCTTAGGGATGAAATGGTAAGTGCAGCGGAAGAAGTGTGTGGAACGATTAAAAGAGGCAGTAGTAAAAGAAGAGATGCATGGTGGAATGATGAAGTGAAAGAAGCTGTAAAGAAGAAGAAGAAAGCATGGTTAGACTACTTGGCCTCTAGTAATGATAAGAATATGAGAGAGAAGATGAAAGAAAGATATAAGCTGCAGAAAGTTCACACGAAAGCATTGATTGAGGAAGTGCGTGAAAGGTGTAGAATGGAAGCGGACGAAAGGTTGTCGCACAACTTTAAGGAGAACTCCAAACTCTTCTGTAAAGAGGTTGGAAGGACCCGAAGTGGTGCGACGGCCTTAAGAATGAACAAAGTGCTTTCGAGAACTAATGACGTCCTCTCAGAAAAATCGGACGTCATGCAGCGATGGAGCGAATTTTATAGAGAAATGTATGCGTGTGATGATCTTAGTGAGGGATCCGGGGATTACGCCGAGACTGGTACGCCAGACCCGGACCTCGATGACACTGAGGTCATCAGTATGAAAGAGATTGAACGTGCGATTCGAAGTTTGAAATGTGGTAAGGCTGCGGGACTAGACAGAGTTACTGCTGAAATGGTCAAGTATGGTGGGCCTCGCGTCTGGGACAGCTTTCATCTGCTGTGCAATTTGTGCTGGCGGACGGGGGATGTCCCGGATGATTGGCGATCCGCAGTCATTGTGCCTTTATATAAAGGTAAAGGTTCACATTTTGACTGCGGGTGCTATCGGGCGATCAGCTTGACCAGTTTAGCAAGTAAAGTTTACTCGAAGGTTTTGACACGTAGGATGCAAGAGAAATCGGAAAGATTTCTATGGGAGGCACAATGCGGATTTAGACCTGGAAGAGGATGCACGGATCAAATGTTTTCTCTCCGCATGATCACGGAAAAGCTTCTGGCTGCTAACCAGAGGATTTTCTGTGCTTTTGTGGATCTTGAGAAAGCATTTGATAAGGTTGTAAGGAAGAAAATGTGGGAACTGTTGCCGGGGTATGGTGTGGATGGTCGATTGCTAAGGGCTGTGCAGTCACATTACTGTGACTGTAAAACCTGTGTGCGGGTAGGGCATGACCTGTCACCCATGTTTAGCGTCCAAACGGGCGTAAAACAGGGTTGTGTCATGTCTTCCTGGCTGTTCATACTGTATCTCGACAGCTGTTTACAGAAGCTGAAAGATAGCTGTTTGGGTGTGAAATTGGGTGACATTAAAGTAAATTGTCTGCTGTATGCTGATGATGCAGTGCTTATTGCACCATCAGAGGCAGAACTGCAGGCATTAGTCACGTGTATGAAAGAGGAATGTGAAATTAAAGGTCTCCGCTTGAATGCTAATAAAACTAAGGTTCTGGTATTTGAAAGGGACGAAGAGAGAACGAAGTGTGAAATATGGGTAAATCAGGAATGTCTAGAACAGGTAAATGAAATTGTATACTTGGGGAGTGCTTTTAGCCGGGATGGAAGATGTGATTTAGATGTGGACAGGCGTGTCGCTGCCGGGAACAAAGTCAATGGTGCCCTGACTGCGTTAGTCAAAAGGCAAGGCGTAGTGAAGAGTGCACGCCTTGCAATACATAACGCAGTGTTGGTACCGACTTTGTTATATGGCAGCGAAACCTGGGTATGCCAGAAGAAGCATAAAAGCAAGTTGAATGCAGTGGAGATGCGATCTCTTCGTAAAATGTGCGGCGTCACCATGGCCGACTGAAAGCGAAACGAAGAGATTCGCAATATGGCAGGTTTGAAAGATGACCTTATCACAAAAATTGATAAGGGCGTGCTTCGATGGTTTGGGCACGTTGAGCGAATGAGTGAAGACCGAATTGTGAAGAAAATATATAGCGCGAAAGTTAATATTAAAAGGTGTCGAGGTAGACCGAGACTAACTTTCGAAGACCATGTGAACAAATTGCTCGAAGAGGGGAGGGTCAAGAGTACTCGGATACCTAGACGTGCATGTATGAAGAAGATAATGAATCTGAAAGAAGCGAAAGAGGTATGTAAGGATCGTGACACTTGGCGATCTGTTCTCTCTGGCTACCCCGTCAGGGATTGTGCGTGACGATAAAAAAAAATGCAATCACTTCGAAATATTGTTGCAAGGAATTAACTACCGCTTAAATATTGTGCACACGCTAAGGGATAATATAGTGGCAAGTAACAGTGTCAGGATTTACCCGAGCCCAAGCTGGCACTTAAGTATGAGATTAAATCAGAAGTTATAATGTAGTGCATGAGAACATAGTGACAGCCACAATGTACATATAACCAGATTCTAAAACGAACAATTAGTTTTTGCACAAATTGTGGCTTCGACCGGAATCCAAATACATGACTACCATCAGAGTATCTTACTACCGAGTCGTAAGTGAAATTTACCCAAAAATTACATTTATTGATGATCAGTCCCATAGGAAATAGTAGCGCAACATGCGTTATAGATTTAAAAGGAAACATTGTGTGTAAGATTAGGATAAAGATTATTACATAATCTGATACGGTAGTGAATATACTATATTTTTAGTATGCTTTGCATATTTAGAAAGTAATTTTTATTTTTTCATTGGTTCGGAAAATCTGTCTTAGGGTGTTACCACACCAATAGATCGATCGCTTGGTGTGGTAGCTTTAGCTGATCGATGGATACTGGTCGATAAAACGTCGAAATTAATTGTCGATCGAAAATTAATCGATGTGGTTGTGGGCTCATCATCTGTATCTTTCAAAATGTATTCAGAAGAGAACGCGTTATTGTTTGGCGAGTACACTCTTGCTCGTGTTTTTATTACAGAGACTCAGAAGATAATTTTTTAAGGCCAGAGATCACCTAGACGACTTATTAAATATTACTAAAACATAGTGGCCCCGTTAGTGTTACGAACTTTAATACTAATCACAGAAAGGTCGGTAGAGCGGGGCGGGTTCTCGAATAATCAAGCAGCTTGATCGACGTCCATTAATCTATTTTGCTATCTATCGATCAGTATGGTAGAAACTATCGATCGACGTCGACTAATCCATTCCACTGTCCATCGATTAGTGTGTGAACATTTACGATTTTTTTTTTAAGAAAATGGGCAGTTCTCTTTTTGAAATAATACAGGGTATTTTTGGAACGCTCCCGAAAACTAAGACAGGCGACAGCACCAAGTATACCTTTGATCGTGGGTCACAAATAAATTTGATCCTGATGAAAAAAAATCATATTTTTACAACCTTTTATTAGCTTTATTCACGCGCCATCATGTTAGTACAGCTAAATGAAACGATAATTTCATAAAAAAAATCATGAAAATACTGAAACATAAAACCAGCAGTGGAAACTGAATTGATATCACCTGACTAATGGAGGTTAATGTACGCGCGAACGGTGAAAAAAGATCGCTGGCCTTGAACTTGGGCGATTTATCACATATTGGTACCAAGGGGGCGTGACGGGGGAACAATCCGCCAGTATTACTGTGCCTGCATGTTATTGGTTCCCGCGCTTTGTTCGCTCCAAAAATACAGTCGCATACACAGCTTACTTTGCGACTCGCGACGATGTTTTAAAAAGGAAGGAAAGAAAAATTATTTATATCTATTGTTTTATGACTGAACTAGTGAACGAAAAGGTAAATATGATGGGGGAAGGTGAATGGGGAAAATTGTGCAGTAAAGTTAAAAGTGTTGAGGAAGAATATCGAAAAACTTACCATGTGATCGACCTGATGACGGAAGTTCAATCGAAGATGAAAGTGATGATGAAGTAGCATCCAGTAACACCAACACACCATCAACATCTGGCTTCCATGTGACCCAAGACGACATAATAGACGGCGTGCCACCCTTAGCTTAAGTTTTCTTGTTACAAACTACTTTATATTTTACGATAGAAATAACAAATAATGCTCAAGTAAACATTATCCATTTTTAATTCCAACCTTTTCCAAAGTTCTAAGTAGCTAGTAAAGCACCTATTATGATTCTACAATAAAACAATTAATTACTTACTATAATATTATAAAACAATATCTCAATACCATGTAGTACTTTAGAACGCGACTGTAACCATACTCCCTCCACTCGACCTGTATCTAGCTCGGTGCGAAACAATTATGTAACCCGGCCGGCTCGAGTCGCCTCACGCTGTGACGCAGTAGGTTTTAATTTTGTCGGAGTTCGTTATTAATCGTAGTTTCGTAGTTTTTGAAACAGTTCCGTGTTGATTTTGTACACGCGTGCGCGAGCGACAGCTCAATCGTATTATTTATTAAATTGTTATGTTATTACTTGTGATGACGTGTTGGTATTATTCTTGTTGTTACGTTTTTTGTTTTAATAATGCTTAACGCGTATGTTTATAGTGATTGCAAATACGGCAACATGTTATGTATCCGAACCTAGGTACACGAAGTATCGCTGAATAAATTGTTAAGACGTCGGGATGGAACAAGTGTATCATACTGTGCAGTGCACAAAGTGTTGAAGCGTAATCGAATGCGCCCATACAAATTGCACAAAGTGCAAGCTTTAGTTCCGGCAATCACGACCACCGACTAGTTTTCCGCCGTTGGTTATTATACCAGCAACAACGTGTGCCTAGTTCCATTGAGCACATTATCTGGACGGATAAGTCGACATTTACCAGAAACGGCCTGTGGAACCGAAGAAATACACACGTGTATTCAGAGGCTAACCCGCACGTTGTTCGACAAACCGGGCACCAAACCCGATGGTCGGATAACGTAGGGCAAGTTTATTTAAGGATCGCATACTGGGACCAGTGTTTCTGCCACAGCGACTGAATGGACAGCGATACCTAAACTTTATTAATGAACAGTTGGTTGACATTTTAGACGACCTATCGTTGGCTGAATATCGCCGCACATGGTTCCAGCATGATGGTGCCCCTCCACATGTCGTGAGGTTCGTCCGTGAGCGCCTCAATGAGCTATTTGATGATCGCTGGACCGGCAGACTAGGACCACACGCTTGGCCACCTCGCTCACCAGATCTGACCCCGTTAGACTACTTTCTGTGGGGTATGTGAAAGAAAGGGTTTTTAATCGTGAGTGTGATTGTGCTGATGAAATACATCAAAGGATCGTGGATGCTTTCGAGAAACTACGTACGGACTGTGTCGAAGACCACACGATAATGCCCCGCCTGCACCCAAATCTACCTTGAAATGAATGGAGCACAATTTGAACCGCTTCTCATAAGACCACGCAGGATTTAGAGCGGTAAGCTGTTTCATAACTATTTTTTTTAAATAACTTAGTACTGGACTAATCTGAATTGGTACATAACTGAATACATGAGAATAATAAACACACCTACACGATGAATAAAAACGCATGACTCCAACCTTGGTTACATTTCATTTAAGTATTTTTTCATTAGCGGGGAATCGAACCAGTTATTTGGGTTTATTTAACCTGTAAATTCGGGTTAAAGTAGCTACGTGGAGACCCGCGGGGATCACACATCGTGGTCAGTGGGGCCCGGATAGCTGTCGAGTCCACCATGAAGTATCTAGGATTGGTGCTCGACAGCCGATGGGAATTCGGACCCCACTTCCGGCGGCTGGCGCCCAAGCTGATGGGCGCAGCGGGCGCGCTATCCTTTCCTGCACAAGAATAATTACTTTTCTAGAGTGTTGCAACGTCTCTAGTATTTTCTAGATGCACAGACACGGCTACCTCAGACTGTCGCACGTCCTCGTGCGGTTGACAGTGAACAGCATACGGTCTATCAGTTATCACCACCTGCTAACAGATATTAACTCTTGTTAAATATTACAACGGTCGACCATCCCAGACTTCATTTAAGTCATGAACGCGCCGATATGGCTACCTTCAGGCAAACGCACTCCAGCTTTTCGTTCTGCTGAGTTCGTGCCACAATCGCGCCAGCAAGCCGTCGCGCCGTAGCCGTACTAGCTCTAGCGAATCGTTGCACTGCTTTTTTTAAAATTAAAAGAAATAGAGATAAATGTATTGCGAACCATGGAATTCCGAGCTTCCAAAATTCATCACATATTCTCTTAAGAAACGGCAACAGTATGACATTTGAAAACATTGCAAAAAAATAACAGAAACTATGTGTAGAGCTAAATACCACAACATTTTAAAGGGAAGGAGGTAACTGCGCAAAATCTACGAAAGCCGACCTCAGACGTCCATTTACAGCGCCAAAGCATCATTTGTTCGGCGGCCGCTTAAATTGCCCTGCCGTAAGATCAGCCGATAAGTTACCGTCTATAGCGGTGTAGGCTTAATCTTACCAGCGCTCGGCCGTACCTGACCATGTTCGATTAGCCGTCACAACATCTTCCTCATTGATCATTGTTGTAGAGACTTCTACGAATCCCTCGACATCAAACCCCAATCTTGTCGACGACACAATATTCGGAGCAAACTCCAACACTGATCAACACATTAGAACACAAAAATGTCACTTATTATTTTCAATTCATAGCGTGTTAAAGTTAATCCTTTATTTTGGTACATCCCTTAAACGTTTTGAACTTCAAAATATAGCAAACGATAATCATGTTTCGCGTGAACTATCAAATTACAACATAACTTGAATAAGTTAATTAGAAAGCCTCCAACTTCTTTCGACATTTGTTAACATATTTAGGTACATCAAGAAATAATGAAAATACTTGCGGGGTATTTTTAATACAAATCGAACAAATTAAAAAAACTTGGCTTAAATAATTTCACTTTATCTTTTCTCTACACTTTAATGATACGAAAATATCGTAAGTAGCATAGCAAATTTCATTACCGTATTTAACATAAAAACAGATTCATCAATGCGGAATGCATTACAGTCTTCCACAAATGTAATAATCCTCATACTATTCGAAGATTAAATGTGGGCAAAAATGGGGACTTTATCCCACTTATGATGTAGAAAGGGTAATTGAGTATAGTACAGAGACTAATTTTGTAGTTAGGAATAATAATTAATTCGTTTACACGAATTAATTATCCAACGAGTCGAGGAAAAACTAGTAACGGAATACGACAAGCGTACCGTTCCACGTCAGAGCCAAGACTGCCCTAACGGCGGCCGCGCCGTCCGTTTTATACAAGCAAAACGAGCGCCACTGCAGGTGCAATGGTGCAGGTGTGCGGAACACGTGTTATTTACAAGAATTCTGTCTAACTGCACCGACGGCTACCGCGCCGCACGTGCAATGGTGCTGGTCCCGTCAAACACATTTGTTTTTAACATATTTTTGTTTTCAGTTCCATATTTATTTGAATCATCTAGGAGTTACCCAATTTTATAAATAGCGTGACATCTAAGCATATAAAAAGTTTAAGTGTCTGTAATATTAAAATAACTGACTTCTATTAAGCTCAGAATTCAGTTATTTTAATAATTTAAGTTCTCTGTCTGTCTCTTTGTAGGTCTATTTGCCCAGACTAATCTTCGGAATGGCTAAAACGATTGCGAATAAACTTTATAACCAGATAGAAAGCAATGCGGGGAGGGATCCAGGTTATATTTTATCCGAAAAATTTAAAGAGTAGAAAGTAATTGATAACATAAATGGTTTTTAAATATCTTAAGTCTAAATAATGCTACATTAATAAATTTTATCTAGGCGAAGAATTATGTTAAAATTGATAAAATTACCTTGCGTATCCAGTCGATAAAATAAAATGATCTGTCTTACCTTGTTTGAAGAGCACCTCCCACCCTCCCTCAATTGCGTGCATTATCCCCGTCACCACTAATCCCAGCACTACTACTCCCAACACCACTACACTAAGAACGACACGCCACTGACGACAATACAACACGTGTTTCGCCTCTACACGAGGCATCTTCAAGTGATGTAGACTCTGCGGTGGCTGACCTCTAAGTGAGCGGCGATACAAAACAATTGCTATTTATACAGCCCGCTGACGCAGCTTATAACGTGTTTCGAAGTTGCGACCAGTCTCACCCACGTGAACGGCGTGTCAACAAACAAGTTTGTAAACATCCGACTTTTGAAGAATATCTAACTTATCTTTATTATTACAGATATTCCTAAGAGAATTGTTTGTTTTGAACGCCACATAAACGCCGCTTTGTCGAAAAGTATTAGCTACTTTTTCAGATATGGGTAATCGTAATAACGACATACATACAGAATATCACCAATTTTATCCCCGAGTTAAGAATCTTTCCGGTGTCTAGTTTCCAACGGATGAGTTGTCGCTTTTACATAAAGGCCTAAAGTATAATTTAACACCTTCCTTCTCCCAAAAATCGTTAGAGACTATGGGCGTTGACGCGGAGATGGCTGTTGTGATCGGGAAGTAAGATAACATCGTTAAAACTTTTGTAGCTAATGAAATTCGAGCTGTGTTCGCGTCTTCACATTTCAATCCTAAGTTCCCTGTTTTTAAGTCAATAAAGCAGAGAATAAAGGAAACGACCTTATTGTTACTAAAGCCGATAAGGGCAAAACTGTTTTCACTCTTGAGAGTAGCGGATGCAGCCAAAAGTCTAACGATGTTATCCAAGGTGATGTCTTTGAGCTATTGGAGTCTGACCCAACCAAAAAGTTTACTTCGGATATTAAGCTATGTATACAAGACTCATCATATATTTTTACCGATCACAACTTGTCTCGGAGCAGTCTTGTTCCAATGAATCCTCAAGCACCCATTTTACATGTTTGACCTAAAATACATAAAGAACATGTTCATATTCGTCCAGTTGTCTCATATATAGGTGCACCGGCTTGTTTCCTTGTTCAAAAATTAAACTTCCTTCTTCGAGAGAAATCTGGATTCAACCCCACTTACAGCCTAAAAAATAGTTTAAATCTCATTTCCGAAATTAAAGATATTCGTATTCCTCCTAAATCCATTCTGTTATCTTTAGACATTAATAGTCTTCACAAATGTCCCATTCCCTGACTGTTTGCGTATACTCACAGATCTCTTAAATGAAGGTTGTCTACATCCCGAGAAAAAAAGTGATCTTCTTAACTTAACCATTTCTGTATGAAACAAAACTATTTCTGGTTTAATAACCGTTTCTATCTACAAAAATACGGGTTGCCTATGGGGTCCTCTCTAAGTCCCCTTTTGGCGGACATTATCATGGATAATTTCGGAAAACAACATATAGTTGTCAATCAAAACATCTTATATTACTATCGATATGTAGACTTAACAATAACAACAAAAGAGTCGTCACATGTGTTCCAAATTTATCGAAAGCCAACCCGTACCGACTCAGTCATCCCCTCGTCATCGTGTCATCCGTGGCAACAAAAATTAGCCGGTTTGTATTGTTACATTAATCGTTTGTTCACTGTCCCATTAAGTAAAGAAAATTTTTTAAAAGAGCTTTTTTTATAGAAGAATGGGCAAACGGGCATGCGGCTCACCTGATGGTAAGTGACTACCGCTGCCCATGTACAACCGCAAAACCAGAGGAATTGCAAATGCGTTGCCGGCCTTTTAGAAAGGTGTAAGCTCTTTTCTTGAAGGGCCCTAAGTCGTATTGGTCCGGAAAAATCGCCGGTGGTAAACAATTCTACAGAGGAGTTGTACGAGGAAGAAAACTCTTAGTAAAACGCACAGTCGTGGACCGCCAAGCATGCAGATGGTGAGGATGGTATCGTAAATTTTGACGCGATATGCGTTCGTCAAATTTGACAGCTGGAATTAATCCGAACAATTCCTCAGCGCACTCCCCGTAGTAGATTCGATAGAAAATGCAAAGGGATGCAACATCCCTACACAGAGCCAGTGTCTCGAGCCGATCAAAAAGAAGACGGTCGTCGACGATTCGCAACGCTCTGCGCTGGATGCGGTCAAGTGGAAGGAGCTGACACTGGGGTGCACCAGCCTATTGATGAGAACGTTTTGTAAAGTTGTAAGCGATGTGCTGGCATGAAATACTGTCTCGCTCTGCTGAGCACGCCAAGCTTTTTAGAGGTCCATTTGTCCTTCCCTTCCAAGTGACCACGAAACTGCACACTATTCGATATGTCGATGCCAAGGATTCCGATGCTAGCTTAGGTAGCAAAGGGAGTGCCTTAAAACTGAGGAAATACGACAAAAGGGTTCTTTTTAGCGGTAAACGCGCAAACTTGCGTCTTCTTGGGATTGAAATGGACTAAATTTAGTCACCATCAATCCGAGATTTTGTTCAGCAAAGACTCGCTTTCAGACACAAGTTTTTCCCGGTACTCGGTGACGTTATCTCTAGAAATATTGCCACAGTCGGTGTCTAAGGCATCACCAGTGCTGTCGTCTGTATAGCAATGAATGTTATAGCTTGTAACTTATTTTAACATTGATATGCAAAAGAAACAGTGTTGGTGATAGCACGCAGCTTTGTGGAACACCAGCGTTAGTAGGCTTGTAATCAGAGCGTGCACCGTCTCCTACTACGAACTTGATGCTCCGATCAGTAAGGAAACTGGTGATCCAATTGCACAATTTCTCGGAAGCCTATAGGAAGGGAGCTTCGAAAGAAGCGCTTTGTGCCAGCTTATAATAGACTCTATTATTTTGGAGAACAAGGAGGTGGTGGCGATAGGCCTGTAGCTGGACGGGTCTGAGCGGTCGCCTTTTTTCGAGATCAGATGGACCAAAGCTGTCTTCCATGAATTAGGGACTAGCCTTGGGAGTAGGAGTACCGGAAAAGACGCTTTAAACCGGTGCCAACTCCAGAGCACACGTCTTCTGCACAATGGGAGGGACTCCGTCGGGCCCACTCGACTTGCTGACATCCAGGGAGAAGAGTGCTTTGCGAAACGAGCGCTATGTAAACTGCACATCCGGCATGGAGCACTCACACTGCGGGATGGTCGTCTATGTGTTCCTCCATCATCTAGAGACGAGCTGGACGCAAAGAGAGAGCATAACAAATCGGCTTTCTCATTTGCGGCATAGGCCAGTGAGGCGTCCTCTCTATGCAGAGATGGAAGAAATGACTGACAGAAGTTCCCTTGGATACCGTTGGCGAGAGACCAAAATTCACGGGTTTCCGATGGAAGGTGAACTAGTTTCTCGCCAATTCTGCCGATTTGCTCAGACCTTGTCTTGGCGATGACTCTTTTGAAGGACCTGGAGGCGGATTTATACTTATTTTTAAGTGCTGGTGCTTACATCCCGAGACAGTGATGCGTCAGCCCAGGCCCGGTAGTACTCTTACTTATAGCGTGATGTTATTTTACAGTAGCGACCAAAACATGGCTGGGATCTGCCTCCGATGGGCACCACAGAGGATGGAATAAAAAGTTCCATGCCTTGCAACAACGTTGGGATCTACCGGCGAGAAGCGAACCCGCCCCCAAGGCTAGGATGCAAAAAAGACCGCATCCTATCCCAATCGGCCGACCTATAGTGCCATACACGGCGGCAGCCTGTGGAATGCAATCGCGACGTTAGTGTAAGTGACACCACACTCCGGACAAGACAATGGTCCAACGCGCCTAAAGGAACGTCGACGGAAACCTGATATCTGTCTGGCTTAGAGGTCAACAGAAGTTCCAACAGGGAAAGTGCATGTTCCTCCACGTCTGGAATCCGCGATTCTCCAGGGTTGCTGGTACCCTTCTGGGGTAGTCTTTCGTTTAAATTCGCTACCACGTTGATGAGGGGTAATTGGGCCTCCTGGGAGGGAGGGCGGGAGGTGCTCTTCAAACTAGGTAAGACATAATTTTATTTTATCGAGCGGATGTACGCAGGTAATTTTTACCAACTTTAATATAATGGATTTCCGCAAAGTAAAACCTGATTCTAATAATTAGCGAAGATTTACATTTTAAGAATCATATTCCCATTTCATCGTTTGACCTACTTGAGTAGGTATATTCTAAGTTTATTTTCATGTGTCGGTACTTCAAGAATATGAAACACTTTTCTTTTCATTAAGTAAGTATTTCGCACACACTGAGCTTCCGTAAATATGGAAACATGTTCCCAAATAAATCAACTTCATCTGTTATATTTAATAACATCACATGTATCACAAGTGATACTTGAACTGCTGATAAAAAAAACTCATTTTTTATAAAATAATTTAATCGTGAATGGTCACTGCAGTTCAGTTCCTGCAGCCAACTTCAGACAAAGAAGGCTGAAGATGCATTTTTACCTCTGAGGATTAAGATGGAATGCCTCACAATTTCAATTAAGTATATAGGCTCCTTGGCAGCAAAAATAGGTAAGATGGTGGTACCTACCCAATCTAGACAGACTCCTAAGCAGAAAAGGAATCCCAACTCTAAATTATGTTCATATACATACATAGATACATAACAGCCTATAAAATACACTGCTGAACATACTTCCCCCATAGATTTGCCTCATAGCGAGGATTTTGCCATAGTTGCCACGCTTGGTAGGCGAACTGACAACCGCAGTTTTTTTTTGTTTGGATGTTATCAGGAAGATGCTGCTGGTCAGCTACTGTTTCAGTGTCCATTTGTCGCCTCTTACGACACCCACGGGAGGATATGGGGTAGTGGATATTCTTACATCGCCACTACTCGGTATCTCCATTTGTTATTCGTGAATAGTCAAGATGCACAGTAGTAGAGCCATGCTGCAGCTATATTCGTAGTATAGTTGTAGCACGAATGGGTCGACTCGACCAGGAAAGGACCACGCTCTCACAGAATACTAACGCAAAATAGCAGCTTAACGCTGCTGTGTTTCGTATGGTGAGTGTAGAGAACCGGAAACCCTTTTTACTGCAAAAGAGGCATTCCATCTTAGTCCTTACGGGTGGCAACGCATCTGCATTTTGATTCGTAATCGAGGATGCCCGTAGATGTCTATGGGCCGTAGCAACCACTTACCATCAGGTGGACTGTGTGCTCGTTTGTCGGCCTTATTCTATAAAAAAATGCTTTAAGGGGCTACTCCATGCGAACGACCTTGAGCATTTTGTGTGCCGTGCCGCACCGACTCGCTACAATATAGCATCGCGTAACACACATATCTCCAAATGCATGCGACGGGACTAACACAGCTTTAATACAGTTCGTATTGAAGAAGCGATCGAGCGGAACCAAGGCTCTAAAGTCTTTGCCAAAGATCTGTATGTCAGAAAGATCCAACTGTCGAAGCTGAAGACCGAATATGGCAGCATCATTTTTGGTACACCAGAGAAAATCTCAGATGTCCCAAAAATGATTGATATTTAGAGGTTTATTTATTAAATTTACATTAAAATGTAATTATGGACTCTTGTGTACTCTTTATGTTTAACATAGCACATCAAAAGAACCTGGTCCGATCCGTGAAGGTGTTTTAGTTAGCAAGGTATGATTCTAATCATGAAAGCCCTTTTATAAAATAAAATGAAATAACTTTCAAAGTAGGTTTTTGAATAACCCCCCCGAACGGGTTCCCGCCTTGTCGTGGCGGGGGGAGGGGGCTTAGTAGCCGTGGCTTGGTCACCCACGGTGAACAAAGAGGAACCCCTTGGCTGGCCCGTGGTGTAGGGCCGGCCCGAGGTGGCCACTCCGAGTGGGCTTGACGAGCCCACTTCGGATGTGTGTCGGTGGGCTGCTGCGAGAGGGGTGTCCTCCCCACCTCTACCTCTGCAGCCGGGGTGGAGTCGCGGAGGAAGAGGAGTGTTGGTATGGCGATGCGCCACTCGCCCTATCCTCTGCGACTCAAACGGGGCCGCACCGTTGATACGGTGATGGTGGGGCTGCGGGGGGAGAGGAGTGCCGGTATTGCGAGGCGCTGCTCTCGCTACCCTCCGCAGTGAAATTTTGGTTGGCGGCGGAGCCATAGACCAGATCCGCCGCTGGGGTCAGAAAGGCTGGTGCTCCTGAGTGCTAGTTTTTCCTGGCCCCATGGCCTTCGCGCAACGGACACGGGGGCGTGTTCTGGTGCGCCTTACCGGAGAAGGAGATGGGGGAGGAGTGTTCCTCTCCCGAGGAGGGGCCGCCATGAGGCGGCCAGCGCAGGTGGGGCCGCGGAAGTGTGCGAAAGCGTTCCCGTGGCCCTGCCAATATGCGACTAGGGTGGAACACCATGGGGTTTTAGTCGGTGCGAGTCCAACATAACCCGTCCTTGCCCCCGCGAGGCGGGTATGCGTAGGCATTTCCCCATGTAAAAAAAAGAAGGTTTTTGAATAAATACAGAAACTTATATGGCAACACATGCCTCACAGGCGACAGTCGTTTTAAACGCATAAAAAAGCCCGGTGTTTTTTTGGTCAACAATAACACAACGGTTTTACCAGGTTTTAAAAATTTGCTGAATTTTAAGTAGATGTTAATGTACAAATTTTAAAAACCTAGCAAATGAGGTGTTTTTCCGATGTGTGATCAGGCAAGGAGTTCAAAAGAAATGTAGCCTGCATGGTTAAACAGTTGCCATAAAACTTGGTGAAGTGAGCAAGAATACAAATTTTGTTATTAGGGAAGTTGAGATATTTCTAATTGAAACAAGAACAAGAAATATTCTGAAATTGCGCTTTTGTCAAATTGTAAGTCAGTAAAGTTTATATCTGTATTGCGAAACATGGTCAAACTCACGAAGACTGAAAATAAATCTGGCTTAGGTAATTAGAAGGCGTTTCATCTTGTTTAGAAGATCAGGGGACATATTTTGGTAATATACACATATTTAATTATGGGTATTATGAGCGACTGGAAAAGCGCGATCTTATTTTTGTAGGAAAATTATATTTTAGATAAAAATAGCAATGGCTTTACGGTTCACTTCTGTAACCGAGTTCTAGAATTAGACGTGTTGTCGATGTGTAAACCAAAACTTTTACGGAATTAAATTTTACAGAAATGAACTTTTGTCTTTTTATAGAAATTAACTTTTGACTTTTTGCTCTTTCCTAACATATTCATTAATTTTTAGGGTTCCGTACCTCAAAAGTAAAGAACAGAACCCTTATAGGATCACTTTGTGGTCCGTCTGTCTGTCTGTCTGTCAAGACTCTTTTTCTCAGGAACGCGTATCAAGCTGAAATTCATATCAAATACTCAAATCTACCGTCCCTTGGAGCTGTGAAAAGTCAAACTTTTAAGCCAACGCAATCAAAAGATACAACCGTTTATACCGCAAATTTCGACATTCGCAAGAGAATCAAAACCTACAGGGTACTTCCCGTGAACTCAGAATCTTGAAATTTGGTACGAAGCAACGTTTTATAGTACAGATAGAGGAAAAATTGCGAAAAGCATACATTTTTAGTTACATCATATAATAAAAATATTTTTAATAATTTTAAACTTATATTCCTACGGATTTGTTCGGAACCCTCGGTGCGCGAGTCCGACTCTCACTTGGCCGGTTTTTTTTTGTATTTCTTTCATATTCTTCTACTGCAAGTAACAATTTTTGCTGTTCTTGAATAGATTCTCTGATTCTGAAGATCGAAGATATCTTCCTGACGTAGTACCTACTCCAAATGCATGTACAAAGATCTCTTACCCATATCCACTTGTCTAACCCATACCCATGCCAAACGAAAATTAACCAATTTTAGATAAATGAAATAGTATTTATTATAAATAAATTAAAAAATACAACTAAGTGAGGTAGATTTAGTGTTATAACTAAACATATTATTAATATGAGTATTGCGTAGATGGTCAATTTTAATACTCTCACCTCTTATCTATTCACACATTCGACACAAAGACCACAGCGGTAAAAAGTTGTAATCTATGATGTTATTTAAAAAGCAATAAAAAGAGCAATTTTCATAACAAAATTTATAACTTTCTTTTTGCCAATTTATGTACATTATTATTTTAAGGAAAACACACACGAAAACGTACACTTAGAAAACGATATTAACACTAGGTGTATTTTTAGTTGTTATGATACAACAAGAATTCTCTATTACTATCGAAAGGGACTAATCTGTACAAATTTACTTATATACAATACAAATATTTAAACTTAGCAACAAATAACTATCATAATTGTGTATCAACAGAGTTATTATTTGCTTGAGAGGTTGCTATCGCGGTAATACCTGTAAATAATTAATTTTATTTAAAAAATAATCTTATTAATCGTTATAAAATTGACTTAATATATTATATTTGACCGTGTCTGTGTTTTTCATTAAAAATGTGATGAACGTGAATTTAATAAGCCATACACCTACTTGAAAGCAGTGATAATAATTGGCCATAATCACAGCATATAGGATCATGCACGACGCTTTTCAGTTGTTCTTTAATTCTGGGATTAACGTCGCACCACACTACAACGCCATCGAGCGACCACTCTGTCACAAACATCTTCATACTCTGTGGATAGTATTAAATCAAAAACATCATCTATTTACATTTAACTAGTGTAGTTATTCTTCAAACATTTAGGTTCGCATATTAGGTAAGCTTTCAATTTTAACGGCACATTAACATATATAACATAGATATCTAATGTTCAAATTAGAATGCTTTTTTGCCTTGACACACACTCCCACACACTATTTAAAACGGAAAATTTCTCCATATAAACAATAATTATGCCAAATCTCACAATCCTCCATGTGCGCAATATGCTTAAAAAGGGGTATAAAGCATTCTCCTCACGTATTAATATATAGATTTAAAATGTGTTGGATGGGGATCAGAGGTCGTGGAATAATAAGAAGAGGATTATGAAAATAATATTTCATTATGCAAGTTTACTTTACTGTGATTCGGACGAGAGAGAGTTGCCATACCCCAAAATACTTATACATATTTAATATAGTTACCAGTATATACAACGTGTCCCAAAATTCAACGATAAGCCAACACCGGAGGATAGACCTGCCCCGGACTAATCGGGAGAAAAAGAAAAAAAATATATCCCAATTATATTTTAAGTTATATAAAAAAAATTAAATTCTTCAGAAATTGAGACCGTTTATGATATTTTTCACTACCATGACCACAATTTTTTAAATATTTTTTTTTTTTATAGGCAACCTGAATAGTACTGCTATCTACCACAATTCTTAAAAACTCCAGAATAACTCTTGTTTTATCACGAAAATTAATGAAACTTATTTTATTCCCTAAATTTTTTGAAGACTTTTACTTTAACCAAATTTAACTTAATGTGGTGTAAAAAAAAAGTATGAATACTAGTATGGCAAGTTTTTTTAAAAATTGACGCAACTAAGCAACATTCCAAAATGGTATAATACTCTAGGAAAATAAGTTATAAAAAAATGGGCCTATTATTTCTTAACAGGGGCCAAACGACGGTCGGGTGTAATAAAAGTATTAGTTCTTGAAAAATGTTTAATATTTCAAAACAAATGGTGCAAACAGTTTCATGTGTAATTTATTAAATTATTAAAATTATAGCAAATGTTCGAACTGTTTGCCACCAGCATTAATACATGCACGACATCGCCTTAAAAATGATCGTTTTATTTGTCTTGCATATCTTCTGCTATTAATGTAATCAGCAGCCTGAGTGATATTTCGACGAAGCTCGTCCAATGTCACAATGGGTTTTTTGAGTAGACCCTGTTTTTAAGACAACCCCAATAGAAGAAGTCCAGGGGGTTCAAATCGGGTGAACGGGGTGGCCATAAGATAGGACCAAGTCGCCCGATCCAACGCCCTGGATACTCTTGATTTAAATATTCTCGCACAGGACGGGCATAATGTGCTGGGCAACCATCATTTTGGAACCATATTTTTTTTATAGGATAAGGGTGACAAACGAGCATACAGTCCACCTGATGGTAAGTGGTTGCTGTGGCCCATAGACATCTACATCTATCCTCGTTTGCGAATCAAAATGCAGATGCGTTGTCACCCGTGAGGACTAAGATGGAATGCCTCATTTCTAGTAAAAAGGGCCTCCGGCCACCTGCACTCACCAAGCGAAACGCAGAGGTAAACCTCTACTTCACGCTGGTATTCTGTGAGGTCTTGGTACCACCCCGGTTCGAGCCGGCCCATCCGTGCAACATCAAAAGCTGCCGCGTGGCTCTACCACTGTGAAAATATTTTGAAGATCACTTAAGGGCACGTCGTTTAACAATTCTTGCAAGTCATTTTGTTGTCATTGTGTAAAAAGTTTAAATAACTATTGCCATCTAAGTTTCCTTGTAACTCAAAGGGCCCAATTACTTTTCCATTTAATATGCCGGTCCATAGGTAAACATTGAATTGATATTGGGATTTGTCTTGTCTCATCAAGTGTGGATTTTCATTACTCCAACTATGTAAGTTGTGAAGATTTAAATACCCATCTTTCTGGCACGTCGTTTCATCCGACCATAGAATTTTGTCTAGGAAGTGGGGATCTTCACTGTGCCTTTGCAGCATTACACGGCAAAATGTGACCCGTAGCGGATAGTCCCGCGGAAATAACGTCTGCACACGCCTGTAGTAATATGGGTGAAGCTTGTGACGTTTTAATATTCGATGTGCAGAACTTTTCGGGATTCCTGTAGCTTCTTCTATGGCACGTACCGAAGTAGTCGAGTCATTTTCTATCTCATTGAGAACTTCTTCATCACGATCCAATCTAGGTCTTCCAGCGCTTCTCCTATTGGATGGCATACGACCCTCCGAAAATGCACATTAATAAACACTCGATAATCAGGATATTTTTGAGCATTTGTGTATCTTTCTCGATACAGTCTGCTAGCAGCGTTAGCATTACATCGGCATTCTCCATAGATTAAATGCATATTAGCGTATTCCTGTGTGTACGGTTGCGGCATGTTAAACGCTAAACAGTCCAAAATGCGCCAGAACTCTAAATCACAAAACACACAATCGTAGTCCAAGATAATGCCAGGTCGGTTCAGTTTGCAGATCACTTCCAGTCCAAATAATGCCAGGTCAGTTAAGTTTGCAGGTCAATTCCAGTCCAAAAAGCCAAGCCAAAAGTTGATAGTATGTACGAGGGCCACGTAAGTTGAATTGGGAACGGTGCGCAGTAAACAAAGGAGCAGAGAGTACTGAACCGACTTGCTGAGAATAATAACAACTTCTCTACCTGCCCTGTTGTTGTCTCTTTTTAACGTAAATATCTCTATCTATCTATCTCTCTCTAACATCTAAGGTATTAATGCCCCATTCGAATTCCTAGAAATTGTAACAGGAACCCATTTTGGGCATGTAGTAAAAGTGATTACTGACAATTACAATTTAAGGAATTTGGCCCCTGTTTAGAAATAATAGGCCCATATTTTTTTATAACTTGTTTTCCTAGAGTATTATACCATTTTGGAATGTTGGTTAGTTGCGTCAATTTTTATAAAAACTTGCCATACTAGTGTTCATACTCTTTTTTACACCACGATAAGTTAAATTTGGTTAAAAGTAAAAGTCTTCAAAAAATTTAGGGAATAAAATAAGTTTAATTAATTTTCGTGATAAAACAAGAGTTATTCTGGAGTTTTTAAGAATTGTGGTAGATAGCAGTCTATTCAGGTTGCCTATAAAAAAAAAGAAAAGAATATTTAAAAAATTGTGGTCATGGTAGTGAAAAATATCATAAACGGTCTCAATTTCTGAAGAATTTAATTTTTTTTATATAACTTAAAATATAATTGGGATATATTTTTTTTTCTTTTTTTCCCCGATTAGTCCGGGGCAGGTCTATCCTCGGGTGTTGGCTTATCGTTGAATTTTGGGACACGTTGTATATGTATAAGACTATTGTTGCATTTTCATTCTCTAATATATTGTCTTACTGTGTAGTGGGCGGTGTAAGAATATCCACTAACCATATCATCCCAGGGGTGTCGTAAGAGGCGACAGAAGGAAACATATCAGGAGATCGGCAGCAGTGTCTTGTAAACTTGTCAACTGGCCTTTGCAGAGAAGGGTCAGTATAAGTAATAAATGCAAAATATGAAGAAAAATTAATTATAAAAAATCTCAAACATTATGTTATTTTTATCTTTTAAATTCAAAATGCATGTTAATGCATTATTTTAACTGGTTCTTTATTCAGAAATATCTAACGCCTACTATTTTACTAAACACAAACAAATACGTTAGGGTCGATCGGTCGGCAAAACGTTGTAAATTGAATCGTACACAGAGTTGTTGTCCGTCAGTTGTTGTCCATAAATCACATTCAGTTTGGGATAATTTCAAATAAAAGTAGAAGCCTTATTTACTCGTATTTATACAAATTGAATAACGGTATATCATTATTTATATATAATAGCCGTGTTAGTTTAGGAGTAAGAGCCCCATCGGCACTAATAAAATGAATTACTGTAATTTTGTGCTGATTTACCACGTACTCGGCGGTGAAAGGAAACAACGTGAGAAAACCAGCATATCTGAGGTATAAAATATTTCGAAGACATATTATAAAGTCTGTCAACATGGAACGAAAGAGCGTTGCGGACTCATTAGTCTACAAACCTCGCCCTAATGAAGATAGTACTTTTTTTGAAGTATTTATACAAAAATGTATGAAAAATAGATTGATAAATACTGACCTGTAAGAAAGTATAATCCACTCTACACAAAGCGTCGCAATGTATCACTAAAACGTTCGATGTCTGTCTGACTATCGTATTTATGTTTCCATCGGGTACATCGGTTCGCACATCAATATCACCAACTGTAGATGTTTCCATAGCGGAAGAGTTTGAGCGTACAAATATATTCTTAGAATTTCTTAGGTCAATTAATCTTGCCCTCAACTTTTCCGCGCCAGCAAAATGTAACCCTCCAGTTAGACGTACGGCATAATGAGGTGTTATTGTTCCATCCTGTGAACAATATTAACGCGATAAATGAAGTATATCCTATGTTAAATTGATATTGTACACCCTAATTTTATGCCTTAACTAAAACTGTTTATATGGGTATAGATCAAAGAAATTTAAGTAGTAGCTATAAATTGAAATCTCTTTGGTATAGATAAATGTTATGTAACCAACATTATTGTTAGATATTTGAAAAAGCCATTTAAAACTCATTTGATATATAACTTACGTCAACAAACTGTACTTCGAAAGGCGGTCTCGAATGATAGTAGAGAAGTAATAATATATCGATAGCAACGCCGCAAGCTAATCCAAGTTCGACGCCGAAAGCTAGACAGCAAATAAAAGTTCCCGCAAGAGGTATCAGGTCCAATCCTAAAAGTACATCAAGTCATAGATATCTAAGATTGAATATCTGTGAAAATATTCCAGCCAAGATTTATTTTAGCAAAAATATTTTTCAGTTTTACCTTTAGCTGATTATATATCTAAGGTCTAAGCAAATAAAAAAAAATATCACAAAAACGGAACGATTCATTTAGTGTACTACCTACTTTAATAAGTGATTTAATAAGCCGTGGTAGCTAAAGGGCTATGTGCTCAACCTGGGTTCGATCCCCGCCGGCACCAATGAAATTGTTAATAGCAATTTAAGTGTTGGTATACCACGAGCTCGGTGGTGAAGGAAAACATCGTGAGTCCACTAGTAATCATGCATGTCTGAGAAATAAGAAAAAAAATTCAAAGACATTTGAAGTTCGCCAACTCATTGCCAATGCAATGAGGCAGTGCGGTGGACATTTTTTGTGCTTTAGCCCTCTCAGCAATGAGAGGAGGCCTGTGCCCAGTAATGGGACGTGTATAGGCTATAACTTTAACTTTAAGTACTTTAATGGTGCTGGTCGATTCATTCCAGCCTGTTAAAAGTCGACTAGTAAACACACTTGGCAGGTGAATTGACAACCGCAGTTTATTTTTTATTAGGTATTTTGAGTAATTTTCAGTAAGATGCTGCTGTCCATCTCCTGTTTTATTTCCACGGCGCCTCTTATGACACGATTATATGGGGTAGTGAGTATTCTAACGCTAACGTTACACAGCTTAATTCTGTGAAATGTGGACGAACGCTCACTTTTTGTTCTTCTAACAGGCTTAATTATTTTCAACTGGCTAACGGTAGATGGCGCCATCTATCCGATGCCATGTTTCTAAAAATTCTTTTTTGTTAAATTCCGTTGTATTACCTTTATATTATGTACTGTTTCGAGGAGAAAACAATAGAGATTTTTCATTTTAACTTTAATGTTTTTAATGTTTACTAAATCGTACCCTAGAATAGTACATTCGCTTTCATCTGAATACCTTGTGCAGCTAGACAATTAGAACTTTTAGTAGATAATTGCTATTATACAATAAAAATCACATTTATACAAACCAAAAATGTAAAACCTTATTGTTTTTTTTATAGGATAAGGGTGACAAACGAGCACACAGTCCACCTGATGGTAAGTGGTTGCTGCGGCCCATAGACATCTACATCTATCCTCTATTACAAATCAAAATGTAGATGCGTTGTCACCCGTGAGGACTAAGATGGAATGCCTCAATTCCAGTAAAAAGGGCCTCCGGCCACCTGCACTCACCAAGCGAAACGCAGAGGTAAACCTCTACTTCACGCTGGTTTTCTGTGAGGTCGTGGTACCATCCCGGTTCGAGCCGGCCCATCCGTGCGACAGCAAAAGCTGCCGCGTGGCTCTACCACTGTTAAAAATTATATTATAAAACCGCCACAAATTGATAAAAATTAGCTTGCCATTTTCGGTGTTTATTTCCTATTTAATTCGTAACTTTTTATACTTATTTTAAGCAGCAAATACATAACCACAAAGGGATCAATTGCTAGCGATGAAATAGCTCAAAACCCTAAATATTTAGCAAAAGTCTTTTTACTCATGAACACAAAGTAGTTATAAGAATCAGAATTATTATCTGTGCAAGTGCATCGACTATGCGCTCACCATCTCACATGGCCACAAAACGACGATGAGCAGTTGAAGTTCATGTTGTGCACTCCAGTGTATTCTTGAAAACGCCTTATGCAAATAATGATTGAGAAAGCCCTATGAAGAAGGGTATTTTCACACTTTATTGAAATGTAATCGTCAATTAAAAATACGGCGTAGTGATTACGGAAAATCTTCCTTCTACAGGGTCATCATGTCCAGCAGTGTATTGCTAAAGACGAAGAAAGATATAGCAGATACTAAAATTTGATATAAAACACGGACATAAAGTAACATACATCACAGAAATCAATTATTTTATTCCTACAGCAATATCAGTTGAAAATATAAAATTAAAGTGGAGGTAACGCAATAATAACAATAAAACGAGTTTAAAAATGTTTCTATATAGGTAGTACTTATTTATTTCCTAGTTAATTTAAGCGTGCGTACTCGTATGGTATAAGCGGAACCAGTGCCTATAAACGTATTTCTGTAATTCCAATTACTTTTAATCACGTAGTATTCCATTCTGCAGTAAATTAATTTCATTATATGATATCGATAATTATGTTTTTACTGTAGCGACAGTATCGAACACCAGCAATAAACATCTTGCGTTTTATTTATTGAGGTCACGATATATAAACTAATTTAAATTAAAGTGCTCTCTTACTGAATTTGAACTCAAGGATTACAATAAAATAGCACAAATATATCTTGGAGAGAATATTTTGTTGTATTAGTGTTATATAATGTGATACGTTTTCTAGTCTGAAACTACACTTTTCTTCTATCGGCTCTAGCTTTATAAAAAAGACAAAAATGTTAATAATTTTAGTCTTTTTATTTTAAAAAAGTGCTTTTATAAAGAAGATCTAAGAGTGGATTTAAAATTAATAACGTCCAAATAGTCATAAAATATTGCATTATCAAACTCTTCCAACAAAAAGCGACTACGAATAAGTTGTAACGTGTAATTAGGTGCTATATTCGTGAGTACTTTAGGTGTACTTCAATAAAGCGATTACTATTTCTGTAAATGATAAATATTTGCTTAACCGTATCCGCAAATAATTTACTTACTGTTAGTAATCCACAATTTCTTTATTATAGCTACATCCACCATATGTAGAACAGCACACATAATGACCGCAGAAAGCGCCGCCCGGGGTATAAAATAGAAGTAAGGCGTTAGTAACGCCAGGGTCAATAAAACTATTACACCTGTTGAAAAATACAATGAAATAGATGTTACTACAATAATTAGGTTACATGAATTATAAATAAATAGATAGAATATCAGTTTAGATATCTTTTCACCTAAATTAGATGACTAAAGACATTTAGTTATACTTCTTTTAACTATTATTAATTCTGTGGTTATACGAAGAATTAATAAATTACGATTACTACGAACGATTTTTAGTTATAGTCCTGTGGTGGTGGTGGACGTAGTTGAAGCCATTACCCCATTTCATCCCGTGTCTTAAGTGACGTCTATAAGAAACCCCAAAAATACTTTCTTGGGGTTCCCAGCAAGATTTCATGGCTTCCAATAGATGGTGGTTTAACCATCCTTTTTACGCCAGGGTCAAAGTGTCTGGTACTACAATCGCCAATCCGCTTTTTAAGCGTAACGCAACGTTCAGATATTCGCCAAGCACAGACGAGTAGGTACGAGTGTATAAACGCCTTGTTCAGGTGTTCTCGCTACTCGGCCTGATTATTCGCCTGTTCTCCACTCGATGTCAGTTTTTTCGCACGAGTAAAATGAATGCTCGTGTGTATTGGGAGACTTCAGAATTCATTTTGTGCATGGGAGAATTCAGAGGATGCTTTGGGTATATTTTGTGATCTTTCCAAGACCTTCGACTGCATTCGCCATGAGACATTAATCAGGAAGCTACAGTACTATGGTGTCAAGAACACAGCTCTTAAACTTATTATTTCATATTTAAGTAATAGAATGCAGAAAGTTATTATCAATGGTAAAAGTTCTTCCGAGTCACCTGTAATAATGGGTGTCCCTCAGGGCTCCATTCTCGGCCCTTTCCTATTTCTAGTGTATGTATAGACTTACCTTCTCTTGTAGGGGATAATCATGATATAGTATTATTTGCTGATGATACTTCTTTGATTTTTAAACTTAAACGTCAATAATTTAAATGTGACGAAGTGAATAATGCTATATCAAAATTAGCGTATTGGTTTAACGTTAATAATCTACATTTAAACGGAAATAAAACTAAATGTATTAAATTTACAACAAGAAATGTTAAAAATCTGGAGTACCAATGTGTTTTTAAATGGGAAAGAACTGAGCCCTGTTGAATCCACTGTTTTTCTTGGCATCACTCTCTACGCAAAACTTCAGTGCGGCTTCCATATGTCCAAACTAGCAAGCAGACTAAGTTCTGCAGCCTATGCTGTAAAAAGGATTAGAGGTCTCACTAGTGTCGAGACAGCTAAATTAGTTTATTTCAGTTATTTCCATAGCATAATGTCTTATGGGATTTTGCTATGGGCAAATGCGGCTCATTCAGAAACTATTTTTGTTTTACAGAAGAGGCCCATTAGAGCTATTTACAATCTAAAACCGAGAGAGTCTCTTAGAAATAAATTTAAAGAAATAAATATATTAAGTTTGGCCTCTCAGTATATTTACGAAAATTTAATGTATGTTCACAAAAACAAAAGTAGTTTTAGTAAAAAAAGTGATGTACATTATGTAAACACTAGGAACAAACAAGCTGGAGATACCAGTTTCTCGACTCCACAGAGTCAGTAATTCATTCATGGGGCAATGTATACGCTGTTATAACAGGGTCCCGGAAAGTGTACAGGCTCTCTTTATTACCAAGTTTAAATGTTTTGTTAAGTTGAAACTGTATAAAAAGGTTATTATAGTATAAATTAATACATGGTTGATAATAACCCCTGGGAATGAGGTGATCGCTTCCAAGTTGTTTCTAAAATAAATTTTGTATCTATCAATCATTAATGTAAAATATGCTTTTAAAAAAAATCCCGCTGGGTTTCTTGCTGGTTCTTCCCAGGACAGAGGTTTTTTTTCGAACCAGTGGTAAAGTAAAAAATGACTTCCAATAAGAATTACACATGTGATCTATATTGAATAAAAAATTATTCTATTCTATTCGTATCGGTGCTTACATACTCGTAATTATTCGCTTCACCCGTGAACTTTTAAACTTTATTTTTCTTATAAAACAATAAAAAAAATCTTAAATTCCTACCTAATGTGATGTATTAGAAAATAAATAATTCGTCATCATCATCATTACAGCCCTTCAGAAGTCCACTGCTGAACATAGGCCTCCCCCAAGGAATACCACAAAGCACAGTGCTGAGCCATCTGCATCCATTGATTTCCTGTATGTCATTTCTGCATGCCTGCCAGGTCGTCAATTCATCTGGAGAGGAGCCGTCCCACACCCCCCAAATAAATATTTATGAGTCTAGTAAATATAAAGTAGACATAAATTCGAAGCAACGTGACGCAACATTGAATGAATACAAACGAATAAATACTCTTCCACGAATGACTCGGTGAGTTACTCGGCGAGTTGCATGCGCCGATAATCTATACGTGCCATAACGATTAAAAATGGTTAAGGCCAATGACTAGCAGTGGACTCTCTTTTGACTTAATGGCCAGGGCCAAGATGATTATTCTACAGTATCTCGTTAGATTTTTCTTATATAATGGCTTTTTGAAAACCCAATGTATCAAGACCGTTCATGTCTCCTATGTATTTGTATACTAAAAACCGAAAAAATAAATTCAAATGCTTATAAATTGAACATGGATAGTACTCATGTATATAATCGGTCAGCGTGAATAATCATTTCGTACAAATATTCCACGCTACAGCTGTTCTACTAACATTTGAGTAAATGTTTAAATTACCCCAATTCTAATTGTCCTCTTCAAAAATGACAAAGTGGCACAGCTGTTGTTGGAACAATTGTCGCAAGATAATTCAAAAAGTGTTACAAATAAGTAAATTAAAACAAAGAATCCATAAATACCAGTATACAATCCCGCTGCCGGAGTTTTTACACCTGATGCGTCGCTTACGGCGCTACGTGTGAACGAACCGTTTACTGGGTATGATCGGAAGAAAGCGCCTATTATATTGCAAACTCCCAAAGCGACAATTTCTTGAGTTGCGTCCAACGTTTTGCCTCTGGCTGAAATATATACCGGGTTGTAAATGGTGTTGTCATTTTACGTACTTGTTCCTCTTCTTAAACAGCCTGTAAAAGTTCTCTCTCCTGTTGTGGGGAAAATCCGCCATAATCGCCACACTTAGCTGACGGATTAAAGATCACCGCTGGTCATATCAACCTTGTGGCGTAAAGGAAATGATTCTACACCCATATATTGGAAGGTATCTGTTTGAACGTATTACGACATTTCCCATAATCGTTACTTATTTCATTCATGGAATGAAATGAGGTAACGGATTCCCTGAAGCCAATTTCAAACAGCCAACTAAGACAACAAGCATTAATTATATGATAAATAAAAATATAAAAACTGTAATTCATCATTTTTCAATAACGGGGTTAGAACTTATTAAATTAGGACTACTATATCCTTGATTGAATCATTAATCAAATTCAAGTTAGTAAACGCTTTTGAAGTAGAGTTATTTATTACTAGTTAGCTATACTAAAATATATAAGTACAAATAAAACGCTATTGTGTATGAAGAAGCTGAGCAGCGTTATTTTTTTTCGACATGTGCACTCATCACGATGAGCGAAGAAAAAAAAGTTTATGATTTTTTTATGTTTATAGCTGGCCAGAATTTTCAGAAATTTTTTGATAGTCAGGTTTCTTTTTTGAGTTTTTAATAAAAAGAGTAATGAATTTCCCTTGTACAATTTACACTGAAACTGTAATCTCACATACGTAATCAAAAACACGTGTGAATTCAGAATAATTTAATGTAAATCAGTCCGAGGCCAACACGATACACAATTTCTCACTGGTAACAGAGATACAAGAAACCGTCAAATCATTTAATTACATTACATTACATTGATATCCCTCCCTAAAACCCTGTTAGAAATGGTACGAGGCCCGTGACCAGGAGTGGGAAGTGTATAAGTAGCTACTTTACGTTTTTACTTCATTGACATGTGAGCAACTTTCATAGCAATTTTCTAAAAATTTTGGTAATACTTCAAATGTGTCAGAAAATGAACGATGGAATTAAGTAACAATATCAAAGCTGATTAAATTTCTCACTTAAGTTTGAAACCACGATTGATATACTTCACAAGTGGTAAAATTAAAAATTTCAATATTAATTATTAAGGATAGCTCAAAAACTATGGTCAGACATTGATCAAATTTATAAGGGCTACACGAGAAACACCAGCTTTCAAATAAAAAAAGAATCATCGCAAATGTTCACCAACAAAAAAGTTGTAGAGTTAACACACATAAAAAAACATAAAGTCCAATTGAGTACCTCCTCCTTTTTGGAGTCGGTTGAAAATAAAGTCTTAATCGTTCTGTCACAGTCAACTGCCAGACATCCTTGAGCCCGATGTTTGGTTTTTCGTTGTTTAAGTCATAGACAGATTTCTCTATTGAGATACCTTCCTTCAATACATTACCATTTAATTTTGGTTCTTCAACATACGATATTAACTTAAATCATAAATCATATATGACTTTTATTTTCTACCCCGCAAAATTATAAAAGAAAAAATTTATAACTCTTTCTTTGAAATATACCATAGTAAGATTTCAACTTACAAAATGCCTTGACTATAGCAACATTAGATATAATTGCGACTAAGGGAACCACAATTAATCCAGATCCGAGATGCACGAACATTTCCCCTGTAGTAACAGTAGTATTTCCAATAATACTGTGGAACGGCGGCAGTTGTGGTGTGGGTAACCCCGGCGTTATAGTACCTGAAACATTTGACAATAGTTGTACTTTACAGGAATATATTACGAAACTGTGATATAAAGAGCTAATACTATGTGTATTACACTAATATATAAAGGCAACATATACAACAGACTTTTCCGATACTTATATATTTTGTTTAAATAGATAATGCGCGACACCTCAATCATTAAGCAAAATAGTTCTTATTAACCAATTCTTATATCCTTTAGTCTTGGAATTTATGCTCTACGCTTGACCAATGGCTCCCTTTAATATATATGTACGTAAAAGTGAAATTACTATTAATATTCTGTAATATTCACTTCACTATAGCGCATCATAAGTCTACTGCAGAAAATAGGCCTCCACTATAGATTGCCTCAAAGTACGGTAGTCATCTGCATCCAAAGAGCCGATTAGTTCTTCAAACTATATGATCGACCTATTCACTTCATTTCGCGAGGCTATGTCAGCTACTCTTGTTCTTCTGCGGATATCCTCGTTACAATTTTTTTTTCTGTAGAGTATTTCCGAACATAGCTCTTTCAAGCACGCTGAATGACTTTGCTCACAAATACGGCCAGCAGTGAAGGGCCACGTTCCGTTTCGGTTCCATCAGTTATCACTAGTATAACGCACTGGTACACTTTTCTCTTGATCGAAGTTGGCATATCGAAAAGGTAATTTAGTTTCAGGTACACATACTCTTCAACAACGTTGAGCGCAGTGTTCCCAACAATTATCGGTATAGGTGTATCATGGACGTAAGACATTATTTTTGTTCATGTTCAACCTAAGACCTACCTGTTGGAAAATACTAATTGGGTCGTTGAGCATAATGCTAAGACTCTCCATAGATTCTCCTTTTTAGCAACTTAGGTTAAATGACAATTTAACTGATTCGACATAAGAATTTTCTTTTTAAACAGCCAGGTAAGAAAATCACAAAAAGTTACTTTTTACTAGCTTTAACATCACATGCCTACAAAAATAAAACATTTTTCCTGATAGTCTATAAATTCAGCAAACAATTTATAAATTGCTAATTCACTGATAAATAATTGCCAACTATTTTTACATACTTATTCTGTATTACATATGTACATTAAGTCATGTATTTAAGAATTTCTCTGTCACTGCTTAAAAATATAATTCCCATTATTTTTATCACCTACCATTCTTTAAAAACGCTATGAGATCGATATTTCTTCATCTATCGGATGCCATTAAATTTTATGAAATCTCCCTCAGTCGACTTTTACGACACCCACGGGACGAAATAGGGTGATCGATTCCTGCTACCTCAAAGCATTTGTATACAATATTGAAAACGATGTATATTTGAAATTATAAAAAATATAATATTGTCTCCCTAAAACTTATATCAATTTTTCTACATATAATCGGGCTTAAAGAAATGAAGTTAGCGTTTTAATGGAGTGGTAATTTTGGATTAAAATTATACATGTATGATTAAAGATTAGTGATTAACCTTTTTAACGCAAAAATTATAACATTTTAAACTTAAAAATTTATTATATTCTATTGTATATTTTATTGTATACACCTTTCAATTGTTTTTACATTCATTTCAAATTCAGTTAAACATAAAGACCGCAAAAATAAGAGTATAATTTTTTGATACGTGCTTCGACGCTCTATCACAGTTTAGATAGGTTACAAAATCGATACTACTCTTGGAGAGGATACGACTGATGAACGCACTTGCATTTTTCATAGTGGAAACTCCGACTTGATGAATGAGTACCGAAGATAGGTAAATGATGACGAATTAAAAGTAATTGTGGAAGCCGATCTTTATGAAACAACCAAGTAATTACAATATAGGTGTCTCAATATTTAACTGATGTGCATAAAGGAGTAAGTATTTTAAAGCTTGCCATACTTTGATGATAAGGTACTGAAATGAAGGGATTTTGGACAAAATTGTAACTTGTGATGAAAAGTGGGTTCTCTACGAAAATCTAAATGCGCAGCACAATGACTGAACACGAATCAAGAAACGCAACAACGTCAGAAAGCGACGCTCACTCACAGAAGCTTAACCGGGGATGGACCACGCTCTCACAGAATACCAGCGTAAAATAATTAATGCTGCTGACTTACGTATGGTGAGCGAACAGAGATCCGGTGACTCTTTTTACTGGAATAGAGGCATTCCGTCTTAGTTCTCAGGAACAACACATCTGTATTTTGATTCTTAACCGATGATAGATACTGATAATCTAGTGAACTGTGTTATCGTTGCTCACCATTATTCTATATGAAAAATCTTCGAACAATGATAGCAAAACTCTCAAAGAAATAATTCAGACTCGTCAATTGTTCTTAGCCATTATTGCTCCATGATAACGCAAGACTCACACTGCTAAACAAACTATATTTATATACTTTTCCACCAAGTCTTCATAGATTTTGTAGAGTCCAGATACCCGGTGTTCTACCGCAAAGGCGGAAATGACTATCCTTTGAGATGGTGAAATTATTTATTTATTATCTTTATTAACTAAATACTTCGAATAAATAAATATATTTTAAAAAAGTTTTCTTTTATTTATAGTTGTAATTAGAAGACCCTGCTGCCTATCTCCTGGGTTACTTCCCTCTGTCGCCTCTTACGACACCCACGAGATGATATTAGATAGTGGATGTTTTTAAACCGCCACTACAAATGTGGGAGGTAGGTTAGGTCATTGGCAATTAATTATTCTTTTGACACTCTTTTCGACGCCTAGTTACGACACTATAAACAAAATCATCATAGACAGTAATAAGTAGCAATGGGAAAGTTATGCAAGGGAAAGTTAAGGCTTTTATTATTTTATGTGTTGCACAACATACAAAGAAGTGAATGTTACAATGGCGGTTTTTCCGGACCGTTACGCTTAGGAACTTTCAAGAAAAGAGCCTACTCTTTTTTAAAAGGCCGGCAACGCACCTGCGATTCCCCTGATTTTGTAGTTGTTTGTTGGCAGCGGTCGACACTTACCATCAGGTGAGATGCATGTTTCTTTGCCCCCTCTTCTATAAAAACAAATCACATCAACGCCAACTTTTTCCTCTAATTGTTTTTAAATTTTATTTTTATGTAACAAATTAAATGCCAACTTACCAGTGAGTATCAAAGGCTCGCCTTTGTCCTCATGAAAGAGAAAAGCCAATATAGATGCTATTACAACTACGACGGCATTTCTTGAAACGCCTGCAAACCATAAAGTCCTTTGAATTATAATGACATTGCGGCGGCCTTTATCATCTTGTGGATCTTTAAGACGAATATCTTTCATAGCCTGTGGATAAAAAATTGTATAAAACATTTTCTTGTGTCAAATGAAACAATTCCATTGAGTTATTTTCATGTGACAATTAAAAATCTTCTTTTTTCTTTTCTTTTCTTTTTATAAAAATCATTCCGGCCCTGAGTTTTCCTCTTGTATCGTGCAGACGTTTTTGTGCGTATATTGCATATGTTCAAATATCTAGACCCAGAACAATTATTTCTAAACCATGCACTCGTTTCGCACGCGATTCGAACTCGCGGTCCAGATGTGTTGACCAGAATAGAAATTTCACTGTCTATGATTATATTGGCTCTACATACCCTCAATATCAGTACACTGCAGTAAACTGATATTAAAATTATTAGCCTTATTAATTGACCCCTTAAAAGTTTTTTTTTGGGTTTGATTCGCAATTTAGAAAAGTGACTTTTTAAAATTCCACCAATGCAGCTTTCTTTAAAATAAAATTTCCGTTTAAGTATAATATTTTTATATTCACGAAAGTAAAAACTTTACCCCCCCCCCCCTCCCCTTTCAATTAGCAGGCCATCAGTTTATGTATATTCATGAATAGTTTTTACGCGATAGATCACGCAAGGCATTAGTGTGTACCGTGATTGCTATGATTACTTATCGCGTTTCAAATTCCAGTAACTAGTTCCCTATAAGCAGTTCATATATTTCAAGCCATACGTTTTATTCGGCCTACTTTTTGGCTAAAACTAATAAAACGCCTTCCATACGCCTTCCATGCTCGTTGGTTAAAGAGTACTTTTAACCAACGAGCGACGAGCGTGTATGCGTAGGTATATGGATGTGGAGGAAGCGATAGCGGCGTGTCAGGATCGTGCCAAATGGAAGTCCATAGTCTCTGCCTACCCCTCTGGGTGACAGTCGTGAGTGTTTATGTTATGTTATATTATGCCATACTCGACTCAGTGTTATAATAGTCTTGGCAATGTAATTGTAAAATAATAGAAGTACAAGAGTGTAAACAGTTGTCACAACAATACTAATTACTTCATATCCGTCTCGACAATCATTTAAATGTTCAGAATGCGATGCGTCCCTGAGATATTCTTTTGTACTTTCAAAGGCTAATAGATTCGAAGTCATTTGTCCGCATCGCAATGGTCGTAATTTCATAGGTAGGTCAGAAGGTCATGCGGCTTCCAATAGTTGTCTCCGTCTCTTGTTTACCGTCTTTTGTTTCTACCGTCTTTTGTTTATACTAGATATTAATGCTTATACTGGCTACGTTTCTGTACTATTATACTACCATTGCCAATCCACCAGGCAAGCATTGCCATAACAGCATACCTATGCGCGCAAGGCGCGTTAATATGAGCGTGACTCATACCCAGCAACAGGCTATTTACAAATTGAGAAGGAACCAATACAAAAATTAAAGACAGTAAAGCGACATTATTAGATACCTTCATTCCCAAAAGCACAACACAACACGCTAAACCAAGTAAGGTATCTTGCATTCTAGTATCTGCTATATGGTGAAATATCCCTTCCCAAGTTGATTTAAATGTTTCCGCATTGAATCTTAAGCCAAGGAGGCCCTTAATCTGGGACGATGCAATGGTTATAGCTGCCGCTGATGTAAAACCAGAAACAACAGGCAGTGAAACAAATTCAACAAGAAATCCTGAAATAAGAATTAAAATTTATAAATATCCATGTAATTCCGATATAAGTCTCGAAATATTTCAAACTATTATCATTTCTCATCACATATTTATAATATTATCAATATTCTAAATATATAAAATTAATAATAACAGTATTATTTATGTGACAATGCTCACTAACCCTAATATAGTAGAGAAAATATTTTCATGAAAGAATTTTTACCTAACGTATGCGACCGTAGATTTAGAAGGGTCGAATGTTTTAAAGTATGATTATATTAAAATGAGGGTATATCAACGTGAGTATACAATTTTAATGTTTGAAACAGCCATCGTGTAACCCTGTTAAAACAGTTTACAGAATCAACATTGACTTTGAACTCAATCAAAAATATGATAGTCAAAATTATTATGCAAAAATCCGTTTTGTTTGCACATGGATTTTATATGTGAATTATCAAATTTGTATCTTATCTGAAATCATAATTTAACTAATATCTGTCTAACTAATGGCTATATTGCTACTGCCTCACACAATGCAGTTACATAGGTACTATAGGTATATATGTTAAGTGTAGTTACAGTTATTAAATTATCTTTAATTAATAGAATCAGGTGACCCTTTGCGGTATTCCATTAATTTAAAGATTTTAAAAATTAGCTTGCTAAGAACTGTGTAATAAAACAAAATGATGTGTCTACCTAGTTTGTAGAGCACTTACCGCCCTTCCTCAATTGCATGCACTGTTCCAGTCACCACTAATTCCAACACCACTACACTAGGAAAGACACATCACCGTCGATAATAAGACACGTGTTTCGCCTCTACACGAGGCAACCTCAGGTGAAGTAAACTCTGCAGTGGCCGACCGCTAAGACTTTTTAGTTGTATTATTGACGGTGGTGTGTCTTTCATAGTCTAGTTGTGTTGGGAGTAGTGGTGCTGGGGTTAGTGGTGACGGGGATAGTGGCCATCCCTCACTGAGCCTATATCTTTGACAGTAAACCAGAAAATTAAGCATTTGTATTTTGCACAAATGTTGACTTCGATTGCGTTATAAGTAGCACCTAGATCACCTCAGTGCTTTAAAATACACGGGCGTATAATAGCTACTATTACTTAGTAGCACATCTAACGAACACGGAATGTAGCAAACATCACACATCAAGTAATTACAAAGAATAAAAAGCATGGAAATAGAAACGTGTTGAATACAACATACCAAGTTGCGCAATTCCAGCCACCAAAGTCACTATGCCGCTTATAAAACACAAAAGTACTGCAAAGTCGGGATTAGTTCCGCTGGTGTATGTAAAAGTGAGAAGCGACAGCAACGCAGTAGGCCCGATGTTTATTTGAGGACATGTACCCATTATTGCGTACACAAAAGCACCCGCAAATGATGCGTATAATCCGTACTGTAAAATAAAATGACTGTTATTTTGTTACTAAGTCGACAATGTACAATATTACTTTATATGTTTAAGTCTTTCTCACAAGACCTAATAAAATAATACTTAGATTATATTTTCATTTACAGAAACAAACTATTCAAATGATTAAATGGACTATTCAAATTAATAAATAGATTTATGAATATTGAAATCCTTGAGAATTAACTAGTCAAATAAAAGATTTTTCTTCTAGTAATGATGGTGGCTTGTTACAATAGTTAAATTTTTTTAAGGAAATAAAAACGCTGGCTAAATAATGTATGCACATCAGGAAACGATTAAAATATAAACGCTACTTCATTAAACTAGTTTATTTTTATCTAAAACTAACAAATTAACCCTTACGTACAATGTGTAATGTGTACAATGTGGCAAGAAAAAAGGTACATACTATAACTTGGGCCGATAGTTTCATATACCATCAAAAGAAGATCGTAAGTCAAGTCAAGGTAAGAATATGAGTCACACATAAACAATTAACAACAAACAATTTGTAACAGTGGTAGAGCCACGCGGCAGCTTTTGCTGTCGTACGGATGGGCCGGCTCGAACCGGGGTGGTACCACGACCTCACAGAAAACCAGCGTGAAGTAGAGGTTTACCTCTGCGTTTCGCTTGGTGAGTGCAGTTGGCCGGAGGCCCTTTTTACTGGAAATGAGGCATTCCATCTTAGTCCTCACGGGTGATAACGCATTTACATTTTGATTTGTAATAGAGGATAGATGTAGATGTCTATGGCCCGCAGCAACCACTTACCATCAGATGGACTGTGTGCTCGTTTGTCACCCTTATCATATAAAAAAAATTAGAAGAAGAGGAACAGAGCAACTCCTATTTTCAAGTCATTTAGAATACAGACGAAAGGCGTAGGTCTACTAAGGCCGGCAACGCATCTGCAATTCCCCTAGTTCCCCTGGTGTTGCAGTTGTTCATGGGCGGTGGTAGTCACTTACCATCAGGTGAGCCGCATGCTCGTTTGCCCCCTCTCCTATAAAAAAAACTAACTAGTTAATGCTACAGTTAATAATATTAATTATTATTAACTACGTAACTTTTATTATAAACTGTAAGATATGTTTTTTTATAAAAATCATAAAATAAGAAGTTTTTCAACAACCACATGCCACGCTTGTTAAATGTTAAAATAGCGTTGTTACGCTATTTTTGATTGAGGTATTATCGTCAGTTTAACATCTGCACAATGTATTAAATGATAATTTAGTGTTATGCCTTAATCCAAAGAAAAAAAAACAAGAAACAACCATAAAGTAAAGAATAACAAAAACAGTTACATAACAAAAAGCTGCTCTGTATTTTGAGCATAATAATAACAACAACACTATTTCATTAGGATGTTTATAATTTTTTCTCTTCTTGTAAAAAATATCTAAATCTTTATATTTAGCTTTATCTCTATTTATGTATGATTTAAAATTTAGATTTTTATGTTTTTAATTTATTTATGAGAAGCCGTGTAGTGGTGGTGTAAGCATATCTATTATTCTGTATCATCCCGTGGATGTCGTAAGAGGCTACAGAGGAAAACAAATCAGGAGATAATAACTAAAAAAACCTGCTTAACAACCCAACCGTTAAACGTGGCAACTAGTGTAAATATCCTTCCTTTGAAGCAACCTATGGGGGTAGACCTAGGTTTAATAGTAAATTTTTGATGGACAGTAATGGTAAGAGCAGAATGCCTTATCGTTATGTATATTTTTTTCATTTTCTACCGATTTCAAAAAGGAGCCGGTATTGACTGTATGTTATTTCTTAGTGCATCATAACTTTTTACTGGGTGAACCGCTTTCGATGATTCTTTTTTTATTTGAAAGCTGGTGCTTCAGATGTGGTTCCATATAAATTTCAAGGTCTGACCACTAGTTTTGAGTTATTCTTAATAATTTATATAGAAGTCGGTTGTACAAATTTTTTAATTTTTAATTATAATGAAGCGAGTTTCAAAAACGTGAAATTACTATAATTGCCGCGTATATTTATGTTTGTTTACTGATTTCTCAGAAAAGTTTGCACTGATTTTAATAATTATTCTTTTATTAAATAGTACTTCAAGAGTGGTCTCATATAAATTTGAAGATAAAAATTACTACTAAGGGAGGAAAAACAGGAGCTGAAATTGTTAATGTAACCATTTAGATGACATTCTAGTTGTTACCTTGATCGTGTGATATTGCGGAGGATAAAATATTTATAGTTTAATTTAAACTTTAAAAAAAATCTTATCTTTTTTATTTAGAGTTTGCTGCAACGTCTCTTATATTATGTTTTTCACTAGGTCTTTCATGGGCTTATAATTGACTTGGAGAGCATTATGTCCTTTGGCCTGAAGTTCACCATTTTGTACAACTTTTTGCAATAAAGCGTAAATAGATAAATAAATCAGGACCGTGCTTTGTGGCATTCTTTGGGGGAGGCCTATGTTCAGCAGTGGACTTGTGAAGGGCTGTAATGATGATGATGAGATAAATAAATATCGCGTATTTGATGTTTCATCGTGGTAACGTCAACGGTTCAAACGAAATCGATAATGGTACTTCTAAGTAGATGTAATGATAAGACGTTACAGCACTTACGGTAAACAACAGTAAATTATTTTTAATTAAAATAAAATGGTATTTACTTTATTGTTATAAATGCCTCTAAATTTGTAATACAATACCTCTCAAAGCACACTAATAATCCGTGAACGTCGGCAGCTACATCAGTAATAGACTTGATTTTTCAGAGAAATATCACGCTCTCGTAAAATATCAGCGAGAAATAAGAGCATAATGCTGTTGTGTTTCATATGGTGTGTGACGAGAACCAGAGATCGTTATGCCTGGTGAAGAAAGCGCCTTATAGTTCTTAGGCGCCATTTCTGGTATTCCTAAAACCTCAGCTTTAGTGCCCAGATCCCTAAAAGGCGCTATTTGTTATCCAAAATAATGAATTCTATTGTAAACTGCAAGCTCATGAGGTTCCTCAAGGACCAGCTGATTACGCCAATACAGCTTATGTCGAGCTCGCTTAGCTGATGAAGTTACAATTTATCTGACATATACATGGGCAGAGGTAGCAGAGTTACAGTGGGAAACCTTGGCGGTAAGCTTGGACCTGATTTGGATTTTGACAAATGTGGATTTGGTTTTATAAAATTGCACATTTCTAATATATAAGTACATACATTAATAGATAACGTTCACTATTTCTGCCCGCACATTTATCTCAAGCATAATTCTCGTAAGTTACTTACTTTTAACAGTGGTAGAGCCACGCGGCAGCTTTTGCTGTCGCACGGATGGGCCGGCTCGAACCGGGGTGGTACCACGACCTCACAGAATGCCAGCGTGAAATAGAGGTTTACCTCTGCGTTTCGCTTGGTGAGTACAGGTGGCCGGAGGCCCTTTTTACTGGAAATGAGGCATTTCATCTTAGTCCTCACGGGTGACAACGCATCTGCATTTTGATTCGCAAACGAGGATAGATGTAGATGTCTATGGGCCGCAGCAACCACTTACCATCAGGGGGACTGTGTGCTCGTTTGTCACCCTTATCCTATAAAAAAAACTCAAAAATATTACACCCTAAAGCAAAGTAGGTGTCACTAAACCATGATAGGCTACCAAAATTACTTCTAATTTTATTTTTTTATATATTTTAAACAATGCCTAAGCTAATTTCCACAATTTTTTACATATCTATTCAGTCTGAGATATCCATGTTAATGGTGTATCACAAGGGAGTATCCTTGGGCCTTTAATGTTTTCTTATATAAATCATATAATATTGTTTGCTGACGACAGTACGAAGATAATAAAATATACATATAGAAATATTTACGGAAATGAAATAAATAATGCACTTACTGACATTGTTTACTGGTTTACGGAAAATTCGTTAGGGATATTTTTTTTAAAAATATGTACCTACATGCAGTTCCACCAAAATAGAACTAACCCGCTTGAACTAAATATTGACAAAGAATCGCTTATTAAAGAGGTAACTTGCACTAAATTTCTAGGCATAGGAATAGTTAATCATATGAATAGAAAACACACGTTCAGATATAAGACAACCGTCAAAATAGTCACATATTTGCTATGAGAAGACTTACAAAGGTATTACATTATAAAATTGCATTCATAGCTTATAAAATAGCATATTAAGGTATGATGTAATATTTTGAGGCAATTGTTCGGATAAAGATACTATTTTAAAACTAAGAAAAAATGTTTTAGAGCGATATTCGGGCTTAAATCTACTGACAGTTGCAAACCGTACTTTAAATAATATAAAAGGAGAATGGGATTTTTGGGCCTGAAGTTAACTAAATGGTTTATAATTTAAAAAATTGGCTATATTTTTCTAAAGTTAAATACAAAAAACTAGCTCATTTTACAATCTAGATTTCGAAAAAACATTAAAATAATAAATAAGTTAGAAAATCGATTGTATTGATGCAATCGATTTTATATTTATTCGGATCCTAAAAAATTAAATGATAAAGCTGATACATTGATATGATATATTCATTTGGAAATAAAGTATATTATTATTCGCATAAGGAAAAAAGAAATAAACATTTTATGGAAATATATCGATTACCATAAAGAATACACTAGTGAAATTCTCTTTTCTGTACACTACCTACCACAAGTAATTTCAATTAGTTTGGTTTGACAGTTCAAACTTCAAAACTATTCAATTAAAAGAAAAAGACCAATTTTCGACTTGATTTGAAACGAGTGCAGTATAATCGATTCTCGATTAAATCCAGTATTTTAATATCTATTCTTAATTATTTATCTGTGTTAACAAGGCAGATATAAAACATATCTACAAAATAATATGAAAAAATACTAAGTATCAACATGCCAACAAATAACAGTAACAACAATAATTTAAGTAATCGATCTCAGATCGATATTTCTAATATTCATTTCAGTTAGTTCTTGCTGTTTTAATTTTCGTTAATCGTTTCACTATTTTGTTTCCTAGATAACCTCAGCTTTCCTTTGCTGATTTTATACTGATCCAGCTTTTATACAAAGAGAATATAACCACTACGTTTACTTTTATATTTTTAAGTAATTATAGTGAAAAATAACCTGTTACAGTGTTATTACAATGAAAAATCGCCCGTTACAGTGTAGGTAATACATAAAATCACTTTTATTTATTCTTCAATAACTCAGCCCCTAGATTGACAAATCTAGCCAGATTTTCAGGTATGAATTGTTTATATATAAGCTTTCAAACGGTCCGACTTTCATCTTGTTAACATCTGGGCCCAAAGATGTATGGACATGTCTCCTTTTCCTTTTGACATTTCCTATCTTATACATAAATGAATTAGCAACATTAGTGTTTTCCAATCTGTTATTATTTCCTCGAGCGAAAAAAGAAAAACTTAACGTTCAAAGCATAAAGTTGTTAGTGTACGAGGTAAAACAGCACTATATCGACATAGTATATTAGACATGGCTCTTGTTATGTGGTAGCTCAGATGGTTAGCGCTCGCTGTAAGCTTCTCACAGTACTCGAGCAACCTGGGTTCGATCCCCGCCGGCACCAATGAAATTGTTAATTGCAATTTTAAGTGCTGATGAAGAAATGATGGTAAAGGAAAACATCGTGAGGAAACCTGCACGTCTGAGAAATAAGAAAAAAAGTATTTCGAAGACATGTGAAGTTCGCCAACACGCATTGGGGCAACGCGGCGGACATTTCCTTGCCCTAAAACCCTCTCAGAAATGAGAGGAGGCCTGTGGGACGTAAATAGGCTGCAACTTTACTTTACTTTTTTTGCTTGTTATGTAGAATCATTTTCCTAACAATATTAAAGAAAATAAAATAGAAGAGTTTAAAAGAAAACTTGGAGAGCTCTTTTAGTTGAAAAAGTTTAGTACTCTATGCAAAAATATACTCATGAAAAATTTGAAGTTTCTGCATTTATTTAAAAAAATGTTCTTTTTTCATTTGACATTTACTAAAATTATATAAAAAATTTTGAAAAATTCAAAACACGCATTGATCATGCGCTGTGATGATTCTAGAGAGAATTATCCTGGTGATCCTGATCAGGTTAGAAAGGGGAAAATCATTAAATTTTTGTATTGTCATCGGTCCTTGATGCGAGTACAAAATTATAAGTCAATCGGCCATCCACAAGTTGGTGAAAATTACTTTAAAAGATTCCGTTACATAGATAGATAGATAGCTAGATGAATAGACGCGAATCTAATATAAACATGTTAATTATACAATTACGATTTGATTATTGACCTCGTATTTAGTAATAGTTTGACATTGCAATTATTTGGACAATTTATTTCCATTTTAATATTTGTATACCAATTAATGGTAGATCATATAGGACGCAATACGCAATTGATAACATCTTTAATGTATTATTATTATTTTTATTAAGTTATTGTCAATTGTAATTTCAAGAAATTTGGTAGTTTTTAGTTGGTTAGGTTTTTGGTAGTTCTTGAAGGTTTCGTACGTTATACTTTACATTTTTTAATTAAATTTAACAACATCAAGGTAACAACAACAATGTCGTCAAACAGTTATTTAAAATTTCGTCTCTAATTTTTACACCCTTAGTGCATTACGTACAAAATAAAAAAATCACAATTTGTATTTTAAAAACTACAATAAGAAACCATAATATGTATGTGGTTTCGTATGCATTCAAATGAAATAACGTAGATGTCTTTGTACACGTTAAGTGGGAAGACAAATCATGTTGTGTGAAAATCCTTGAAACAGTTTCGTTTGTCACACATGATAGAAGAACGGTACTTTGAGCAGTTTTGGCTTTGCTTACTTTTTACACGGGGAATATGATACAAAATGCTGACAGTGCTTACAAAAACTACAGGCAGCTCACATCTTTCGAGTTATTGATGGTATTGGGGAATCGGATAGGCTAGATGGAGTTCGTTGATCATATCCGATATGTGGAAAAAATCCTATTAATGAGAGGGCAATTAGAAACAATAGCAACCAAGCATTAAATCGAGTCAGTCGACTTCAGTCGTATGCTCCTTGTACTTCTCTTTATTTGTAAAATAACGCCGTTTTGTTATTTTCAGCTCACTGCTTTCCGAGCTATTGCCTAAATTGAGAGAAAAAATCTGCTTAAGTAGAGTATGATAATATATTTTCTTTTAGGGTCAAAAACAAGATAATCATCACTCAAGTAGCATTTAGGATATAATTAATAAGGATAAAATCTACTTATTTTTAAGTACTATAGAAGCGAGAAACGTCCATTTCTGAAAAAAAACAAAAGTTGATGCATACTGATCCAAATATGACCGACAGTCTTTTTACGGGAACACGCACGAAGCCATAATAAATATGAGTATATAGATTTAAAAATACATGGCTCAAAAATCAATTAAGCGCAGATAAATATACTCGTAAAATAACAACCTATATTTAATGTAATGAATAACTCGAGTGGTGCATTTAAATTATATTAGTGAGTATTACTCGCCTTTTACATTTATTATTCACTGATAAAATTAACATGTTTCGTTGCACTCGACAAGCGAATCGCACAGCTCACAAATAGTAGGTTGCACTTGCAATTAACAAATAATATAAGTATGGTTTAACAAAAAAACGCTTCCTTTGTTTCTATTTAGTTTTTCAATAATTAATCTTTTAGTCAACGGTCAAAAACTGAAACCTAAGCAGCTATAAATAAAAACACAGTGGGTTAGTGGTAGAATTTTTGGAGCGAAGTTCTTTATCGGATGGTACGGATTGGGCGGATCGGGGCTAGGCCACAAAAAGTGTAAGATTTTTCCGTCACAACCCCTTCTAAGGTAGTGTAGTTGGTTTTTGCGGCTATAAGGAAGCGAGATGGAATAATATCCATCTCCGTCGCTCTTTTTCTTATCTTGCCATGAAAGAAATATTAATTTATTTTAAATGATGCTTCATTTTAATAGACAATAATATAATACGTTTATTAATAATATACTACTAAAAGAAATTCGTTCCACCGAGTGTTCCAAGACAATCACGCATGTTTTTATTATCTTCAAATTTAAATGGGTACATACAGCCTTGAGGTATAACCTATTTAATAAAAATAGAATCATTAAAACTGGTTCACAATTGGCGTAACGTTCACGTTTTTTACGTGTGTAGCTATATTAGTAGTATAGTTGTAGCACGAATGGTTCGGCCCGACCGGGGAAGGTACACGCTCTCACAGAATATCAGCGTAAAATAGCAGCTTAACACTGCTGTGTTTCGTATACTCACCGTACCGTACTGTAGAGAACCGGAGACCTTTTTACTGGAAAAGAGGCATTCAATCCTAGTCCTCACGGGTGACAACGCATCTGCATTTTGATTCGCAAACGAGGATATATGTAGATGTCTATGCGCCACAGCAACCACTTACCATCAGGTGGGCTGTGTGCTTGATTGTTACCCTATCAAATAAAAAAAAACCTGTTACATACAGCTCGACCAAGGTAGGACCACGCTCCGACAGAATACCAGCGAAAAATAGCAGCTTAATGCTGCTGTGTTTCGTATGGTAAGTGTAGAGTACCGGAAACCCATTTTACTGGAAAAGAGGCATCCCATTTCAGTCCTCAGGGGTGACAACGGTTCAACAAAGGTTGATTCTTAATTAAAGTAAAATGTAGATGTCTATAGGCCACAGCATCCACTTACCATCAGGTGGACTGTGCTCGTTTGTCAACCTTATGCTAAATAAATAAAATACATACAAAAATGTGTTTCAATATAATACATACCTGTGTTTCAATATAATACATACCTGTGGTTCAAAACCAGCCAACGAAGCGTACGCTATAGATTGTGGTATCAACGTAAGCGCCACAGTTATTCCAGCTATAAGGTCCCCGATACCCGTTCCAAAGTCGTAACTCCTGGACCATCGCACTATCGGGAACACCCGACTAGCTAGTAGCAATGGACTTATAAGATTCAACATTGTCGCGTCTGTAAAGTTATTCATATATAATACTTTGCACCATAGCAGATGGAAAATTATATGCTTATTCACAGTGTACACGGTAAACTTTGCTCATGTCTTAGTTTCGTCAAATAAAAATGACCGGTTTTATTTCTTCTACAGCCTTTGCAAGGACCTTATTCAAATATTTTCATAGGTTTTGTTACTAAAATCCGAGGCTTCCTAAAACGAATATAACATTTAAAAAGTGGGTAACTCTATATAAAGAATTCAAAAGTTATTCTTTTTCCAAAATTCATTCTACTAATACAATTATCAAAAATTATTGTACGAAATTGGAATAATTGTTGCCTATAAAAATATCATTAATGTTTATTCAAATATTTACGTTTATTTTGTGAAGAAGCTTTTGGAGAGATTGTTATTGACCGCCTCAATTTATAGGAGAATTATTATGATATTATACGCACTTGATCGTCTTTATCTAGCGTTATTTACGCCACTTAAAATTTCATTATGAAATAATCTTGTTTATTATATTGCAGTAGTTTGTTTTGTTATATTATTATTGGATCACAAGAGGATGGCAAATAACAAAAGACGTTATCGATAAATCACTCTCCGAGTTAAAAGAAAAAAGTTATATCAGTACTTGTACTAGAGACAATGGCTAAGCGTTAAATCGCACATCTACTTCACTAACAAGTACAAATATTATTAATCGTATGCTTATGTTTATCAAGTTTTATAATTTACATAAGCTGATTAATATGAAAATGTAATAAAAATGTATCGATGATTACAATTAGTTTAACTAACAACAATAACGATCCTATTCTTTTTATAATTATTAATGAATAATAAAGAACAGATAAAATTATAGGTAGAAACAGTATAAGAAACCGTATTATCTAGCTAATTTTTAAACGTAATAAAATCTATATCAAAATTTTATAATATCTCTCGCAAACCAATAGTTCAATTAGCCGGTTGATTGGGCCTTTCCTGATCGACAGACTAAAACTCGACAAGGCGATAAATAATTGTTCAGATTTCAAAAGTAAATAACAGTATATTCTAATAAGACCACTGATGCAATTAATGCATTGCTAAAAAAACTTGACAAAAATTACATTTTGAATAAAACCAGTTTACCAATTTAGCTGAAAAATTTGTAAGTAGGCCCAGAACAATTATGAAATCAGGAAGTTAAATGCCCAGTCTCTGTGACCTTAGTTGTTACAAAACGACGAGAATTTAAAATTAAAAGCTGACTAAACGTGATTAAATCTGTAAAAATTTTATTTATTCAATAAGTAGTATTCGCCTAAATATAAGAAGTTTTTAAAAGAAATCATGGTTTTCCCTACGATTGATCCAACGGAAATTAATTTTCAACGTTCTGGGAAATGAAACTTTCGTAGATTGTAATAAGATCCCAGTAATTTTCTTAAATAATGACAAACGATAAGCGATTTGGCTAAGCTTTCTTGAGGAATTCTACTGAATGACGGCGTTACGCTAAACCAATCATCCAAACCATCCATTTTACTGACTGATACATAATCAGGATTTACAAAAAGGGACTAACTAAAATGATCCAGTGGTAACAACTGCAATTGCATAAATGCGGGTGCTTCCCAAAACTAAAAGTATATTTAATAACAATTTTCTACATAAAATATTGAACTCCAACATTATATATCTTTTAAAAATAATTTTAATTAACTTCTATAATTAGGGGAAAGTAACAGTACTACTAATTTTTTGATGGTTGAAGTTTACCGAAATAAAACATTTCGAGAAACTTTGATCATCGTAATCAGATTGTTCATGAGAGTAACTTGAATAGATGATAGATTAAAGTTATTAATAGATCACTTCTTATTTACCAAAAAAAAATTTCTTGGAGTTTTATCAACAGAAACAACATTTCTTACTTGTTTCTCACTTCAGATAGTGTACGGACTATACAGATCAGATGCCACGGTGCCAATACGCGTTGACGGACTTCACATGTCCTCGATATATTTTGTTCCTTAGACACAAATGTTTCCTCGTGATGTTTTCCTTCAATGGCAGGCAAGTGATTAATCTGCTCTTAGAATTGTAATTAACAATTTCATTGGTGCCAAAGATAATCGATATATCTTAGTCTCAGAGCTTACCACAGCTCTCACTCAGTATTTGATTTTACTTGATTACAAAGCAGGATTATTATCTATATCTCTTAAAAAGCGTTACCTCGACACTAAGATTTTCTCCTGTATCGCGGGGGCAGTTTATATACATAGATTTCACAAGGACAAACATCCAGACCCAAAACAACTATTTGTATGCTATAAAAAAACTTGTTACGCGCGGGATTCGAACCTTAACACTGCAACTCATTGCAAAGCCACAGCGCCACGGAGCCGTCTATATATATATCTATATATATAATAGGATAACAAATGGAATATTATTATTATCAAAAAAAAGTACATCACTTAATCATTTTTGTATATAAAAAATAAGAAACTACCATAAAATACCGTAAGTTGTATCTTTAAATTTCGAGGAAATGATTTTGTAATATGTAACTGAATGTAAAATTAATATAAAATTAAAATTATATATAATTTCTGCTCATTGTACCGGTTCAGTTTCTCAAAATAAAATTATGACTTGAAAACGATAACAATAACACAATAATTTAGTTCAGAATTTTTGTTATTTATTCTCACAATTATCACACGTGTATATAATCACTATTTGATCAACATTAATATCATGTAAACTAACTGGCGCATCACCTGTGTATGCGCCTGCGCAAATTTAACAATTTAGCCTCCGCATTGAGCAACGACGTATAACCGACTGTCTTGTATCGCATTTATAAGTACTTGTAGTTCCTATTTAGCGCCGAACAATCAGTTGTCATCGTCATGGTTAATGGATGTTTTACCTGGATGACAAAAGCATATTTAAATAATAGTTAAAATGGCGTATGTTTTATAAATCAAGGATTTGTTTATAATTAAACAACACTTTATATTATTTTTCAAACGAATTGTAAATAAATATAGGTTAATAATTAAAATCCGTCACCGTATAGTGGCGTGGCGGTGTAAGAATATAAACTACCTCATATCATCCCGTGGGTGTCGTAAGAGGCGACAGAGGGAAACAAATCTGGAGATACAACAGCAGGAATACAGGCAGCAGCGCATTCCAAATAACGACTAAAATTATAAAAAAACTGCGGTTGCTAACTCGCTTGCCAAGCGTGACAACTATGGCAAATATCCCCCCTATGAGTCAATCTATGGGGGAGGTCTATCTTCAGCAGTGGGATTTAATTGGCTGTAAAGGTAACGGTAATAATAAAAGGAAAAATCAAAAAACCAATGAAACAAGGAAAAACCCTTAAAAATGTTTTAAACATCTCAATCCATACTTTTGTTCTACTTTTTTCAATATTTATGTTTTTAATTTCTTGCAGACATTCCGAGTAGTGTCAACGTAAGAGAATCCACTACTCCATACAATACCGTGGGGGTCGTGTGAGGTGATATGGGGTACGAAACGGGAAATGGGCAGAGGCATCTTACTGATAACAAATTAAAATAATAAAAACTGCGGAACCCAAACAAGCCAAGCAAGGCAACTATAGCAAATATGAGGTAATTCATGGGAATGCATGTGAACGTAATAATAGCAGAGATGGCTCAAGAATGGTCATTAAAAATATGAATGAGTATGTTTTTTTTATAGAATAAGGATAACAAATGAGCACACAATCCAGCTGATAAGGTGGTAAGTGAATAAAGTGGTCCATAGACACCTTCACCTCGTTTAATAATCAAACCTTAGATGCGTTGTCACACCTTGGGAATAAGATAGAGTACCTCGTTACCAGTAAAAAAAATCTTCGGTTCTATCTACTTACCATATAAAACCCAGCAAAATTAATCTTTAAGTACCGACATGCGGTCTGAGAGGCCCCGGCAGGCACTTGACTTGCTAGTTTACCCCTTTCCCCGCGTAATACCGATCCCCGCTTTTAAGTAGCTGCAAGGATAGAGCCCACGTTAACGTCAGAGCAGGAAGTGGTGTCGTCGCACGCGCATTTGGTGAGCAAATAGGGCCTCATTTACCCACAGGCTAATTTGGATAGAGCCTAGGGTGCAATAATCGACAGAGTGCTGAGCTTTTCTTTGCAAGCACAACAAAAATTAAATTTGGTATAATATTCTCAATAAATTATGGAGAAAGTGAGGTTGAATTATTTGGTGTCTTTCGTTTTTCATTGACTAACTGGCTCAAAGGATATAGGTAATCACTATGTTTTAGATTGGTTGTGATTTGAAGCTTTTAAATTGCTAAAGCTCTCTTCTCTACCTCTAATTTAATTAGTTACTACAAATCGTAAATAAAATACTTGATAATAATGAACTATCATACGATTGAATACTAAAAAAAAACTAAATTTATGCACATAATAATATAAACAACGCGAAAGATTATTTGTCTGATATCTTCCTAGTTTACCTAGTCACAGGCAGGACAAGCCAGGGGGGGGGGTAAGGGGGGGAGTTCATAGTTGGCCTGCGCTTTCAGAACCCTAAATCAGGCGTTGGCTGCAGCGTGGCTCTACCACATTACCATATTAAATGTTTGATTTGATAAGCTGTAATGAATAATTTTTGACATTTTACAATTACAATGAAATCATCTGATGCACAAAATTTTTTCAGTTTAAAAATCTATAATTTAATGTAGTTCTTAAACAATTATTTAAAAATCTTTAATTTGTAACAATGTATTACCAATTATTACGACTGTATATAAATAATATGTATAATAATAATAATAATAATAATAATAATAATAAGGCGTAGGGAAGTGACGACCCCATCGCCCGCTGATGTAACAGTTAAGTGGCAAAACCGCTACGTCGGCGCAGTCAGTCAGCACCTTGCCAAGAGGTGTTAGCGCCGTGCCTCGGCAAAATTGAGGGTGCAAAGGCCCGTTTGTGCATATGGCTCCATCATGAAACGGCGCCGGGTTTGGGCGTCTCCCGTTAACTGACGCCCATAAAATGGATGATGGCACAAAGAGAAACGCGCATAGGGCCGCTGCCTGGGGGTCGCCGGGGCGCGTCTGGAGCTGGCGCTGGACGCGGCAGCATGCGGACCGCCAGCCGAGCGCGAGGTGCTGCACGACCACCTAGCAGCCCCTCGCATCCATCATCCCCACCAGATGGCTTGGTGTCGGCAGGGTCCTCTCGGACCCGGCAAGCGGCACCCGCCGCTGGTGGAGTACGCCGCATGCGTTGGAATAAAAATATGAACACAAACGCATTGCGGGCGTACTATAGGTCGAAGGGGGAAGAAACTGGAGGGATAGCGTATCGGGCTCGAATGCATCGCTTTTTTGCTGAGCTGGAGCCGTCTGTTCCCGTCACAGAGCAAAACCTGGCAGACCGAGTTCGGTACATCATGCGCTCGAAAATATTTGATGATGCCGAACTCGAACGATTACGACGTGAGGCTATTCCCTCATCGAATGAACCGGCTATAGCTGGGGATGCGGCTCCTCAGGCCACAGACAAGCAGCCACATTTAGAGGCCGCCATGGATCTTCCTGCTCTAGTTGATTCAGGCGATGATGGAATGGTCACCCAAGAATTAGAGCAGATGAGGAGCAAATTGGAGGAGGCGATTATGGAAACGCGCAGTTCGCCTCTCGAAAATCGACCGCGACTCCCGCGCATTCCCCTAAGCAAGCGGAATCGGGCTGTCGTGAGGGCTCTCAACCCAATGCTGGTGACCTATTTGGAAGCCAGCCGGGACCTTTGCGAGACGGACTCAATTCTTTTTGGCGCCGCACTGGCAGTTTGCCGTATTATTGGCGCCAAACTTCCCACGACTGGACGCGCTACTAGACAAAGTAGCGCCATCCCAGCCTGGAGAAGAAGAATTGAGGACCGTATCGCAAAGGCAAGAGCCCTCATCGGCAGACTGATAAGCTTCAGGTCGGGCAATAATAGGCCGAGAATTGTGCGCACCGTCAGGTTGGCGTTTGCTGGGACAAATATCAGTCTGTCCCAGCCGGACATAACGCAAAAACTGACGGAGCGCATAGACGACCTGAAGCAGAGAATCGCTGCTTGGGGGAAGCGGATTCGGCGATATACCGAGAGGTCGACACGGTTCAACCAGAATCGTCTCTTCCAGAGTGATCAGAAGAGGCTCTATGAATCATTGGAGCGACCAATGGTACGTGGAACGGGCCCAGCACCGAATCAGGCCGACACTATCGCATTCTGGCGCGGCCTGTGGTCAGAGCCCGTAAACCACAGCGAGGGCCCTTGGATGGAAGTTGTGGCGAGTCAGTGTGCGAATGTTACGCCCATGAACCCCGTCATCATAACGCCGGATGACGTAGCTGAGGCGGTCCGTAGGGCCCCGAACTGGAAAAGTCCGGGGCTCGACGGACTGCATCACTACTGGCTGAAGGGGTTCGTGGTGTGTCACGCTGTGCTCGCCCGACAGTTTCAAGAGGCTCTCGACGAAAAGTCGCTCCCGAGCCTCTTCACTACTGGGATCACTCATTTGGTTCCAAAAGACCGGGATTCCACAGACCCGAGCAAATACCGCCCCATAACGTGTCTACCTACCATATACAAGACACTTACATCCATTTTGAGCGCGAGAATCACTCGTCACCTGAATTTAAATCAGTTGATGTCGCGCGCTCAAAATGGATGTCGGGGCGGTGGTCGTGGAACCAAGGAACCACTCCTCATTGACGCGGTCATTGGCAAGGTGGTTAAACGCAACCGTCGGAACCTCTCCGCCGCCTGGATAGACTACAAAAAGGCATTCGACTCGGTGCCTCATACATGGCTTAAGAGGGTCCTTGAGCTGTGCAAGGTCGACTGTACAGTTCGAGACTTCCTCGAGCAATGTATGGGGCAGTGGAGTACGATCCTTTGTCATCTAGGCGAGCGAATGACGGCTGCGGAAAGCCACATAAGGATAAGAAGGGGTATCTTCCAGGGCGATTGTTTGAGTCCAATCTGGTTCTGCCTCTCTCTGAACCCTCTCAGTACCTTACTGGAGAGTTCCGGGAGGGGATTTCAGCTTCGGAAAGGAGGTACAAAAGTGACCCACCTTTTCTATATGGATGATCTCAAGTTATTCGCCTCCAGTCGCTCTCATCTTATGGAATTGCTAAACATCACTTGTGATTTTAGTAATTCTATTAGAATGGAGCTGGGGACGGATAAGTGTGCGGTCCTCCATGTCGAAAGGGGAAGGGTTGCTAACTCTGAGGGCATGGACTTGTCTATGCCCATCAGCATAAGGACCCTTTCCGAGGCTGAAACATACCGATACCTGGGTATGTCACAGAACATCGGTGTAGATGAGGCGGGTATGAAACAGTCAGTTTGCGATGTGTTTTATGCACGCTTGACCAAAGTGCTTAACAGCCTTTTGTCCGGTGTGAATAAGACGCACGCATATAACGGTTGGATCATGCCTGTTCTCATGTATACCTTTGGCATGCTCAGGTGGACTCAGACCGAACTGAACGCTCTGGACAGAAAAGTCCGCACTATAATGACGTCCCACAGGATGCATCATCCGAGATCGTCAGTAATGAGGCTGTACTTGCCGCGGAAGCGTGGTGGGCGCGGCTTTTTAAGCGCGCTTACCATGCATAATCGCGAAGTGTGCAGCCTCCGCAATTACTTTCTGACGAGAGCGGATGATCCATACTATAGGGACGTTATTTCTTGTGATAAAGGACTTACCCCTCTATCCTTAGCCAACGAGCAATGGCAAGACCCGGCAGTACAGAGCATTTCCGACCGGGAGACCGTATGGAAGGAGAAGGAGCTCCACGGGAGGTTCTACAAGGCTCTACATGAGCCTTTCGTGGACACAGTCGCCTCCCTCCACTGGCTACGTTTCGGTGACCTCTTTGGGGAAACCGAGGGTTTTGTCTGTGCGATACAAGATCAGGTTATTAAGACCAACAATTATCGGAGATACATCCTAAAGGATGGCACCGTTGACATCTGTCGAGCTTGTCGCCATCCCGGTGAATCACTTAGGCATGTCATCTCCGGTTGTTCGGCGCTTTCTAACTCTGAGTATTTGCACAGGCACAACTTAGTAGCCAGGATTCTACACCAGGAGCTCGCTCTGAAATACGGTCTCGTGGATCGGAAACTGCCGTATTATAAGTACTTGCCGGAAGCCGTGCTCGAAAATGACCGCGCCAGGCTCTACTGGGACCGGGCCATCATCACAGACAGGACTATTCTTGCGAATAAGCCTGATATTGTGCTGATGGACCGGGCACAGTCAAGGATATTTTTGGTCGACATTACCATTCCTTATGACGAGAACCTCGTGAAAGCCGAAACAGATAAGCTTACTAAATATCTGGACCTGGCTCACGAGGTGACCGACATGTGGGGTGGATTGCCGGCCGAAATTATTCCTGTGGTCGTTTCTGCGAACGGGTTAATCCCAGTCAGCCTCTCGGGTCATCTGAGGCGACTGGGACTCCGTGACGGACCGCTCCAAGCTCAAATGCAGAAGGCGGTGCTCCTCGATACCGCCCGCATAGTCCGCCGGTTTCTTTCCCTTTCCCCCTAACCCTCGGCCGTTTGGTCTCCCCTGCCGAGGGCTTCCATCTGGTTGTGCTTTTATTTATTTATGTATTTTTTATGTATTTATTTTATTTTGTTGATATTTATGTATGTTTATCATTTTCATTTACAATTATATATTTATACAGCCCAACCAGATGAGAAAACTATATAGATACCCCTATAATAATAATAATAATTTATTTCGATAACATATTGTCTACATTTACAAATAGTGATCGAAGATACCTTTTAAGCAAAAATCTTGCCTGTATTAGGTGCCTTCGCTCTTCCATAGCTACTAGTTAACATAAAGTTTATTATCTATAACAGTATTAGGGGTACATAAAAATATGAAAAATAAGAATTGTGTGTGTGTGTGTGTGTGTGTGTGTGTGTGTGTGTGTTTGTGTTAAGTTATGCCGTGTGTCTAAGAATAATCTCTGTTTCCTCGTAATCTAAAGGTATTAAATAGTTGGTAACTATTTTTTTGCATTCGCGTAGTGTTTTATTATATATGTCTACGATTTTATTTACTTTATTATATAGATAGGCCGAACGACTGTTGAGTTGATTTTTAGCAAAAGCGGTTCTAGTTTTGGTAAGTGGAATAACATTTTTTTTTCTTCTAGCTGTAATATGGTCTGAGACATAAGGTGTAGTTTTATGTCTTTTTAATATAACGCTAAGAATGTACAGCTTTCTTACAGATAAGACTTTACAAACAGCGTATAGAGTGTGCGTTGGAAATCTTCTACGTTTAAAGAGCATCACTTTCAGTAAAGCACGTTGCGCACGTTCCACCTCAATCATTTTTGTTTTAACCGCTCCTCCCCAAATGGATATGCAATAAGTTAGGATTGATTGCGCAAGTGAAGTGTAAATTTCTTTAAAAATATTCATTCTGGGGCTATGATCAACCCCCCACCCCCCAGGCACTACATGTCTCAAGGTCTTGAATATCCAGATCAGTTTTCTTAATCTGGTAGAGACTAGTTCAATGTGCGAATGCCAAGAGAGCCGCTGGAAATATATAATGTATACATTCTCACTATGCAAATATGACATATGACAAAAATATATGTAGATATTTTTAGCTATATTCATTTGTCTTTTGTATTATTAGTCTTTTGATATTAAGAAGACGTATGTAACTTACAGTTCGATTTAAACAATAACAAATTACTCTAATGTAACTGACCGTTCGGGACGAGTTTAAATAAAGGTGGTTTTGTTTTGAGTTAATTTTTTTTTTGTGTAAAGATTAAATGCAATTCAAAGGGATATGATAACAATCTCAGTGTAAAAAAAGTTAGTTAATAGCCTATTATCCCACTGCTGGACACTGGCCTCCTCTCATTTTTGAAAAGATTGTAGAGCATGGAAATGTTCGTCGCATTTTCCAATGTGTGTTGGCGAACTTTACATGTTTTCAAAATATTTTTCTAATTTCTCAAATGTGCAGGTTTCCTCACGACATTTCGCTTCCATCACCGTTGAGTACGTGGCAAATCAGCACTTAAAAATGCAATTAACAATTACATTGGTGCCGGAGGCGATCAAACCGGGGTTGGTTGCACACTGTGAAATTTACAACAAACGCTTAACCCCTAAACTTCCCCGGCTGCAGTCCCAATATAGTTAAAATGAAAAAACAGAAATACGCAAATTAATGAGTTTACATGTAATTTAAATCCGGGAGGACGGCAAAAATCTAAGGGTACATTTGTCCACAAAAATCTTATACTTTTTTATCATTGCCTACACAAATAAGGTGATAGGACTCCCTCTTTGTTTACTAGCCCACCTGGGTAGGTGCCCCAACTCCAACCTAATTCTGCCATCGTGCACAGTGCTCATACTGCTGTCTCATGGTATGAAGCCTATATTATAGAAACAGTATAATAGGCTGTGAGGAATTCCATCTTAGTCTTTAAAAATGATAACGTATGTGCGAGTCGAACTCGCGCATGAAGGATTCCAAACCATCGTAAAACACGTTTCTAGTAGGGAAGCCCCCTTTAAATTTTAATTCATTTTCATTTTTATATATATGTTGTTATAGCAGCAACAGAAATATACATTATGTGAAAATTTCAACTGTCTACCTATTACGGATCATGAGATACAGTCTGCTGACAGACAGATGGACGGACGGACGTACAGTGAAGGCTTTGTAATAGGGTCCCGTTGGTTACTCTTTAGGTACGGAACCCTAAAAAGTGAACAAAAAGAAAACAAAATAGTTGTGGATAGATGCCAGACCAATGCCAGTCTGGATAAATTTCAGTCCGAAAAAGAAGCTATAGGTTGAGCGTGCCAATCTCTCATTGCAGACAGTCTCCGAATATAGTATGTCTCTTTACTGCAAATAGCGCCTGCTCACCCTGACTATCTAGGATGTATCAGGAGTACACCGACAACTCTAAGATTTTAGGGATTGAGTTTTCTCCGAACTTAAGTTGACTTAGGGTGATTTATTAAGTCCAGACACAAAGCAGCAGCAACAAGGAAACTAGGAATCCTTGCAAGGGCACGGTGGTACTTCACGCCGTGTCAACTTTTCCCTTATATAAAGGAAAAGTCTGCATGGAGTACGGTTGTTACACATAGGCCGGCGATGTAAAGTGCCATTTAGTGGCGTTGGACTCAGTGATGAGGTTAGGCAAAAGGCTTTCTCGTGATCTTAATTTGGTTGAAACCAATCTTGTCAGCCTCGAGCACAGGCACAAAATAATCAGCCACCCGAAATTTTATAGTGTCTTGATATAAATGGAGCATGTCGAGTATCATCTTATAAAAATTATTCCAGGAAGCACACCAAAAAGAAAAATAATAACATGGTCAACAAATACTATCATCGGCAAATACTATTTTAATAAGAACACTTGCATTACTTGTATACCTATATATTAAAATAATATTAACCAGAGTGTCAAAGGAGGCCAAGGTAGGTGCACGGCGAATCGTTTCCAGTAGGAAAAACTTCGCACATCCGAGATTATCGGATCTACCATTTTTGCATGCCGAGCGCAAAGCGCGTGGGTATGTTCTACTAACGCCTAAAAATCAAAATTCCACCGTTTTGTCGCATGAAATCGTATCCAGCAATCATATTATACATATAAATGATATAAAAAGTACATTATTAGAAAGATAAATGATTGTTGAACTTATTAATATTTTTTTTAAATCGATTAATTGCTATTTTTAAATAAAAAAAGGGGTTTTAGTGGCTTATGGTGTGGATTTATCATATCCCCAAGGCTTGTAAACACTATAACTTTTGTAAATATCAATTGTTTAACTCAATCTATTTATTAATCTCTTCATCTATCATGTGGGAAGCCACTGAATGTAAATGGCAGTGTAATTTTGTTTTGTTTAGCTATAATTAATTTTTTTCGGCTCCAAAATGGCGAAATTTTCGTTGATTTGGTAGCCTCGTATAGAATTATTTCTGTAAATAGGGAGCTGCAGCCACAGAGTAGTTTACTCACTAGTTGGCCATCGCCATAGATTACTGTATATATCAGTTCGCCGCAGTTTAGCTTGCTACATTTATATTTATCTATGGTTCGCCGTCAGTCGCCGTCGTGAGTGGACATTATTTCGGTTGTTTGCAGCGGCTCAAAAAGATCGCTGTACAAATACACAATATTCGAATAACCAAATTTCTTAAATACTTGATTATAATAATAATAACAGATTTTTTTATTACAATATTTTAAAAGCACAATAAATAATAGTAGTACGTACTAAAAGTAAGTAGTATAAATTTTTTGTCATGGGTGAAATTTTCATGGTTTTCGTGGGTGTTGAAACCGATAGGGTTGTCGAAATGTAAATCCAAGATGGCAGCCGTAATATGTATCAATTTTTTCAATATGGGTGTCATTTTCATGGTTTTCGAGGGTGCTGAAGCCAATAGTGTTGTCGAAATGTAAATCCAAGGTGGCGGCTGCAATAGGTATAATTTTTTTCATCATGGGTGTCTTTTTCATGGTTTTCGAGAATGTTGAAGCCGAAAGTGCTGTCGAAATGTAAATCCAAGATGGCGGCTGAAGTAGGTACCAATTTTTTCATCATGGGTGTCATTTTCATGGTTTTCGAGGGTGTCGAAGACGATAGTGCTGTCGAAACGTAAATCCAAGATGGCGGCTGCAATAGATATCAATTTTTTCATCTTGGGTGTAATTTTCATAGTTTTCGAGGGTGTTAAAGCCGATAGTGCTGTCGAAATGTAAATCTAAGGTGGCGGCTGCAAGGGGTATCAATTTTTTCATCATGGGTGTCATTTTAATGGGTTTCGAGGGTGTTGAAGCCGATAGTGCTGTCGAAATATAAATCCAAGATGGCGGCTGAAGTAGGTACCAATTTTTTCATCATGGGTGTCATTTTCATGGTTTGCAAGGGTGTTGAAGCCGATAGTGCTGTTGAAATGTAAATCCAAGATGGTGGCTGCAATATATATCAATTTTTTCATTATGGGTGTCATTTTCATGGTTTTCGAGGGTGCTGAAGCCGATAGTGCTGTCGAAATGTAAATCCAAGATGGCGGCTGAAGTAGGTACCAAATTCTTTCATCACGGATATCATTTTCATGGTTTTCGAGGGTGTTGCAGCCGATAGTGCTGTCGAAATTAAAATCCAACATGGCGGCTGCAATATATATCAATTTTTTCATCATGGGTGTCATTTTCATGGTTTCGAGGGTGCTGAAGCCGATAGTGCTGTCGAAATGTAAATCCAAGGTGGCGGCTGCAATAGCTATAATTTTTTTCATCATGGGTGTCATTTTCATGGTTTTCGAGGGTGTTGAAGCCGATAGTGGTGTCGAAATATAAATCCAAGGTGGCGGCTGAAGTAGGTACCAATTTTTTCATCATGGGTGTTATTTTCATGGGTTTCGAGGGTGTTGAAGCCGATAATGCTGTCGAAATGTATTTAAACTACTTTAAAAAAAATCCGTTTAATCATGCTATATGTTATTTTTAATGCGAAGGCATGCTCAATTGGATTTACCAATATATTTAAACTCATTTTAGCTGTGTTAATTAGTTAAAAAACTCATATCAGTAACCGTATTGACTGATATAATTTATTTTTTAATTACTATATCAAGAACCAAGACATTCAAGGTTACAATACTTCGCACAGAGCTGAAAATTGTTACGAATTTTGGGAACGCTATTATAAATGAAATGCGAAAAGTCCCTATCGATCCCATCTGCAAACAATTATTCAAGGTCAAAGTTAACTTAAATGGGTTATTTTCATTTTTCAGCTAAACGGTAAGTTTTATCATCAAAATATGCCTAAGAATCACCATGTCTAAGATATAGCGATGATAAATATTGAATAAGTTGTGTTCTTCAAAATATATATGTCAACTGCCTTTATATACATCACTGAGCTGTAATAAACCTATTTCGTGTATATTGTCATGTCCAACAGTCTCGTAGTGTCAAGTGTTACTTGGAAATAAACTGGACCCAGAAGAGTATGGTTGGGGATTAATTGACAATACATTGAAACCAATTCAGACTTTACTCCCCTCTACACCGGAAAAACTCCTCAATACAATTTTTTTCAATTGCAAAAAGGGGTGCAATGCTAAATGCGGCTTCAAAACTTTGGATTGTATTGTACATTAGTATGTACCAGTTATCAAGGCCAATCGTACTCCAATGTTGAATCGCCATTAGAAAAGGATTCTTATGATATCAGCGAGAAAACATCTCATGCATCGCTCTCAGAAAAATTCACATGTATCCAACAGAAAGAAGAAAAAAAAGAAGAAGAAAAAGAAAAAGGAGACATTGTACTTGAAGTTCGATTAGATAATTATCAATCAGACGAATAATTTCCCTAATTGGTCATAATTTACACCGCTTTTATCATTTCCAAAAGTACCATTTTTTATTTGATACATTTTTTTTATTAAACAAGAACACAATAGATTACCGGCACTAATGGAATTGTTAATTGTAATTTTACGTGCTAATTTACCACGTGCTCGCCGGTGAAGGAAAACGTGAAGAAACCTGCATGTCTGAAAAATAAAAAAAAATATTTCGAAGACATGTAAAATCCGTTAACACGAATTGGGGCAGTGCGGCGGACACTACCTTACCCTAAACCCTCTCGGAAGTGAAAGGAGGCCTGTGCCCAGCTGTGGGACTTATATATGTCGTAACTTTAACTTGAACAATAGATAGTGGAATAGGTCTACCGGGGAAATCACATTAAAAAACGCGCCAAGTACATACACTACCTTAAAGGTGGCTTGGAAAGGTAAGCATGTTATGAAGAAAACAAACTTTTTCAACTTTTTGAATAGCTTTATCTCAGAAATAGTGATTTTAGGAGAAAAAGTGCAAGAAAACTTTTTATAGATCATTTATTTTTTATTTATTAGCAGCAAATGAACGAGTGAAATCAATAAAAGGTTTAATTGGGAATCCAACATTTGAAGTTTCGTTTACTCCATACATTTTAGTACCTACTTCATCAATTTCTGAAGGCAAACATGGCTACGCGAGACCGGGCAAGTGTGGGTATGACTCTGATCATCATGAGGGTTCTGTATAAACTTAATTATGCATGTAAGTATATATGCTAGTATAAATAGTAGCAGACGTAAGGTAAGCACCGAATATTATTATAACGAAATGCTTTTTCGTTAGAATAATCATAAGGTTAATGTCGGGATGTAAGACAAAGTTAACTTTGCAGTGGGAAAAAATGCTCTCTGGTACATTGTTTTACATAACGGTCAATGCTCCAACTGCAAAGGTAAGTTTGTAATCGTAAAAAAATTTTTCTTCGTATTTCGTTTGTATAAAATTGAAGAAAAATCTCTCTGGTTCTAATGTTTATATCTTGCTGGTTTTAATACCAATACATGTAGGAAACAGTTTTGACCCATTTGAGAAAGTCTGGCTATACAAAAAATCGATATTTGAGTAGGTACCACACGAGCTCACTGAAAGAAACCTAATGAATCGTGTACTCATTTGCGATATTCTAATTTCTCCATTGAAACGTAATAAAACCGAACTATTTTTGAAAAGATTGACCACTGGTGATGGAAAGTGGATCATCTTCGACAAGAACGGGCGAGAAATATCATGGTCAAAAGGTAATCAAGCTAAACTGAGCAAGCTAGATTGTAGCGAAACCCGGATTTAGACGAAATAAGGTGATGCTGTGTGTATGGTAGGATTGTAAGGGCATCTTTTATTATGACCTATTACCGCCGGGAAAAATCAAGCAAGAAATGAATAAAAACGGCAGGAATTGATCAACAGAAAACGAGTGTTATTTCATCATGATAATGCCAGACCACACAGATCTTTAGCCACTCAGTAAATATTGAGAGAGCTTGGTTGGGAAATGTTAATGCATCCATCATATAATCCTGACCTTGTATCCTCAGATTTTTATCAGTTTTGGCCTCTTCAGAATTATTTGGGTAGTGTTAGGTTAAAGAGAGGACTGTCAAAACTATTTGTTGCATTTTTTAGATAAAAAATCCCAAGATTTCTACAGCAATGGAAGTATGTCACTACCTACAAAATGACAACAAGTTATCGATAAAAATGGCACATATTTATTATTACTCTATATATGATGTTATGATAAAAATATCTTGAATTCGTGTATAAAATAGGAAGAAATTTTTCCCCGAGCTATTATCATGTTAATGGCATCACACATTTTGCCACTATGTGCAATGGTGAAATTTGGCGCTTAGAATTAGTCAAAACAATTCCTCTGAGCACTCCCCGTTGTAGATGCGATCGAATATGCAAATAAATGTTAAATATATTTCCCACTTGACTATGTTAAGATTATTACATTTATATTTAAGATATTTTATAAATTATTTCGTTTAATTACATTATATTTTTTTTCTTAACGAAGCCCGTAAACAGCCAATGGATGCCCCCACGACTTTTTCTGTCACCATGGCGGCGCCCCTTAATAACGTAAGTGTTAATGTTTTTTGCTGTACTATTAGTTATTGTAATTTTAATAATTAGATTAAAAATAAATATTATTGGTTGATTTAATATATTATATATTCATAAAAGTAGAAATATCAAAAAAAGAGTTAATAAATGTGAAAAAAATTAAAGAGCACCACTGAGTCATTGATTTGTGTATTCATATAATACTCTAGAACTGATGAACTTTTATTTAAAACTAACTTCTCATTTCAATGACATTGTGTAACAACAAACTTAACCTCAGTGTCAACTAGTGACATCAGGTGAGTGGAAGATTATTAGAACTCATTGATAAAACCTCCTAAATGTCCATTCTAACATATTAAGAGGATTTTTTTGGAAGTAAGTATGACAAACGAGCACTAATCCCACCTAATAGTAATTGGATCCTATGTCCTATAAAGAGGGTTCCTGTCTTGTTACTGAAAAAACAGCATCATCCCCCTTTTTGAAGTTGTTTAAAAATTTTAAATATTTATGAGACTACAAACATAACTTGCTTTTTAATATAAGTAATGGTGACAACCTAATCTACAAATACAAGTATTTATTGTAATATCTGTACGTATTCAATATTTATAAGAAAGAAATTACAGGACATATTTTGAAAATTTTTGCTCTAAAATAATGAGAGAAGGCTTATTTCCAGCTGTCGGACGTACATATGCTGTTACTTTTTGAATTACACACATTTACATGTGTATTTACTATTTCGACACAGCAACCACTTGCGATTACAATAATTATATAATATTCAGGATTTTAAGGTCGTAAGAGTTTCTACGGAGATACATACACACATTTACCGTAACCATACGGGTTCATAAAGTCTTCCAAACCGAAATTCGGTCACAGTGGCCAGTCTCAACAGCGACTTTTCACAGGACGGGATTATAGTGCACGAGTTTATGCGCTAGAATGAGGGAATAGAAAGTGCACCTGTACGCACTTTCTATTCCCTCATTCTTATAATCTGATGGAAGGGCAATCCGACACAACCGCAGAGAGAAAAGCCTAGGAGTATGCAGCTCCGAGGGTAAACGTGGTGAAGTTATAAACGGAAAAAAATGAGCGGAGCTCTATACACCGAATCAGGAATGTATGGCCATCAGGCATATATGCTGTATATGTACCTATTTAAAAAGTAAGTTGGTAAAAATATAATAATATGATTTCAAAGAGAATCAAAAAAATTAGAAACTAATATTTTATTAATACAATTTGAGAATATTTTTTTTGACGTGGTAGAACAATGCTGCAGCTATATTAGTAGTATATTTGTAGCACGAATGGGTCGGCTCGACCGGGGAAGGACCACGCTCTCACAGAATACCAGCGTAAAATGACAGGTTGACACTGCTGTGTTTCGTATGGTGAGTGTAGAAAACCGGAGACCCTTTTTACTGGAAAAGAGGCATTCCATCTTAGTACTCACGGGTAACGACGCATCTGATTTTTTTTTATTTTATTTTTTTACCTTTAAAAAACGTTTTAAATTTTTTTTCATTCTTTATTGAGAATAAATGTAGATGTCTATGGGTCACAGCAACCACTTACCATCAGGTGGACTGTGTGCTCGTTTGTTACCCTTATTATATAAAAAAAAGAAATAAAAACTACATGACTAAATTATAAATAAAGGTTGCACGGGGTTACCATGCACGAGACCTAAACACCGTCATTGCGTCATCGTTAAATAAACGGAACATGTTCGACGGGGATAACTGAACACTTCCGACAAAAACGCTTTCGAGGTCACGCAGTTTCATCTTCAGTTGCAAATTGAAATGCATTTTATAACACAATAATCTTTTTAAAGACATTACAATCACTTTATAAGTAGGTGCAAGGTATGATTGGTAATAAAACACCAATCCAAAGGTAAATTCTTATAATCTAAGCTAATGTTCTCAATCTAAATTTCTAAAATATTCTGCCTTTGATGTCATTTGAAAGAGATTTTTATTTTTACACATCTTAAATGTACATGTATATTGCAAACATGGTTACTGTTTGACTTGTATGCAATATCAGTTAAGCAGTAGCTAAAAGTGGGCACATGGCTCACCTAATGGTAAGTAACCACCACCACTCAAGGACATTTGCATACCAGGGGAAATTTAGATGCGAGACGGACTTTTAAGAATTAGTAGCTACTTTTTTAAGGTCCTTAAGTCATATCGGTACGTAAAACTGTTGACAATACTAAATTCCATAAGGCCGCCCAAAATTAGTGGAGAATCGCAAAGTGTTGCATTGACTCCCGTCGAAATGGCATAGCGGCCGGTACAGATACGGACAACTCCTTCGAGCACTCCTCCTAGTAAATCCATAATTTTTTTTATGATATAAATAAGAAGTAGGCTTGTCAGTACACGATGTCACACAGCACGCCTAGTATAAGCTGAGGACAAAAAAATTATGCCCCAGTTATAGCCACTGACAAGAGATAAAATTATCATGTCCTTATTCTAAATCACGACAACAGGAAAATGGATAAGTATACTCGTATCCCCGTTTGACAGAACAAGTAGACGTACATTTCCAGTCCGCAGCATGAGGCAAAATGAAAGAAACAAAATTATGCTTCTTTGGAATTTCAAAGGGACAATTATATCGGATTTTATAAGACGTTAGTTTAAGTTTCAAGCCACTATAATAAAAAAGATGTCTCGAACCTACTGCAACTCTATTTTCGCATCAGAAATGGAAAAACAAGAAAGAAAATTACATAGGCGATCGAAATGTTATCGGAACACTTAACCCATTCGAATTCCCCAGCAAAAAATGTATAAGACGGTTCAAATGCACTAAGATTGTGTTTTGTATTTGTGTAAAGAACTCCATGAGAATGTAAAGCCTATTAATTCTGTGGATGGACTACCAATATTAAAGTGAGCATCTATTACAATCACCTTGTGCAAAAATATATCGTATATTTGCAATCAATACGTGTGGCTAAGCTATCTTAATATTTATTTTTACCTGGAACACGTCTGACATCTATCAGTCTCTTGGCAAATGGTAGTTATCAGAGAGGTACGAGTCAAGACCATGGAATAGCTGTTGCTCAAACAACAGTCAACAAATACCAGACTCAAGTTATTGGAGCTATCGTTAACATGTGAGCGACAATATACTTTAATTAGCCTCTTGTGCAGGTAAATACAACAGGTTTCAGTGCGTCTAGTTCTTGCATTTCATTTTTAGACTAATACCGAAGTGGATATTATTTCCGGGCGTATAACAAGCAAGGCAAAATAAGATAAAAAGTAGTCTGGAATAAATGTTCAACAGATAACGACAAACAAGTTCTAGAGATTTTCAAAAACCTTAATAATCAAGTTTTTTAAAATGAATAATATTAGTATTATAATTACTAATATTCCCCTTTTCCCTAGCAGTAAGCGTAATGCTTGTAGAAATAAGTGTATAAGTGTATAAATAAGAAATAATATCCACAGTAGATAAAATGGGAGATAGATTTATCCCCGAAATTATTGCCATTATAAGAAAAGTAGAAAATACTTAAATACTTCAAAATTGATTTCTACTCTAAGCCAAAACGTATTTTTATCTATGTTCGTAATTTAGATAGATTAAGGTGTTCGTTTTTCGATAAAAAAAAATTAACGTTTTCTTGCAATTGATTGTTAATACCGGGTGTTTGTAAAACGCTCCTGAAAATGAAGACAGACGATAGTACTAACTATACTTTTGATCATGGGTGAGAAATAAAATCGATCCTGAGAAAAAAAATCATCTTTTCACAACGTTTTATTAGCTTTATTCACACTCTATCATGTTAGTACAGCTAAATGAAACGATAATTTCATAAAAAAAATATGAAAATACTTAAACATTAAACCAGCAGTGGAATTACAATCAGCTGACTAGATCAATGTACGCCCGGACGCCGAATTCGCGCGGCCCGCATCTAGCGATGGTACCACAATACCTAATAATTTACAACACTTGTCTAAATACCTGACTTATCTACTTAACCTACTATTTTGCCACTGTGCTTGTCTCCCTCCACCTAGCCACATTATTCAGAGGTTAAATAAACCAAATAATTGGTTCGATTCCCCGCTAATAAAAAAATTACTTAAATGGAATGTTAACAAGGTTAGTCATGCTTTTTTATCCGTTGTGTAGGTATTTTTATTATTCTGATGTATTCAGTTATGTACTTATTCAGATAAGTATACAATAAGTTATAACAGTAAGTTATATAAAAAAAATTGGTATGAAACACCTTACCAATCTAAATCCTAAGCAAGTATGAGAAGAAAGAATGTGCCTTGGAGTATTCCAAGGCACATTAACATGTTGTAGTATTCACGAGCACTATAAACGTACCTATGCATTAGGCATTATTGAAACAAAACAAGAAAAACAAAACATTACAACAAGAATGTAATAAACAAAACGATTGAACTGTCGCTCATGCGCACGTGATAGTCAACACGGAACTGTCTCAAAAACTAAAATTATTAGTCAATCCCGCCAAAACAAATGCTCTCGAGGCATTCTTCCTTGAAGCACTGAGCACAACCACAGACCGTAAAACCCTTACGACATTGCCAACGTTTATTTTATTTGTAAGTTTAGTTATACCTACGACTAGCCTTCATATGGAATTTAGAATTTATTGTTGTCATTTTTAAAACAATTACACACTTAATTGTACCCTGACGCAACAAACAGTTCTTTACTACAAAAATTATATTGAAATTGATAAACGTACCTAATTGGGTACTCAGTACTCACTGAGATAATTATAATCACTATTTTATCGTTATCTTTCATTTTCATATGAAAATTAAAATGAAATGGTACTGAATAATTTAATAGTTAAAATCAATTGCAATTATGATCGACAGTTAATTAATCTATCAGAAATAATTAATGTAAGAAATAATACATTTAATTTATTTTAATTGACTTTCCGTATTCAATCCGACCAATACTTTGAATTTAAAAAGAGGTACGTCAAAATTACTTGCATGTTTTATAGTGATTGCCGCCTCTAATTCTTATGTCGCCGGCAAACTAAATTTCGGTGCAACATGGCAGCGTTGCCAACACCAATTTGGCAAATTCCCCGAAAATTCAAGTCAAATTCCCCAATTTAAGGACAAATCTTCAATAAATTCTCCACAAATTCCTCTCAATTTTATTTTAAGAAAAAAATCAATTTTCAACTAATTTTATAAGATTTACTTTTCAACTAACATTTTTATCTTTAAAATTAAAAAATAAAGAAATGAAAAGCATTAAATGATACACAAAAGTTACAGAAATAAATCCAAAAATTAAATGTGGTGCAATGAAGATAATTAAAAAAAGGAAGTAATTCGATATTCATAAGTAACCTAACAAAAGGTTAAGATAAGTACTTAGATTTCTTGAAAAAAGGTTCTTACTTGGCCCTGGCTATCGATTTTCAAAATCCCCGTATTTTCCCCGCATAATACCAATTCCCAACCAACTTTAAATTCCCCGCAATTTTGGGAATTCCCCACATCTTGGCATAGCTGACAGCTGTAAATTCCACAGCCCGAGGTGATACGAGCCGGCAGGGCGGTGGTAGCGCGTGTGTGAAAGAAAAGGGTAGAGTGAGTAGGCATTGTTTCGCACCGAGCTAGATAAGAGTTCGGCGTCCGCACGTACGTTGACCCCTAGTCAGCCGATTGTAATTCCACTGCTGGTTTTATGTTTAGGTATTTTCATGATTTTTTTATGAAATTATCGTTTCATTTAGCTGTACCAACATGATGGGGCGTGAATCAAGCTAATAAAACGTTGCGAAAAGATGATTTTTTTCCTCAGGATCGATTTTATTTCTCACCCATGATCAAAGGTATAGATATACTAACGTCTATCGTCTGTCCTTGTTTTCGGGAGCGTTTCACAAACACCCGGTATATTAAAATAAGTGCCAAAAAGTAAGTATACAATAGTTGTAAATGTTGTAAAGTAACTATTGTATTACGAAATCGAAATGTAAACTTAACTAATTTTCTCTACAAATCTTTCTGTTTACAAATAATTCATACTATTTTATAACCTGTTCCTCTTTATTTATCGCCAATCCAAATAGAGTTCTGCTACAGTCAATATAAATTTGACCTTTTATTTCAGAGTATAGACGAAAGGCTCAAATTGTGTAATAATCATTTGTGTGAGTAAAATCAATTGCTTTACACAGAATGCTCACCTAGGTCATAGGTATAAACTCAAAAGGATGAAAAGGTAATCATACAAATAAATTTTAGTTGAAGTATGTGTTCTCTTCTTCTCTTTTTTGTAGCGTAATTGTCAACGGCCTGGTTCGATCCGAAGATGTGATGAGTTGTCTATCGGTTGTTCCATTTTAATTCTGTAATATACAATTTAAATTAATGTTTAGTAAACAAACATTCCAACAGTAATTGTATGTGTAAGGATATACTCAAATATAATGTAAAAACACACCATTGATGTAAGCATGATATTGTTAAGGGTTGCATAAGCATACATTACTTGTGAAGCTTTCTCTGGACTGTAGTGGAGTACCCTGGCAATGCCCAGGCTTCGGGATGTATCTTTTAGGTACCCATTTGGTCTTTCCACACAGTTTCTCACTTGGCAATGCCAGCTGGTAGATATATTTTTCGGAAGAACTATTTGGTGCAGATTTAAAATCTGAAGTCATCAGAATATTTGTTTATCACCTATAATATAATACAGTATTAATTGCTGTATTATAATATGGGTATCAATTAATGCCTGCTTATCGTCTTTTCAGATGTTCACAAAAATTTTAATTTTAATTGAACATGGAGAAACATGAAGAATGAAATTTTTAAACAAAACGAATAATAAACAATTTTATGATCATGAATCTTGCCTTTTTTTGTAGTCCTAATATTATGTAGATTAGCCTTTTAGATGTTTAACATGCTTTGCTAAAGTATTAACATATTTTTTAATTTAAAAATTTGAATTGTAACTGAACTAAGGTTCTTAAAACATTATATTTAAAATATAGTATTGACCCGATTCTACTAATTTTTAAATTATGAAATATGTTAATACTTTAGCAAAGCATGTTAAACATCTAAAAGGCTAATCTACATAATATTAGGACTACAAAAAAAGCAAGATTCATGATCATAAAATTGTTTATTCTTCGTTTTGTAAAAAAAATTCATTCTTCATGTTTCTTCATATTCAATTAAAATTAAAATTTTTGTGAACATCTGAAAAGACGATAAGCAGGCATTAATTGATACCCATATTATAATACAGCAATTAATACTGTATTATATTATAGGTGACAAACAAATATTCTGACCTAGAAACATCGGGAATTAAAATAAGTAACTTATACGCGATAAAATCAGAAATGAAGAGTCAGGTTGTTCAGATTCAACCTGACTCTTCATTTCTGATTTTATCGCGTATAATTTACTTATTTTAATTCCCGATGTTTCAGGTGCTTTACAGCAACCCATGGTCACGGGGGTATTGAGTTTATTAATTATAGGATCCCAAGCACATGGCAGCACCCGTCCATCGTCTATATTGAAATTAGTATATTTTTTAATTTCAGTAGCCTCGCGTATCAGCCTTGGTAGAAATTTGTGTTCTTTTGCGAGGATTTGTGGTTTATCAAATCTAATGTAATGACGGGGACGATCTTGAACATGTTCACAGACTGCAGACTTCTCAGAGCGTCGGTGCCTGACGTTAGCTATATGTTGTTCCACGCGGGTTTTAATGGTTTTTTTGTTTATCTCCTGTCAGTAGATATAACCGGGGGATAGCATTTCATCTCCAGCCTATTCTAGCCGTGCTGGTAGTCAAAAGCCAGAGTTTTACAAAACACATTAACAGCGTTTTTGTAACGATGAAAGATGAACAAATTGAGTCTTTGTAAAACTCAACACGTACTTGTGAAAAGCTATTGAAAAGCAATTCAGACTTGAATTAATTTAAAGTTGTCTGTTCTTTTTTAATTACGTTTCTTTCAATTACCGTTACTGTTCTCTGCTACTTCAGTATTTAAGCAAAAAAAACCTTTAAACAGACATTTGATTTTCAAATTGAAGTCATCCATCTTTAATGTTACTTTATTCTTTGATAAGTAATTCGAATTTTTTTTTACTATAATGGCGGCAGCTTTAGAAAATCCATCGTACGATGAAGGTATAAAGATTTTGTATGCGTCAGGCATACTCTTATAAAAGCCACACTGGCAATAGGAAGTAGCATCATAGCTGCGAGACGGCTGGTACTGCGATCGTTAAATCACCTGCCAAGCGTGACGAATGACGATTAAGACGTAGCCTATGTCCAGCCGTGTTTATTTCAGACTAATAAATAACAAGAATAATATAATGTTTAAAAATCTCTTTGCAGTTTTAGGTCATCTATAAAGTTAACTAAATTATAAAAACGAGTACCATATTACATCAATTAAAGCTCCTGTTGGAATTCGAAACCACTAAAAAGTTGCATAAAATGCGTTTGGTTGTCAAATTTGCCGAGGGACCTAGAGTTGTCAACTATGTTAATATTAAATACCCATAGCATTTTAGAGGTTACAATATTGTTGATGGCGAAACAATCAAAATTTATAATTATATTTAAAATATGATATTGTTTTTAAAGTAATATATTTGTTGTTTGAACCGAAGGGGAAGGGAACTTTAATTCATATTATATAGTAGGTTTTTGTGTTATAATACTCAGAACTCAGAACCCTAATACAGTAGGATATTACGTAATTACGTATTACGTAATTGTAATTTTAAGTAATGATTTACTACGTGCTCGGCGGTGAAAGAAAACTTCGTGGAAAACGCCTAAGGAATACAATAAAGGACATGTGAAGTCAGCAATGGGGCAGAGAGGTGGAAAATTTGCTGAATAGACCTCTCAAAAATATAAGAAGGCCTGTCGCCAGCATTTTAACATATTAAAGGCTGTATGTAACATTATATATATTGGATTACATTAAAAATTATGAAAAAAAGGCTAAATGAAAATATGACTCCGTAGAGGCTTGGCTTAGCTTTGGGTCACGGGTTCGAATCGGGATTTATCAGGTCAGGGTAACTCTGACCACTTGGCACACCAAAGTAACGTCGATGAATTCCATATTTATATAAGGTAAAACTAAGGTTAAACCTAGCTAATATGTAAAAAAAACGTTATATATTTAAAAATGATGCTTAACCTTATATTTGAAAAGTGCGTGTATGCAGATTATCTCTATTTTTAGAACTTCCAATGCTCTTGTTGGTTATATTTTAATAAATAAAGGCAAATTTCCAAAATGTCGTCCACCTTCTTTCTATACCTTTGCTGCGGGAATTGAAATACTAATGTTCAATAGAATTAGAATTTCTGTTTAAATACATACACAAAACAACTATACTCCACCAAATCTATGAAATACCTTTTGAATTGTTACATTAACCTTTCCGCAATATCTATGTACAAGCGTCATCATCATAATCATTACAACCTGTCATAAGTCCACTGCTGAACATAGGCCTCCCCCAAGGAATGCCACAAAGCACGGTCCTGGGCCACCTGCATCCATCGACTTCATGCATATCTTACCAGGTCGTCACTCCATTTCGTGGGGGGGTCGCCCTAAACTTCGCCTATTGGTACGAGGCTGACACTCGAGAAACTTTCTTCCCCATCGGTTGTCGGTTCTTCGAGCTATATGGCCGGCCCACTGCCACTCCAGCTTCCTAGTCCGTTGGGCTATGTCGGTTACTCTGGTTCTACTGCGGATATCCTCATTTCTAAGTTTATCACGTAGAGAAACCCCGAGCATAGCCCTCTCCATAGCTTGCTGAGCGACCTTGAGCTTCCTCATACGGCCAGCAGTGAAGGACCACGTCTAAGTTCCGTAAGTCATCACTGGCAACACACACTGGTTGTACAATTTCGGTTTAAGGTTTTCAGGTATGTCTGACGAGAAGATGTGTCGTAGTTTCCCGAACGCTGCCCAGTCGAGTTGAATCCGTCGATTGACCTCTCGGTCGAAGTTGGACTTTCCTAGTCGAACTATTTGTCACAGGTCAACATACTCCTCTACAACTTCGAGCTTGGTGCTCTCAACAATTACATTCAACAATTAGGTGTGACATGGACATTAAACATGATCTTTGTTTTGTCTATGTTCATCTTAAGACCTATCCGTTGGGAGACTCTATTGAGGTCATTGAGCATGGTGCTTAGTTCTTCCAGCGATTCTGCCATAAGGACTGTATCGTCAGCAAATCGAAGGTGAGTGATGTACTTGCCATTGATGGTAATACTGTATCCTTTCCAGTCCAGAAGCTTGAAAACGTCTTCCAATGCAGCGGTGAAGAGTTTCGGGGATATAACGTCACCCTGTCTTATATCTCTCTGCAATTGGACAGGTTTCATACTCTGGTTCTGTACTCGGATAGCCTTCGTAGCCCTACTGTACAAGTACTTCAGCACTTCGATATAACGACAGTCAACTTGGCACCGCTGAAGGGACTGCAGCACCGCCCAAATTTCGACGGAATCAAAGGCTTTCTCATAGTCCACATACGCAAGACATAGTGGCAAATTGTACTCCTCGGACTTCTGTACAACTTGTCGAAGGGTTTGTGTGTAAGCCCTTTCGGAAACCGGCTTGTTTTGTAGACTGGAAGTCATCAAGTCTGCGCGCGAGACGATTCGTAATGACTCTCGAAAACAGCACGTAGACGCGGTTCAGAAGGGAAATCAGTCTGTAGTTCTTCAAGAGAGCGTTGTCGCCTTTCTTGGAGAACAAGACCACTGCACATCTGCTCTACGCCTCCGGTGTAATGCCGCCATGGAGGTCGGAATTCAAGAGCTTTTGAAGGACTTCAAGTACCGGTGTTCCACCCGCTTTTAGAAGCTCCGCTATAATTCCATCCTCGCCTGGGGCCTTGCCCTTTTTAAGGTGCTGAAGAGCCATTCTAATCTCGCTCAGACTGACGTCCGGGATATCTTCGGAATAGTGTCGAATAAGACTCGCTCTTAGATCGTTACTCACACTTCCGTATGGCTCCAACGATGACGTGTACAGCTGCCCATAGAACCTCTCAATCTTACTCAAAATCTCAGGTGCCCCGGAAACTATGCTGCCACACCTGTTCTTCAGCTCTGACAGTTGGATCTTTCTGGCATACAGATCTCTGGCAAAGACTTTGGAGCCTTGGTTCCGCTCGATCGCTTCTTCAATATAAGCTGTATTGAAGTTGCGTAAGTCCCGCCGCATGCATTTGGAGATCTGTCTGTTCAGTTGCCTGTATGCTGTCAAATCTGTTGAAGAATGCAGCTTCATCTCCCGTCTAACAGCCATGAGATTATGAGTGTGATCGGAGAGTTTTTGTGTTCTTCTGTGGCGGGTCTTTCAGAACTTAGCTCCGACCGCGTGTAGTTTCCACGAGCTTATTATTCATATCGTCCACTTCATTGCAGTCTTCTAGGCACTGAAAACGGTTTTGTAACTCGATCTGAAAGATTTCAGGACTTTGGAACAGAGCACGAGGGGGATGGAGCGTTGACTTCATTAGACGAGACCTCTCTAACTTAACGTTTAGGTTCAGTGTGCCTCTGACCATTCGGTGATCGCTACCAGTTTTCACCCTCGCGATCACGGAGATATCACTGAACAGTTATCGTCTGGTCGTCATAATAAAGTCAATCTCATTTTTTGTAGAACCGTCGGGGCTCGACCAGGTCCACTTCCTATGGGGCCGCTTCTGGAAGAAAGAGTTCATCATAAAGAGTCCCTCTATCTCCATGAAGTCGACCAGCTGCTGGCCTCTTGGGTTCCGTTGCCTATTCCAAATTTTCCTACTTTTAGCTCACCGTTCACTCTTGTGCCTAGCTTTGCATTGAAGTCTCCCATTAACACCGTATATATATGGGTTTTGGAGGAATGCATGGCTCTAGACATATCCTCATACATTTCCTCCACCTCCTCATCGGAGTGTGTCGAGGTTGGTGCGTAAACCTGTATGACCTTCAGCGAATACCGTTTGGTGATTCTGAGTATAAGGTACGCAACCCTCGACGACACACTCTCAATCTTTACATTGTTGTTAACAAGAGACTTGTGGACGATAAATCCGAGACCTCCTTGGGACAGATGGTCGCCATCCCGATGATTGAGCAAGTTGCCGGATTCGAGGATTACCGTGTCCTCCCCCTCTCTTCGCACTTCGGATAATATTGTCTATCTCTTCTTCCAGCTCCACGATCTTCTCGTCAGTCTTCAGGGCGCGTGCGTTGTATGGTGCCAGGTCGAGTCGTCTAAGGTGGCAACCGAACCTCCACCGGAGATTCTTAGCACCCCCTGCCTCACCGTTACCATGGTCGCCACCGTAGTCAGGAATAGCGGGGCCACCGGGGACTGAAGGCCGCCACGCTTGGCGAGCGCGTTGGAAACCGTAGTTTTTTATTGTATTTTTGCTGTTATCAGGAAGATGCTGCTGATCATCTCCTGCCTGTTTCCCTTTGTAGCCTTTTACGACACCCACGGGAAGATATTGTGTAGTGGATATTCTTAACCGCCACTACACGGCATGTATGTCAAGCATCATGTACAAGCGTACTTACACGATTTAAAATAAACGCAAGTCCAAAAATATATGAAGTTATCTATATTTCATTACAACATGTATATTTCTTTATCACTAATTTGAAAATAATTAATAAATAAAAAAAATTAACCAGAATCAAGTTCATTTTTGCTTGATGTTGTTTCAATGATATGTCGCGTTTGGATGATTCAAATTCATGTTAATGTGAATAATAATCGGTAAAAATATTTAAATAGACGTACCTTTACGTTTTTTAATTATATATATATATATATATATATATATATATATATATATATATATATAATTATAATTGAAATATATATATATATATATATATATATATATATATATATATATTTAAATTTTTATTTTTAGGATTGCATATATTATATGAACCATGAATTATACAAATCTAATTTTTTGAAATAATTTCTGGGCATTCCATAGCGGCGAAATTGCGTGTACTTAAGTTAGAAAATGCCAGCTTAAACAATGGAAGTAAAGTCATTGAGAACCATTTGATAGGGCTTCCGATACAGAAAAATGACAAATGAAAAATAATTATTTAAAGCTATAATTCAAGAAATAACATTTTTATGAGAAATTAAAAATATAGCCAATTGGGACAACTTTATATTAATTGCTGTAAAAATCTGTGTCAATGTTGAGAAAAAGATTAGAGGCCTTACGTGTGTTAAAACAGCTAGGTCAGTTTATTTTAGTTATTTCCATAGCATAATGTCATATGGAATCTTGGTATTTGGTAATGAGAATGACATTGAAACTATCTTTATAATTTATAACCAAGGTCTGAGGAATCCCTTAGAAAATTTTAAAAACAAAACATTAATTTTGACCTCTCAATATATTTACGAAAATATCATTACTATTTATGTACATTCTGTAAATATTAAGAACAAGCACAAGTAAGTTATACCAGTTATTTGACTCCAAGGAGTCAAATAAGTCCTAATGTGCTATATATATATATATATATATATATATATATATATATATACATACGTTTTACAATAATATCCTAGAAAACATGCATGCTTTGTCTGTCAAAAAGTTTAAAATTTTTATTACGCAATTTAATAAGAAATGCCACAAAGATAGTCCTGTACCACCTACATCCATCGATTTCCTGCATATCTTACCGGATTGTCACACCAACTAGGAGGGAGGGGGGAGGGGAAGTCACTCGCGAACTTTTCTTCCACATTGATTGTCGAATATACTTGTGTACTGTGAGGTATATCTGACGAGAAGACGTGTCGCAATCTTCCGACAGCTGCCCAGTCGACTTGAATCCGTTGATTGACCTCTCGGTCGAACTACCGGCATAGGTTACATATGATTTTCGTTTTGTCTATGTTCATCTTAAGACCAATCCGTTGGGGGGCATTATTGAGCATAGAGCAAGAGTTATAGACTATATCGTCGTCAAATCGAAGGTGAGTGATGTACTCGCTATTGTTATTAATACCGTATCATTTCCAGTCCAGTAGCTAGAAATATTACAAATAAAAATATACAATACTAAAAACTATAATTAAAAAAAAAAAAACTAAAACTAGAAACTTAAATATCATATAGTCCTACTCCCCGCGGTATCGTGCCAAGAACACTGGCTGCGTTTCCCCGCTGAATGGCTATACTTAGCCTTTGAGCAAGGAAAGAACCAGCCCTCTTATCACCAGCAGCAACGGCCAGCCGCGGATGGAGTTCCTTTAGGAACTTCACCGCACGTGGACCCCACGGACCGATAGTCTCTACAGCAAATGGCACAAATATGTAGTCATCTCTCAGCTAGAAAACTCTTTTAATTTAGCGGTGAAGAATTTCGGGGATATAACTGTACCCTGTTTTATACCTCTCTGCAGTTTCAAACACTTGAGCATTTCGATATACCGACAGTCAACTTGGTACCGCTGAAGGGACTGCAAAACCGCCCAAATTTTGACGGAATGAAAGGCTTTATCGTTGTCCACGTACGTAAAAAAGGTGCAGATTGCACTCTTCGGTCTTCTTTACAATTTGCCGAAGGGTATGTATGTGGTCTATGGTACTAAAGCCTTTTCGAAAACCGGCTTGTTCGGGAGCCTGAAAGTCATCGAGTCTGCGTGTAGGACGATTCGTAATGACTTTCGAAAACAGCAAATAGACGCGGCTCAGAAAGTAAATAAGTCTGTGGTACTTTAAGAGAGCGTTGTTGCCTTTCTTGAAGAATAAGACCACCGCACTTCTGCTCCATGCCCCCGGAGTAGCGGTACAATGGAAGACATAATTAAAGAGCTTCTGCAGGTACTGGTTTTCTATTCGCTTCAGAAACTACGCTGTAATTTTATACTCGTTCAGGACCTTGCCGTTTTTAAGGTGCTGAACAGCCGTTCTAATCTTGCTCAGTGAGACGTCCGGGAAATCATCGGAACAGTGTCGGATAAAACTTGCTTTTGGATCGTTACTCAAACTTGCGTGTGGCTACAACGATGAAATGTACAGCTGCCTATAGAACCTCTTAATCTCACTCAAAATCACACGTGTCTCGGAAACGATGCTGCCATACTTGGTCTTCAGCTTCAACAACTGGCTCTTTCTCGCAGACATATCTATGGCAAAGACTTTGGAGCTTTAGTTCCGCTCGATTGAATCTTCAGTATCACCTGTATTGAAATTTCGTAAGTCTCACCGCATGTATTTGAAAATCTGTCTGTACAGTTGCCTGTATGCTGTCAAATTTGCTGAAGATCGTTGCTTCATTTCCCGTCTAACAGCCTTGCAGATAGGTCTTGCAGAACTTAGCTCAGACCGCATGTATAGTTTCCACGAGCTTATATTTCATATCTTCCACTGCATTGCAGTCTTCTAGGCACTGAAAATGATTTTGTAACTTGAGATGAAAGTTTTCGGGGCTTTGGATTAGAGCACGAGGGGGACGGAGCGTTGACTTCATTAGACTTGACCTCTTCTAGGGGTTTTTTCAAACCAGTGGTGGACGCGCCAGTAACGTGGGTTCTTCGATAAAGATTTGTGGATTATATTGGTACATACAACAAGCACAGCTAGGAAAGTGGATGAGAGTGGAATGCACGCACTAACCTTGTGAGGGACTGCCTCGCCTTCCTCCCGGCATATCAGTTAACACAGCAAGTCCACCACGTGGATCGGCACACGCACTCTTAGATCATTTCTAGGATGTCACTCACTCCTTAACTCTCGACTTATTGTAATCGCGGAAAGCGCATCACATTTGCGGAATTACTAGGGCTCAATATCCGGTGATAATTGATATTAAAGAGGAGATCGAAGGACGCAATGTCCTTCATGCGGTGTGCGGTCGCGGTTATTAATCGATCACAATTAATTGCCGTTGCGTGGCGCTTGCGTTGCCTTCAACAATTATTCGTGCACATAGGAAGGATTAGAGAAGGGAGGGTTTAAAGTTATGTACCAAGTATTCTATTACATTTATAAATTAAATTGTTAACTGGCGTTACCATTTCCTCCCGCCTTTAAAGGGTCACTTTTAAGAGACAACCGTAAGATAAAGAAAAAAAGGAAAACATAAATTTTTGTGGTATATAGGGTGAGTATATATAATAAGCAAATAGTGCGGTATGTAGAGTGAGAGAGTGCACTCAATGCGCTTAAGGCACATGGTTGAGCAAAATGTCGCGCTAGTCGTTATTTGTGTAGTTTTTAGGAGCTATCTACTTTTTATTAAAAAGATATATCAACTAATAAAAAACACATTATATTTCTACATAATCTTGATTTCATAAGAGTCATATCCAATTCTTTTCAAAAGGAATAAATATTAAAATAATCTCCTTACAACGAAACCCTATAAATGTGAAATAATTATTGATAACATGCATCTCCTCGTAAAGTAAGCATTATTTTATTTTGCGATTGGCACTAATGGATAGGCAACTTATTAATGAACATTTCTATCATGATTTTTTTTCAAAAGACCAAAATTTGATTTTATTAAGAAATTATTTTAAAAACTGGGCGTATTCACTGCCCACAGGGTTGCTGGAGTCAGTGAGCGTTAAGCTTTTGAAGGTGAAACCCGTGTCGTTCCTCGTCGTCACGGCGTCGGCCAGAGTACACGCTCACGTAATCTTATCAGTCGATAATATTATTATTATTTATTAGGTTATTTATAGGTAGTATTATTTGTTTGTTTTGGGTATAATTTTTGGATTAGTTATGCATATATTTGTTGTGGTTTTTACTGCGCGATGAAGCTTTTTGCGTGTACTTTCTTTGAAGTAAATACAAATATAAAAATTAAGCACCATTAGCATGTAATGTTTTAATCCATAATTAACATTTCGACAAATATTATAATTAACACTATAAAAAGCTAATTCAGTATTATCAGTATAGTATACAGTTAAAAATAATCCTAATACCTAACCACAATATCTTAGTAGGTATAGTAATTCGGTAAAAAGTATCTAAGTAGGTATTAATATACCTACCCAGTATAACTAAGCACAAATCTATTGTATGTATCTATTGTATCTATTTATCTAATCATAATACCTATGTAGGTATTATGATTAGATAAAAGGTACTTATCTAAATAGTTACCTACTTTTACTAAGTAAGTATTAATACCTACCCGGGCATCATTTAATTACAACCCAAAAACCCCTATAAACTATATTTTTTTAAAACTAAATTTAACTAAAAAAACTAAACTGACCATTTATTTTTTAACTCAAAACAGGACATGGGTTTATTTATACTCTAAAAACTATAACTTTATACAATTAGTGTTCACTATAAAATTACATTCGGTATAGACGGTAATTATTAAATGCAACATATTTTTTAAAATTATTAATTATATTTGTCAGTGGATTAAATTTGCTTTAATAAAGTTGGTGATGATTTTCAATAAGAATAAAATTCTGGGCAAGTTTTTTTTTTGTTGTTACCTTTGTTATCATAACATATCATATATCGCCTTTAGAACTGGAAGCGTAGGTGTTTTTTTTTCAGATGTCCACAATTTATTCAAAATAGAAAAATACTCTTTCTACTAGAGCATTTGTACCAGGTAGACATAAAATAAATTCGATAAAAAAATTATGTTGAAGATTGTTGACTTTGAATACTTCCAGCCAACGAGTTTCGGGACAATTTTGTGTCCCGGAGCTTTGTTTGGGTACAATGGGACAGGTGACTAAGAAAAGAGACAGTCCCGTTCAAAACAGGACGTATGGTCACTTTACCTATAACCCGGCAACGGCTCCGTGGCGCAGTGGTTTAGCAATCAGTTGTTGCGCTGGGGGCCGCGGGTTCGAATCTCGCACGGAACAAGTATTTGTATGGCCTACAAATAATTGTTCCGGGTCTGGATGTTTGTCCTTGTGCAATTTATGTTTGTAAACTGCCTCCACGACACAGGAAAAAATCCTAGTGTGGGGGTAACGTTTTTTTAAAATTGAAATTGAAAGATACCTTATAAAGAACCCTTATACTTCTTGTTGATTTTTGTATTCAAAAATTAGTAGGTAGGTATGTTACTTTTCAATACGTGACACGTAAAAATTAACAATAATCAAAAACACATCTGCGATTTAACAATAATCAAAAACACATCTGCGATACATCCTATTTATTTATTTATTCTTTATTGCACCAAATATTTGTACAAAAGGCGAGCTATCTATCTATTTACCTATAGTGAGTTGGTATCTCTTAAACTCACAATTTTCAATGCTTCATTTTTAATATATAATTAATTATAAAATTTCATAATTAGATAATATATGAGAATACACAATTCGAATATAATGCAATGTTAATGTTGTACGCCGTGTGTATTTCCATAAATAGTTTATTAATGTTGAAAAAATAATACTACGTTCGTACAGCAGGTGGCGTCTTGCATATTTCTTACGCGATATATTGTAGCGAGTCGGCGTGGCGGACCAAATGCTCAAGGTCGTTCGCATGGAGTAGCCCCTTAATATTTGATTTACTAAGCTTGATTGGCAAGCGAGAAAATGTGTTCATAGATTTAATATAGCGGTTTAACATTTTATAATATGATATATTAATTAATTGCTAATTTAAATAAGTAATTAAAATTAAGATACTCGTGGTTTATTGTTTTGGAAGAGGACAAATACGAATAACCGGACGGAAGTAGATTCTCTTAGAAGTTCTCACGGTTACTACTCGAACTACACCATCTTTCGAAGGATGAACAGATTTAACAATAGTTAATGGCCAAGCAAGAGTGGTGCGTTTTCGTTATACTAGCGACAATCTAAAAAGCCCGATTTGACGTTTCTCATTATACATGCCGCGATAACTTTATATGAACGTCTACGTAAGAAATCGAAAAAACAAATTCATAATCCTAAATAATTACTATGTTATCCATACACTATAACCATGAGTATCATTCGTAAGCACAAAGTTTCACTTTATATTGGAAAAATGCTCTCAAAAACACGAATTAATTGTTGATAAATATTGCGACAGGACGTTATTACAATGACATGTCTGTTATATCTTTGGGTTCGTTGTCGTAGTGTGGTGACCGTTATAAACCATTTTTTGACCAAATAAAATCGATGTTCTGAAAAATCGATACTTTTACATTTAGAAAAGAGAGAAACGTATTATTTAATATTTAAACATATAAAAACAAATATTTTTAGCTTTATTTTGTTATTTAATATTATATTGGAAATAGTTTGGCTAAAAAGGCTGGTGTACATACTTTGATTTTGAAGAAATGTATTTAACCTCCATTTTTTCTCTCTTCGTCATTGATTCGTCAATGCTTCGTGCGGTCTCTCGCTATTTTGGAAGTTTTTGTGTTATTGGTTTTTATTATATTTTCTGACTCGGCTATCACTCTTGGACTGTTTCTGCTATATTCGTTCACATTGGCTTGCTAATTCCGGACTTTGATTACGAATAACGTAATTTTGGTGTTATCGTGTTAACTAGACAACATGTATAAAAGAGGACGTACTCTTAACAGCCAGTCTCGTGACTTGGTTTTGAAGTTGGACGAGAACTTTGAATTGGAGTCAGCATATAAAGGGCCTCTTTTAGAAGTTACCTGAGTACAAGAACGAGTCGCACATGCGCTTGGAATTGGCATAAAAACTGTCCGAAATATTATAAAGGAAAAGTACGGGCCTCTTGGCTGTGAAGATAATGCATTGCACTCACCCCGAAAAGCAAAAAAAAAAAACCAAAACCTGAGACAGGTATCGGTAATTTTGATGCTGTTGCTATTAGATCTCCTGCTTACGGCTACTACACAAGACAAGAATACCCCACCGTTAGTAAATTACTTGTGTCCCTTAAATCTGCAAACTTAAATAATGGCAGTGTAAAATCTATTAAAATTTAAAACGATTCTAAAAATATTGGGTTTTCATACAAAAAAACCGACAAACGTAAAATATTGATGGAAAGTTATGACATAATACTAAAAATAGTATCCTTCTTAAGAGAAGTTAATAAAATAACCAACTGGGACAAGTTTATATTTATAAAAGAGACATGGTTAAATGCTAATCATACTGTGACACAGTCTTGGACGGATGATACATAAGCATCCAGCTCAATAGTTCCAATGGGAAAAGGTGGACGCCTCATTATTTGTCATGCTGCATCTGCCGTTGAAGGTTTTATAAAAAATTGTTTGTAGGCATTTGAGTCAAAACGTACAAAAGAGTACCACGAAGAAATGAATGCCGAAAAATTGAAAGAGTGGTTTACGACCCGTATGCAAAACCTTCCAGAAGAGTGTACGACAATTATGGATAATGCTCTTTTTCACTCTATCTAACTACATAAACCGCCCACACAATCTAACAAAAAGGCGAATCTAGTGGCATGGCTACATAATCATGTGTGCATGTTGACATGAATTTATTGAAAGCAGAATTGTTAAAATTAGTCAAACAAAATAAACCTGTGAGGCCAAAATATGCAATCGATGAGCTGGCACAGGAACATGGGCATAAAATTATAAGGACCCCACCATACCACTGTCAATACAATGCTATAGAAATGATTTGGCTCAAGTTAAAAGCTGGTATTTAAATATTTTAATCTAAAAGGAGCGATTGTATACGCATTTATAGAAAAATTATCTAGGAACATTATAATATTAGTAGACAATTTTCGTTTAATATAACTGCTGACTGCTATCGTATTTTCATAGTTAATTAAAGGCATACTATATATTACTTATTTTTTATAGCATTATACTATATATTATTAATTATATTATGGGTTGTAATATATACTTATATATTACAACCCATCTAGCCGTTTGACTGCACAAGGCAATAGAAAAATTTAGTCATTGTAACTTTACCTCTTTTACAGGCTATGTTGCACGTCAAAATACAAAACCTTCATTCACCACAAAAAAATGATTTGTCTTCTTAAAGAAGCATGTGCATACGTCACAAAAATGATTAGATCAATGTAGTAGAAAGGACAAAGAAAATTATAACGGAAGACTTTAGAAGAGACGTACATTTTGACAATTTGATTGAAAATGGATTTATTATAAGGTTAACCGATGAAGACAGTTCAACTGATGATATTTTTTCTGGATTATCCAGTGACGAAAGTGAATAAAATTGTCACAAAACCAGTGAATTTATCTATTAATCTATTCACAATAAATAAGTATGGTTCAGTCAGGTATACCGAACCACACTTAATTATTGTTAATTTTTTCTTGACTAGCCACCCGCTTCGGCTTCGTACCTGTGCATATCAGTGGCACACCTACATAATATACAATGCGCCTACATATTATACGTAAACCTTCCAGAAGAAATCGGTATGTCAGGTTTTAGTTTATGTGTTGGCTTTGAAAATGACCCAAATTTAAACTTTTTGGATTCATTTAATAACTGTTAAATATTACAAACTCGAACATATATTAAAACGATATTTTTTTAAAAAAAAAAACGTTACCCCCACACTAGGATTTTCTCCTGTATCGTGGAGGCAGTTTACAAACATAAATTGCACAAGGACAAACATCCAGACCCGGAACAATTATTTGTAGGCCATACAAATACTTGTTCCGTGCGGGATTCGAACCCGCAGCCCCAAGCGCTGGAACTCATTGCTAAGCCACTGCGCCACGGAGCCGTCATATACCTTAAGAATTAATTTTAAACGATGTTAATACATTGTCCATTACAAATTCTAAATAATCGATATGTCACGAGAATCGGTTTTTAAAGCAACCATTTTTTTCCCCATCATTACACAAAGTATTTTTATAGCTGTCAAATCGGGCTTCTTAGATCGTCACGAGTATAGTCACAACTACAACCGTGGCTGGTGCGATAGGCGTAGACGGAGCGCATCATCTCTGCCGAACTTGTAATCTACGAAGATATTCTTTCCTCCACCGACCCCAAAACGACTGGACTCATCCATCAGTGATTATGCTTACTACACGATCACTGCGTGGAAGTATAATTAAGTATTTTTAGTGTAATATTGATTTTCGAGAGGCCTACGCGGATCAATCCGTTGTTAACGATAGGCCTTAAACGAATCTAAACGGGTGATCAAGATTTTTTACCTTTAATATTTCAATATTCCACTGCAAAGTGTTGTTTTTGCAGGGCGCGGGTCATTATAACCTCAGATAAACTGAGATCATCAGCAGTCACTACATTAGTATTGCGGCGGGGTAATAATTTAGCAATCTAAATTAAGTTGCCAAAGTTGTTTCGTTAACAACTTGGCGTACGCGACTGTGGGATCAACGAAACTCATAATGTCCCACAGGCGGGTGACAGTAGATAAGATGGAGTGCTTAGTACACGTCATATCAGCGGGAACAGTTATCTTAAAATAAAAGGCGTCACTATCAGTAGACCCATACTAGACCAATATTTTACGTTGCGTTGATTTATCGAACTCTACTTCTCCTGTAATCTTATGAGAAGCAGGGAGGTTATCTAGAACAGGTTGACGGTTGCTATTCCATTTTATTAGGTCTCATTGTGCACCCTTGAATAAGCCTATCAGCTGCTGAGTGGCGTCACTGGCTTCAAATTCACTGGGTAAAGAGAATGTGTTATCGTCCATATATAGCGAAGTAGACACGATACGACTCCCAAGTAGATATTTTGCGCCATCGTCATCAATAAGCTGTCTTACCGTATGCAATGCATGGTATGAACTCGAAGTTAAACCGAAGCATACGCGATTGAAGTGGTACAACACAAGTGGGTCATGTGGACGAAAGCGGTATAGGAAGCATTAATAACGAAGATCTGATTTGCGAACAATTATCTGCAGGAATTGCTGGCGACAGTCGGCTGTCATAGCAACTGGATGTATTATGATATATGACTGATTAGTTTGAAGTGTCCGCACTAAACCCATTATAACGTAACCAAATACCGTGTTTAAAGCTGCGGACCCAGACAAGTTGTTAGAGAAGTGAATGATGTCATAAGTGCGGGAAAAGAGATGCGCCTATCAATATCAATACGTCAATTTTATTAGGCACACCGTAACATTCATCAGCGAGCCTTATATCATTAAATTATGGACTGATTTGTCTACCACCGCGGTGGGCATACGATCGGTGATTTCATCAACAACGAGCGGTGAAATATTGAAGTTGATATTAGAGTTGAAATGTGAGAAAATTTTAATATTGATCGATTTTGATTTAGCGATTTTTTCTACTCAACCGAATCCCTTTACTACAGTACATTCGCTATCGTGTTGTTGGACGCCTAAACGATGACAGCATTACTTTGTTATAAAATGGCTTTGAAACGCGGAGTCTAATAATAAATTTGGTTTTCGGGGCTTTGGATTAGAGCACGAGGAGGACAGAGCGTTGAATTCATTAGACTTGACCTCTTCTAGGGGTCTTTTTTCAAACCAGTGGTGGACGCGCCAGTAACGTGGGTTCTTCGATAAAGATTTGTGGACTGTATTGGTACATACAACAAGCAGAGCAAGGAAAGTGGATGAGAGTGGAATGCACGCACTAACCTTGTGAGGGACTACCTCGCCTTCCTCCCGGCATATCAGCTAACACAGCAAGTCCACCACGTGGATCGGCACACGCACTCTTAGATCATTTCTAGGACGTCATTCACTCCTTAACTCTCGACTTATTGTAATCGCGGAAAGCGCATCACATTTGCGAAATTACTAGGACTCAATGTCCGGTGATAATCGATATTAAAGAGGAGATCGAAGGACGCAATGTCCTTCATGCGGTGTGCGGTCGCGGTTATTAATCGATCACAGTTAATTGCCGCTGCGTGGCACTTGCGTTATCTTTACCGGCTATTCGTGCATATAGGAAGGATAAGGGAAGGGAGGGGTTAAAAATTTTGAACCAAATATTCTATTAGATTTATAAATTAAATCGTTAACTGGCGTTACCAATTGGTAAATAAAAAATTACGTTCAATAACTATTATGTAATAATATATATTTAATAAAAATCATTCTGTTCTCTTTTATTCTATTCTCCAACTTAACATTTAGGTTCAGTGTGCACCTCACCGTTTGATGATTGCTACCAGTTTTCACCCTCGCGGTCACTGAGATATCACTGAACTCTTATTTTTGTTGAACCGTCAGGGATCGAACAGGCTCACTTTCTTTGGGATCGCTTCTGCAACAAATAGTACATCATAGCGTATCCCATTAACACCTTGTAGTAAGATTTAGAGGAGTACATGGCTGTTGAGATATTCTCATACATTTCCTATACCTTCTCATCGGGGTGGGCCGAAGTTGGCACGTAAACCTGTATGCCCTTCAAATAATACCCTTTGGTGATTAATAAGGTACGCAACCCTCGTCGACACACTCTCAATCTTTACAACGTTGCTAACAAGAAACTTGACGACGATAACACCTCTTTATGACGGGTGGTCGCCCTTCCTGTGGTAGAACAAGTTGCCGGCTTCGAGGTAATCCTAATTCTCCCTCCTTATTTCGCATTTCAAATCATCCTACAATATCCCAGCTTGTCTATCTCTTCTTCCAGCTCCAGTATCTTATCGTTAGTCCTCAGGGTGCGTGAGTTAAATTTTACCAGGTAGAGTCGTTTTAGGTAGCAACCGAACCTCTACCGGTGATTCTTAGCACCCTCTGCCCCGCTGTTCCATGGTCGCCACTGTAGCCAGCAATGGAGGGGGCGGCCGGGGACTGGAGGCGGTGTATTCGTGCCGTTGCTCATAGTTGCCACGTTTGGCGAGCGTGTTAGCAACTGCAGTTTTTTATTGTCCTATTAGTTTTTTTAGGGTATTTTCAGTTTTATATTGCTGTTATCAGAAAGGTGCCAATCTCCTGTCTCAGTTTACTTTTGTCGCCTCTTACGATACCCACGGAAAAACATGGGGTAGGGGACATTCTTACACCGCCACTGCACGGGAAAAATTGTTAATTAAGGGTTATTATATTACTAAAGTATACATGATTGAGAATACTCCCTGAGAATGAGGTGATGGCTACCACGCTGTTTCTAAATGTTTTCATACTAAATGTATAAAATATTATATTTTAAATTATGGCTTTAAAAAAAGTCCCGTTGAAGTTCTTGCTAGTTCTTCCCAGGACAGGTTTTCTCCGAACCAATGGCAAAGTTTAAATGACTTTCAATAAGTTTTCTTGTAATCTGTATTGAATAAAAATTAATTATTTTCTATTCTATTGTATTCTAGTTTATTCTATTTTATTGACGAAACATGGTCGAACGTCAATCACACTGCCCAGACAGGGACAGACGACAAGTGCTTGTGGGAAAAGGGATTTGCCATATGGGATCCGTCGGGGAAGGATTTGTAGAAAATATAACCACCACACAAGGGATCACTAGACCAAAGTGATGGAGAAAACAAAGAAAATTGTTATGGATGACTATGAAAAAAACATTAACATTGACAGAAGTGATTAAATCCATTTTTAATCTAGTGCAGTCATTAATTTTATGTCTTAAAATTAGCAGTAAGCAATAAATATGAAGAATTTGATAAAGGATAATGGCGAAAGTGGACCCACATATTTTAAAATTAACGAAGCATCGTAATTTTAAAATATTTATTATTATAAGTTTATATAATGTTTATATAAAATATTATTGGGACTCTGGAATACGGGAATCAAAAGAAAGAAATTATTATAAATTATTAAAAAATAGGTCGTCTTGCAATAACAGAACGTTATTCGCCGGTAAACGTAGTGATTATCTATATACTCTTTGTTCGCCATAGACTTTGTATCTTATAGACTAAACATTCCGTGACGTCATCAGTGTGTGAAAGGAATGCACGTATATAGTTAGACATAAGAGTAAAGGAGAAGCAAATCAAGATTTCTTATCTTTTTCTAGGTATGCGTTTTTGATTGTTTTCCCTCCTTGATTTGACATTAACGATGTCAAGCTCTTGTGAATAACATTGATATTATAAGCAAACAGGTAATTGAACTTAGTGTTTTTGTGGGTTTTAGTTATTAGGTAAGGGTAAAAAGATGGTGAGTTGTAGCATTTTAGGATGCAACAGCATCAGTCAACGAAAAATTGATAATATTACCTTTCATCGGTAAGTTTGTTTTGTGCTTACATTTGCTACTTGTACTGATTAATATCTATTGTTTTGAATATAAAGTGTAACATTTCATGTATTTAATGAACTTTGTGATGTATTTTGTCAAATATTTGGACTCCCAAATTGTAAATTCTTCATGATAATGCTCCTTAATTTGAACGGTCATTCGAAAGCTTAAAGTCATAACAAACGTGTACTTTTTGATTTGGTAGGATTATAGAAACTTTAGGGATATCAGCGAGTACAATAATGTTTTTGCATTGTTCAATAATAATTGTTATTGTGATTAGTAGTTATGTCCATAAATATGAATCACATAATGTTATACATATACATACACTTTTATGTTCAGCTTTAAAGGAAATTCCTTATTGCCCTACAACTCTTCATTTTTCATATTACATAGACATATGTAACAAATAATATGTAAGTATCAACTTGAAAACATGTTTGTATTCAAGTACATAAACATTGGGCAAAGTATATTTAACTTCACCAAATATATATTGCCTGAAGTCAGATGCATAAAACTTTATTGCATTCCATTAATTCTATTATACATTAGCAACAATTACATTACAATATTTATTAAAAAAATATGTCATACTAATATAAAAATAAATATAAACATACTCGTAGATAAAATTAATTAAATCAATTGATGTTGTATTAATTGTTATAGGTATTGTATTTATGCCCAGATACCCATACTTAATATTTTTTGTTAAATGCCTTGATATAAAAGTGTACTATATATTTAATATTTCTTTTAAATATATTATTTCACAGCTTTTCTAAGGAATCAGCTATCCGTTACTGTTGGATAATCGCTACTGGTAGTAATTATAGGTAACCAACAAAACTTAGCAGTATATGCTCAAAACATTATGAGCCTCATTGTTTTAGGTGGACTAAATATAGTTAACTTATGTGATTTATAATATAATTAAGATATTTTTTTAAAATGTTATAATTTCTTGTTGTATCTTGTTGTTTCTTCATAAGTGATATAAGTTTCACCTTGTTAGTAGTTATAATTTTTGACATTGTTCTATTAAAAATTGACTAGTATTGCTTATTTTATTTTCAAATGCTGAAATTCTGTATTATTATGAGTTGTAATAATTTGGTTGCATGACAATGACAAAATATTTACTTATAGATGGGTTGATTAAACATGAATCCTCATTTACAAATGTTGGAACTTTATCTGTACTACCATGTTTTATGCAAATAAAGATTTAAATAAAAGAAATAAATAAATAATTTAAAGTGCTGACCTAAATATACAAATGAATAATTTATTATGCAATAATAATTGTAAAACTGACAGGGAATGCCTACCAATGGGACATTTAGTCCACCCTTAAACCCTTTTATAAAGGTGTTATAAACAATAATGTGTAAATAAATTAAGAAATAAATGTAATAATTATGATAATTTCTATTTAATTGTCATAAATAATGTAATAAAGATGTTTTTGACAAGAGATAAGTATTACCTATCTAAGTATAGTTTAGGAGTTGTACTTTATTATTTATACCATTAAAATATATTATATACAATGCATTATTTGATTAGAAGGATTAGAATTATATATACACCCTTCTAATCTGATTCTAACAACCAGCACCCAAGAATTTCTGCCATGCAAAAGTATAAATCAAGTTTACAAATGCATATTTTTGAGAAATTCTAAAGCTACTCAAACCAAGAATTACAACGAATGCTCTAGAAAGAAGACAAAAATTTTGTTAAATTTGTTTATTAATGTGATGAAAAATTAATAAATAGTCGTATGTTTATTTTAATGTTATTGAATTATATTTAATATATAATTGTGTTTTCATTTGTTTTACTTAATGTAACATTGTTAATATTTCTAAATATTGTGTAAGTACACAAAATTTAGTTCTTTTTCCTTTTTAAATTTCAATATATTTTCATTTGTGTGTTATAAACAATAATGTGTAAATAAATTAAGAAAGAAATGTAATATGTAATTATGATAATTTCCATTTAATTGACATAAATAATGTAATAAAGATGTTTTGACAAGAGATAAGTATTAGCTATCTTAGTATAGTTTAGGAGTTGTACCTTATTATTTATACCACTAAAATATATTTTATACAAGGCATATAATATATATACTCCTTTCTAATCCAATTCTAACAACCAGCACCCAAGAATTTCTGCCATGCAAAGTATAAATCAAGTTTATAAATGCATATTTTTGAGAAATTCTAAAGCTGCTCAAACATCGATCTTAGTGATCGATGTGCTCAAACAAAGAATAACAACGAATGCTCTAGAAAGAAGACAAAAATTTTGTTAATTTTGTTGTTTATTAATGTGATGAAAAATTAATAAATAATCGTTTATTTATTTTAATTTTATTGAATTATATTTGATATATAATTGTGTTTTCATTTGTTTTACTTAATGTAACATTGTTAATATTTCTAAATGTTGTGTAAGTACACAAAATTTAGTACTTTTTCCTTTTTATATTTCTATATATTTTCATTTGAATAGAATATATATCTTTACAGTCTCAAAAGTCCACTGTTGACCATAAACATGATTATAGTTATTTGACATAGTTTCAACGCTTGGAAAGCGAGTTGTCAACCACTGTTTTCTTTTATTTAGCTGTTATTAGGAAAATGCTGCTGTTTATCTTCTTTGATGTTTCCCTATGTCGCCTCATACACCACCCATGGAATGATATGAGGTAGCAGATAATCTTACACTGCATGGTAAATTAAAATAGAATATTATAAAACATTCGTTTTTATTTTATATACCAACATATTACAAAAACAAACCCTTTGTTGATGCTTTACAACGTATATTAACTAAAACATTTTTTTTAACAGTGGTAGAGCCAGGTGGCAGCTTTTGCTGTCACGTGGATGGGCCGGCTTGAACCGGGGTGGTACCACGACCTCACAGAATACCAGCGTGAAGTAGAGGTTTACCTCTGCGTTTCGCTTGGTGAGTGCAGGTGGCCGAAGGCCCTTTTTACTGGAAATGAGGCATTCCATCTTAGTTCTCACGAGTGACAACGCATCTAAATTTTGATTTGGAATAGAGGGAAAGATGTAGATGTCTATGGGCCGCAGCAACCACTTACCATCAGGTGGACTGTGTGCTCGTTTTTCACCCTTATCCTATAAAAAAAAAAACACCTTAACCAATGGGTAACATGATTAAGCCACCTAACCATAAGTAAGTCGCCTAAAAAGGACTTCCCTAGATATCCTCATAGGATGACTTTTACCATAGTTGCCACGCCTGCGTGAAAATATGCGTTATGCTGGTTGGCCACCACAGTTATGTATTATTTTAAGTTTTCGTCAGGAAAGTGCTACTGCCCCATCCTCATTTTGTATTATTGCTTACGACGCGGGGTAATATCATTCCGTGTACAGACAAATTCTCTTGTACGCCAAAACTTGCCGCACACAAGACACTAACTTAGCAAAGCATGCAGGAAATCGCGGGAGTAGCCTCTTAACCGTGTTTTGTACTACAAAACCTAAGTGGAAAGCCTTTTCTTTCGGAGGTCTGTGTTCAGCACTGAACTTGTGATGGAATGGTATGTTAAAACATTATTGATTTTTTTTTGTAAAAACAAAACTCGACACGAGGAAATTTTTGTTTATTATTTAATATTTTTATTCTTAATTATTATTTAAGTAGTTATTTATTAGCAATATCACACTTTGTGCTAGTAGCGTCTTCACTTAGTGCCGTTGAAATCCAGAGTTTAATGTCCAGTAAAATCGTCGATGCGCCGTTGAATACAGAATGATGATTCTTCTTTTACGCCGTTTCCGCCCGTAGTTTTTAGTCACAGAATGTATTTTCAAGAGAAATTAATTAATCATCTGAATTATAAAAGAACATTTTTTTTATGGTAACAATAAAGTTTTTTGTATGAATGTAAGTGCTGTGAATATAAATAAACCCATAACGGGGAAAATGGAACAATATCTGGTAACCCAGTGAAAGTACCTCCCGCCTATTTCTATCTCAAAAGCATACGCGAATGCTTTATCTAGTCAATCCTCTATCTACGTTGTTCGCCAGATATTTTTGACATGACAGCACTTCTCATTATTTTTTTAATAATCTAAATTTTCCCACAGCTGTATCTAGCCAGACCGATAAAAACCTATACTATGTACTTATTAATACAAATAATATTCAGATACAATTGAGCAACAACGTATACCCATAATAGGGACTTTTTGAATAATAATTTTAGGTTATTTGATATTTTTTAGTATATCTTTTTTTCTGTCAGTTTTGAGACTTATTTCCCATTTGATTTTTTGTTAGTTTTGTCACGGTATATAACTATTAATAAGTTTCCGAGATGAACGCTACTCCTATCATTGGGTCCGAATATACAATGTCATGCATTCTCGCCATTCTCCTATGTGTTTTGAGTTATAATTTCTGTAATGGTAATAATCTAAATAAAACCGTAAACTATTCCCAACTCTAAAGAATCGATGTCAATTTCTCTTAAGAAATGAACTTTGTATAATATAGTTTTTGTACTTGTATACTATAGAACTGTGTAGGTACCGATTTTTCAGTCGGAATGCCTAGTTAAATAAATGTGACAGCTTACGTATTTCTTAGATTTGTTGGAGTATAATATAGATAATATAGTTCTAACGCCCCATTATTTGTTACTCATATACACATATTTCTACACAATCCACCAAGTTAATACTATTAATGTATAAGCACGAGAGTATATATAAAACTTTACCTCTACTTGAGGCATTTTACAAATGTAAAACGTAAACCGACAAACATCCAGACTTCAAACAATTACTAGCAGTCCATACGACCATGCGTAACTGAGCCTTCTAGGTAGAGAATACTTTATGCTATTAAATCTGTCATTCAGTACATTTTTGTGCGAATATAGTTCCCTAGTGTAAAATTATGTCTTTCTGATTTTAACATTAATTTATAATCTGTAACGAGACTTAATTGAATATATTCATCGCTTTAAAGTCATCAATACATCTATCCTTTCGATAGAGCGATCAAGCCACCGATTGTAAAGCTTATAAAGAGACAGTAATGGCGTCAAGAAAGCTTTTTTGAACTTGTGATTCACTGATAAAGTGCAGCAGAAACTCTTAGCACTAAGCGTCTCTGTAGGCATAGTATATTAAATTTGATAAAAAAAAAACAATTTTTATTGCTGTGTTATCTATTATAAATTACCTATTGCAACCGAAAAAATTCAGAAAGTAGGAAAAGAAACAGTAATAACTTTTTTGAAATCAATAATTTACCGTCAACGTCTGTTTCGATTGGATCTATTTTTAATGAGTCACTACGTCTGTATAATAAAATATCAACTACTCAGTAAAATATCAAACATGTTCGCTATGAACGCTAATAATTTGAAAAATTCTAGAACTACTCGTATGAGTACATATTTATATAAATACCAATGCTAACAATCTCAGCTACAAGGAAACTTAAAAGCGACAGTAGACGAGTGGTTACGGATACGGACGGCAAACTCATACGTTCAAATCCGCCATGCGAATTATTTGAAAACCAATCCTATAACAAGCAATTAAAGTTTAGTTAACGTGGTTAATAATACTCCCTAGTAACTATAACAATAAAACATAACTCCCTGTACTAGTAGTGATAACAACACTGACAGTATTCTTAAAAAATGACTCCTGCATCTGTCCCATTTGTCCATCCGTTAAACGGTTCCAGACGGTATGTTTAGCATATATTTTATTTATTTGTTTAAATTTTTACGCACAAAAGAAAAATCGTACATTTGGCGGACTTAATGTCTATGCCATTGAGGCATTCTCTCCCAGTCAACCATTAGGCTAAGCAGAAATAAACATTTGGGAGGTAGTGCAGCAAAAGTAAACTAATAATGAGAAAAAAAAATGTAAAGAAGTTCGAATAAACCAGAATCATAAACCAGAATATCTTATATTCAGCATGGTATTCCTAAAGTGAATGATCTTGCTGCACGATGAACTCCCATTCAATGCAGTCAATCATTTTATCGCATTTAAGAGCGGCCTGCGTAACGATGCAGAGGCCTCGGAACGATTGTGGAATTATTATTTCTTGTTCTTTAGTTGCCAAGCAAAAAGCAACAAAAACTATATTATACTTCTATTTAGTTCAAAGAAATATTTCTCTTTTTTAGGGTTCCGTACTCAGAGGGTAACCAACGGGATCCTAATACTAAGCCTCCGCTGTCCGTCTGCCCGTTCGTCTGTCTATCAGCGGGCTGTATCTCATGATCCATAATAGGTAGATAGTTGAAATTTTCACAGAATGTCTATTTCTCTTGCCAATATAACAAGAAATTATAAAAATAAAAATAAATTAAAAATTAAAGACTGCTCCCTTACTAGAAATATGTTTTACGATGGTATACAGTGTTTACGATGATACGGTAAAGGGTTCCTTTATGCGCGTGTCCGACTCGCACTTGGCCGGCTTTTATTTGTCAATGCATGTTTTTCTTTTCGTAATCTACAATCCAGAACAATATTTAAACATCGAAAATGAAAAGAATTGTGAACCAACCAGCAGTACGTAGTTTGTATGTCTTTGACATCAATCGATACCATAAAACATCATGCATTAGAGCACGTGAAGCGTATCATGCCGCATTACCTACTAGGCCTACTTTACAAACCATAGGCGGTAGTGAACAAAACTCAATTTACAAAAACAGCAGCAACAACTCATAATAAAAAATCTTTGTAGTTTTATCTCGCGTCCTTGACATTAAAATTTTAATTACAGACAACCTTCACGCTCATTACTTTTACCTCGTCTACGTTCTCGATGTAAAAGTTAAACAGATGTTAGTTTATTGATTAATAACATTTTATTGATATTCGATACGTAATTGTGTATTTGTGATAGTCTTTAAAGATTTATCAATTAATTAATTCATTCATTCATAACAGCCTTTCAAAAGTCTTTCTGTCGTCTCTAACGACATCCACGAGATCAACACTTTTATGTGTGCTCACACATTAAAATAAAGGAAGACAAGATTATTTTCTCTGTAGTCGCTTCCATGATCAACTTGACATTTTAGTACCACAAGTGAAGGAGCAAACGCAGAGGTATCCACTTGACTCTAAGCTGTTACTGGTGGTTCAGTCTAATTTTCAGCCTAGGAGTCCATCTAGGTAACACGCATCCTCTACGCCTCTACACCTATTCCTATTTCATCTGCCAGATAGCAGTGCTTCCGGTCCGAAGGGTATAGAGAGCTAGCATAGTTATAGGCTGTGAGGCATTCTATCTTAGACCTTAGAGGTAACAACACGTATATGTATATGCAACTGAAAGATGTGCCCGTTTTGTTTTTTAAAGGAAGAAACGCCTCCACACATCCTAACTGATAGCGGACCCATAATGCGTAAACGTAACACTCATCTGGGAAACAATGTACTTCACCCAGAAGAAGTGAAATTGCTCACAGCTAGGCAACCCCTTCTATTAATTGAGGACGTAGAGCTAAGGCCAATGATTTCAAAAGGAAGTAAGGATACGCCCATCTAAACATTTTACTTATACCTTCTTTAAACAGGTAAAAGTAGCATCATCTGTCATAAAACATACGAACTACATGAGTGCCGAGTTGCATAGGTCCCTTGTTAAGTCGTCGACTTAACAAGGGTTGGATTTCGTAGTATAATAATTATAGTATTTTTTCCATTATTTCATAGTGTGTAATACGTAGTATCGTAATAAATAAAATAAATGAATAAACAAAAAAAAAACATTCACTTCTGGGCAGCGGCTCCCCAGTGCCAGCTCCTTCCACTTGAACGCATCCAGCGCAGAGCGGCTCGAATCGTCGACGATCGAGTCGTTTCCGATCGGCTCGATTCATTGGCACTGCGAAGAGCTGTTGCATCCCTTTGCATTTTCGTTCGCATTTACCACGGGGAGTGCTCTGAGGAATTGTTCGGATTAATCCCAGCCGCTAAATTTCACGTACGCACATCACGGCAGAACTCCCGATACCATCCACACCATCTGGATGATTGGCGGTCCACCACTGTGTGATTTAGAAAAATGTTTTCTTCCTCGCACAACTTCCTTGTGGAATCGATTACCATCAGCGATTTTCCCGGATCGATACGACTAAGGGACCTTCAAGAAAAGAGCCTACTCCTTTTTAAAAGGCCGGCAACGCATCTGCAATTCCCCGGGTTCCCCTGGTGTTGCAGTTGTTCATGGGCGGCGGTAGTCACTTACCATCAGGTGAGCCGCATGCTCGTATGCCCCCTCTCCTATAAAAAAAAACTCGCTCTTACCCATTCGTGCTTAACATTTATACAATACTATGCCACAATACTACGCGAAAATACTATAATTTTATCTTCAGGTCGACTGACTTGTATTATTGTTGTGTCCTCTTAATTTTTAATATTTACCCTACAATATCGAGCATTTTTGTATTTTTTTTATAGGATAGGGTGACAAACGAGCACACAGTCCACCTGATGGAAAGTGGTTGCTGTGGCCCATAGACATTTACAATATCTTTGTTTGCGAATCAAAATGCAGATGCGTTATCATCCGTGAGGACTAAGATGGAATGCCTCTTTTCCAGTAAAAAGAGTCTCCGGTTCTCTACACTCACCACCCAAAACACAGCTGTGTTAAGCTGATATTTACGCTGGTATTTTGGGAGAGCGTGGTCTTTCCCCGATCGAGCCGACCCATTCGTACTTCAACTAGCCGGTTAATATAGCTGCAGCATGGCTGTTTACGCCTAAATTTGGTCATGTTTAACGTTATCCAATCACGTTCGACTTTGCCAATTGCCAGATCGTACCAGGTGTTACGCGTGTGTCGGGGAGGGAGCAGCGGAAGGGAGGTTCCCAGCGTCTTGGCGCTGTCGGGCGAGACAGTCGGTGAAAGTGACTTGCTAGCAGCGACCGGGTTAAGCCGGGTTTTTGGGCTAGCGCTGCAGAAGTTCGCGCGAGACCAAGTTTTGTTTGATTAGGGTCTAAAATCTGAATTTGGGCGAGTGTTTCTTCGTCACGTAGATATCTGAATTGTGCGATAGTTAACTCGTGCGAGAGTGCGGAATAGTGTACGCGCGTGGAGGAGATATACGATCTAGGATTCGAGCCACGCATTCCTTGTTTGTGAGCTTCTCCCGGTTAATTGTCAGGATACCGTTATAATTTGTGATAAGTGAATCCGGGACATTGAATATTGAACTTTGAACTACTATCCGTTGCCGTGTCGGGTATCACGTGTTCGATTCTGCGATGAGTGTGGAATTAGGTGAAGTGAAGTTAGTTAAACGTACAATGAAGCTAAGAGACTGAATCAGTGACAGTGAAGAAAGAAGTGGTCCGGCGCTGGAGCTGTCTGGAGCGATGCAGCATTTTGGAGCAGCCTGGAACTCGGCCGCTGCTGGTCGCCTATGCTTGCCAAGGCCCCACACATTCACAAATCACTGTACACGCCTCTCTATCTACCATTACTCACACTCACGGCCTGCCCAAGCCTTGGAGCGAAGTTGGCTCCTGATACAGGTAAGTACTTTTGCTTTCTAGTTTGCTCCCATATAGTTATTGTGATAAGAAATGCCACGCGGCCATATGGAGGCCCGACCTGCGTCTGCTCGTTAATTTTTCTGCTAAATGGGTCCCGGAGGATTTGATCTTTGTACCATAGTGGTAGCAGAGCGTGATTCCGGGTTAGAGTCCCCGGTCGATCCCGACCATAGTGTTTGATAAAAATTAAACAATTTTGGTGTTGGTTTGATTGGTTTAATTTTGTGTCTACAATCACGCCCGTCCGTAATACGTAAAAATAAAATTATTTTCTTTTGTTACTTTGTTGCTTGCTTTTTTTTGTTTTTCGCGGGTAGTTGCTAATGCCACGCCCGTAGGTTGCGCAAGCGGGAGTTTTTTAGAGAGATGCGTTGGGTAGGTAGATGGTTATTATCACGTAATCGGATAATCATCGTTGTCGTATAATTATGGTTGATTACTTATCAAAGTGTCGGTTGTCTGAGCGAGGCATTTTTTGTAGATCGAACGGGATATGTATCTTTATTGTATTGTGGTTCGTATTTAATCTAATAAATGGTAATAATATAAATCTAAAAAATAGTAAATTGTATTTGTGTAATTTGTATTTAACTTGATTTGATAGGAACGGTATTTTGTAACTCGTTAATTTTTTTGTATTTATTAATTGTATTTGTTATTTGTTTGGGGCGAAAAGTGGATTGCGGAGGCCCGTCTGGCTACGCTGAATATATGTGGAGCAATGAATGATAAGATGGATGAAGTATGTGAAATGATGAATGATAGAGGAATAGATGTGTTATGTGTAAACGAGACGAAACAAAAGGGACGGGATGTCACTGCACATGGCATGTATACCGCTTACTGGTCTGGAGTAGACGAGACCGAGCGGGCATGCCAGGGAGTCGGTATCATCTTTTCAGAAAGAATGGGTCAATGTGTGAAAGAGTATGAATGCCCAAGGCTGCTGTGGATACGAATGAAAGTGGGCTTAAAGAAGTTGTTTGTGATAGGGGTGTACGCCCCAGATATGTCTAAGCCCACTTATATCCGAGAGCAGTTTTGGGACATGGTAAGGTTGGTGTTAATGAAATGCAAGGAAAATGAAAATATTATTATGTTAGGAGATTTTAATGGAAGGGTTAGGGTGAGGAGGTCTGGTTATGAAAGGATATTAGGAACGTTTGGTGATAAAAGTATAAATGAGAATGGTGAAGACCTCCTCACCGTATGTGTGGAATAGAATATTTTTGTGACGAACACTTTCTTTCGTCATAAGAGGATTCACATGTATACATGGGAAAGAGGGGATGATAGAAGCATGATAGATTTCATAATTGTGGATGAAAGAATGAGGAGCGCAGTGTTAGATACAAGGGTTTACCGGGGGTCCAACGTAGGAACGGATCATTACTTAGTCGTATGCCGAATTAATGGTCTATTCAGGCGTTGGCGTCATCGGACATCTGTGTCTACCACTGTGTTAGAGCGTATAAGAATAGAGAGGCTACAAGATGAAGGTGTGAAAGAGAAGTATAAATGTAGACTGAGGGAAAATATAAGTGGTGTGAATGAATTATGTATGAGTGATTTAGACGTGAAGACTGTATGGAATAATGTTAAGAAAGTTTTGGTGGATGCAGCCACCGAAGTATGTGGTGTAAGTAAGAGAAAGAATGAAAGGAAAAGTAATACGTTGTGGTGGGATGATGAGGTACGGATGGAAGTTGAAGCAAAGAAGAGAGCATGGCTAGATTTACTAGCAACCAAAGCTGGTAATTCTAGCGGTATAAATGATGAGATTGAAAGAAAAAAGGCAGATTTTAGACGTATAAATAAAAGAGTAAAAGAAGTTGTTGAAAGGAAAAAGCAAGAAAGGATGGATAAGAATGATAAAAGGATATCTGATAATTTCCAGGCAAATATTAAAATGTTCTGGAAAGTCGTAAAAACTGCCAGGGGAAATTCGAAACAGCCTAGAATGAATGCTATACGAGACGAGAATGGCTGCATGCTGAATGATGAAGTTTCGAATCTAAAGAGATGGAAGGAATACTTTGACAGCATGTTTAAGAGTGAAGAGTCGTCTGAAGTAAGTGAAATAGAAATTCCGGAAAGAGTGGAGAGAGGTAGGGAGATAAGTGTAGATGAAATAATGAAAGCAATGAAAAGCATGAAAGCAGGTAAGGCAGCCGGATATGATAGAATATCACTCGAGATTCTAAGGGCTGGAGAGGGTGTGGTTGCAGGCCTGCTGTGTACCTTGTTTAATTTATGTTGGAACTGAAGCAAGTATCGGAAGACTGGTGTAAAGCCGTTATAGTCCCAATATATAAGGGAAAGGGCTCACAGCAGGACTGCAAAAACTACCGTGGTATCAGCTTGCTTAGCATTGTGGGTAAACTGTATGCTAAGGTGTTAATTGAAAGAGTTATGGAAGAAACTGATGGAAAAATTTGGGATGTGCAAGCTGGATTTAGAAACGGACCTTTTCCATGTGCATGATTGCGGAGAAGTTGTGGCCAAAAACCAGAAAGGTTTTTGTGCGTTCATGGACTTGGAAAAGACTTATGACAGAGTAGACAGGAATGTGTTATGGCAAACACTGAACTCATTTGGGTTGAGCGCTGGTTTGATACAGGCATTGAGGTCCCTTTATAGGGACTCTAGTGCTTGTGTCAGGATCAACGGGGTCTACTCGGACTGGTTTGGCATACATAAAGGTTTCAGATAGGGATGTGTAGCTTCCCCGTGGCTGTTTAACCTATTTATGGACAGTTGTTTGCAAACTTTGAAAGTTGAAGAATGTGGGTTGAGAATGGGTGAGTTAACCGTCAAATGCCTTTTGTACGCCGATGATCAAGTCATATTTGCATCGTCAGCGGTCGAGTTGCAAATGATGGTTACTTTAATGAACTTGTAATTGAAAGAAAGGGGTATGAAAGTGAACGCAAGTAAGACCAAAGTGATGGTTTTTGAAAGAGAAGAGAGTAAAACGTTATGCGAAATAAGAATAGAAGGGGAGTTGATTGAGCAAGTGGATGAGTTTGTATTTCCTCTCAGGCAGATAAGAAATGCCACGCGGCCATATGGAGGCCCGACCTGCGTCTGCTCGTTAATTTTTCTGCTAAATGGGTCCCGGAGGATTTGATCAGCCGTAGGCCGTAACAATGGCTCTACCACGTGTATGTACGGCAATATCAAATCAGGCAACGACAGGGTAAGCGGGGATTCCGCATGTGATGTTTTAATATTCAAGTCGTTCTGACAGAGACGATTACGTGGTCATAGCAATATTTTTGAATTTTTTTTATAGGATAAGGGTGACAAACGAGCACACAGTCCACCTGATGGTAAGTGGTTGCTGCAGCCCATAGACATCTACATCTATCCTTTATTAGAAATCAAAATGCAGATGCGTTGTCACCCGTGAGGACTAAGATGGATTGCCTCATTTCCAGTAAAAAGGGCCTCCAGCCACCTGCACTCACCAAGCGAAACGCAGAGGTAAACTTCTACTTCACGCTGGTATTCTGTGAGGTCGTGGTACCACCCCGGTTCGAGTCGGCCCATCCGTGCGACAGTAAAAAATGCCGCGTGGCTCTACCACTGTTAAAAGAATTTGCTATGAACATGATATCATCATACAATTTCAAAACAATTCAAAACAAAAACGCCGAAAAACGAAATGTATCACACTATAGGCGTGACGCCAAAACCCCAGCGCATGAAAAAAAAAGATGAAACGTCAAACTTGGTATAATTTTAGACAAATAGTAAGTATAATTTTATTTTCAATGTACAATTGTTTGATGGTCTGAATCCAACCCTGGCATGACTTTGGTAAATTTGGTAAACATATAGTTGCGCGGTTGGCCCGGTCCTTACGCTAGTAATATATAAGTCAATGTGCATCCATGTTGGCCAAAGAATTAGAAAATGAATTGTTTTTAAATAGTAACTACATACATATTTTTTGTATAACTGAACATTGGTTAAAAGAATGAGTGTAATATGTTTAATTTCAGTAAACACCAGGTGGTGAGCTGCTTTAACAGAGAAAAAAATTACGCCATGGCTCCTTAATATTAGTTAATAAATTATTACGTAATTAGTACGTAATAAATATTTGTGAACGTCAGACTCGGGAAGAAACACCCTAGACGAAGGTTTATCGACCAAATTATCCATATAATGCAATTGGGCCAGATTAGGGGTACCGATAAACGACGAGCGTGTATGCGTAGATATATTTATGTAAAGGAGGCGAGAGAGGTGTGTCAGGATCGTGCCAGTACGTAGTCTCTGCCTACCCCTCTGGGTGACAGGCGTGAGTGTTTATGTATTATGTATAAATTAATAATAAGTAAAGAACGTAAGGATATTGTAAGCCTCTACGTTGAGCGAAATGTAAAAATGGCATATGTTGAGCGCGAGCACCTCATTGTTGTCAGTGTTTACAGACCCCACATAGATTTTTTGAGGAAAACATTTTGGAGGAAATTTTGCTTAAGCTTAATAAATAGATTAAATCTGTTGTTGTATGTGGATATTTTAATATCAATCTCCTTGATACGTCTTCCATGAGTATTAAGTTTAGATCATTGCTCAAATCATACAACCTAGTTAATTTGTTTTAGTGCCAACATGTATTGGAGGGCCAAGTACAACTTGTATAGATAATATTTTTACTGATGTTGATCTCTTACATAAATTAATTATTCAAAATATAAGTTCTGATCACTGTGGACAGTTGGTTTCACTACCTACATGCACAAAAATGTTAAGAAAAACAGAAAGTTAAGAAAGTTATGCTTGTTCCAATAAATGAACATCGTTTACACCGTTTTCATAACAATTGCATAAAATATTATATTGTAAATTGTGCTTTTAAAAAAGTCCCGCTGGGTTTCTTGCTAGTTCTTCCCAGGAGAGAGGGTTCTTCCAAATCAGTGGTAAAAGTAAAAAATTACTTTCAATAAGTTTTACTGTAATCTATATTGAATAAAAATGATAATATTGTATTCTATCCCGTTAAGACGACTTTCATGTCACAAAGTACGGGTAAATGATAAATATCAATATGAATACAAACAATAAAATCAACAAAAAATTAAGTCATAAATTATGTGTCATCATTTATGTTCATTATTCTGCTAGATATTTTCAGTTGACAGACAAAATCAATATCAGACTTTCCAGTATTTATTTATTTATTTATTCTTTTTACATCTACCTTATAATAAGGGATATAAAGGGCGGACTTAATGCCTTGTGGCATTCTCTACCAGTCAACCCTGGATGATTTGAGAAGCTGTGGTAGGTGCAACACCACTCCATAAATTAATAAATAAGTAAAAACATTATATCTTATAACAAAGAGCAAAAAAATAAAATATTTTTTAACTACACAAACTTAATATCTACTAAGTAATAAAAAAATAATAGTAAACATATAATCGGATACTTATATATACAAAATCTCTAAATAAATATAAAATAATATAACACAAAAATAAAATAACATGATGCATATTAAAATACATATTATACAGAATATCAATTGCAAAGCGAAAGAGGGAGAAAAACAAAAATTGGATAAATCAGGTGGTATTATTTCTGTTAAAGAATTTTCGAACTAGTCTTTTAATATAATGTTTGTTACTAGTTTTTTTGATATGAACAGGCAAGGCATTCCAGAGCAGTATGGACTGCACTCATTAAAAGACTTAGGGAGCTAGCGATGTCTTTGGTATAATTCCACTGGTTCACTTTTATTAAATGTTTTGCGCAGTAGATTTTTCCCATTACATATATAAAATCTTGAATTCTTAAACATAGCTCGAAACAGAGTTTTTTTAATTTCCTACTATGAAATCGTACAAAAGACCTAATATATATAAATTATCTATTTCTACCACCAAGCAGCACTCACCCAAAATTAGAAGTAAATACTCAAAAAGGATCCAACAAATAAATGCTAATAATAATGGGATATAGATATCTCCGAAGATATCCCGGACGTCAGTCTGAGCGAGATTAGAATGGCTCTCCAGCACCTTAAAAAAGGTAGGGCCCCATGCGAGGATGCAATTACAGCGGAGCTTCTGAAAGCGGGTGGAAGACCGGTACTTGAAGTCCTACAGAAGCTCTTTAATTCCGTCCTCCATGGTGGCATTACACCGGAGGCGTGGAGCACAAGTGCGGTGGTCTTGTTCTTCAAGAAAGGTGACAATGCTCTCTTGAAGAACTACAGACCGATTTCCCTTCTGAGCCGCGTCTACGTGCTGTTTTCGAGAGTCATAACGAATCGTCTCGCGCACAGACTTGACGACTTCCAGGCTCCCGAACAAGCCGGTTTCTGAAAGGGCTTTAGCACCATAGACCACATACATACCCTTCGGCAAATTGTACAGAAGTCCGAGGAGTACAATTTGCCACTATGTCTAGCGTATGTGGACTATGAGGAAGCCTTTGATTCCGTCGAAATTTGGGCGGTGCTGTAGTCTCTTCAGCGGAGCCAAGTTGACTGTCAGTATATCGAAGTGCTGAAGTGTTTGTACAGTAGAGCTACAATGGCTATCCGAGTACAGAACCAGAGTACGAAACCGATCCAATTGCAGAGAGGTGTAAGACAGGGTGACGTCATATCCCCGAAACTCTTCACCGCTGCATTGGAAGACATTTTCAAGCTACTGGACTAGAAAGGATACGGTATCAACATCAATGGCGAGTACATCACTCACCTTCGATTTACCGACGATATAGTCCTTATGGCAGAATCGCTGGAGGACCTAAGCACTATGCTCAATGACCTCAATGGTGTCTCCCAACGGATAGGTCTTAAAATGAACATGGACAAAACAAAGATTATGTTTAATGTCCATGTCACACCTATGCCGGTAGTTGTTGGGAGCTCTAAGCTCGAAGTTGTTGACGAGTATGTTTACCTGGGACAAATAGTCCGACTAGGTAAGTCCAACTTCGACCGAGAGGTCAATCGACGGATTCAACTCGGCTGGGCAGCGTTCGGGAAGCTACGACACATCTTCTCGTCAGACATACCTCAAAACCTTAAAACGAAATTGTACAACCAGTGCGTGTTGCCAGTGATGACTTACGGAACTGAGACGTGATCCTTCATAGCTGGCCGTATGAGGAAGCTCAAGGTCGCTCAGCGAGCTATGGAGAGGGCTATGCTCGGAGTTTCTCTGCGTGATAAACTTAGGAATGAAGATATCCGCAGTAGAACTAGAGTAACCGACATAGCCCAACGGATTAGTAAACTGAAGTGGTAGTGGGCCGGCCATATAGCTCGAAGAACCGACAACCGATGGGGAAGAAAGGTTCTCGAGTGGCAGCTTCGTACCGGTAGGCGAAGTGTAGGGCGAACCCCCACGAGATGGAGTGACGACCTGGTAAGACATGCAGGAAGTCGATGGATGCAGGTGGCTCAGGACCGTGCTTTGTGGCATTCCTTGGGGGAGGCCTATGTTCAGCAGTGGACTTATGAAAGGCTGTAATGATGATGATGATGATAGATATCTCGAAAAAAAATTCTAATTTTGCGTTTTTTATACTTTTTTTGAGACTTTTACCAGCTAACTTTAGGTACTAAAAATTATTTGTTATTATATCATACTAAATAATTTTTTTTCACAAATGTGGGTTGCCTTCCTTCTGCATAACTACGTGTAATTGTGTTTAAATTAAAATGATATGGCCAACCACTATAACTACTTCACAGTCTGTGAGTCATTCATTTGATTGTTCAGAGGTGATATCGCATCGTTTAAAAGTTGATTACAGGCGATGATTGCAGTGACGTTAGTACATTAGTCTTTGAATAATAATTTTATGTGCAGTCGATAAAGATATTGATGAAAATTTTCTTATGTAAAAGAATGTAAGAGGAGCCGTAGCAGCTCTAGGGAGCGCTCGTCGTAAATTTCCACATTACGCGAGCATGATCAATCCCCACCAGCACCCATGAAACTGTTAATTGCAATTATAAGTGCCAATCTCCCGCGTTATCTGCAGCGCGTAAAAAAAAATCAACCAAATTGTGTTGCCATTGCTGGCACTGCGTGACCTTACAGAACTAAATAAAGTCCATTTTATATTTAATAATTTGTTTCTAATTTATTATTTACTCTTATTAAGATATTTTATCACCACGTTTCCGTGGTAATCCGATTAATTTCTTACGATAATAACTACGTGTGATATACTTATTTTAAACATCGATTGTTTGCACGCGATTACTGGGAAAGTGCCTCATATACTTAAAATACCAATAGCTTTTACAAAAGGCATTTTTCACCTGTTACATAGTACCTCTAGGTACCTTCAGCTATTGTTTGACAACCAATAACTGTTCGCTAAGTTTATTTGCATGTAAATTTTATTTTATGGTCTGTAAAAGAAATTCTTTAAACAAAATAATTTAATGATACTGTAGTACATTATAAAATGCAGCTACAGCGTTAGAAATGTTATATTTTATAATAGTAATTCTTTTACTATTTAAAATATCGGCTACTGTAAACCACTGCGGGCGCTTTTTAAGAAATAAAACATCGCAGCTCTACCGCTGCTTTGGTAAATGGCGGAAAATAAAACCTAACATAGTTATTTGATCGTGAATGTACAAAAGGATCGAGAGAACCATAAAACTTCATAACCGCCACTTTAATCGTTTAAAATATTCTACAAACAAATGCTTTTGAATTTATGCACACAACATATTTTCACTTTCGTTTCTCTTTGGCTATTCGGTTTTTTATTTGATTTTAATTGCTTCTATCCATCGATCCATCCATAATAGCCTATATAAGTCCACTACAGAACAAATTATAGTGTATAGATTCCATATCTTCCCTCATGAGGAGATTTTGTCATAGCTGCCATGCTTGGCAGACGGGTTGGCAAGCGCAGTTTTTTTTAATTTTGATCTCCTGCTTTGGTTTCACTCTCGAGGAGGAGACTTACGACACCCACGGGACGATATGTGGTAGTGGTAATTCTACACGCTATTGGATATTCTTTGCCGTGTTATTACAGCGGCTGTGTAAGAATATCCACTATCCCATATTTTATTTCAAATAATATACATTTTAATAGCTTAAAAGTAAGATAATGGTCTGGCTATTAATTATTATTAAGAAACTGCCTCATAAACTTTTTATATATTCAAAGCCGTTCACTAAGTAAATGGTTAAGTGATAGATAGATGCTTTAATACGACGATGATGTTTTCCTCTAATTATGATTAGTGTCGGAGGGATTCAACTGCGCAAGGGCAAATGACAAAGGCACGGTGACCAATGTTAGATGTAAGACTTGTTTGATAATATCGAATGTAGACTAGGATGCAGTGTGAGATACACCAAGGCAAACCCGACCATCTAATCTAACTATTATTTAATCAGCTAGAGTAGTTACAAGTAGGGTGCGCAACGTAGCAGCTAGGCCGTCTAAATATTAGACAAAGCGTCATCATCATCATCATTACAGCCCTTCACAAGTCCAATGCTGAACATAAGTCTCCCCCAAGGAATGCCTCCAAACACGATCCTGAGCCACCTGCATTCATTGACTTCCTGCATGTCATACCAGGTCGTCACTCCATCTATTGGGGAGACGCCCTACACCTGTGGGTGTGAGGCTGCCACTGGATAATCTTTTTTCCCCATCGGTTGTCGGTTCTTCGAGCTATATGGCCGGCCCATTGCCACTTCAGCTTACTAATCATTTAGGCTATGTCGGTTACTCTTGTTCTACTGCGGATATCCTCGTTTTTGTCTATCACGTAGAGAAACGCCAAGCATAGACCTCTCCATAGCTCGCTGTGTGACTTTGAACTTCCTCATATGGCCAACAGTGAAGCAACACGTCTCAGATCCAAAGGTTACCACTAGCAACACGCACAGGTTGTACAATCTAGTTTTGAGGTTTAGAGGTATGCCTGATGAGAAAATGTGTCGTAATCACTCGAACGCTGCCCAGCCGAGCTGAATACGTCGGTCGATGTTGGACTTACCTAGTCGGACTATTTGTCCTAGGTTTTTTTTTTATAGGAGAGGGGGCAAGCGAGCATGCGACTCGCCTGATGGTAAGTGACTACACCAGATAACACCAGGGGAACCACGGGAATTACAGATGCGTTGCCGGCCTTTTAAAAAGGAGTAGGCTTTTCTTGAAGGTCCCTATGTCGTATCGGTCCGGAAAAATCGCTGATGGTAATCGATTCCACAAGGAAGTCGTGCGAGGTAAACATATTCGTCAACCACTTCGAGCTTAGTGGTCCCAACAACTACCGGCATTATACATAATATGTACCGGACGTTATACATGATCTTTGTTTTGTCCATATTCATCTTAAGACCTATCCGTTGGGAGACACTATTGAGGTCAATGATCATAGTGCTTAGGTTCTCCAGCGGTTCTGCCATAAATACTATATCGTCGGCAAATCGAAGGTGAGTGATGTACTCACCATTAACGTTGATACCGTATTATTTCCAGTCCACTAGCTTGAAAACATCTTCCAATGCAGCGGTGAAGAGTTTCGGGGATATTACGTCACCCTGTCTTACACCTCTCTGCAGTTGGATAGATTTCGGACTATGGTTATGTACTCGGATAGTTATCGTAGCGTTACTGTACAAACAATTCAGCACTTTGATATACCGGCAGTCCACTTGGCATCGCTGAAGGGACTGCAGCACCGCCCAAATTTCGATGGAATCAAATTCTTTCTCATAGTCCACAAACGTAAGGCAAGGTGGCAGATTGTACTCCTCGATCTTCTGTACAATTTACCGAAGGGTATGTATGTCGTCCGTGGTACTAAAGCCTTTTCGGAAACCAGCTTGTTCGGGAGGCTGGAAGTCGTCGAGTCTGCGTGCGAGATGATTCGTAATGACACTCGAAAACAGCACATAGACGTGGCTGAGAAGGGAAATCAGTCTGTAATTCTTCAAAAGAGCGTTGTCACCTTTCTTGAAAAACAAGTCCACCGCACTTCTGCTCCACGCCTGCGAAGTAGTGCCACCATGGAGGACGGAATTAAAGAGCTGAAGGACTTTAAGTACCCGTTTTCCACCCGCTTTCAGAAGCTCCGCTGTAATTCCATCCTCACCCGGGTACTTGCCGTTAAAGCATTTAGACAAATTGTATAACTACATAAAATATCACTTTTAGAGCTTATGTTAAATATAAAAATGCTACGGTAGACTCATTAAGTTTAATATTTAGTTAGAACTTTAAAATTTTATAAAAATATTTATTGATGTTTTAGGTTATTGTTTTTATATATTAAGCTGTTATAGCTTTAATTACTATGTTATTCAGAACTATGAAGATCACAATAGTTATTAATATTAATAAAATTACAATTGGATACAAAAAAACAGAAAAAAAAACAAAAAAAACAAAACTTTAATTAAAATAAAGTATGTTGATGATGTTTCGTAATCTATTGACGAATAGTTTTGTTGTTTTAAATTAATACACATATTTTATTTTTATTATTATCATCATCATCATTAAAGCCCTTCACAAGTCCACTGCTGAACATAGGCCTCCCCCAAGGAATGCCACAAAGCACGGTCCTGAGCCACCTGCATCCATCGACTTCCTACATGTCTCATCAAGTCGTCACTCAATCTAGTGGGGGGTCAGCCTACACTTCGCCTACCGTTACGAGGCTGCCACTCGAGAACTTTTCTTCCCCATCGGTTGTCGGTTCTTCGAGCTATATGGCCGGCCCACTGCCACTTCAGCTTACTAATCAGTTGGGCTATGTCGGTTACTCTGGTTCTACTACTGATATCCTCATTTCTAAGTTTATCACGCAGAGACACCCCGAGCATAGCCTTCTCCATAGCTCGCTGAACGACCTTAGGTGTGACATGGACGTTAAACATGATTTTTGTTTTGTCCATATTCATCTTAAGACCTATCCGTCGGGAGACACTATTGAGGTCATTGAGCATAGTGCTTAGGTCCTACAGTGATTCTGCCATAAGGTTTATTTCGTCGGTAAATCGAAGGTGAGTGATGTACTCGCCATTGATGTTAATATCGCATCCTTTTGAGTCCAGGAGCTTGAAAACGTTTTCCAATGCAGCGTTGAAGAGTTTCGTGGATATAACGTCACTCTGTGTTACACCTCTCTGGATAGCCATCGTAGCTCTATTGTACAAACACTTCAGCACTTCGATATACCCACAGTCAACATGACACCGCTGAAGGGACTGCAGCACCGCCCAAATTTCGACGGAATCAAAGGCTTTCCCATAGTCCACAGACGCCAGACATAGTGGCAAATTGTACTCTTCGGACTTCTGTACAATTTGCCGAAGGGTATGTGTGTGGTCTATGGTGCTAAAGCCCTTTCGGAAACCGGCTTGTTCGGGAGGCTGGAAGTCGTCAAGTCTGTGCGCGAGACGATTCGTTATGACTCTCGAAAACAGCACGTAGACGCGGCTCAGAAGGGAAATCGGTCTGTAGTTATTCAAGAGAGCGTTGTCATCTTTCTTGAATAACAAGACCACCGTACTTCTGCTCCACGCCTCCGGTGTAATGCCACCATGGAGGACGGAATTAAAGAGCTACAGCACTTCGATGTACCGACAGTCAACTTGGCACCACTGAAGCCGAAGCTTGGCACCGCTTTATTTTTGAACGAAATCTTTATTTATATACTCCTTGTTTTTGTTTGCTGACCTGTACGCATTCGTGTGTTACCATTTAGCGACATATCGATAACACGTTTCATCGGAGAAGCGACAGTGAAAATATGTAAGTTTCATTTGGTTCGCGTGAATCTGCTAAGAAAGGAAAAATGACGAGCATTAGCGCCTTCTCATCATTTAATTGTCACCTTTGGTACCGGCCCCGTATATTTCACCAAGATACTTTAAAGTTCTTGTTAAGCCTTCGCCAACTTGATTTCCTCTGTGGTAAAAAATATTTTCCTACTCTATAAATGACTTGAACATTTATTTACCTTAAAAAATAGCATAAAACTAAAACATAAGACTAAAATTGCACAAACTGAATAATTTTAAAATATTAATAATACGTGTGAATAAAGATACCGAATAAGTACTTACTTACTTAGCACCCAATATTCAAGAACTTTTCATTAGCAACTTTTAATCTCGCTTTCCTTCATTTAACATAGTAAAGTTTTATTACTATTTGCGACTTTTCTTATCTTTTTCACACTTTATGGTTTTCCTCTGAATACTTAACTCATAGAGACTGACTCTGACTTAGAGAAGGACCAGCAGTTTACTTGTGAAGGGGTGTATGTAATGTAATGATTCGATTTCACTGTACCTCTTCTTAATACGTTTCATAGTATCAGTGAGTACACAAGATTTGACTGACTGATGACAATCTAATTCAAGCATATTATAATTTTAAATGTTCAATTTACTCATAAAGCGTATTTAAAGATTTTGCGGCTATGAAAAACATCAAGACCTAAATCAAATATTTTTAAAACAAAGTGATTTATATAGCTATCTATGATTTTAATCTTAAGAAGACAGAGAAGAATGTAAGAGAGTGTATTAAAATTTACAAATATTGACTATTTAATACAATCGCCAGACAATCAGAAGGTAATAGATCTTTTCCATTTCTTTTTTTTTTGTGGTAGTAGATCTGGGTATATGCCTATTTCTGTAAATCAGAGGTAAATCTGTTGCTGACATAGCCCAATGGAGCGAGCGAGCTGAAGAGGCAATGGGCCGGGCATATAGTTCGAAAAAATGACAACCGTTGAGGAAGTAAGGTTATAGAGTGGCAGCCTCATACCGTTAAACGAAGAATAGGACGGCCCACATTTATATGGAGTGACGACCTGGTAAGAAATGCAGGAAGTCGTTGGTGCTGGTGGCTCAGGACCGTGCTTTGTGGCATTCCTAAGGGAAGGCTTTTGATCAGCATTGGATTCGTGACGGGCTATAATGATGATGATTAACTTCACATTTGTTTTTACATTTCTAAATATATTTAGAACGTCGCCTATTATATTATATTACGTCAAACTCTTTCTTTTAGTAAAAATACTTTTGTCACTATGCCATGCTAAGTGCCATATCAATAATGGTAAGACATACATGTATTGAAAGACAGTATAGGCAATGCCATCCTGGCCGAGGTAAGGACGCAATGACGTCTATCGACTTTTAAATATAAAACCTATGCAAATCCAATATATTGTATTCAATACTATACGGAAGCTCAATATAATCAAAACTTACTTTTGCACAAGCGTAAGCTCTGGATTAGATTTCAGATGCTGCTATTAGCTTAAAATTGCAGCTTATTTACGTCCCACTGCTGGGCACAGGCCTCCTCTAATTTATGAGAGGGTTTTAGAGCAAGGAAATGTCCGCCGCGCTGCCCCAATGCGTGTTGGTGAACTTCACATGTCTTCGAAATATTTTTTTTCTTATTTCTTAGACATGCAGGTTTCCTCACGATATTTTCCTTCACCGCCGAGCACGTGGTAAATCAGCACTTAAAATTGCAATTAACAATTTCATTGGTGCCGGCGGGGTCGAACCCGGGTTGCTCGAGTACTGTGCAGCTTACAGCGAGCGCTAACCATCTGAGCTACCACGGCTTTATTATTATATTAATATATATAATATAATAAAGCGGGATTTAGAAAGGGAATGGGATGTACGGATCAGGTCTTTTCCATGCGCATGATCGCGGAGAAGTTTTTGGCCAAAAACCAAAAAGTTTTTTGTGCGTTCATAGACTTGGAGAAGGCTTATGACAGAGTGGACAGGGATGTGTTATGGCAAACACTGAACTCATTTGGGTTGAGCGCTGGCTTGATACAGGCATTGAAGTCTCTATATAGGGACTCTAGTGCTTGTGTCAGGATCAACGGGGCCTACTCGGACTGGTTTGGCATCCATAAATGTGTCAGACAGGGCTGTGTGGCTTCCCCGTGGCTGTTCAGCCTATTTATGGACAGTTGTTTGGAAAATTTGAAAGCAGAAGAATGCGGGTTAAGAATGGGTGAGTTAACCGTCAAATGCCTTTTGTACGCCGATGATCAAGTCATACTTGCGTCGTCGGCAGCCGAGTTGCAAATGATGGTTACATTAATGAACAGGACATTAAAAGAAAAGGGAATGAAAGTGAACGCAAGTAAGACGAAAGTTATGGTTTTTGAAAGAGAAGAAAGTAAAACGATATGTGAAATAAGAATAGAAGGGGAGTTGGTAGAGCAAGTAGATGAGTTTGTGTATTTGGGATGTGTGTTTAGCAGGGATGGTAGATATGATCAGGATATAGAACGACGAGTGAATGCAGGAAATAGATTGAATGGGGCTCTACACTCTATTGTGAAAAGTCAGAATGTGTCCAAAAAGGCACGTTTGGCAATTCACAATGCTGTGTTAGTGCCTACTTTAATGTATGGTAGTGAAGGTTGGGTGTGGCAGAAGAAGCACGAGAGTAGAATAAATGCTGTAGAAATGCGGTCATTACGTAGTATGCTAGGGCTGAATCTGAATGACAGGGTGAGAAATAGTGTGATAAGAGAAATGTGTGGTTTGCAAGATGATGTTGTGACTAGGATTAAGAAAGGAATGCTTCGGTGGTTTGGTCATGTAGAAAGAATGAATGAGGAAAGAGTGACAAAGCAAATTTATGTTGCAGAGGTGAATGGCAGAGTCGGGAAGGGTCGCCCTAGGCGAAAGTTTATCGACCAAATAGGCGATATATTGAAAATGGGCCAAATTAAGAGTACCTTTAACCGACGAGCGTGTATGCGTAGGTATATGGATGTGGAGGAAGCGAGAGAGGTGTGTCAGGATCGTGCCAAATGGAATTCCATAGTCTCTGCCTACCCCTCTGGGTGACAGGCGTGAGTGTTTATGTTATGTTTATGTTATGTTATATTATATATTATTGTCAATAATCTTCTAACCTTATTAGAAGATTATTGACAGTTGTTTTTACAACTCTTGCAGTTCTAAATCAGAAACGAATTGACTTATTAATTATTAGTATTTCATTTGGCGATTGTGCAGAACTGAAGGCCTTTTTGACTGGTAACGAAGGATACAATCTTCCTTATCCTCCTCCTTAGGCAATCCTCAAGGGGACAAAGCGTCTGCATTGTGATACTTTACATGTGTGAAAATACTAACATTCCTTTAAATAAAGTTTCAGGCTAATACGTCTCACTCCGTGACACATGCCTCTTGTCATTTTTGAGAGAGTTTTAGGATAAGGATTTCTAGACACATAATTTTAAATGATTTATTAATTATTTATTATATTAATTATATTTAGTAACGAATAAGTTATGTTTAAGAATATATAAAAGTGCATGCAAAAGCACTAATAAAATATAAGAAATGAAGCTAGTATTTATTTTTCACTACTGATTATTCAGTTCCAATTGGGAACGGTTGTTTAAGTTGAGAGTTTTGATTAAGGAAAAGGTTTTATACAGCAACGACCGGTGAAATTTGCAACCTTTTGGGAAAACCTTTAGGGATTTAACTTTCCGAGGTCGTCGTACATATTAAGTCACCTATATGGTTTCCGACCCGATAAAACGCATAAAAATACAAAAGAACACTTCAGATGTGACTACAATATTAAAAATAAATGATAATAAATTATTGTTGGGAATGAGGGTAAAAAAATAAAAGGAAATACGAACAAATTTCACTAAATTGATTACACTATGTGGCATTTTAATATAAGCTGAAGCCAAACGCTTTTAATAAAAAAATGTAAACTGACCTTAAATAACCAAAAATAATAAAATAAAAAACTTGAACCTTAAAAAATCATGAAAATCGGTTGACAATTGACGAACATATCGCGTAACATACATTGTATGTAACAAGAGAAATAAAAACAGATTGAATAACTCCTTCTATTTTGAAGTCGGCTAAAATAATAAAAAAGGTGCGTTATTTTTAAAAACTTAAAAATGAGATAATATTACTTAAGTCGAAACTTTCCACGCAGTAATGATTTCTTATATTTACGTGAATACCACGCATTAAATGAAACTGATTTTATGGAGTTTATCTACATGCATAATCAAATATTTTCTCACTTCATTTTTTTTTAAAAAGTCAGGAGGAATAATAAAATCAAAACATAAACATCAGAATTTATGAGATAAACATTTTATATAAGAATTCTTTAAAAAAGAACTTATAGTGAGAATCCTTTTAAAAATTAAAATTAGCCTTATTTTTGATTTTATTTGTTTTTCTACACTCAAAATATTGAAATTCACATTGAAGTAAAATGTTTCGAGCTTGATAAAGCACGTCGGAGATCGTTAGTTAAGATTAAGGGTTCCTTATAGACTATCAAGGCTTATTAACGATGTTTCCCTTCGCAGCTGAGTCCATGATAAATTTCAAACCTTATTCTGAGCATTACTTTTAAGCTATATATGTACATTCCTTTACATATATGCCAATTAGATACTAAAAGTTCAATTGTTAGTAAAACATTTTATAGTTTATTTTTCTTTATTTTATTGAATAAGGATGACAAATAAGCACATATTCCACAGACATTCGATAGACTAGAATCAAAATGCAGATGCCTTGTTACCCCTGAGGACTAAGATGTATTTCCAATAAAATTAGTCCGCGGTGCTCTAGACTCGCCATACAGAACACAACAGTATTAAGCCGCTATTTTACAAAGGTTAGTGTGGTAAGAGGGCTGGTATTTTTCCTGCTTTACGGCTAAGTAGAGCCATTCATTGAGATAACGCTGCCAACATAATTGGCTTGGCTACTTATATATTTTGTATAGGACCGTATGATAATTTAAATTTCTAGTTTTAGATTTCATTATGGTAATGAATATTGTATATTTTATTTTATGTAAATAAATGTATAATCCTGTATATTAAGCGCTCGCTGTAAATTTCACACTACGCGGGCAACCCGCGTTCGATCCTCGCCGGCACTAATGAAATTGTTAATTGAAATTTTAAATGATTTTATTTTATTTTTGACTCATACTACGTGCTAGGCAGTGAATGAAAACATCGTGAGAAAACCTACTGCATATCTGGCAAATCAGAAGAAATTTGGAAGACATGTGAAGTTCGCCAACATGCATTGGGCCAGCATGGTGGATATTTCCTTGTTTTAAAACCTTCTCAGAAATGAGAGAAAGCCTGTGTCGAAGCAGTTGGGCGTGCATAGACTGTAACTTTTACTAACTTTAAATGTATTATACCTTTTTGTAATCAATATTAATGTATAATAAACAATTTAAAAATTTATTTAAGAAGACTGCAACTAGTTCTGAAAGGATCTAAAAGAGTTAACGTGTAAATTTTTTATGAAACTGTCTAGGAACAAATAGTGCTAACGAACGTGAGGAGTGCATAAAAAATTAACACAAGCGGCAGTAAAATTATAGATGATAATGTCGGCGAATCAACTCATGAATTTAGAATTTTATGTAGAAAAATAAAATAATTGATTTCTGTGTTTGTTGGGGTTGAACGTCTTCTATAACCCATAAATTTTATCATATCTTTACCTTATTAAACATAAATAAAAAAACGAAATTAATATATGTAGTAAATTAATGTATGTATTAATGTATGGTAGAGCCACGCGGCAGCTTTTGCTGTCGCACGGATGGGCCGGCTCGAACCGGGGTGGTACCACGACCTCACAGAAAACCAGCGTGAAGTAGAGGTTTACCTCTGCGTTTCGGTTGGTGAGTGCAGGTGGCCGGAGGCCCTTTTTACTGGAAATGAGGCATTCTATCTTAGTCCTCACGGGTGACAACGCATCTACATTATGATTTGTTATAGAGGATAGATGTAGATGTCTATGGGCCGCAGCAACCACTTACCATCAGGTGGACTGTGTGCTCGTTTGTCACCCTTATCCTATAAAAAAATGTAAATATACATTCGAAATGGTAACCTTCAAATTTATCAAAGCGGTACTAAACGCTAAAGTTACATGAAGTATATATTAGATAAAGTTTTATAAAAATGAGACCCAAGTCAAAGAAGTTTCATATCAAAGACGTCGCCTCTCGATTCCGCAATGAGGTGAATAATGGATCGTCCGGATATTGCCTGCCAACCAAGCGCCGCGGTCAACCTTAAAAAGAAATAAGACTTGGAATTTCATATAATTATACTTACCATAAACGTAAATAGTACTTATGATGTGTTATGGTTGTCTTGAATGTCAGTCAATTGTTATTGATCAATAAAAAATATAGTAAAGTAAAGTTGCAGCCTATTTACGTCCCACTGCTGGGCACAGGGCTCCTCTCAATTCTGAGAGGGTTTTAGGGCAAGGAAATGTCCGCCGCGCTGCCCCAATGCGTGTTGGCGAACTTCACATGTCTTCGAAATATTTATAATAAAATATATTAATATTTAAATATAACTAATTTTACGGATTTTATCGCGTATATTTACTTATTTTTATCTTCCCGACGTTTCGGGTGCTTTCCAGCACCCGTGGTCACGGGGGACTGAGGTGTTTGACGTCCTGCTGTCATAGTTAGCCCGGCTACCTTCAGTTTTTTATTATTAATTTCAAGAAACGTCGGGAAGATAAAAATAAGTTAATATACGCGATAAAATCCGTAAAATTAGTTTTATTTAAATGTGTAGTGTTCGCGTAAATATAAGAAATCATTAAATATATTAATACTTAAATACTGCTGTAGAACAATTTGCTTCAATGAGGGCTAATAATCTGCCACTCACCAGATGTCGCTAGTTGTGACTGAGGTAAAGTTTTTTGTTACACCATGTCAGTTAGTTGAGAAATCAGTTTTAAATAATAGGTAATCATTATCTAGAATATTATATTAATACACAACACAATTCTTCAGTGGTTTGATTTTTAATTTTTTGCAATTTATAACTTTTTTTTTTTTAAAAACGGCTTTTAGTTATTTTTATAGTTTGGTTTATTAATTTCTAATGTAATTTTTATAAAATATACCTAATAATACAGAAAGAAACCTTAAAGATTACATTTTCCTAAGAAATTATCGTTCCCGCTATGAAATCTGTCAAATATTTTACCTCAGTGTAAAGTAAAAGGTTTAATTTGTGCTTATTTCCCATTTTATGTAGATTGTACTTGAAATATAATTGGTATTCACAAACATTGGCCTCTTCACATTTATGTTTTTTTAATTACCATTACAGATCAGTACAAGTTCTTTTACTCAACTTTGCATGTCCTATAAATATCTACCAAGTTAATGAAATTCAAAGTATGTAACAAAGCTCCCTACATGCCTGTGTACTGTGGTAGCCCTGATTATCTTTATTTTATTTTATTGTTGGTGAGTGATAGATGATTGATATTACAAAGATCTTATTTGTTACCAAAAACTCAGAAACTATAATAACATTCCTCCAAAATATTTTCTGTTTTTCCAGTTATCTAAACTATAGTTAATTAGGTAAGTAACTATATTTTAAATAACGGAGAAAAACAGAAAAAATATAATAAAAATTAATTACCTAATTAACTATATTTTGGATTACAGGGAAAAACAGAAAAAAATATCGGAGGAATGTGGTTATAGTTTCTAATAACGATGATAATAATATGAATAAAAAGTAAGTATTTTTATTTATATTATCATCATTATTACAGCTTATGTATATATATATATATATATATATATATATATATATATATATATATATATATATCAAACATCTGTTAAATATAAGTCTAATAGCTTGCCTCTTAGAAGTGATATTTGCTCAGCTTGAAAGGGGTTTAACAACCGCAGTTTTTGTCATTTATTTATTATTTTACAAAATTGATACATCAAACATTTAAATGATACTGATAAAAACCACTCCGGCTTGTCGGCAGGACCAAATCCACGTCAAATCAGAAAGATGCTGTTGCCCATCTCCTGTTTCATTTTCTTTTTGCCTCCTACTACACCTACGGTATAATATGTAGTGGATATTACTATACGGTTCAAATATAGTTAGTTCAATTCGCATACTCAATTCATAAATCTATATTGCATATACGATATCTATGACATTATAACATTCTAGTATCCGCTAATATTATGGTTTGAATATTAAAAACATCGAATATTACAAGACCTAAGAATATTAGAAGATAAGCTAGTCTTATAAAAGTTTTAAAATACTACACCTGTGATGAAGAGCAGGATTAAAATGTACGATGAAAAAATTATGACAATCGCAGTACCAAAAGTAACATCAGGAAGTAATATGAGACAGTAGATATTACAGGCTAATGAAGAAGAAAAATATAAAAACTGGCCAAGTGCGTGTCCTCCTTCCTTGTGTGCTTCGTGGCTTCCTTGACAATGAGCATAATAAGGAAATTCGCGGTTAGATCGCTGTAACGACTAAAATGGGCCCAAATAGGAAGATCGTAACCGAATGATTTATTTTAAAATCAGCCTTATAGGGAGTGATATTCAAGAAATATTTAAAAAAAAAACTTTTAGATTATGATAATAATACCCTATTTATCCCACAAATGAAAAAGTAAAGCTAATAGTAGTAATGCATATAAGTCGATTTCTTCATAAAATGTTTATTTTTAAGTTTCCAATAACATAACAAAGTTATTAATGCAGCTACTTTTAGGTCATTTTATATGGAGTTGTAACGAAATTTTTACTAATCCAAGGGCGTTTTATCAGTTGGTCTACTATAACCCGTTAAATTTTTAATTCTACTTAGCTGTAATTGTTTTTGTTTTAACTTCATTATATATACTACTATTGTGTATACTTTTCACTTTTCCACAAATAGCCGTTTAGTTGGTAGAGGAGGGGGACACATGACTCTTATGAAAAATACCACTTTGAAGCTAAATATTTGGCAAACGGACCCCTGAATCGAAAAGATGTTGCTCCACACCCCCAGTGTTTTAAAAGAACTATCCAACGATACCTCACATTATGTAATAGACGGGTAAAAAATCATTCTCTATTTACTTGTATAAGAAGTACCCAAAATAAAAATGTTTTAAGATTTTATTTCACAGTTTTATAGGCGTGATCAATATCTATAACTATGACAAATTATAGATTTGTAGCACTTAGGGTCTATGAGAAAAACCGTAATCGAACGGACGGACGAACATGATAATACTATAAGGGTTGTTGTGTAACTACGGAACTCTAAAAATTATTTTTAATTAAAATGACTGAAAACTATTAGTTATCTATTCTGGAAAACATATTGATCGATGTATTTATAATCGCGGATAGTGCAGATACAGCTGCTTCGTACTACAACTATACTGCAGCTATAGTATGGCTGTAGCACGAATGGTTTGGCTAGACAGGAGAAGGATCATGCTTCAGCAGAATATCAGCGTAAAAGCAGAGCTTAAAACTGCTCTGCTTTGATTGGTGAGTGTATACAACCGGGTATTATTGTCACTGAAAACGAGGCATTCGTTCTTAGTATCCAGGGGTGACCATGCTATGCATTTTATTTTTTTAATAAATTATTATAAATGTAGGAATCTATAGGCTACAACATCTACTTACTATCAGGTGCAATGTGTCCTCGTGTCATGCGTAGGGCCGAATATTGTTAGAATTTTAATTTGTATTCTTCTGAGTGCATTATTTAGTTATTACGTTGTCTTTAAAGTAACATACAGTAGTAATATATATATATATATATATATATATATATATATATATATATATATATATATATATATAATAGTAGTGTTATATTTAGAGATTATGCAAAACCATATTTTAAAATATTTAAAAAAGTGTGCTCCACTGCTTTACATTTAAGCAACGAAATTAAAACTGCATCCGACAAAATTAAAATGACCTGGAGAATAATAAATAGTGAAACAGGCAAGGTCAAACCTCGCAACTCAGATTTTCAATTGAATATTAACAATAATTTAACGCGATCTGATCAAGAAGTGGCTATGACTTTTGAAAAACATTTTACCGATGTTCCTTTTTTGACAACAAAATCATTAAATTTATATCCTACTGTACTATCGCCGAACCATTGCTTGAACAAAATGCAAGGGCTTGTTCAAATACTTTTAAATTCCATAGAGTATTGCCAAAAGATATCGTTAAATATATTAAAACTATTGATGTTAAAAAACGGCAGATTTATGGGAGATATCCGTTAAAGTTATTTTATCTATAATAGATATAATAGCACCTTATCTAGCCACTATATTTAATAAAAGCGTCGAGTCTGGTATGTTTCCTGATTTAATGAAACATAGTAAAATGAGGGCTAATAATCTTCCACTCATCAGATGTCGCTACTAGCGACTGAGGTAAAGTTTTTGTTACACAGTGTCATTTAATTGAGAAAGTAGTTTTAAATAATAGTTTATCATTGTCTAGAGTATTATATTAATATATAACACAATGCGTCAGTGGTTCGATTTTTATTTTTTTGCACATTATAACTCTTTTTTTTTAAAGTCGTCTTTTAGTTATATTTATAGTTTGGTTTATTCATTTCTAATGTAATTAATATAAAATATAACTAATAATACAGAAATAAACCTTAAAGATTACATTTTCCTAAGAAATTATCGTCCCCGCTATGAAATCTGTCAAATATTTTACCTCACTCGAAAGTGGCGCCGCCCTGGTGGCAGAAAAAGTCGTGGATGCCCTCATTATACCTTCATTTAAATCTGATAGTACATTAGACCCCGCCAATTTTAGACCAATTTCTGTACTACCAACATTTAGTAAAAATTTTCAAGAAAATAATTTTAGATCAGATTAGAACTGACGCTAGAGTTGAGCTTATCAAACTTATTTTTTGTGCATGGGAGAATTCAGAGGATGCTTTGGGTATATTTTGTGACCTTTCCAAGGCCTTCGACTGTGTTCGAGTTGTGTCAAGAACACAGCGCTTAAACTTATTATTTCATATTTAATTAATAGAATGCAGAAGGTTATTATCAATAGTAAAAGTTCTTCCGGGTCATCTGTACTAATGGGTCAATGCTCGATTCTCGGCCCATTCCTATTTCTAGTGTATATATAGACTTACCTTCTCTTGTAGGGGATAATCATGATACAGTATTATTTGCAGATGATACTTCCTTGATTTTAAACTTAAACGTCAATCATTTAAATGTGACGAAGTGAATAATGCTATATCATAAGTAGTCCATTGATTTAACGTTAATAATCTACATTTAAACGGAGATAAACCTAATTGTATTAAATTTACAACTGAATCACTCTCGACGCAAAGCTTCAGTGGGGCCCCCATATGTCCAAACTAGCAAGCAGACTAAGCTTCTGCAGCCTTTGCTATAAAAAAGATTAGAGGTCTCACTAGTGTCGAGACAGCTAGATTAGTTTATTTCAGTTATTTTCATAGCTTAATGTTCTATGGAATTTTCTATGGGGAAATGCGGCTGATTCAGAAACTATTTTTGGTATTACAGAAGAGGGCCATTAGAGCTATTTACAATCTAAAACCGAGAGAGTCTCTTAGAGATAAATTTAAAGAAATAAATATTTTAACTTTGGCCTCTCAGTTTATTTACGAAAATTTTATGTATGTTCACAAAAACAAAGGTAATTTTAGTAAAAAAGTGATATACAGTCTGTAAACACTAGGAACAAACACAAGCTAGTGATACCAGATTCTCGACTTCACAGAGTCAGTAATCCATTCTTGGGGCAATGCATACGCTATTACAATAAGGTCCCGGAAAGTGTACAGGCTCTCTCTAATACCAAGTTTGAATGTTTTGTTAAGCTGAAACTGAATAAAAGGGGTTATTATAGTATAAATGAATACATGGTTGATAATAACCCCTGGGAATGAGGTGGTCGCTTCCAAGCAGTTTCTAAAATAAAGTTTGTAAATAGTTTGTAATCATTAATATTGTAAAATTTATTTAAAAAAAAGTCCCGCTGGGTTTCTTGCCGGTTCTTCCCAGGACAGAGGGTTTTTTTCGAACCAGTAGTAAAGTAAAAAATGACTTTCAATAAGAATTATACATGTAATGTATATTGAATATAAAATTATTCTACACTATTCCATTCTATTCTATTCTATTTAGATTAGACGAATGAATGCCCAGACCAACGAATTAAGTTGTATAAACGAGAAGTACAGCTATTTAATAGGATTGCAAGCTCACAAGATTTTGTCAAAATGTAATGGTAGGCCACTAATTGAATTAAATGTAATTTCTTGTTGTCAAACAAAACATTAATGTTTTGACAATTATTAATTTTAACTTATTTTCATGATTTTTTTTACCTGATGTAGAAAACGATTTATTTATCTTATGTTTATAATTAATTCCTTTCAAATACATTTATTTATTTCTTTTATATATAAATATTGTTAAACATAAGCATATATCTTCGTACCACGACGTAGTATACCGCTGGTAAACGATGGTTGCATTTAAGAACGCTTTAAATATAATCTAAAATTGCACAGAATATAACACATTAATTATTACACGTGCAAAACTCCGCATCTCTTAATAACCTGCGGCAGGCAATAAGCGGTAGTAGGCTCAATAGTTGTTTTCTGAAATATAAGTTCTATAACTTAAAATTAAAAGTTTTATACAGCGGACTTCAATATAAACTATTAAGAATAACTCAAAAACTGTTGCTCTGACCTTGATCAAATTTATATGGGACCACATGTGAAGTACCAGCTTTCAAATAAAAAAAGAATCATTGAAATTGGTTCACCCAGTAAAAAGTTATGACGTAACATACAGTCGAATTGAGTACCCTCTCCTTTTTGAAGTCGACATGAAATATGTATCTTTCGTTTCTAACAAAGCTTCTACAAGGTTTGCGTCACAATTGTATGATATTATGTATATTAGCATATATTAAATAAAAATGTACAATGTACAATATATTTTTAACGTGGTAGAGCCATGCTGCAGCTATATTTCTGGTATAGTTGTAATACGAATGGGTCGGCTCGACCGGGGAAGGACCACTCTGTCACAGAATACCAGCGTAAAATAGCAGCCTAATGCTGCTGTGTTTCGTATGGTGAGTGTAGAGAACCGGAGACCCTTTTTACTGGAAACGAGGCATTCCATCTTAGTCCTCACGGGTGACAACGCTTCTGAATTTTGATTCGTAATCAAGGATAAATGTCTATGGGCCACATCAACCACTTACCATCAGGTGGACTGTGTGCTTGTTTGTCACCCTTATCCTATAATTTTTTTTTTATAGAAAATGGGTAACTCCACTCATTTTGAAGTTTCATATCCTTTAAGACTTTATAAAGCATGAATTATAATAACTAACTAACCTTAACTGAAGATCAGGTAATTGCTATAAAGATGTTTCGGAAATACATAGTTTAAATAAACGATTCTACAATTACAGAGAGGTTAAAACAAAGTGAAAGAACCGTGTTAGCACAGGAGCTAAGTGCCCGCTGTTTATTTCACAGTACGCGACTCATTTAGGGTCGACCCGTCGGCACCTGGAAAACTGTTAATTGAAATTTTAAGTGCTGATTTACCGCGTGCTCGGTGGTGAAGGAAGTGATCGTGAAAATTTGCCGTCTGAGAAATTAAAATATATTTTAAAGATATGTGATGTCCGCAAACACGCATTGGGCCAGCGACTTGCCTTAAATATATCTTAGAATATGAAAGGAGGTCTAGGCTCAGCAGTGAGATGTATATAAACTGTAATTTTACTTTTACTTTTTTGTAATATAGTCAAGTGTTATCTTTTAAATAATCTTTCTGCTGGGCTTGTGGCTGGTGCTTGTCAAGACAGACATATTTTCCGTTCTCGTGGTAAAATATAAATATGCTTCACATTTTCAAATAAATTTATATTGAATAAAAGCTATTCGATTCCTTTATATTAAGGCGCGATGAGGACATCAGGTGTAATTAAGTTCATCCATTTTATTTGAACAGTACCTACATTTTTGAATTTACTTAGAGAACTTCCATTGTTAATTACAAACATTTAACTTCTCACTTTTTGAAATTAAGAATTTAAGCTTTCCATTTTCACCAATTGTTAAATTTGTTTTGAGAAGTTCTTGCGGTAGAAGTTTTACAAAAACTCCGAATTATATTATTGTTACGCCTGCGAGAGAAATACTGACATTTCAAAATTATTTTTATAGGCAATCATTTATATAAACATAAAAATACTTTAAATTTTTTTTTAAGAAAAAATATATACACCAGCCTGGTGGTTACGTGTAAAAGTATACCGGGAAGTAACCGGAGTATTAGTTATTATCTCGTGAAAAAATGGCTCTATGTTATAATATAAGAGCCATGGTAATACAGAAGCTAAGCGCTCACCGAAAATTTCAGAGAGCGCAAGCGACTCTGGTACAATATCTTTATTGTAATTTTAAGAGCGTTATCACGAGCTCGGCGCTAAAGAAAGCATCGAGGACAAATCTGCATATCCGAGGCATAAATATTTTGAGGATATGTAAAGTCCGTCAACACTCGCTGTAGCAGCACGTCCATCTAATTGCTCCATAGTTTTCTCATAAATGAGAAAAGGTTTGTGAAGAAACGCTGTGGAATTTACTCGTACATAGGCTTTATCTTTGCTTTACATTCATTATAATTTCGTTTTTTTAGGTGGAAATAAATGTAAATGTTTATTGGCTGCAAGTGAAGCATACTGCTTTTAATTGAGCGAGGTTCCGCCGACAGACAAATAGCGATAGACATAAACATCTTGCGCGCCTTGTGATGGTGTGCTATAAGAGCATTTACCATTTCATCCCGTAGGTGTGGTAAAAGGTGAATTTAGAATATACCATGAAGATCTCACAGCTTCTGATAGCTGTCGCTATAACAATATTGTTTACGCGATCGTAAGCGTAAAATAAAAGCGTAAAATAGCCAGGCCGATGACGGGGAGTAGCGCAAAAATTGTGGAGAAGGTCTGGTACTTCGATTGTCAAGACTAAGGCAAATCATCCATACAACGGGAGAGGCCCATGTTCAGCTTTGGAATTTTATGGACTGATGAAGAGCAAGAAATACCTAAGACTCGTGATGGGTAACATCTTTGTCTATACGAAGGTATTTGTACTACCCTCGCCAAACTATTTGCTAGCTTAGTTTGGGCAGATTGTGCGTAAAATAGGCCTCCTATTTAAAATTAAATGAAATTTGAAAATTTTAAAGAAAAATTGCTAAGTGTTTTCGATTCTGTGTGATTAACCCTAATATACCATTAATACCTGCAACCTAATTATAACAGAGAAGACCAAAATGTTATCCCTGTGGACTAAAATACTACCTCTAAATAAAATTGCCTATCAAAAGTATACTGCTAAACATAGGCCTCCCGCATAAATTGTTTCATATGGGGATATTTGCCATAGTGTCTACGCTAGCAAGCGGGTTGGTAGCCACAGTTTCTTTTGCAGTGGTACCAACACTGGGAATAATCCGCTACTTATCTTCTAGTTTATTTTCCTCTGTAACCTCTTTCGACACCTACAGTACTCTTACACCGCCAGTACACGATCAAATAAATCACTATTATATTATAATATATAGTATAATCATTGGTAAATTTGTTAATGGTGGAGTTAGTAATGAATTTTATATTTCCATTGTAAAAACTCCAGAGTTCTGAGTCCTGAGTCCTGAGTACGCCACCTATCGACATGGGCAGAATAACTTCTGCCAGGCAAGCAAATTAATTATATCAGCTTATGTCCGCAGTTGTTAAAATATAAAATTACTGCCTATTTATGTTTGTGGGAACACTTAAGTTTAATGAGTCTTAAAATAAGAAAAAGAAAATCTAAGCACAGCAAATTTGCTGAGGAATTACGGAAGAAATCTAAAGTTTGTTCAACTGATCCTATTCTACCATTTTAATTGCAGCTTACAAACAGATCAGACGATTTTAACAATAGTTTTATTTCTTTTTCCTTTCAAAGGGCTTTCTTTTGTGTTCAAGAAGTGTTTGCGCTTATTGAGCTATTTATCCTTCATGTAGCTAATTAAGGTTTACTTTGCTAAATGTCAAAGCTGTAAATTATCATACATGAAAGGCATTGAATAAAACTACTTTTACGGATTACATCGCGTTTAATTGTACTTAAACATGAAAGACATTATAAGACGTATCATTATTTTAAAATTACTACTTCCAGTAAAATTTTACTAGTTTTAATAGTTTTTGTTATTGTTTTTATTCTTCTTTGGTGTGTTCTTTGTTGTTTGGTTGCGGCATAAGAGTAACTATCACCCCATATCGTCCCGTAACACGCAAATATGGAAAACGCCAGAAAGCCATCATGGCTCCCGATAGATAGCACTATGAACATTTCGTTTATGCCAGATTTAAATACTCAGACCTGTGACGGTCAGCAAAGGAGCCATATCCAGCAGTGTCGGCACTATTACTAGTCTATTCGGATAGAAGAATGTTCTATTATAATTATTCTACTTACCGATGAAGCATCATTTCATAATGTCAAGTCGAGGGACACTTTTTAATTCCACTGCTCGAGATGAACGTGGTAAAGCCACGCTGCATCTATATTTTGGTTTATTTTATAGGATAGGGTGAAAATTGAACACACAGTCTAGCTGATGGTAAGTGGTTGCCATGACGCATAGACATCTACATCTATATATATATATATATACAGGGTATTTTTGGAACGCTCCCGAAAACTAAGACAGGCGACAGCACCAAGTATACCTTTGATCATGGGTCACAAATAAATTTGATCCTGATGAAAAAAAAAAATCATATTTTTACAACGTTTTATTAGATTTATTCACGCGCCATCATGTTAGTACAGCTAAATGAAACGATAATTTCATAAAAAAAATCATGAAAATACTGAAACCTAAAACCAGCAGTGGAATAACTGAATTCATATCAGCTGATTAAAGGTCAATGTACGCGCGAACGCAAATTCGCGCGGTACGCAACTAGCGGGCTATACCACAATACCTAATAATTTACAACACTTGTCTAAATACCTAACTTATCTACTTAACATACTATTTTGCCACTGTACTTGTCTCCACGTAGCCATTTTAATCCGAATTTACAGGTTAAATAACCCAAATGACTGGTTCGATTTCCCGCTAATAACAAAATACATAAATGAAATGTAACCAAGGTTAAAGTCATGCGTTTTTATTCATCGTGTAGGTATGTTTATTATTCTCATGTATTCAGTTATGTATGTATTCAGATTAGTTCAGTACTAAGTTATTTAAAAGAATTAGTTATGAAACAGCTTACCGCTCTAAATCCTCCGTGGTCTTATGAGATGCGGCTCAAATTGTGCTCCATTCATTTCAAGGCAGATTTGGGCTCGGTGTTGCGTCTCCTCATGGAGGCGGGGCATTATCGTGTGATCTTCGACACAGTCCGTACGTAGTTTGTCAAAAACATCCACGATCCTTTTGTAGTTTCGTCAGCACTATCACACTCACGATTAAAAACCCTTTCTTTCACATACCCCACAGAAAGAAGTCTAACGGGGTCAGATCTGGTGCGCGAGGTGGCCAAGCGTGTGGTCCTAGTCCGCCAAATCCAGCGATCATCAAATAGCTCATTGAGGCGCTCACCATTATACTGGAACCATGTGCGGCGATATTCAGCCAACGATAGGTCGTCTAAAATGTCTGTCAACTGTTCTTTTATAAAGTTTAGGTATCGCTGTCCGTTCAGTCGCTGTGGCAGAAACACTGGTCCCAGTATGCGATCCTTAAATAAACCTACCCATACGTTAACCGACCATCGGGTTTGGTGCCCGGTTTGTCGAACAGCGTGCGTGTTAACCTCTGAATACACGTGTGTATTTCTTCGGTTCCACAGGCCGTTTCTGGTAAATGTCGACTCATCCGTTCAGATAATGTGCTCAATGGAACCAGCCACACGTTGTTGCTGGTATAATAACCAACGGCAGAAAACTCGTCGGCGGTCGTGATCGCCGGGAACTAAAGCTTGCACTTTGTGCAATTTGTATGGGCGTATTCGGTTACGCTTCAACACTTTGTGCACTGCACAGTATGACACACTTGTTCCATCCCGACGTCTTAACAATTTATTTAGCGATACTTCGTGTACCTAGGTTCGGATACATAACATGTTGTCGTATTCACAATCACTATAAACGTACGCGTTAAGCATTATTAAAACAAAAAACGTAACAACAAGTAACAAAATCAACACGGAACTGTTTCAAAAACTACAATTAAACTGAAACCTACTGCGTCACAGCGTGATGCGATGCGGTCGAGTGGAGGGAGGTTACAGTCGCGTTCTAAAGTACTACATGGTATTGGGATATTGTTTTATAATATTATAGTTAGTAATTAATTGTTTTATTGTGGAATCATAATAGGTGCCTTACTTGGAATTAAAAATGGATAATGTTTACTTGAGCATTATTTGTTATTTCAATCGTAAAATATAAAGTACTTTGTAACAAGAAAACTTAAGGTAAGGGTGGCACGCCGTCCATTATGTCGTCTTGGGTCACATGGAAGCCAGATGTTGAAGGTGTGTTGGTGTTACTGGATGCTACTTCATCATCACTTTCATCTTCGCTTGAGCTTCCGTCATCAGGTCGATCACATGGTAATTTTTTCGGTATTCTTCCTCAACACTTTTAAATTTACTGCACAATTTTCCCCATTCACCTTCTCCTATCATATTTACCCTTTCGTTCACTAGTTTAGTCATAAAACAATAGATATAAATAATTTTTCTTTCCTTCCTTTTTAAAACATCGTCGCGAGTCGCAAAGTAAGCTGTGTATGCGACTGTATTTTTGGAGCGAAGAAAGCGCGGGAACCAATAGCATGCAGGCACAATACTGCAGTAATACTGGTGGATTGTTCCCCCGTCGCGCCCCCTTCGTACCAATATGTGATAAATCGCTGTGCCCAAGTTCAAGGCCAGCGTTCTTTTTTCACCGTTCGCGCGTACATTAACCTCCATTAGTCAGGTGATATCAATTCAGTTTTCACTGCTGGTTTTATGTTTCAGTATTTTCATGATTTTTTTATGAAATTATCGTTTCATTTAGCTGTACTAACATGATGGCGCGTGAATAACGCTAATAAAACGTTGTAAAAATATGATTTTTTTTTCATCAGGATCAAATTTATTTGTGACCCATGATCAAAGGTATACTTGGTGCTGTCGCCTGTCTTAGTTTTCGGGAGCGTTCCAAAAATACCCTGTATATATAAAATAAAGATTTTATATATATACAGGGTATTTTTGGAACGCTTCCGAAAACTAAGACAGGCGACAGCACCAAGTATACTTTTGATCATGGGTCACAAATAAATTTGATCCTGATAAAAAAAAATCATATTTTTACAACGTTTTATTAGCTTTATTCACGCGCCATCATGTTAGTACAGCTAAATGAAACGATAATTTCATAAAAAAAATCATGAAAATACTGAAACCTAAAACCAGCAGTGAAAACTGAATTTATATCAGCTGATTAAAGGTCAATGTAAGAATTTTCGTTCGCGCGGTCCGCAACTAGCGGGCCATACCACAATCTATACATCTATACATACGAGTATAATAAATCTGTAGAAAAGTCGTGTCTGTAATTCTAATATATTCTTGAAAAAACAAGTCCAGGGTACTAAATAAAGGGTTCTGAAGCCAAATTAGTGGTTTTTAGAATTTTTGTCTGTCTGTCTGTCTGTCTTTCTGTCTGTCTGTCTGTGTATTCCGGATTTACGCAAAAACTACTCACCCGATTTACATGACATTTTGTATGTAGGTAGTCAGTAACCCGGGGCAACTTATAGGCTACTTTTTATCCGATTACGGAACTACAAAAAAAGAAGGTTAAATATTTTATTTCCTTTAGATATAAATTTTCTGTTGTATCTTAGTTATAGGCGGGATGACGGGTATTTTTCAAATAAATACCATATTTGTAAATAAAGTTTAAAAATTAGTTAAAATCTTGGTAAAATAATTTGAAACTACACCGATTTCGTATTCGAAACAGTGCTATCTATCATCAAATGGAAAAAGTAGTATATTTTGCCTTCAGTTACTAATAAATGAAATAATATAAATAACCTATATTTATATTATTGAATTATTAGATTTTTAAAATTATTGAAAAATTCTAACGTTCAGTTTTGTAGTATTTTTGTTATTTTATTTTAAAAGTGTAATAATTTCAATAGATAATAGTGACGTCTATCAAAAATATGAAAATTGATAAGGTATATATTTCAATTAATATAAATATGTAAAGTGATAAAAATTGGTCTGTCTGCAATTGTTTCAAAATTTTCATTATCATCATAGTTTTATTAAAGAGATTTTTATGTATGACGTGGCCAGATCGTAGAATTGGTCATATATCATAAAGTAGTCTATCATTTCGTGAAATGGTGTGGTCATTTCATGATATTTAACGCTATTTGTTGACCATGTCATGATATAGCTTGACCAAATCAATGAATAGAAATCGTTTGAAGATATTAGTAGCTTAACCAACGTTGCAATTTCATAATATGGTCATGTAACGATATCATTAAATCGTTTTTCACCGTTAGCGGCGCTAATAGCTTATTTTTTAACAGAAACAGAATTTTCAAGAGAATTGACATCACTTTATCCCTTATTGATAATATAGTAAATAAATGTTCGTTTCTATTGCTGATACTACTAAATGGTATAGTTTTGGCTTTCATTATTTTATGTAATATTAGCGCCACCTACTTACTTCTATATAAACTAAAATGGCAAGTCATTGATAAAATGAAATAATACAATGCTACTGAATATACGATGTAAATAATTGAATCATTTACATTACAATTATTCCGCGTTGGAATCAGTGCAGCGAACTCTTTTTTGGCCAAAAACTCTGCGGCCTGTGCCCAGTAGTAACACGTATGTAAGCTGATTTTTTACTTTTCATGGGGCAATACATGCAGTTTTTATTTCATTCGTGTTTTCGGTTATGTTACTTTTTGTTTTCACTCTACCGTAAATATTAAGGCTCGCAAAAATGAGTAGAACTCATTATCGTCAGCCTATCAAAAGTCCACTGAAATGAACATGGGCCTCCTCCATAAATTGTCAAGTAGCTGGATATTTGCTATAGTGGCGAGTTGGCACCGCAGCTATTATTATTTTGATCTGTTGTCAAGAAGATGATGCAGCTCATCCCATCTCCTGTTTTTTTTTTCCTATGTCGCCTCTTACGACGGGACGATATGAGGTGGTAGATTTTCTTTCACCGCCACAACAGTGTGAACATTTTTTTACTTCCGTTCATAAGTGTAGTGTTCCTCACGTTCACTGTGTATATAATTTATAAGGAATAAAACTAATTTTAAGGATTTTATCGCGTTTAATTTTAAATTTTTAAATTCACGATGTTTTGGGCACTTTACGGCACCCATGTTTACGGGTGGGGCGGGAAAACTGAGGTGTTTGACGACCTGATGTCATAGTTAAAATAGAATAGTTAAAATGCAGTAGTAGTTTGAATTGAATTTTATTAATTATGGGATCCTTAGCAGATAGTAGCACTCAGCCATCTTCCCTATTAAAATAAGGATATCTTTAATTTCAATAGCCTCAATAGCCAAATCATCATTGGTAGTGTACAAACTCTAGACTCAAACCACAATATAGTTCGTAAATTTTTCTATAGATGGCGTTGCACATAGTTCTGTCGCGCTAATAAGGTTTGTTGTAAGATGCATATACCATTGTACTATGTAAAATTAATTGTACCTTTGGAGTACCTTTTGGAATATACTGTTGGTGTACAAGGTTGCCTTTTTATTGACTTCCCTTGTAACACACCCTCGAATTCGACCTATCCACCTACTGGGAGTTAAACATGGTCCATTCGAGCCGGATCTGGGAGAAGCTCATCCCCCTTCCGGAAGTCGTCTCAGCGGTGGCGCATTTTTTGGAGCATTAAGGGAGGTACCTTGGAAGAGGAGTTTCCAGCTTCAGGAGTCGGAGCTGTTGCAGCAGGGGTCCGAGCTTGGTGGTGAATCCGGCTTTGGATTTCGGGACAATCTCTGCTGATGAAGTACCATTAGGAGGAACTATAAGGAGCCAGGGTCGAGCTGGTGTGAGACAAGGACAACAAACAAGGTTGACGTCACAAGTGAGTGAGCGGGACAACAATAGTGAGTGTTTGAACATTTTCTATGTTTGAAAGTTAAAGGAAATTAAACCTTAAATTCTAAAGAATATTTACTTGGAAGATTAGTAAAGATAATGCAGTGAGAAATTGTGGACTTAGAAAAATTCTTGCTACTTTGCTGACTTAGAAAATTTTTAGCTATTTGGGACTTAGAATAATTTAGTGATAGTTTACATTAACTTAGTTAAATTTTAAGAATATTTGGTTGAGACGGGGAATCTATGCCCGATTTTTGTCAAAGTTGTTATGTTTTTAAAACACTTAGAAATTTTTCTGTGAAATAAAGACTTAGAAAAATTTTCGAAATTGCTTGAATTTGTCATATTTGGCTTAAGGAACTGATTGCTTTACACAAAATTTTAGCAAGCTGTTAAACAGCTGTAGTATTTTTGTGCTGCCTTGAACTGATAAATTACTTTAGTTTATATTTCTCGCTTTGAAAAATTTTAAGCTTATTGGCCTTTTAAATTTATTAATTTACAATAATGGAATCTGAAATAAATGTACAAGTTGATGTTTATGAAAAACTTGCCAAGGCTAGAAACAATTTTAGGAAGTCTCCAAAGGACCGTATAACAACAGTTTATTGTCAGACCAGATTAGAATCGTTAGAAGTGTTATGGACAGAATTCACTCAAACACACAAATCATTAGTAAAAAATTATAAATCTAAATTAAAAGAACATGAGTACTGTGAAAAAGATTTTTATGGACAAACAGAAGAAGCGTATATAGATTATAAAACGGAATTAAAGGCTAAAATTGAGGCATTGTCTGATAGTTCTCCAAGTGGTCAATCTAGTAAGCAATCAGAAGACAAAAATTCAGAAACTTTTAAATTACCAAAGATCATAATTCCCAGTTTTTCAGGTAAATATACCGAATGGATCACCTTTAGAGATTTGTTTTTGTCCATGATCCATAAGAATTCAAAACTTGACAAAGTGCAAAAACTGCACTATTTTAAGAGTTCTTTGTCTGGAGAAGCAGAACAACTTCTCAGACAAATCCCAATTGCAGAATCAAACTATGATTGGTGCTGGGAACAATTGAAATCTCGTTATGACAATAAAAGATATTTGTCTCATTTTATTTTGAAACGTTTATTGAGCCAGAAAAATTTAACAGTAGAATCTTCGAGTAGTTTAAAAGAATTAATTGATACTACCAATGATTGCCTAAATGGTTTAAAAAATCTAGGTATCAAAACGGATAATTGGGACATAATTATAATACATATTCTATGTTTGAAGTTAGATCCTGAATCTAGAAAGCAATGGGAGTTCAATGTTACTGATAATACTCAATCTGAGGAACTACCCACATTCAAACAATTTCAGGAGTTTCTTACTAATAGATATCGAGCACTTGAATTGTTAGATACTAAGGTTGTATTAAATAAGTACCAGCCAAGTACATGTAATAATAATAATGTGGTTAAATTTAAAGCTCATCATGTAACAAAGATCCAATGTCTATTTTGTTCCGATGCTCACAAATTGAGTGTTTGTAAGAAATTTGCAAACCAAACTGTTGACCAACGTCGAGATTTTGTTCAGTCTAATAGTTTATGTTATAATTGTTTAGGAGCCAATCATGGGGTGAAAGCGTGTAAGGTTAATTTTAAATGCAGTTTGTGTCATCGTCGTCATCACACACTCCTTCATCCAAAGGGAATTGGAAGGGCGCGAGTTACTGCTGATGTTGTGCAGGTTGAACCAGAGGGATCGTCTAATGGATCAGGGTCAGGATCTATTATAAAGGCAAGTATAGATAATTCTTCAGCTTTTGTAGCCTGTAATTTTTCTGGTGGTAAAAACCAAGTGTTGTTGGCCACAGCATTGGTCAATGCTGAGGGTGATAATGGCCAAGGACTTGTTTTGAGAGCTCTATTGGATCAGGGCTCTCAGGGTAATTTTGTGACAGAAGCAACTGTCCAGAGTTTAAAGTTGAAAAGAAAATATATTCGAGGTACTATAACTGGAGTTGGTAATAACCAAGAAATAATTTCAAAGCATTAGTCACTCAAAAATTAAATCCAGGATTGAGGCAAATGCGGTATTTACGATACAGGCATATGTTCTGAAATCAATTACCTCTTTCCTTCCGGGGAGGAAAGTTGAGAAATCGGCGTTTTCAGAATTTGAAGGAATTGACTTTGCAGATCCTGAGTATAATCGGCCTAATAGAATTGATTTATTATTAGGCGCAGAAATTTATAGTCAAATTCTTTAGGAAGGGATTCGCAAAGTACCTAGTGGTTCAATCGTTGCTCAAGCCACAAGCCTTGGCTGGATCTTGTCTAGTGCTATTCAGACATCGGGTTGTAGTGACACGGGGGTATTGGCATTACATTGTCAATTAAAGGAAAGCGACGAACTTTTGAAAAAAATTTGGGAAATAGAAAATGGAATAGGATTAACTAAAGAAAAAGGTTATACAGAGGAGGAGAGAAAATGCGAAAAGTACTATGAGGAAACTACAACAAGAGACGATACAGGAAGGTATGTGGTGAAACTGCCATTTAAAATTGATAACCCTATTTGTACAAAAGGAGATTCGAGATCAATAGCAGAGCAAAGATTAAAATGTTTAGTTAAAAGACTCGAGAAGGATGAACAATTAAAAGCGGAGTATAAAGCGGTGATGGAAGAATATTTGGAGATGGGACATATGGTTGAAATTGAGGAAACAGATACTAAAAAAGACAAGTCACTTTATCTCCCTCATCATCCTGTAATTCGAGAGGATAAAGAAACGACCAAGTTGAGAATCGTCTTCAACGCCTCTCAAACTGGTAAAAATGGAGTATCACTTAACGATGAACTGCTCGTAGGACCCACAATACAAACGGATTTGCGTCATTTAGTTTTACGGTGGAGAATGAATAAAATTTGTTTAACAGCGGACATTGTTAAAATGTACCGCCAAATTAAGGTAAATGAAGAAGATACCGATTTCCAAAGGCTATTGTGGATGGACTTCAAAGGGTAAAGAAGTCAGAGATTTTAAACTCCTTCGAGTCACCTTTGGTACGGCGTCTGCTACGTTTTTGGCAGTACGAACACTTCAACAAGTTGCAACTGATGAAGGTCAGAAGTATCCTTTAGCTGCTGATAAGGTTTCTACAAGCTTTTATATGGATGATTTGATGTGTGGATGCGAAACAATAAAGGAAGGAATAGAGATTTATAAACAAATGTAAGGATTGTTGCAAGAAGGATGGTTTGAATTACAGAAATGGGCAAGTAGTGATGAGAAATTGATGGAACACATTAGGGAAAATGAGGAAAAGGGCAAAAAGGAAAACGAGAAGCAAGGAGTAAAGGATGAGATAAATCTAAGGATGGATGAAGTGACAAAAATTCTTGGACTGACTTGGGCAAGAAAGGCAGATAATTTTCAGTATAAAATCACTCTTCTAGAACTGCAACCACCTATCACCAAAAGGAAAATTGTTGCAGATATATCGCGCTTATTCGACCCACTTGGCTGGATTACACCATGCATTATCGTTGCAAAAGCTATGATACAAAAGCTCTGGATTGCTGGTATTGCCTGGGACGAAGAAGCACCAAAAGAAATTTTAGAGAAGTGGTGTCAGTTCCGAAACGATCTACGGAATATGAAAGATTTTAAGATTCCTAGGTGGTTAGGTACTCAATCAGTTGATGTCCAAAGAGAGTTGCATGGGTTCTGCGATGCCTCGAAAATGGCATATGGGGCGGTTGTTTACTTACGTACGACTGACTCGGCTGGTAACGTTAAGGTGGCATTGGTGGCAGCGAAATCTAAGGTAGCACCCATAAAGCAGGTTTCGATTCCTTGATTAGAGCTTTGTGGTGCTGTGGAGCTTACACGATTGATGGTGGATGTGGCTCATATCATGAAGATAGAAAATATTCATTTGCACGCCTGAACTGATTCAACAATTGTGTGGGCTTGGCTCAACAGCTTACCTAGTCGCTGGAAGGTATTTGTTGCCAATAGGGTTTCGGAAATATTAACTTCAATGAATCCAAGTCAATGGTCACATGTGAGTACTGATAATAACCCTGCGGATTATGCTTCTCGTGGATTATCTTGTGCTAAATTAAAGGACAAAATAGTATGGGTAAATGGGCCTTGTTTTCTTTCAGGAAAGGAGATTATGTATAAAAAACCGAAAGGAATAAAGACCAATTTAGAAGCTGTTAAAGTTCATTGTGTGCAGACGGAAGAAGAAATTTGGGAAAGATTTTCGTCATTAAGGAGAATGATAAGAGTAATAGCGTATTGCAGAAGAATTTTACATTGGAAGAATCCTAAGTGTAAAAGAAATAAAGATTATTTAAAAACTGAAGAATTAAAAGAAGCGTTAGAAGCCTGCATACGTAAAGATCAAGAAAATAATTTCAGTGAAGAGATCAAGGCTATAAATATAGGAGAAGAAATTAAGAAGAACAGTGCATTAAAAACTTTAACGCCGATACTAGTTGGAGGAAGATTGGAGAATACTAGATTAGAACAGAGTAGAAAGAATCCTATAATAATGGCAAAGAAATCGAAGTTAACAGAGTTAATTATTGCTGATGCACATAAACAAACATTGCATGGAGGTTCACAATTAACAATCAATTACATTAGAAACAAATATTTTATAATAGGGGTTAAGCAGTTAGTAAGGGCGCACATAAGAAAGTATGTCATTTGTGTAAAAAACAACGGACATGCTCTAAATCAGCTCATGGGACAATTACCTACAGTGAGGGTAACTCCGGCTCGTCCATTTTTGCGCAGCGGAGTTGATTTTGCGGGTCCCATACAAACGCGTACTGCAAAAGGTCGTGGACATCGATCGTACAAAGGGTATATTTGCCTATTCGTGTGCATGTGTACAAAGGCTGTGCACCTAGAGGCCGTAAGTGACCTTACAACACAAGGTTTTCTTCAGGCTTTTAAGAGGTTTGTCGCACGGAGAGGTCATTGTCAGGACATTTGGAGCGACAATGGTACCAATTTTGTTGGGAGTTCAGCGGAGCTCAAACGGTTGTTTTTGCAGGAAAAATCTGGTATTTTACCCGATATAGCTGAAATCTTGGCAAACAACAACACTACCTGGCATTTTATTCCACCGCACGCGCCCAACTTCGGTGGGCTGTGGGAAGCCGGTATCAAATCCGCGAAAACGCATCTTAAACGCGTTATCGGTACGTCTACGTTGACTTACGAAGAGATGGCAACAGTATTAGCACAAATTGAGGCTTGTCTCAATTCGAGACCCCTCTCAAGACTAGACGCAGACCATGAGAACATTGACGTCTTGACACCAGGGCATTTTTTAATTGGCGAACCTTTAGTGATGGCCCCAGATTATAATTATGAGACGTCTAACGTAAGTTCTCTCAGGCGATTGCAATACACTCAACGCATGAGTCAAGAATTTTGGCGCAAATGGTCAAGAGAGTACTTAAATCAATTTTTTCATAGATACCGATGGTCAACCCGAAGACCACAGCCGAAAATAGGGAATATTGTTTTGATTAAGGAGGACGGTCTCCCCCCATGTCGTTGGCTTAATGGTAAAATAGTTGAAGAACATCCAGGTCAGGATGGAATCTCGAGGGTGGTCACGGTTAGGTGCAAGAATTCTTTAATAAAGCGCCCCACAAATAAAATTTGTATTTTACCTGTATCCCAATGAAATTTTTATGTACTTTTTTTATTATTTGTTTAAAATGGCTATTGAAAATAGATTTTATTCTTTTTTTTTGCCCAATGAATTTGTTTAGCTAAATATGCTTAAAACCTTAGTTGGTGGTTTGTTTAGTCATGGTGGGCGGATTTGTATATTTAAGGACAAAATTCAGTTTGTCCTTGGTGGGCGGAAAATGTACAAACTCTAGACTCAAACCACAATATAGTTCGTAAATTTTTCTATAGATGGCGTTGCACATAGTTCTGTCGCGCTAATAAGGTTTGTTGTAAGATGCATATTCCATTGTACTATGTGAAATTAATTGTACCTTTGGAGTACCTTTTGGAATATACTGTTGGTGTACAAGGTTGCCTTTTTATTGACTTCCCTTGTAACACACCCTCGAATTCGACCTATCCACCTACTGGGAGTTAAACAGGTAGGATTCGGTGTTCTACTGCAAGGATTTGTTGTATATAATGGTTGGGACGATACTAAACATATTTACATACTTTAGACTTCTCGGAGCTTCGGTGCTTCACATCAACGGTATGAAGTTTGTTATGTTCTTTTACTCGAAACTTTCATCCAAGATGCGTAAATAACCCGTAACATTAGTTTTAATCCATGTTTGGTATTCATTATTATAGAACTGTATTTATGAAATTTTCAAGTCTACTCGAAGTAAAAAAAATATATCTATATCTTTTTTATGGTGCCAATCAATATTAAATAGGACCAATGATATTAATAAAATGTCTCAAATAAACATTATATTACTTTGTAAAAACTAAATTTACTTTAACTATGAATAAATGTAAAGAGTAAAATGTAAATAATAATAATAATACATTTTGATTTCAAGACTATTTACCTTTCTTAGGGATACATCGGAATCGGAAGACACTAATTTAACTCTAAAAGTAATCGATTTTTTCTAAATTTGGCCCGAAACAGCATTTAATGATGTCCCTAAATTCAAGCGCACGCGAGCAAAGCCGCGGGTAAAAAGCTAGTACCTAATAATTTACAACACTTGTCTAAATACCTAACTTATCTACTTAACCTACTATTTTGCCACTGTACTTGTCTCCACGTAGCCATTTTAATCCGAATTTACAGGTTAAATAACCCAAATAACTGGTTCGATTTCCCGCTAATGAAAAAATACATAAATGAAATGTAACCAAGGTTAGAGTCATGCGTTTTTATTCATCGTGTAGGTATGTTTATTATTCTCATGTATTCAGTTATGTATGTATTCAGATTAGTTCAGTACTAAGTTATTTAAAAAAATAGTTATGAAACAGCTTACCGCGCTAAATCCTCCGTGGTTTTATGAGATACGGCTCAAATTGTGCTCCATTCATTTCAAGACAGATTTGGGCTCAGTGTTGCGTCTCCTCATGGAGGCGGGGCATCATCGTGTAGTCTTCGACACAGTCCGTACGTAGTTTGTCGAAAACAGCCACGATCCTTTTGTAGTTTCTCACACACATCACACTCACGATTAAAAACCCTTTCTTTCACATACCCCACAGAAAGAAGTCTAACGGGGTCAGATCTGGTGCTCGAGGTGGCCAAGCGTGTGGTCCTAGTCCGCCAAATCCAGCGATCATCAAATAGCTCATTGAGGCGCTCACGGACGAACCTCACGACATGTGGAGGGGCACTATCATACCGGAACCATGTGCGGCGATATTCAGCCAACGATAGGTCATCTAAAATGTTTGTCAACTGTTCATTTATAAAGTTTAGGTATCGCTGTACGTTCAGTCGCTGTGGCAGAAACACTAGTCCCAGTATGCGATCCTTAAATAAACCTGCCCATAAGTTTACCGAACATCGGGTTTGGTGCCCGGTTTGTCGAACAGCGTGCGGGTTAAACTCTGAATACACGTGTGTATTTCTTCGGTTCCACAGGCCGTTTCTGGTAAATGTCGACTCATCCGTCCAGATAATGTGCTCAATGGAACCAGCCACACGTTGTTGCTGGTATAATAACCAACGGCAGAAAACTCGTCGGCGGTCGTGATCGCCGGGAACTAAAGCTTGCACTTTGTGCAATTTGTATGGGCGCATTCGGTTACGCTTCAACACTTTGTGCACTGCACAGTATGACACACTTGTTCCATCCCGACGTCTTAACAATTTATTTAGCGATACTTCGTGTCGAGTCGCAAAGTAAGCTGTGTATGCGAATGTATTTTTGGAGCGAACAAAGCGCGGGAACCAATAGCATGCAGGCACAGTAATACTGGCGGATTGTTCCCCCGTCGCGCCCCCTTCGTACCAATATGTGATAAATTGCTCAGTGCCCAAGTTCAAGGCCAGCGTTCTTTTTTCACCGTTCGCGCGTACATTAACCTCCATTAGTCAGGTGATATCAATTCAGTTTTCACTGCTGGTTTTATGTTTCAGTATTTTCATGATTTTTTTTATGAAATTATCGTTTCATTTTTCTGTACTAACATGATGGCGCGTGAATAAAGCTAATAAAACGTTGTAAAAATATGATTTTTTTTTCATCAGGATCAAATTTATTTGTGACCCATGATCAAAGGTATACTTCGTGCTGTCGTCTGTCTTAGTTTTCGGGAGCGTTCCAAAAATACCCTGTATATATAAAATGCAGATGCGTTGTCACCCGTGAGGATTAAAGTCCAGTAAAAAGGGTCTCTGGTTCTCTACACTCACCATACCGAACACAGCCGTGTTTAGCTGCTGTTTTACGCTGGTATTCTGTGAGAGCGTGGTCCTTCCCCGGTCGAGCCGCCATTCGTGCTACACTTACCATCAGGTGGCATACCTACTGTTACCTCCTTGTTTACTCTACATGTTTACTTTCATACTTTATCATATTTATTTTTGCTCATTCTTTCTTTCATAAATAGCTTTATAGTACAAGGCAATTGGACGACTACTTCATATCCTTTGTACGTAACCTCCAAACCTAAAATTAATTGACACAACATACAAATATTTAAATAATAGCGGATAATATACAACAATAGGAATATTGGAAAACTGTTTTAATTTCTGATTCCTTTTTGTATTACTTTAATATACCTAATTAAGTTTAATTCATGACTTTTACTTAACGATGGGTGATAATTACTAAAACTAATCGAATTAGTCGATTGTTCAGTTTAGTCGATAATATTTGATAACAACCAATGTTAGTCGATTGTTATCGACGGCGCGCGGCGGGCGATAATGACTGACGCGCTTACCGTGTTAACTTTAACTACTAATTTATAGCGCAGCGCACCCGTACGTATTACTAAATAAGTAGTTACAAAAGATGGTGCGGCGGGCGTGCGGTGCGCTTGCGCTAAGCCACTACTTACGTTACTCACGACTGCAGTTATTAGCTATGCTCTTGGCGCCAATAGCTTATTCAATTGTCTGTTTTGTATTGTAATCGAACCATCGATTGAGGGAACATTTATTCTAGACAAGGCGTTAATGGTTAAATTTATTTATTTGCTAAAACTTGCTTCCTATTTCTTTTATCGGATAAAATTAACGGTTAAAAATACAACTTATTTCTATTGTATTGAATTTTTATTTATAAATTTATGATATTAATTTTATTGTTTAAGTTTTACGCATGAATTTTTAATTCAATAAACATTTCTTCATACTTTATTAGGCACAGGACTCTCTAGTATTAAAAAGATTAATTCAATTATACGTGGTAGAGCCATGCTGCAGCTATATTAGTAGTATAGTTGTAGCACGAATGGGTCGGCTCGACCGGGGAAGAACCACGCTCTCACAGAATACCAGCGTAAAATAGCAGCTTAAAACTGCTGTGTTTCGTATGGTGAGTGTAGAGAACCGGAGACCCATTTTACTGGAAAACAGGCATTCCATTTTAGTCCTCACGGGTGACAACGCATCTGCATTTTGATTCGCAAGCGATGATAGATGTAGATGTCTATGGGCCACAGCAACCACTTACCATCATGTGGACTGTGTGCTCGTTTGTCACCCTATCCTATAAAAAAATCACCATCATTACAGCCTTTCATAAGGCCACTGCTGAACTTAGGCCTCCCCCAAGGAATGCCACAAAGCACGGCCCTTAGCCACCTGCATCCATCGACTTCCTGCATGTTTTACCAAGTCTTTGCCCTACACTTCGCCTACCAGTACGAGCCTGCCACTCGAAAACATTTCTTCCCCATCAGTTGTCGGTTCTTCGAGCTATATGACCAGCCCACTGCCACTTCAGCTTAATAATTCGTTGGGCTATGTTGGTTACTCTGGTTCTACTGCAGATATCCTCATTTCTAAGTTTATCACGCAAAGAAACTGCGAGTATAGCCCTCATCCCATAGCTCGCTGAGCGACATTGAGCTTCCTCATCCGGCCAGCAGTGAAGGACCACGTCTCAGTTCCATAGGTCATCACTGGCAACACGCATTTTCCGGACCAAAATGACTTAGGAACCTACGTTCAGCTCACCGTTCTCTCTTGTGCCTAGTTTTGCATTGAAGTCTCCCATTAAAACCGCGTAGTGGGTTTTGGAGGAATGCATGGCTCTAGAGATATCCTCCACCTCCTCATCGGGATATGCTGAGGTTGGGGCGTATACCTATATGACCTTCAGCGAATATCGTTTGGTGATTCTGAGTATAAGGTACGCAACCCTCATTGACACATTCTCAATCATTACAGCGTTGTTAACGAGAGAATTGTGGACGATAAATCCGACCCCTCCTTGGGACAGATGGTCGCCCTTCCGGTGATAGCACAAGTTGCCGGATTCGAGGATTACCGTGTCCTCTCCCTCTCTTCGGACCTCGGATAATCCTATAATATGCCAGCGTAACTTGTCTATCTTTTCTTCCAGCTCCACGATCTTCTCGTCAGTCCTCAGGGTGCGTGCGTTGTATGTTGCCAGTTCGAGTCTTCTTAGGTGGCAACCGAACCTCCACCGGAAATTCTTAGCACCCCTTGCTCCGCCGTTACCATAGTCGCCACCGTATCCACTAATAGCGGGGCCGCCGGGGACTGGGGGCCGTTTCTTTGTTACTCTCATCATTGGGGGTTTTTTGCCATAGTTGCCACGCTTGGCGAGCGGGTTTATATTGTAATTTTGCTGCTATCAGGAAGATGCTGCTGCCCATCTCCTGCCTGTTTCCCTTTGTCGCTTTTTACGACACCCACGGGAAGATATGGGGTAGTGGATATTCTTAACCGCCACTAGACGGCAATTAATTCAATATTTACATTGTGTTATTATTTTTAGTTATCGCGTCAAGCCGGTCATTCATAACTCGCGCGTGAACTTTCTCTAAACAAGTCAATAAACAATTACAGTAAACAAATTTAAATATATATTATGTAATACTTAAAAATAATCGACAAATTCAACACTATCCCGCACGCACCTGCCCGCGCGGCCTTCCGCATTTCACAGCACGCACAAGCACACATAGATAATGTACTATATAGGGTACAAGCACACGTCGTTGCATCAACGCACAGCGGACACCGCACACTCGCATGCATTGCAGTGTGCTATGTGCGTGCAATAATTATTAGTTTGTCGATTGTTATTCGAATAATCATGGTGAGAAACTACTAAATCGACAATCGAATGCGCAATATCACAATTTTCGATTCTGTCGATTTTTTTTGCAACAATCGCCCATCACTACTGTTACTCTTATTCTAATGTGGATATGCTCGTATTATTTCTCCCGTAGCATAGAGGGATTTTACAAATTAAATTATACACATATGCACACACTAAGACATGCGTCTAGACCCAGAACATTTTTTGTAGGCCATAGAAACACTTTTTCCATTCGGAATTCAAAAACGCGATCCCGCAACGCCGCAACGTCACAGCGGTGACACTCTCTGTACGTGAGAGTTCAAGGGCTTGTGACATTTAAGCCGGAGCGTGTAACGCTAGGGTTGATATTGAACCAATATGGAATATAATAAAGTTGTGCCAAAGAAGATACATAGTAGGTATATGTTATATAATGTAAACTTATGTATTTATGTAGTGAAAAATACGATCAATTTTAAATCGACTTTTATTAAATATCTTTACAGATGGGGAAAATTTAAATTTTCGACAAAACAAAATATGCACGACAGTTAATGGTCATCTTAAATAATTAACCAACACTTACTATTTCAGTATGCAATTATCAGTATTACCTACTACCCTTTAAAAATTACTTACTTTTATATATTTTTGGCTTTTTCGATGACTTTTATAATTTTTATTATTATTTCTAACAATTGCAAAAATTCGTAGCCGTATGTATAATTCTTTTAGAAAATCCTAGGTGGATAAATAGATAGATAGATAACACTATTGTATGCCAAAAACTAACATAAATATTAACAAAAAATGAGAAAATAGATATGGATCAATGGGTGGACTTATCGCTAAGAGCGATCTCTTCCAGACAACCTTTGGATGGACAGGATTGCAAGAAAACAATAAAAACGTGTGTGGTTTGGCGACAAAAATAACATTATTTTTATTAAAGCCATAAAATAAAAATATAGAATGGTATTTAAGTACATAGATAACATAAATACATACATACATATTAATATATATGTATATATATACACATAAATACATATTTTTATAAACATAAATATATAAAAGTACAAATTTATAGGCATTTTTTTTAAATGAAAAAAAAGAAAATATTATTCGAGTTTTTAAAGAAAGTTATTTCTATACGTTTGAATAATGATCCTGATAACGTACTTAACGGGAACCACAGGGTTTTTGTTACATAAGTACATACATAAGATAATACATATTAATATATATGTATGTACATACATATAAATATATAAAAGTACAAATATATACTTTTAAACTATTATATATAACATAAATGTGCCATACATATAAACAAATATTGTAACTAAATAAAGGTAGAATAATTATTTACAAATGAATAGGCCTTATTTTTGTATAAAGCGCAGTCAGTCTGTGCTTGCGTGCGGGGCGTGAGATTAGAGAGACGAAACGCGAACTACTACGTACTAGCCCTCGGCCAGGGCAGTCGGCGACGGCCCGTTCCACGCCCCGCGCGTCTCTCAAGGCTCCCGCACACATCCATACATCCACACGTGGCTAGCATGCGATTTTACGTGCACACAAGCTTAAGTGTCGTTTCTTTTCGCGTAGTGTATATTTTCTTTGGTAGCGTCTACTACGCTGCCGAGCCACAACTTTATTAAATTTTTTTTACAGTTTTAGGTGTATTACAGATACCCGATTGTTACTACTTTTGGATCAGTCTTAGAATGAAAATTTGGAATTCAGAAATTTGGATCCAAATATTAAGATTTATTTATATAAAAGAGCATGCGGCTTACTTGATGGTAACTCTAAATACCGCTACCCATGAACAACTGTAACCTCGGGGAAAATGCTAGTCCGTTGCCGGATTTTTAAGAAAGAAAAGGCCCTTTTAACTTCCTAAGTCGTATCGGTTAAAAATTGGAAGAAGTTGGTTGGAAGGCGGCAACCTAATTGTGCAAGATAGAAAACTTCTGGTAAATCGCACAGTGATGGATTTGTGTTGCAATGTGCGATGGTGAAATCTAGCTGCTAGAATTAGTCTGAATAATTCCTCTTTCAATAATCGCAATGGAAGATGTGAATAGAATATACAACATCTCTTCGGAACGCCAGTAAGTGAGCCGATCAGAACGGCTTTACTCACTCACCTAATTCGGTCGTCGACGATTCAAGTCGCTCTACGCTGGATGCGGTCAAGTAAAAGGAGCTTGCACTGGGATACCCCGGCCCAGAGACTAGAACAACATTTTTTGTGTGACCAAACTTGCGCCTTGTAAAATTGCAAGCGGTGTATCGGCATAAAATGCTGTCCAGCTCTACTAAGCACGCCAAAATGTATAGTTGCCAATTTGGCCTTCCCTTGCAAGTGATCGTGGAACTAGACGTTATTCGATAGGTCGACGCCAAGAGTTCTGATGCTGGCTGAGGCAACAAGGGGGAGGGTACCCTAAAATTAAGGGGAAATATGTTAGGTAATTAAAAAATCACCAGCTGAGCGACTTCGACGGAAAACATACTGGCAGTTACTAATCAGCTATAGTCCGTTCGGGTTAAGAAAATAGTGAGTCATCGTTGTCGGCTGGACTGGCCACGCCCCGCAGCCAATTAAAATGCAAAAAATTAGAAAGTCGAGTTCACAGTGACCAGTTGAAGTCAGGCCTTCGAACAAAACGGTTGTGTATTTTGCGTGTTACTCGTTCAACATTAAATTTTGAAAATGAATACCTCACCTATTCGAAAGAATAAAAGTGGATCAATAATCCATAGCGGAGAGAGACGCGTAATTTACAATGTTTATAAGTACTACTCACTCATACCTTTATTTAAATCTACATAGTACATTAGACCCCGCCAATTTTAGACCAATTTCTGTACTACCTACATTTAGTAAATTTTTGAAAAAATAATTTTAGATCAGATGTTAAGTTTCTTTAATATTAATAAATTGCTACATAGAAATCAATTCGGGTTTACAAGGGGTCGCTCAACAACTGACGCTGGAGTTGAGCTTCTTAAACATATTTTTTGTGCATGGGAGAATTCAGAGGATGCTTTGGGTATATTTTGTGACCTTTCCAAGGCCTTCGACTGCGTTCACCATGAGACATTAATCAGGAAGCTACAGTACTATGGTGTCAAGAACACAGCGCTTAAACTTATAATTTCATATATAAGTAATAGAATGCAGAAAGTTATTATCAATGGTAAAAGTTCTTCCGGCTCACCTGTACTAATGGGTGTCCCTCAGGGCTCAATTCTCGGCCCATTCCTATTTCTAGTGTATATTAAGGACTTACCTTCTATTGTAGAGGATAATCATGATATAGTATTATTTGCTGATGATACTTCTTTGATTTTTAAACTTAAACGTCAATCATTTAAATGTGACGAAGTGAATAATGCTATATCAAAATTAGTGCATTGGTTTAACGTTAATAATTTACATTTAAACGGAAATAAAACTAAATGTATTAAATTTACAACAACGAATGTTAAAAATCTGAGAACCAATGTGTTTTTAAATGGGGAAGAACTGAGCCCTGTTGAATCCACTGTTTTTCTTGGCATCACTCTCGACGCAAAGCTTCAGTGGGGCCCCCATATATCCAAACTAGCAAGCAGACTAAGTTCTGCAGCCTATGCTGTAAAAAAGATAAGAGGTCTCACTAGTGTCGAGACAGCTAGATTAGTTTATTTCAGTTATTTCCATAGCATAATGTCTTATGGGATTTTGCTATGGGGAATGCGGCTGATTCAGAAACTATTTTTGTTTTACAGAAGAGGGCCATTAGAGCTATTTACAACCTAAAACCGAGAGAGTCTTTTAGAGATAAATTTAAAGAAATAAATATTTTAACTTTGGCCTCCCAGTATATTTACGAAAATTTAATGTATGTTCACAAAAACAAAGGTAGTTTTAGTAAAAAAAGTGATGTGCATTCTGTAAACACTAGGAACAAACACAAGCTAGTGATACCAGTTTCTCGACTCTACAGAGTCAGTAATTCATTCTTGGGGCAATGTATACGCTATTACAACAAGGTCCCGGAACGTGTACAGGCTCTCTCTATTAGCAAGTTTAAATGTTTTGTTAAGTTAAAACTGTATAAAAAGGGTTATTATAGTATAAATGAATACATGGTTGATAATAACCCCTGGGAATGAGGTGATCGCTTCCAAGCTGTTTCTAAAATAAATTTTGTACCTATGTAGTTGTATAACCATTATTGTAAAATTTGCTTTAAAAAAAAGTCCCGCTGGGTTTCTTGCTGGTTCTTCCCAGGACGGAGGTTTTTTTTTCGAACCAGTGGTAAAGTAAAAAATGACTTTCAATAAGAATTACACATGTGATCTATATTGAATAAAAAATATTCTATTCTATTCTACTTTAAACTGTGTGATTTAAATGCACAGTAATAAAAACAGCAAGTGCATGTGGTGTGTCCGAAAATAATGTTTATAAAATTATTAAAGAACAAAAGGATACTAACACATTAAAATCACCCGTGAAAAAAGAGCTCGACTATCGACGGTCGATAAATTAGATGAACTAGACACATGTGCAATAAGGAGAAAAATTCACTCAATATATTTAAATAACGACTACCCGACATTGGACAAAATTATGATACTTTGCGAAACTGACGAAGATATTCCTGATTTCAAACACTTCATAAAATAATGCACGAACTTGGTTTCGATTTCAATAAACAGGGTAGCAGAACATTGTTAATCGAAAGTGAAGATATTGTTTTAGGCGTAAATATCTGAGGCAAATAAAACGAATACAGAGCCGCTAATAAAACCATTTACTATCTTGACGAAACGTGGGTAAACGCCGGACACGTAAAGGCAATAGCATGGTTGGATACAACGGTAAAAAATAAAAGACAAGCCTTTCTAGATGGCTTATTAGCCGGTCCAAAAGCTCCGACAGGAAAAGGTAAAAGGTTAATTGTATTGCACATTGGCAGCGACAAAGGATTAGTGGAAGATGGTCTACTAGTATTTAAATCTAAGTCTACAAAATACTATCATGAAGAGATGGATGGTGAAAGATTCCTTCATTGGTTCATTAATATAATGCCTAAGCTAGAACCAGGAAGTGTGGTTGTTATGAATAACACTCCCTATCATTCGGTAAGAGTCGAAAAAATACCAACAACCAGTTGGAACAAGCAGCAAATAATAGATTGGCTGCAAAGCAAAGGCAAATCCATGGACATGACTTATTTAAAAAAAAAAATTATTAATGAAAGTTGCCGAAATCGCCCCACAATATAATAAATATTTATTAGATGAGACTGCCAAAAGTAATGGTATTACAATTCTTCGCCTACCACCTTACCATTGCAAACTTAATCCAATTGAATTGGTTTGGGCCCAAATAAAAAATTATGTTGGTGCCAATAAATCCACGTTCAAAATGAGTGACATAAAAAAATTATTAGATGACGCAATAGCATTAATAGACGCTAATCGTTGGAAGAATTGCTGCGACCACGTGATACGCGAAGAAAATACCATGTGGAATTTGGATGACATCATGGAACTTGCAGAACAAAATTCTTTCATTATTAATGTAACTGGAGAATCTAGCGATACTGATTAGTGATTTAAGTAATTTTAAGAAAATTTGTTTTCATTAAACTTAATTAAATGTTGGAAAAAAAAAGAATTTTTACTCCACTGTGAATACACCTTTACCTGTAGTTGCACTGATGACTCACTATTTTCTTAAAGCGAATGGACTATAGTGTTTCTCAGGGTACCGCGTCAACTGGCAATAAATAATCGATTACATTAATATCGAAAACAAAAATTTAATGGCGAGAGGCCTGTAGTTGGACGGATCTGAGCGGTTACCTTTTTTAGAGATCGAATGCTGAAACGAAAGCTGTCTTCTATGACTTCGGGACAACGGCTAGTAGTAGGAGTGCCGAAAGAGATGCGCAAGAACCTAAGATCAACTTCGGAGCACACGTCCTCTGCACAATTTCATCAGACAGTCCGTGACTTTTGTCGACTTGTGGATGTCAAAGAAAAGTAGTGCTTTGCGTGCATAGCACTGTATGTTCCGCACATCCGATATTTAGCAATCACAATGCAGGTCAGTTGGCGGTGTGTTCCCCCTGTCGTCAAGATCGAGTGAGAGAGAGAACACATAAATAGAACCTAAAAGGTTGGCTTTCACTTTTCCAACGTGAGCCACAAAGAATCGTCCTCTCTATGCAGAGATGGAAATGATGGCTTACAGAAATTCCCTTGGACAGCCTTGGCGAGAGACCAGAATGCACGACGAAGGAAGGTGAACTATGCTCTCACCAAATCTGCCAATGTGATCTGACTTTGCCCTGGTAATAACTCTTTTCAAGAACTTGGAAGCGGAGTTATACTTTTATTAAGGGCGCTGGTGCTCATATCACGGGCCACCGATGCGTCAGCCCAAGCCTGATAACACTCCTGCAGTTATACACGAGCAATCAAACCAAGGCTGTGGTCTGCCACAAATGGGATGAATAAATGTTTTCATTCCTTGAAGCAACAAATCAGGGACAGGAACAACGCTTGGTTCAGAAACAAACCCATCCCCATGGGCAGCATGCAAAAAAAGACCGCATATTGTTCCAATCTGCCGACCTATAGTACTATACACGGCGGCAGCCCGCTGAACGTAACCGCGGTGGGAGCATGTATGGCACCAAACTTCGGATCGGACAATGGTCCGATGATGATGAATGAATGATCGAAGAGTCAAGAGGGGCGTCGAAGGAGAATTGATATCTGTGCAGATTATAGGTCAGTAGAAGGTCCAAGAGCCAACGGTCTCAATATCTGGAATCCGCGTAGGCGAAGTAACCAATTGTGTCGGAAGTAACCAAAGTCATAAGACATATCTCCCAGTATGATCGGGTAAACGTGAACTCGATTCAGCGTTGTCGGTGTTAAAATAGAAAAGGATCATGATCTCTGTAGATGGAATCTGTTGTAGCACAGAGCCTGTAGCCACCGTATTTGGATGTGGCTGATGAGCCGGCCTGTGTCGGAATTAACGCTGTAGGTAGCATGTATGGACAGGTATGAACGCGGGGATGGTCTTCGCTATCTATGCGCAGTTGAAGGGTAGACAGGTCCGTACCTTCAACACTGCTCAGGCGTGATATTTCCTCTAAATTCAAAAGACAATTATCATATGATGTTTCATCTTATAGCTGTCCATGCACTGATAAAGACTAAGAATATTATTCATAGTATTAATTTATTAAAATATACAATACTAAAAACTATAATAATAATTTAAAAAAAAAACTAAAACTAGAAACTTAAATATCATATAGTCCTACTCCCCGCGGTATCGTGCCAAGAACGCTGGCTGCGTTTCCCCGCTGAATGGCTATACTTAGCCTTTGAGCAAGGAAAGAACCAGCCCTCTTATCACCAGCAGCAACGACCAGCCGCGGATGGAGTTCCTTTAGGAACTTCACCGCACGTGGACCCCACGGACCGATAGTCTCTACAGCAAATGGCACAAATATGTAGTCATCTCTCAGAGACTCATACTTGCGCCACTTACTCAGTTCAGCTGCCTCTGATGCCGCCCCGGCTCTAAACGAGGTACCCCTGAGATGAGAGACCGCCAGAGTGTCTACGCAAGTAGCATCCCACACTAAGGCTTTACCTCTCTCCCAAGGGACCAATGTCATACCGTCGGGTCTCCTGCCATCGTCTCTAAATATTCCACAAGGCTCTAAAACCGAGGGCACATTTATAGAGACAAGAGCCCTTCGGATGACATCGTTCAAAGAACTGTGTCGTGAGAATCTACCAGCGCTTTTCTTACATGAAAGTCCGTGGAGCCCAAACTTGTCGACGCTGCTACCACAGGGACACTGATGGGGTTGACAAATCGCCGCTCCTAGTCGGATTCCTACGGCAATGCGTAAGCTTTCCGCATCAAGTAATGTGCCGAGATTACTTGATGGTAAAGCGTGTAACCAGTGACTAGATTCCTTAGTCGAAACAGCTAGAAGGCGTGCCTTATCTAGGTCACTCTGGAGATTATGAAACAAATCCTTCTGCACGCCCTGTACCAATGGAATATCCCACTGTTTTTGTTGGTTAACTTCCAGTGGAACATTTTCACCAGGACAGAGCGTTTGCCATGTCTGCCCTGCTTCCGTAGCAAAGCATAGGTCTGCTTTATTATTTAAAATTATATTACATAAGTCACTGACACTATTTACGGAAGCAAGGAAAGCAGGCAATGCAATGCTAGAAAGATTTCTCACACCAATGCCACCAAATTTTATAGGTAAAGTAGCTTGAGTCCAGGCTGTAGTATTTAAAGTTAAATTTAGAATTTTTTCAATAGCTATTTTAAGATTATTATCAATATCTTGTAAAATATCCGAACATTTCCAGACTGGACTCGAGCGGAGTAAGTATGTAAATCTAGGTACAAGAAGACAATATTTTAAAATAGTAAGAGCTATGTGGGGGTTTAATTTATACAATTTATCAACGTGGTTTAAAAACTGATCAAATTTTGTTTTTAAAACAGGTTTAATACTATCGAAAAACAACGGGGCACCTAGCAGGTATAGTGATTCCGTACTGACGGTTTTTATTCCTGGACAAATATGATTAAAATTTTGAATTAAAGTGTCTCTATGAGAAGTAGATAAATTATTGGAAAAAAATATTTCACATTTATTGCTATTTGGTTCAAGACCAATATTTTTAAAATTTTGAAAAATATGAGTAAGATCACTGAGGACGTCATCTGCTCTACCTCCCAGTGTACCGTCGTCTAGGTACCAGACATTCAGCTTGGATTTCAAATTTGAAATAATTGGTTGAATTCCCAAACTGAAAAGTGCTGGACCCAGTGGGTCACCCTGCTGAACACCGACAGCGGAATCGATAACATGGTTTTCGTAAAACAAGTTAGTATTTTGACTATAACATTGCCAAACGTAATGATAAATTTCGGGGGTATTATTAGCCACTTCTTTCAGCAAGGTTACCCTATCGATAGAGTTAAAAGCATTCCTTAGGTCAACCTTCATAAGAACATCTGCATCAGAGCTTGTTAAAAATGTACGCACTGAATGTACCGCCGCCTCACAGCCACCTCTAGTGCCAAAACCTAGTTGAGTAGGCTGAAATTTGGTCTTAAGGTTAGAGATTATGTGCCTGCAAGCTAATTTTGAAGTTAAACGTCGAAATGTGGAACCAACGGCAATAGGACGGATACCGTTATCCTTTTTTTTGAAGGCACATAATCTTGCCCCATATAAGAATGGAATGAAATTTGGATTAACATTACCAGAAAGCATAAAGTTACATAATTTTGTAATGTCTTTAAGAAGTACTCCGCCGGCGTCACCGGCAGAAGCGCTTACAAGATCTTTAAGATGTTGAGGCGTAATTCCGTCAATGCCGCCAGCAGAGCCATTCGAAAATGACATAATTGCTTCTAAAGTGTCTTTTTCCGAAATTTGTAAGGGTTGCATAGAAGTCCTGGGAGGCAGCGGTAAACTCTGAGGATGTTTGACCGAAGGATGCTTTTGACGAAGGCTTTCAAGTGTTTCGACATTACGAGGAGCCAGGATGTCGTCTGAGAATAAAATACGGGATGCATTTTTTAAGTCGCCATCCATTACTTTCGACTCAACTACTTTTTTTAAATCAAATTTAGGACGTGGTCGAGATAAATGAGTATTAATTGGGTAATCTAAATTTTGAAAAGATGTCTCTTTTAGTTGAGACGTAACTGATTTATTTATTGTTTTATCAAAATGAAAATGGGAATACGCGAAAGTAAATAATTTTTGCCAACTATTTTCACTATTAGTGAAACAATTTTGAATAGTGCATGACAATGCTTTAGCAAGCTGCATCCTCGCACCTCTTGGAATTCTTTTAACCACTGGTACATTACGATAATATTTATAAATTTGCTCCGAAAACAGAGAAAAATTTGTGTCATTAGAGGAATTGCTAATAGAGTTATGAATTTCTACGGCAGGCTGTGAAGCCGAAATACTTTTACTATGGCATCGTTTAATATGTATATTTAATCCCCTTTTACCTTTAAACAGCCTACCGTCAGCACAATTTTGACACTGTAGGAAATCCGGCTGTGACTGTAGCGGAGCAGAGACATTCATGAAAAAATCTAAACGATCTCTACAACACTCAAAAGTCTTTATATTACATATTCAAAGTAACTTGAAATGTGCTGTACTCCACATCTTTCCCTGAAACAATCAATTACGGCCTAAATAAAAGCACTTTACTCTATAAATGAAATATTATCACATTACTTCCCTGGATTTATTCCATATTGATATAAATTGTATGTAGTCGTTACGCTTTGACAGTTGTCAACGGCGCAGCAGAAATATTTTCCTTTCTTAATTAGTATTATGTCTGAAATCAAAAAATTATTATTATAACAACTCTCTTATATATTTTCTGATCTTTTTGTTAAATTTTTTAAGCCAGAATTGGCCTCCAAATAACAAAATAAAATTATTCATAGTGTTTAATCAAATCATCGAGTTTCCGGGATTGTGAATACACATAGCGTAGTAAAACTTGATTTTGTTATGTAAACTGCAAACATTTTCACTCTGTGAATACAAATAGAGCAAGGACAAATTCTATTCAATCCAACAACCTTAACGCGATAACCATGCGAGGTGTATTGAAAACAAAGTAATATATTGAACAGAACTGTTACAAATTAATTTATCACGCTTCATGTTTTTTGACAATGAATTAATGTGCATTACAGTTGTATAAATTGCACATTAAAATTACATAGTATTATTAAATACTTTACTGAGATGCCACCGGAGCTGTGACTCTTATTTTTCTTCAATACTTCTAAATTAAGAAGCCAGAAGGTGGAAATCCTTTCCCTCTAAAAAGTACATTTGGGTAGGTACAACCTTATTACTTATTTATAAATATACATTCTGAATATTCATTTCAATATGAGTTACTTAAAATATTATCTTCATTAAGCATTGTCTATAACTGCCCACGCTAGCACATTTCATGTAATAATTTTTTTCATCTTTTTCCCCATCGGCCTAAAATATATCATTATGATACATGTTGCAAAAGAGGATTTGCGTTAATCGTTACACTTAAAAATGGGTTAAATATTGCAATACCAGACGTCGGGCATCTTTGTGGCTGGTTGCCCTTGCCAAACTAAATATTGTATGACAAGAAAAAACTCAACGATAATACCGATATCTACCGGAAGCTACTAACCTTCTTCCTGACATTTCCCGTAGACGTTTTATAAGACATCTACGGAACGAAATGAGATAATGAGTTCCATTATATCACCGACACTCGGTAAATATAATTATTTAATTATACATAATAAAATGTAGCAGAAACTAATATTTAGTTTAGTAAAAGAATGTACATTTAGTGACTGAAGCCGTATTCTCATGTTAACAGCATTATCGTAGCAGAATTTATCTCTCATACTCAGCTTGTTTTTGTTACTTTAACTAATTATAGGAATTTTATCGATTTTAACTTAAATATTTAATTAAATTTGGTATGTTAAAAACATAATATTTTATATTCGAATTTTATGTTAGAATTTATGGATGATAATAAACTCAGGTGATCGCTACCAAGCTATTTCTAATTTTTGTGTTGTTAATTGTGTAACATACATGATTGTAAGCTGTTATTTAAAAAAAGTCCCGCTGGGTTTCTTACTAAATCTTATATATATTGAATTATAGATAAAGATATAGATTTAACTTTTAAATAACACTTATTCAGTCACTCTTTTATTTAATTACCACTGGTTCGAAAAAAAAATCTCAGTCCTGGGAAGATCCAGTACATATATATTAATATGTATGTATGTATTTATCTTATCTATGTACTTATACCATTATAAATTTTTATTTTATGGCTTTAATAAAAATAATGTTATTTTTGTCGCCAAACCACACACGTTTTTATTGTTTTCTTGCAATCCTGTCCAAAGGTTGTCTGGAAGAGATCGCTCTTAGCGATAAGTCCATCCATTGATCCATATCTATTTTCTCATTTTTTGAAAATTTAAAACAAATCGTTTTAAATCTCGATCCAAAAATAGACATGTGTATTAATAGTAGTAATAGTTGGTAATGTCTGCATTAAACATTTAAAATGAAGCAATACTATTTTACTACTGGGACAAAAGCGACGCAAAAACCTATTATAATTAGATGTACTTATATTTGCAATACTGAACACGACATCTAATCTATAGATTTCATAATTTCAAGCAAAATTGAAACGGAGTGATTAGAAACATAATATTATAATGATACTTCAAATCTCTTTGTATCAATACTCCTACACCTTATGATTAGGTCAAGTCTTGTGCTTGAAATTATTTAATCTCGAACATTGTTCAAGAATATCAATATTTAACTAAGATTAAGTATTATTGTCGTAATCAGCAATTGATTTTAATATACAGAACAATACAAAATTTACATTTTATTTTAATTATTGACCTAAATTATATTAATAGTGTCATATTACATTTTTAAAATTTGTAAATTTTTCTATCGTAATAGCTTAGCGGACAATAAACGAACGTCATTGGAATTTTCATTTCCTTCCTTTAAAAGGCATTTGTTCAGGAAACCGCAGAACAGTAATGGCTGCAACGTACATAACTCAAGAATTTTATATGTTGTGGGCATTTAAAAAGATGCTTTAACATTTGCTACGGATGATTCATATGCGTGCGTATATGGATGCATAATATTTGTATGTACCAGAAATCAATCTGAGCGAGATTTAATATGTATTGGCGGTGGGAATCAATCCGCAACAACGTTATGCTATTTTAGTGTTCAACTAATTTTTATTTCTGTTAACACTTTTAAACATAAAATAAGATATAAATATAAAATTAAATTGCCTTATCTTCCATACATTAAAACATTACAACCAAACGTTGAACGTCAATACAAAGCCAACCATGATTTTAACCAGATTTACATAATCGAACTGTTTGTTGTGTTGAGTTTGTCCCCTCGTATCTGACACTGTTGTTTGCTACCTCCGAACTTATCACCTACTCGTAGCATAGGCAAGGGTACAGAACCAACTTGCAAACAATTGATATAGACTCGTACTATACCGATTGTTTGTAAGTTAGATCTTTATGAATTTCTTCTGTAATCTCTGAGCATTATACATTTTTTTATCAATATAGCCATTTTCAAGACCACTGCTGAACATATGCCTCCCCAATAAATACCACAAAGCACGGCCTGGAGTGATTATATATGAAATTAGTCTGTGCCATAATTTATCAAAAGAAAATTAAGTGGTATATTTAAGAAAAAATATAAAGCTCATGCGTCAATTTTGTTTTTGTTGCCCAATTTCCACAAACTTAAACACAAACAAAAACAATGCAAAAATAGTGGTAAAAGAAATTGTAGTCGCACAACAGCATACGTGGACAAATACACATTTTGTTTCCTGTACAATAAATAAATCTAAATTTTAAAACATGTAACGAATTAGAAATTTTACTTATCTTCACGCACAATACCTGACGGGGTAGCCAGAGAGAACAGATCGCCAAGTGTCACGATCCTTACATACCTCTTTCGCTTCTTTCAGATTCATTATCTTCTTCATACATGCACGTCTAGGTATCCGAGTACTCTTGATCCTCCCCTCTTCGAGCAATTTGCTCTCATGGTCTTCGAAAGTTAGTTTCGGTCTACCTCGACACCTTTTAATATTAACTTTTGCACTATATATTTTTTTCACCATTCGGTCTTCACTCATTCGCTCAACGTGCCCAAACCACAGATTAAAGAGTAAGGACCAGAGGGGAAGCTTCTTAACGACGTCGAAAATATATACCTATTCTGATAGGGTTGTCACAGGACGCATGTGAAAATTTTAAGTAAAAAATAAAGATATTGTATAGCATGTAACAACATATTTATTAATTGTGTAAAAGCTGTAAAGAAGAAGAAGAAAGCATGGTTAGACTACTTGGCCTCTAGTAATGATAAGGATATGAAAGAGAAGACCAATAGTTTTTGAGTTATTCTTAATAATTTATATTGAAGTCGGCTGTAAAAATTTTAAATTATGTTATTGTTATGCGGTGTTATTGTGTTTTGTACGACTGCTTCATTGGTCTAGTGGTTGTAAGCGCGACTGCTGATGATATATTTAAGAAAAAATATGAAGCTCATGCGCCAATTTTGTTTTTGTTGCCCAATTGCCACAAATTTGTATTTATTTAAAAATATCGACATGCCTTCATTCATATCGATGCTGAACAAATATCACAAACAATTTAAATTTTCATACCAAAAACTCCGTCCGGAGACGTCCATTTATAAGTTTGGTTTATATAACTATTATATTCTTAGTCATACGTGCAAATAAGTTTTAGTAAGATTTATTACTGTTAAAGATACTTTCATCATATTTTTATCATACTTAAAGTTCACTTTAGATTGCATACAAATTGTTAATTATTCTACTAACAGCAAACCATTACGGTTTCAAATATCGTCATTGTAACAGTCAACGGACATACAATTCGTACCTCTACCTTTTGACTCTCAAACTGTTAGCACGTCCTTAATAATATAATATCTATTGTAAATTCTGACAAGCTTATATTCAATCAAGTTTGTGATATTCTAATCTATCTTACATTTCTTTGAACAATATCGTACAGAGAGCGATAGAGATATTGCTTAGCAATAGTATGTAAAGAAACGAAATTTTAATTTAAACATAATAATTATAACATTAGATATTTGAGAATGTTTTCATTTCACCTTACTTTTCTTTTATTCAACTTATTGTGGATGCATTTATATACTTACATTGTATTTAGAAAAAAATTCCAAAATGTAAAACAGATATTTGAAACAGGAGGCAGCGAGAACGATTTGGAAATGGCAATGTGTGCGAAAATAGAAGATTGAATGTCAACTTATACGAGAAAAGATATATTGGATTATATCTTGTAGTCGCTCGCTTTACGATTATACGTGACTTTTTCATATGAATAAATTCCTGAGAAAACTGTATAAGCCGATATGGTGTATAATATCTGTTTTTATTTTTTCAACCTACGAAAATGTTCGTTTCTAATCTCTAATATGTTACGTCAAATGAAAATAATTATGACGCTCATAAAATGGTTCGGAAAAATCATAGAACTCACCAACAACATTACCGGAACATTGTCGTAAGTAGGATGAGTATAATCAGATACAGTTATGAAGACAATCACAATCACAACATATAAAAAAAGTGTTTAAAGTTTAAACATGAAAGATTACCTAAAACTCCGGACCTGTGACTCAACAGTCCTGTACACAGATCGATAAGCCACGAACTTGTCATGTTTTATATGTTCATATCGTATAGATTATCGTTTAGATTCTTTAAAATATAACAATATTTTATTAATTTCTACTTTTCTATCTAAGAAAAAGCTCAATAAATATTAATCATCTTCATCATAATTCATACTTGACAAGAAGTAGGTATAGCACGTTACATGTGGTGAGTATGGTATTCTTTATTAAAGTCTGGCTGCGAGACTTTTGTAATTTCTGTTTATTGCTCTATAAAAATAAGTATAACAAACGAGCACACAGTCGTGCTTATGTGGATTGTAGCCCATAGATATTTCTCTCACTCCTCGGTTAAGAATCAAAATATAGATGCGTTGTCAACTCTGAGGGCTAAAAAACTAATAAGTACAGCTCGATGTTGCTATTTACAATATGGTTCCTTTCCATGTGAGCTGACCCATTCGTGCTGAAGCCATAAGAGTCGGCAGCGTTGCTATACTGTAAAAAACGTTCTTGATGATAGCGCTCCGTTTCTATGCTCGTACCATTTCCGCCTGGTTAGGTACCGCCTTCTTGATAATTTTTCGTGTCGATTAGCACACCTACTGCGATGTTACGGTATGAAGATTCAGTGAGTTATTATGAGGCATTTAATTGAAGTCCACAATGGCAACAACAGATCTGTGGTTACAATTTACCACTTACTATCGTTACAGATGAACTGTTAGCTGTTTGTTATTAACATTTTGTAATAACACAATGGTGGAATTTTAACTCTGTTAATAGTTTTCTTATCTTTTTACAAAGTTATAACTATTACATATAAGCTTCATTTCAAATTGAAGTCCGTTCGTTCGTGCCTGATATATTATATATTCTCATCATCCTGATATATTCTCATATATCTTTCACAGACTTTGTAAGGACTTGAGTGATTTCCCAAACTATGCATCATAACATCGAATTCATTGTCACAATCCAAGATCATTGTTACGTAATCTCCAACAGCTGTTACATAAATGTTCACGTCTTCATTCGTTAAAAATTATAGTAAAAGTATGAAATACTTCCCTCTTTATAGAATATAGGTCAAGTTATAAAAGATGTAGAACTTACTTATAAGGAAAGACACAACCTTTTTATTCTTTACTTCAGTAGTAATATTATACTTTCGTTAAAATTACAAAGTTTAAATGACAAACTAAACCATCTTAATCTTTTGGCTTAGCGTAAGAAGAGTTTACGAACATAATTAACCAATCCAAATATAACTTCGCCAGTAACATCTTAGTTTATTAATCAAAACTTTTTTGGAACCTACACCTCCATATTGTATGAGTAGTTTCAGCTATATTTAATCTTAATCTCGTTAAATTGAATAAGTAATAAATACGAGTATGTTTAATTAGCACGTATCAGTAGTTGCAAAAAATATTCATTACCGATATTAGCTTCTCAACAGTTTCTGGATCTGGTAATTTATTGCTCATAGTTAATTATAACTAACGTGGTAGTTATTTTCAACTATAATATAAGGGATAAGTTTTAACAGTATGCACGTATTAGTAGCTTTATTAGTAGTATAGTTGTAGCACGAATGGGTCGGCTCGATCGGGGAAGGACCACGCTCTCACAGAATACTACCGTAAAATAGCAGCTTAACACTGCTGTGTTTTGTATGGTGAGTGTAGAGAGCCGGAGACCATTTTTACTGGAAAAGAGGCATTCCATCTTAGTCCTCACGGGTGACAACGCATCTGCATTTTGATTCGCAAACAAGGATAGATATTGATGTCTATGGGCCACAGCAACCACTTACCATCAGGTAGACTGTGTGCTCGATTGTCACCCTATCCTACAAAAAAAATATTATCCACAACGCTGCTTCAGTAGAAGATAATGGTCACCTAATTTTTCTAGGGTCATGAATTTTATGGTGTTTTCCTATTTGATGTATAAGACCTAATGTTTGAGAAGTATTTTTTTTTTAATTATGTCTACATTTGAAATATTAACTTTGTACACATGCTTACATTTATTTCCGTGAAACACCAAAATAGCCGAATTTTTTCGCAATAAAATTATCTCAGAGAAGATCTGTGCTTTCTCGTTTAACAAAATCGTTTACAGACTGACATAACTCACTCTTTAAATTGATTTAAAAATACTAATATATAAAAGCTCCGTTAAAGGGACCATAAAAGTTTACTGAATCTGTCGAGTTAATTAACCGGAACTCCCAAACTTAATTCTTCACAATTTACTCCAAAAAGATTTTATTGATTAAAATTTTCTCTTTAAAATTATAAGTCTTCGTTTGTTCAACATTGTCTTAAACATTGGTATATCTGGCGATTTTCCAAAAGGAATCACAAAAATTTTATTAATCCATTGATATATAATACTGATTTTATGATAACGAAAAGCTGCAGATTTAAATAATTTAATTACTGACTTCAGCAATAATTGAATGTTAACAGCACATGTGGACACATACACATTTTGGACAATAAATTAATCTCAATTTTAATACATGTAACGAATTAGGAATTCAGCCTTAATAAAAACAATAGCTCTCTCTCTCTCTCTCTCTCTTTCTCTCTCTCTCTCTCTGCATCACCTGTCTTACATTGTTACACTTTTCATACTTATGTTGAAATGAATACCTATGTACCATTGAATAATATTTATCTGTTCTTCTTCCTCATCATTAGCCCTTAAAACGATTCACTGCTGGGTATAGTTCCTTCTCGTATATGGAGGATTTCAGATCATACGTCACGCTTGGCACGTGAATTAAGGATCGCAGTTTGACCTGCTTCCTTTCGCCGGTCTGAATATTTTACGCCTGGCATAAGTATGGTTATACGCCGTCTATCAAAAGCCATATTTAAAACTTTTTGGTGCATCACCCAGTCGTTCAGCACTTTACTGACGGGACGATATGGTGTGATGAATTCTCTAACGCCACCACATGGCGGGATGAAATGGCGCTATTTTTACAGTAATTTACGTATCATGTTAGCTATTTTTCTGCCGACTTAAAAAAGGAGACGGTACTCAATTCAACTGTATATTTTTTTATGTGTGTTACCTCATAACTTTTGACTGGGTGAACCGATTTCGATGATTCTTTTCTTGTTTGAAACCTGGTACTTCACATATGGTCTCGTATGAATTTGGGCAACGTCAGACCAATAATTTTTGAGTTATTCTTAACAATTTATATTGAAGTCGGCTGTACAAAATTTAAAATTTTAAATTATGTTATTGTTATGCGGTGTTATTGTGTTTTGTATAACTACTACATTGGTCTAGTGGTCGTAAGCGCGACTGCTGATTATATGTTCCAGGATGCGAATGTCGGGTCGAGCCGAAATCATTTATTAGTCTTTTCTATTTAGAAATTAGCAGTAGCAGCCCGGAGTCTGAAAGTTGGTGGTGTTTCACCCCCGTACCTTGGAAAGCCATAAGTGCTTTGCTCTTGTGCCTGATCTCCCTTTGGTCGTATTGGTTTTTTATCCCGTAGAACTATGAGAGTGGGGCAATAGAGAGTGCACTATAATCCTGTCCTGTGGAGATGGCTAGTCTCTATTGAGATTGGCTGCCATGACCGAAATTCGGTTATGTAAGCTATAAGATTAGAGGATAATATTATTGTTGATAAAATAAAAATTGAATAATTTTCCACCAATTTTCCTAACTAACTTAAGAATATTTACTTGCTTGTTCCAAATCCGCCGAGAATTAGAGTGCGTATTAAGTCTCGCAATTGAGGTACTGGTATATTCATTTTAAGTTAAGGATATTTGAAATTATCCGCATTTAGTTCGCCTAAATTATATTATTTATATATATTTTAATTAATTACGTTAATAACTCATCATCATCATTATCAACAGCAGCCGCGGCAACAGCCCGTAAAAGTGATGGACTTTGCCTCTTTCGTCTGAAAATTTAAAAAGTTTTATTAAGTGGCGAAGCTTGCGAAGTCACTTATTGATTTTACGATGTCTGTCCGTCTGTCCGTCTGTCCGTCTGTCCGTCCATCTGTCCGTATGTCCCACGATTATCTCGAGAACGGTTTCGAATTTTCAAATTCTGTTTTCAGCAATCGATTACTGATCACCCAGGCATCTCAACCTCCTATTTTGATTGATTTCCCGTTAGAAACCGCCACAAAGCTGATTGCTTCGCCACTTTGATATGCTGTTAGCTTGCTAGGTTCATTTATTTATTGAACTTGTAGTACTATGTGTACTACAAGTTCAATAAATAAATGAACCTAGCAAGCTAGCGTTAAAAAATCTTGTCTAAGAATAGCAATAAAGTAAGATAATTACACTAGTGGGAGTGATGTTCATGTACACTTTTTAATAATTTAGTCGGCTAGCAAAATTGAGCAATCGTTTATAAACAAAGTTTAGAAATTATATCTTGCACGACTACTTTAAAGTAAAAGCACTATACAGCTGTTGTGTCAAACAAGCGAGACAGCTTTTTCTTTCAATTTATAGAAGTAAATGTGACAAAGAAAACACAGTCCACCTGATGGCAGGTTGACTCTGTTCTTCATGGATGCCTAAATCTGGCATCAATTAAAAATCAAAATGCAAATGTGTTGTGACCGCTGAGGACTATGGAATGCCCTGTTGTCAGTAAAAAGGGTCTATGATTCTGTAAACTCACGATCGTAGAATAGCGATTTCACGTGATGAGATAGTGGTCCTTCCCCTGTCGAGCCGACCCAATCGTGGTACAGCCATATTAAGCTTCAGCATCAGTCAACTAAGTAAGCAGTAGTGGATTTTAAGCGATGATGAAGAATATCGTTTCATCAATAACACTTATCTTGATTTTCGACATTTAAATCGGAAATTATTTAATTTTCACGTTTAATGAATTTTAATGCCTAAAAATTGCTTCTGATAAAGATTGTATCACAAGTATTTTATTATGACGCCTAAATTCATCACCAACGCCGCAAAGGGGCGAACCTCAATTCTAGAAAAAAATTACAGGAGAGCAAGAAAACATTTATTATTCCCCGATTACTAGCTTTTTTCATCTGAAAATTTATCTTATTTGTAGTGTTCCATTAAGCCTTATATATTTAATTTTCTGACGAAAAAAAGCTAGTAATCGGGGAATAATAAATGTTTTCTTGCTCTCCTGTAATTTTTTGAAAAATTGACGTTCGCCTCTTTGCGACGTCAACGATGAATTATGTAATGTTTACATCTTCGTGGGATATTTGCTTCATTATCCTTTGATTGTATTAAGCCCAAAGAACATTCTATTTCAGACAAGATAATATCAAAGAAGTTTTGAATAAATTATTATCTTGTTAGAAATCTACCATAAAATCATATTACTGTCTAAGATAAAGATAAGTTAATTTTGTGTTAAATAAGCAATTGCACGGACAATTTCCCTCTTTATTATTATGTCTATTCCTAATAAAAGTACTAATTATATGGCTCGTTAATATATTATAAGTATACTAACTGTTTATAACTACAAAAGATTTTTTCAAAACTTTCCATCAAAAATACAATGTGTTTAATAGGCTTTATTGGGTATACTTAAACTTACATTACTTTATCAACGCTGTTTTTTTTAAAGTTTTGTTTTTTATAAAACAAAACTTTTTAAAGCTAAAAGCTTATGCTTAGAAATATGTATTCTTTAAATTACACAGAACAGTTATGCTATAAAAGTATAACACAAAATCTTCATTATGTTTGGTTTTGTTACCAGGGAAGATCCGTCGTACTGTCCCATATTTTCGGACTTCGCTTTTCTTCTGTTATTTCGGTTCACTCCTGATCAGTGTTAATTTTTTAGTGTTAAAATTATTAAAATTATTTTTGAGTGCTTTACAGAAAATGTTTTAGTTCCCGATGGGTATATTATTGTTTTCTAATCTGTATTTTGCTATTGTAACATTAACTTTTAAAAAAAGATTAAAATGTAGGTAGCATTCACCATTTCCGTTTAGTGAAACTTTGCTAGGATCCAATTTCTCCCTAATGGAACCGAAGTTAGTCATTTTGTTATGAAATAAGGGTGACAAACGACCACATAGTTCACCCGATGGCAACTTGATGCTACGGCACATATGTAGATATCCACATTCATCCTCGATTAAAAATCAAAATGCAGATGCGTTGTCGTCCCTGAGGACTGAGATGTAATGCTTCTTTTTCAGTAAAAACTTTTTCCGGATACTACACACACAATATTAAACTCAGAAGCATTAAGCCGTCATTTTACATTGGTATTCATATGCATAAAATAGGATTCTGGCTTTATATGTAAATAACTTCAAAATAATAATTGATTTACAAAAATTAAAATATTAGGAGATATTTGTAAAGCGGATTTATGAGTGTTACAGATTTCAGCACTTTATAAATACATTCTTTTAACTCATACTTTAAATTAAGTTATTTATTTACACGAAACATACAGAAAAATAAAAACTAAAATAAAATTTGTAAATTATGAAAATTTGTATATAACGAGAATAAGAATACGAAGTTTCCTTTTTGTAATCAAAATCATGCACTAATAGTTTTATTGGTTCTTTCAATACCACACAAAAAATAAATATTATTCATAGAATATTGAAATATATCATCATCATCATCATTACAGCCCTTCACAAGTCCACTGCTGAACATAGGCCTCCCCCAAAGAATGCCACAAAGCACGGTCCTGAGCCACCTGCATATGAAATATATATCAATATTTAAAAAAATAGTAAAAAAAACTTACTCTTAATCCTCGTGGTAGCGTGCCAAGAACGCTGGCTGCGTTTCCTTGCTGAGTGGCTATACTTAGCCTTTGAGCAAGAAAATAACCAGCCCTCTTATCATCAGCAACGACGCTCAGTTGTTCCTCTAGAAACTTCACCTCACGTGGACCTCACGGACCGATAGTTTCTACAGCAAATGGCAAAAATATGTAGTCATCTCTCAGAGACCCATATTTGAGCCTCTTATCTAGTTCGACTGAATGCCACCTCATCTCTACACCAGTTACTCCTAATATGAGAGGTTGCCAAAGTTTCTACGCAAGAAGCATCTTACACTAGGGCTTTACCTCTCTCCTAAAGGATCAAAGTCATACCGTCGGTTTTAATGCCATTGTTTTTAAATATTCCACAAGGCTCTTAAATGGTGGAGATATTTATAGAGACAATAGCTCAAAGAAGACAATCACAATCACAACACATAAAAATCTTCCAAACAGTTTGTGTTTAAACATGAAATTTGATTACCTAAAACTCTGGACCTGTGATTCAACAGTCCTGTACACAGATAGATAAGCCACGAACTTGTCATGTTTTATATGTTCGTATCGTATAGATTATCGTTTAGATTCTTTAAAAATATAGCATGACGGCAGACTGGCTATACTTTATATAAAACGTTCTTGATGATAGCGCTCCGTTTCTCTGTTCGTACCTTTTCCGTCTGGTTAGGTACCGCCTTGTTACCTATTTCTAGTGCCGATTAGCACACCTACTGCGATGTTACGGTAGAAAGATTCAGTGAGTTGTGAGGCATTTCATTAAGTCCTTGTAACGATACTATTGTATAGTAGACCAAACTATTGTATGTCTTATTCACATGGGACTTCAAGTCATAACTCTGCTATCATAATGCTTATGCAACATAGAGACCTTCTATATTAATGTTTTGGTTCGTTAGACCTTACTTTCATAAGTCCCTAATATAGGACTAGTCATTGTGAAACCTTACTACTAGCAGTCGATCAGCCGACCACCCCATATATATGTACAACCTTGGGTATGCGTCTCCGGCAACTCCCTCATATAAAGGAACATTACAAGAACACGTTCATCAACTTAGAAATTTTCCGATTATTACAAGAACACCTTCATCAACTTAGAAAGTTTTGATCTATTTTATCAATTATATTACAAATGTTATCTTTATTATTGCAATATAATCGACTTGTATTTATATGATTTAATACATTTTGAATATTTTAAACAGAATTTTAATAAATTTAGAGATTTTTAGAGACAATTGATGCGTTAACTATACTATAATATTCAATATTCCAAATGAACATATTTGAACTTTATACTTATTATTTGCATTTTAATTGTTTAAAATATAATTTCTAAGACATATTTAAATGTCTTTATAATGAATTTAATTATTTTTTATTAATAATAAACCTAGCGAGCTAACAGCATAGCAAAGTGGCGAAGCAATCAGCTTTGTAGCGGTTTCTAACGGTTGCCGTTGAGCAATTAGTTTCAAAATATATTCAGATGCCTGGGTGATCAGTAATCGATTGCTGAAAACAGAATTTGAAAATTCGAAACCGTTCTCGAGATAATCGTGGGACAGACGGACAGACGGACGGACAGACGGACAGACGGACAGACGGACAGACGGACAGACGGACAGACGTACAGACGGACAGACGGACAGACGGACAGACATCGTGAAATCAATAAGTGACTTCGCAAGCTTCGCCACTTAATAATTATGAAGCGTCACATCCTCAAGGGCAACAACAGATCTGTGGTTACAAATTACCACCTATTATCGTTACAGATAAACTGATAGCTATTTGTAATTAACATTTTGTAATAACACAATGATGGAATTTTAACTCTGTTATTAGTTTTCTTATCTTTTAACAAAGTTATAACTATTACATACTAGCTTCATTTCATATTGAAGTCCGTTCATTTTTGCCTGATATATATTCTCATAAAACTTTCACAGACTTTGTAAGAACTTTAATGACTGCCCAAATTATTCATTATAGAATCGAATTCAGATCATTGTTAAGTAATCTCCAACAGCTGTTTATAAATGTTCACGTCTTCATTCGTGAAAAATTATGGTAAAAGTATGAATTACTTTTACTTCCCTCTTTAGAGAATATATGTAGGTCAAGTAGAACTTACTTTTAAAGAAACATACAAACTTTTTATTCTTCAATTCAGTAGTAATATTATACTCCCTTTAAAAAAATACAAAGTTTTAACGACAAAATAAACAACTTAATCTTCTGGCTTAGCGTGAGCAGAGTTTACGAACATAATTAACCAATCCAAATATAACTTCGCCAGTAACATCTTAGTTAATTTATAAAAACTTTTTTGGAACCTACTTCTCCGTATTTAATGAGTAGTTACAGCTTACAAAAATATATTGCACGAGGACAAATATCCAGACCCGGAACATCACCTGCATGAGACCCCTTCATGTTTTCAACAGGCAAGGAATAGGTAAGTAAAGAATACTGAAGCCCTATTCATGTCTCCAATATTCACCTCCATGAGACCCCTTCATGTTTTCAACAGGCAAGGAATAGGTAAGGAAAAAAATGCTGAATCCTCATTCATGTCTTCCATATTCACCTGCATGAGACCCCTTCATGTTCTCAATAGGCAAGGAAGAGTTAAGAAAAGAATACTGAAGCCCCATTCATGTCTTCAATATTCACCCGCATGAGACCTTTTTATGTTCTCAACTGGCAAGGAAGAGGTATGGAAAGAATACTGAAGCCCCATTCATGTTTTCAATATTCACCTGCATGAGACACCTTCATGTTTTCAACAGGCAATGAATAGGTAAGGAAAGAAGACTGAAGCCTAATTCATGTCATTAATGTTCACCTGCATGAGACCCCTTCATGTTCTAAACAGGCAAGGAAAAGTTAAGAAAAGAATACTGAAGCCCCATTAATGTCTTCAATATTCACCTGCATGAGACCCCTTCATGTTTTCAACAGGCAAGAAATAGGTAAGGAAAGAATACTGAAGCCTCATTCATGTCATTAATATTCACCTGCATGAGATCCCTTTATGTTCTCACAAGCAAGGAAGAGGTAAGGAAAGAATACTGAAGCCCCATTCATGTCTTCAATATTCACCTGCATGAGACCCCTTCATGTTCTCAACAGGCAATGAAGAGGTATGGAAGGAATACTGATGCCCCATTCATGTCTTCAATATTCACCTGCATGAGACCCCTTCATGTTTTCAACAGGCAAGGAATAGGTAAGTAAAGAATACTGAAGCCTTATTCATGTCTTCAATATTCACCTGCATGAGACCCCTTCATGTTTTCAACAGGCAAGGAATAGGTAAGGAAAAAATGCTGAAGCCTCATTCATGTCTTCAATATTCACCTGCATGAGACCCCTTCATGTTCTAAACAGGCAAGGAAAAGTTAAGAAAAGAATACTGAAGCCCCATTAATGTCTTCAATATTCACCTGCATGACACCTTTTCATGTTCTCAACTGGCAAGGAAGTAGTATGGAAAGAATACTGAAGCCCCATTCATGTTTACAATATTCACCTGCATGAGACCCCTTCATTTTTTCAACAGGCAAGGAATAAGTAAGGAAAGAAGACTGAAGCCTCATTCACGTCTTCAATGTTCACCTGCATGATACCCCTTCATGTTCTCAACAGGTGAGAAAAAGTTAAGGAAAGAATACTGAAGCCTAATTCATGTCATTAATATTCACCTGCATGAGACCCCTTTATGTTCTCAATAGGTAAGGAAGAGGTAAGGAAAGAATACTGAAGCCCAATTCATGTCTTCAATATTCACCTGCAGGAGAACCCTTCATGTTCTCAACAGGAAAGGAAAAGTTAAGAAAAGAATACTGAAGCCCTATTCATGTCTTCAATATTCACCTGCATGAGACCCCTTCATGTTTTCAACAGGCAAGGAATAGGTAAGGAAAGAATACTGAAGCCTCATTCACGTTTTCAATATTCACCTGCATGAGACTCCTTCATGTTCTGAACAGGCAAGAAATAGGTAAGGAAAGAATACTGAAACCCCATTCATGTATTCAATATTCACCTGCATGTGACCCCTTCATGATCTCAACAGGCAAGGAATAGTTAACTAAAGAATACTGAAGCCCCATTCATGTTTTCAATATTCACCTGTATGAGACCCCTTTCATGTTTTCAACAGGAAAGAAATAGGTAAGGAAAAAATACTGGAGCCCCATTTATGTCTTCAATATTCACCTGTATGAGACCCCTTTCACGTTCTCAACAGGCAAGAAATAGGTAAGAAAAGAATACTGAAGCCCCATTCATGTCTTCAATATCCATTTTCCTAATAAGTTATTATACAAATTAATATATTATACTATGTTAAATTAAAATAATATACTTTTACTTTTTTTTACATAAACAAATATCAGGATTTTTTTACAGCTAAAATTATTTCAATAGTAAATTATTTTATCTACCACTAAATCAAAAATAAAGGAAGTAAATGATCATTGCGACACTAATAACAAATTATTCGTAATCATATACTTATTTATTCATCGGTAGTTACTATTTGAACTTTGAGTATCCGACTCAAAGCTTCGTTGATAAACCAACCAAAGATGAATTTTATCAACTAAAGATATACCACGAAAACGTCAACCCTTGCGTAATATAGGTGTATCTTCGACTACATATCTATCGTTATCAAGAACCTTGTATATATACGATAAGGACTCTGAACGTTAGAATTTAATTTTCTGTTTTTACCTGTTGAAGGAATCTCTCTCTCTCTCTCTCTCTCTCTCTCTCTCTATCTCTCTATTTTAACCAAACCACCTACAACGAACTTCAGCTTCTTATCGAAATGCTCCTTTTGTTTTGTTTGGTCAATTTTAATTCGTTGCGATATATCATTCCTAATACTGTCAATATTATTAGTATTTTGTGCATTTTCACTATTGGAATCATTTAATACAATTAATCTGCACCAAAGAATCGTTGGTTCCATTGGTTTATTCGTCGTATTATTTAATCCCCACTGAATGTCACTTACATATTCGTCTCATAAATGTTCAGGCTTACTAAAATTTACGCTGTTAAAGAAGCTAATACTGTGCTGTTATACAGTTCTATTTGCCCATTAGCACGAGGAGTAGCAATAGCATTCAGCACGTGCTTGACATCTAACAAGTCTAAATATCCATTGAACCGTTTAAATGTAAAAGAGGTTCTTCTATCGGAAATAATTCTTCTTGGGACACCAAAAGTGTGAAAATAATTTGGAAAATCCAAAAGTGCACGCTTCATGAGTTTTTTTTTTCATCAAAAATAAATGAAATTTTAATGAAAATAATAAATACCTTTTAAACGGTGTCGAGTTCAATAACAAAAATCAATACGGATCCTCCTTAGAATATATGGAATCTTATTTAACATAGTATAATGTTATATTATCTCAACCTATTGCTTGCACTTCTATTAAGCGAGAAGACTCATCGACGCACGGACCAACTGACGTCAGTCCATTTTTTATTTCCTTTTTTATAATTAAGATGTTCTAAAATGCATGATTAATACCATAAACTTTAACTCTAAACGGTGAATCCCACCATGATCCTTCACAGTTAGCTGTCGTGGGCAAATCTTTGTTACAGAGAGCACGAGGGATCTGTGACAGCAAACACCTGGCCACCGAGCTTCAGCACGTCAAGCAGGTTCTGCACAACAACAAGCTTCGGTTCCCGCGCCTACGTCACAGTGACCGAGTGAAACCCGCCACAGTCGAGCGTGTGCCTGCTGTCCTACCATATGTCAGAGGTGTCACAGACAAGATTGGCTACATATTGAAGCGAGCTTCTATTAGAACATTCTACAAGCCGCCGAAGAAGATTAGTCAGATCTTACCATCCGTCAAGTGCAATATTCCTCTTCAAGATACAGGAGTGTACAAGCTTGATTGTGAATGTGGTCTCTCGTATATAGGGCAAACAAAACAATCAATAAAACCCCCGTAAAAGAACACATAGCTGACGTTAAGCACCAATGTTCCGGGAAGTCTGCAGTTTGCGATCATATTCTAGACGGCCCCCGCCATTATATTAGATTTGATAAACCACAAATACCCGCGAAAGAACATCGATCCTGTCAAGGATGATACGTGAGGCTATTGAAATTAAAAAACGTCCAAATTTCAATAGAGAGGGAGGCTGGGTATTACCACCTGCTTGGGATCCTGTAATTACTTATAAAATTAAAACTAAACCCAAGCATACCACTGCAAGACTTCAAGATACAGTAAGTTCATTCTGCGTAGATCGAACCAAAATTTATAATTAAAAAAGCTGAAGGTACTCCTGGTTAACTCTGACATTGGGAAGTCAATCATCTCAGGCCCCCGTGACCATGGGTGCTGGAAAGCACCCGAAACGTCGAGAATTAATAAAAAATAAGAAAAACAAGTAAATTAAAAGCGATAACATCCGTAAAAGTAGTTTTATTCATTGTTGCATATAATTTGAGTCTTATTACAAATCAGTAAATCTGAAATTGCATTTATCGATGTTCAAAAAATAATTGCTAACAAATGAGAGTTTTGATCAAGGAAAAGGTTTCGGTGAAATTTGCGAACTTTTGGGAAAACCTTTAGGGATTTAAATTTTCGAGGTCGTCATACATATTAAGTCACCCATATGGTTTTCGACCTGGTAAAATGCATTAAATGCTAAAAACACTTCAGATGTGACCACAACAAATATAAATAATTAAAAATTAAAAATTTTGTACAGCCGACTTCAGTATAAGTTATTAAGAATAACTCAAAAACTATTGGTCTAAGACCTTTCAAACAAAAAAAGAATTATTGAAATCGGTTCACCCAGTAAAAAGTTATGAGGTAAGACACACATAAAAAAAACATACAGTCGAAATGAGTACCGTCTTCTTTTTGGAAGTCGGCAGAAAAATAAACGATAATAATATATTGTTCAGAATGAGGGTAAAAACAATAAAGGAAATACGAACAAATGAAGGTAGAATGGTAATCTTCTACTGGTTTCAGCAGTATAAAGTATCACGCAGTCGACTAAGAGGGTCTGCGCCCCTTTTTCCCTAAATGGGCTCACTTCCGATTCGGCAGACAGGTCATACATGCTAATGCCAGCCCCACAGGTGTTGTTTAGTGGGTAGGCACTTCTTCAAAGTAAGTCCCACATAATCACGCGGCCGGCTGTTGTGGTATGCTATGAGCATTCATCACCTCCCTCCCCCGTTTCCGGAGGGTGCCTTGCACTGGGCGCAAAAAAAAACCAAGAGGGATCAGTCGGTAATTCTACGAGTCTCATGTCGCTCTTAAGCCCGTTGGGCAAAAAATTTTACTCTACACTGATATTCTGCCTAAATAAGACAAGTGATGTGGTTATATTCGTTTCGTAGTTCTTCTAGTGTAAGCAAGGAAGATCGTGTTGCTGACAGGCTGCCTTGTGTTACATTGAGATGAGTAGTGTTGCTGTTGCATGTAATGTAACATGTACATAATTATCATGTAATTATGTCCTTTACGTTACATCAATGTGTGATTATGACTGGTACATATTACGATTGGTCGAACTGTATTTGCTCTAATACTGAATGTGTAGTGCTGTACACTTTATTATTCCTGGTAATCATTAATTGCGTAAGCAAAAGAGCAAGTTAACCATCCGCTCTCACACTTTTATTAATTTTAACATTTAACCTTCAGATTAAATTCTAATACGAGTAACATTCTTTATTTAAATAATTTTGAGAATAATTTCTATCATCAGAATTGGAACAGTTTCTAAAAACATCACTCATCAAACATAATCCAAATTCAATATCAATCAAAAGGCCTTATTTTTTTTTGTTGGAATAAATTAACGGTTAAACGGTTAAAAACGGTAAAAAAACGGTTTTTAACAGTGGTAGAGCCACGCGGCAACTTTTGCTGTCGTACGGATGGGCCGGCTCGAACCGGGGTGGTACCACGACCTCACAGAAAACCAGCGTGAAGTAGAGGTTTACCTCTGCGTTTCGCTTGGTGAGTGCAGGTGGCCGGAGGCCCTTTTTACTGGAAATGAGGCATTCCATCTTAGTCCTCACGGGTGACAACGCCTCTACATTTCGATTTGTAATAGAGGATAGATATAGATGTCTATGGGCCGCAGCAACCACTTACCATCAGGTGGACTGTGTGCTCGTTTGTCACCTTTATCCTATAAATAAAAAATTCTCTTAATTAATAACACTATCTGGCATTTTATTATAAGCTGAAGCCATACGTTAACCTTTTTATTAAAAGTTTAAACTGACTTTAAAGAACGGAAAAGAAAAAAATAATATCAAACAATTTTCTGAAACGAGTGCTAAAAATGTTTTATAGCAGAAAATAAATCCCCAACTTCAGAAGCTTTTACTTTTTACTTAAAAATATATTTTTATACCATATTGAGTGGGCTTAGGAGCTCCGAAGCTCAAGACTAGAGTGTGGAATATTCTCCAAATTTATGTAGGAGTCCCCCGTGTAGTCTTGAACAACAAGTCTTAAACTTGAACCTTAAAAAAATCTTAAAAATCGGTGGACAATTGACGAACATATCGCGTAACATACATACAAAAAAGAGAAAAAAAAATACAGTCAAATTAACTCCTTCATTTTAGATTTTTAGATTAACACGTCATCGTTGGAGCCACACGCAAGTGTGAGTCACGATCTAAGATCGAGTCTTACCCGACAGTATTCCGAAGATATCCCGGACGTCAGTCTGAGCGAGATTAGAATGGCTCTCCAGCACCTTAAAAACGGCAAGGCCCCAGGTGAGGATGGAATTACAGCGGAGCTTCTGAAAGTGGGTGAAAAACCGGTAATAAAAGTCTTTCAGAAGCTCTTTAATTCCGTCCTCCATGGTGGCAATACCCCTGAGGCGTGGAGCAGAAGTGCGGTGGTCTTGTTCTTCAAGAAAGTCGATAAAGCTCTCGTGAAGAACTACAGACTCATTTCCCTTCTGAGCCACAGACACAACATACACACCATACACCATACACCACATACACACCCTTCGGAAAATTGTACAGAAGACAGAAGAGTACAATCTGCCACTTTGCCTTGCGTGGATGTGGATTATGAGAAAGCCTTTGATTCTGTCCAAATTTGGGCGGGGCTACAGTCCATTCAGTGCGGTGCCAAGTTGACTGTCAGTATATCGAGGTGCTAAAGTGTTTGTACAGTAGGTCTACGATGGCTATCCGAGTACAGAATCAGAGTACGAAACCTATCCAACTGCAGAGAGGTGTAAGACAGGGTGACGTTATATCCCCGAAACTCTTCACCGTTGCATTGGAAGAGGTTTTCAAGCTACTGGACTGGAAAGGATGCGGTATTAACATCAATGGCGAGTACATCACTCATCTTCGATTTGTCGACGATATAGTCCTTATGGCAGAATCGCTGGAGGACCTAACCGCTATGCTCAATGACCTCAATAGTGTTTCCCAACGGATAGGTCTTAAGATGAACATGGACAAAACAAAAATCATGTTTAACGTCCATGTCGCAGCTATGCTGGTAGTTGTTGGGAGCACTAAGCTCGATGTTGTTGACGAGTATGTTTACCTGGGACAAATAGTCCGACTAGGTAAGTCCAACTTCGACCGAAAGGTCAATCGACGGATTCAACTTGGCTGGGCAGCGTTCGGGAAGCTACGACACATCTTCTCGTTAGACATACCTCAAAACCTAAAAGCGAAATTGTACAACCAGTGCGTGTTGCTAGTGATGACTTACGGATCTATGACGTGGTCCTTCACTGCTGGCCGTATAAGGAAGCTCAAGGTCGCTTAGCGAGCTATGGAGAGGGCTATGCTCGGGGTTTCTCTGCGTGATAAATTTAGAAATGAGGATATCCGCAGTAGAACCAGAGTAACCCACATAGCCCAACGGATTAGTAAGCTGAAGTGACAGTGGCCCGGCCATATAGCCCGAATAATAGACAGCCGATGGGGAAGAAAGGTTCTCGAGTGGCGGCCTCGCACCGGTAGGCGAAGTGTAGGGCGACCCCCCACTAGATGGAGTGTCGACCTGGTAAGACTTGCAGGAAGTCGATGGTTGCAGGTGACTCAGGACCGTGCTTGGTGGCATTTTATGGGGAGGCCTATCTTCAGCAGTGGACTTGTGAAGGGCTGTAATGAGGATGATGAACTCCTTCTATTTTTAAGTCGGTTAAAATAATGAAAAAGTGCGTTATTTTTAAAAACTATTTACTAATAACTTAAAAATGAAATAGAAACAAACTTGGGTAGAAACTTTTCACTCAGTAACGATTTCTTATATTTACGCGAATACTACGCATTAAATGAAACTGATTTGGATTTTATTTATATATTATCTTTATATATATATATATTTGTTAATGTTATAGTAATTATTAAGAAATAATCTGATTTAGTAACAAAACATTTTTATTATTGTATTCATTTAAATATGAATATACTCGATCCTACTCGTAATGATCTATATGTAAAACGTTTATTTGGAGTATATTTTTCATAATCATTAGCATCATCAATCATTAACACTACTGTCACATACGCTGCCACTAAGCGGTCAAGACTAAATGCGGCAGGTAAATTAAAATCTTTTAAAGTTGATAATATTTATAACATTATTTTACACAAATGCTGTTTTGAAAATTATAATTATAAAATTTAAAGTGTTTTTTTTTTCTTTTCTTTTACTTTTTATTAATTTTAATGCGGTTTCATAAACACACAATTTATATTTTATCAAATATTTTCTCACTCCTTTTTTTGCAGAGTCGGGAGGAATAATAAAACCATTTGTAATATGAACATCAGAATTTATAAGATAAACATTTTATGTAAGAATTCTTGAAGAAAGAAGTTATAAAACGAATCCTTTTAAAAATTAATAGTTAGCCTCAGTTTTAATTTTATTTGTTCTTCTACACTCAACATATTGAAATTTACATTCCAATATAATTTGAAATAAAAAGTTTCGAGCTTGATAAAGCACATCGGAGATCGTTAGTTAAGATTAAGGGTTCCTTATAGACTATCAATGTTTCTTAACGATGTTTCCCTTCGCAGCTGAGGCCGTGATAAATTTCAAACCTTATTCTAAGCATTACTTTTAAGGTATTTAGGTACATTCCTTCACACATATGCCAATTACATAGTAAAAGTATAAATAAAAAAAGGTTTTGTTCAATTGTTAGTAAAACATTGTATAATTTAATTTTTCCTTATTTTATTGAATAAGGATGATAAATGAATACATGTTCCACAGACATTCCATAGACTAGAATCAAAATGCGGATGCTTTGTTACCCCTGAAGACTAATATGTATTTCCAATAAAATTGGTCCGCGGTGCTCCAGACTTGCCATACAAAAAACAACAGTATTAAGCTGCTATTTTATAAAGGTTGGTGTTAAGAGGGCTGGTAATATTCCTGCTTTACGTATAATATATATATATATATAGTGTAAATATAGCATTTCACATAGCATTCAGCGAGGAAACGCAGCCAATTTCTTGGCTTGGTTACTTACATATTTTGTATGTAATGATAATTTAAGTTTCTAGTTTTTGTTTTTATTATGGTAATGAGTATTGTGTATTTTATTTTATGTAAATAAATATATAATCCTGTATATTAAGCGCTGGTTGTAAATTTCACACTACGTGAGCAATCCGGGTTCGACGACCGGTTTCTGAATCAGCCGCATTTCCCCATAGAAAAATCCCATAAAACATTATGCTATGGAAATAAATGAAATAAATTAATCTAGCTGTCTCGACACTAGTAAGACCTCTAATCTTTTTTATAGCATAGGCTGCAGAACTTAGTCTGCTTGCTAGTTTGGACATATGGGGGCCCCACTGAAGCTTTGCGTCGAGAGTGATGCCAAGAAAAATAGAGGATTCAATAGGGCTCAGTTCTTCCCCATTTAAAACACATTGGTACTCAAATTTTTAACATTCGTTGTTGTAAATTTAATACATTTAGTTTTATTTCTATTTTATTTTATTTTATCCGGGAAATAAGAAAAAAAAATTTGGAAGACATGTGCAGTTGGCGAACATGCATTGGGGTAGCGTAGCGGAAATTTCCTTGCTCTAAAACCCTTTCAGAATTGAGAGGAAGCCTGTGCCAAGCAGTGGGGCGTATAAAGGCTGTAACTTTAACTAACTTTAAATGTATAATGATTTATTGTAATGAGTATAAATGTATAATAAACAATTTAAAATTTTATTTAAGAAGATCAGATATAGTTCTGAAAGAATCTAAAAGAATTAACGTGTAAAATTTTTATGAAACCGTGTAGGAACAAATAGTGCTAACGAACGTCAGGAGTGCATACAAAATGAACACAAGCGGCAGTAAAATAAGAAAGTGTCGGTGAATCAACTCATGAATTTAGAATTTTAAGTAGAAAAATAAATTTAATTGATTTCCTGTGTTTGTTGAGGTTGAACGTCTTCTATAACCCATAAATTTTATCATATCTTTACCTCATTAAATAGAAATAAAAAATCGAAATTAATATTTGTAAAAAAACATTCGAAATGGAAACCTTCAAATTTATCAAGGCGGTACTAAATGCTAAAATTACATGAAGTAGATATTAAATAAAGTTTTATAGAAAATGAGACCCAAGTCAAAGAAGTTTCATATCAAAGACGTCGCCTCTCGATTCCGCAATGAGGTGAATAATGGATCGTCCGGATATTGCCTGCCAACCAAGCGCCGCGGTGAACCTTAAAAAGAAATAAGACTTGAAATTTCGTGTCAATAAGTTAGTGGTTAATACTTACCATAAACGTAAATAGTACTTATGATGTGTTATGGTTGTCTTGAATATCAGTCAATTGTTATTGATCAATACAAAAATATATTAATACTTAAATACTGCTGTAGAACAATTTGCTTCGATTGGTTTAATTTGTGCTTATTTCCCTTTTTATGTAGATTGTACTTGAAATATAATTGGTATTCACAACCATTAGCCTCTTAACATTTATATTTTTTTAATCAACATTACAGATCAGTACAAGTTCGTTTACTCAACTTTGCATGTCCTATAAATGTCTACTAAGTTAATAAAATTTAAAGTATGTAACAAAGCTCCCTACATACCTGTATACTGTGGTAGCCCTTAATATCTTTATTTTATTTTATTGTTGGTGGGTGGTCGATGATTGATATTACAAAGATCTTATTTGTTACCCAAAACTCAGAATCTATAATCACATTCCTCCGATATTTTTTTCTGTTATTTCCAGTTATCTAAAATATAGTCAATTATTTACTTTTTAATTCATATTATCATCATTATTACAGCCTATCTATATATATCGAAAATCTGTTGAACATAAGCCTAATAGCTTGCCTTATAAAAGTGATATTTCCTAAGCTTGAAAGGGGTTTAACAACTGCAGATTTTGTTATTTATTTATCATTTTACAAAATTGATACATCAAACATTTAAATGACACCGATAAAAACCACTCCGGCTTGGCGACAGTACCAAATCCACGTCAAATCAGAAAGATGGTGTTGCCCATCTCCTGTTTCATTTTCTTTTTGTCTCCTACTACACCTACGATATAATACGATACGGTTCAAATATAGTTAATTCAATTCGCACACTCAATTCCTAAAACTATATTGCATGGGCCATATGTAGTGGTGGAGCCACGCGGCAGCTTTTGCTGTCGCACGGATGGGCCGGCTCGAACCGGGGTGGTACCACGATCTCACAGAATACCAGCGTGAAGTAGAGGTTTTTTTCTGCGTTTCGCTTGGTGAGTGCAGGTGGCCGGAGGCCCTTTTTACTGTAAATGAGGCATTCCATCTTAGTCCTCACGGGTGACAACGCATCTGCATTTTGATTCGCAAACGAGGATAGATGTAGATGTCTATGGGCCGCAGCAACCACTTACCATCAGGTGGACTGTGTGCTCGTTTGTCACCCTTATCCTATAAAAAAAATGTATGACATTATAACTTTCTAGCATCCACAAATATTATGGTTCGAATATTAAAAACATCGAATATTACAAGACCTTACAAGTTAGTCTTATAAAAGTTTTAAAATACTAGACCGGTGATGGAGACCAAAATTAAAATGTACGATGAAAAAATTATGACAATCGCAGTACCTTTGGTTTGGCGATTGTCATAATATTATATATAACATCAGGAAGTAATATGAGACAGTAGATATTACAGGCTAATGAAGAAGAAAAGTATAAAAACTGGCCAAGTGCGTGTCCTCCTTCCTTGTGTGCTTCGTGGCTTTCTTGACAATGAGCATAGTAAGGAAATTCGCGGTTAGACCGCTATAACGACTAAAATGGGCCCAAATAGGAAGATCGTAACTGAATGACTTATTTTAAAATCAGCCTTATAGGGAGAAATATTCAAAAAAGATTAAAAAACTTTTCGATTTTGTTAATAATATCCTATCTATCTCGCAAATAAAAAAGTAACGTTAATAGTAGTAATGCATATAAGTCGTTTTCTTCATAAAATGTTTATTTTTAAGTTTTCAATGACATAACAAAGTTATTATTTTTAAGTGGTAGAGCCATGCTGCAGCTATATTAGTAGTATAGTTGTAGCACGAATTGGTCTGCTCGACCGGAGAATTACCACGTTCTCACAGAATACCAGCGTAAATAAGCTGTTGTGTTTCGTATGATGGGGTAGAGAACCGGAGACCTTTCTTATTGGAAATGAGACATTCCATCTTAGTCCTCACGGGTGACAACGTATCTGCATTTTGATTTGTAATAGAGGATAGATGTAGATGTCTGTGGGCCGCAGCAAACACTTACCATCAGGTAGACTGTGTGCTAGTTAGTCAGCCTTATCATATAAAAAAGTTATTAATGAAGTTGGTTTTTGCTCATTTTATATAGAGTTTTACCGAAATTTTTACTAATGCATTTTATAAGCAGGCCTACTATTACTCGTTAACTTCTTAATTCTAATTAGCTGCGATAGTTTTGCTTTTAACTTCATTATATATATATATATATATGTATATATATATATATATATATATATATATATATATATATATATATATATATACAGGGTATTTTTGGAACGCTCCCGAAAACTAAGACAGGCACAGGCGACAGCACCAAGTATACCTTTGATCATGGGTCACAAATAAATTTGATCCTGATGAAAAAAAATTCATATTTTTACAACGTTTTATTAGTTTTATTCACGCGCCATCATGTTAGTACAGCTAAATGAAACGATAATTTCATAAAAAAAATCATGAAAATACTGAAACATAAAACCAGCAGTGAAAACTGAATTGATATCACCTGACTAATGGAGGTTAATGTACGCGCGAACGGTGAAAAAAGAACGCTGGCCTTGAACTTGGCCACTGAGCGATTTATCACATATTGGTACGAAGGGGGCGCGACGGGGGAACAATCCGCCAGTATAACTGTGCCTGCATGCTATTGGTTCCCGCGCTTTGTTCGCTCCAAAAATACAGTCGCATACACAGCTTACTTTGCGACTCGCGCGATGTTTTAAAAAGGAAGGAAAGAAAAATTATTTATATCTATTGTTTTATGACTAAACTAGTAAACGAAAAGGTAAATATAATAGGAGAAGGTGAATGGGGAAAATTGTGCAGTAAATTTAAAAGTGTTGAGGAAGAATACCGAAAAAATTACCATGTGATCGACCTGAGGACGGAAGCTCATGCGAAGATGAAAGTGATGATGAAGTAGCATCCAGTAACACCAACACACCATCAACATCTGGCTTCCATGTAACCCAAGACGACATAATGGACGGCGTGTCACACTTAGCTTAAGTTTTCTTCTTACAAACTTAAAAATATTTTACGATAGAAATAACAAATAATGCTCAAGTAAACATTATCCATTTTTTAATTCCAACCTTTTCCAAAGTTCTAAGTAGCTAGTAAAACGCCTAGTATGATTCTACAATAAAACAATTAAATACTATAATATTATAAAACCATAGCCCAATACCATGTAGTACTTTAGAACGCGACTGTACCCACACTCCCTTCGCTACCTACCTATATCTAGCTCGGTCAATGTTACGGTCATAAGAAAAAAGGGCGCATCTGACAATTTTTGAATAAATGAGTTAAATATACCATTCGTCTCATGATAAGAAGGCGCATCTACTATTTTTTTTAATATTCACAAATATCAATATTTTAGAAATTATCGTAAGAATTTTAGACGTAACTGTTGATCACAGATGACATTTTTTTAGTAGAAAAGACTTATACAAATTCAACATAAAAGAAAAGACTTATTTAACCAGTTGCTACGTCATCTTTAACAATATTTGCATCGATTACTTAAATTTCAATTATTCTTGTCTTATTATTCTATATCTTATTATTCAGAGCTGGTGTTTCACATGTGGTCCCATATAAATTTGATCGAGGTCAGACCAATAGTTTTTGAGTTATCCTTAATTATTTATATTAAAGTCGGTTGTACAAAATTTTTAATTTTTAATTATTATCGTAGTAAGTCTCGTATGATATCCCCTTTAAAATCATTACTCAAGAGTTGAGGGTTGTTATTTTTTGTGTCTCACTACCAATGGTTCTCTAATATTTACTAAGAAAAAAGTAATAAATTACTATTAGCGTCCTTTCAAATTCAAATGACCTTTCCAAAATATGTAAAAATGTTAAATGAATGGCAGTTTTTTTTAATTTATTAGGTTGGAAAGACGCAAATAGTTATATGCGTCTTTCTTTCGATGTTTTTGTGTTGCTAGATGTATTTTTTAAGCTAAGATGAAAAGGAAAATTCTTTTTATTTAAATAAATAAACAAATTATCAAAAAAATAAGTTCGTCCTTAAAATCTTCATGTCTCTACGTATATATTTCAATTTTCATATAGAAAACTTTTAATATACTATAGACACAGGGTCTGAAAGAAAAATTCATCAATTTATTTTTTATTTCCATTTTACGTTTTTGTTAGTTGCGTCCTTCTTTATTATGACGCATGAGAATGTAACCCGGCCGGCTCGTATCGCCTCACGCTGTGACGCAGTAGGTTTCCGTTTTGTCGTGTTAATTAATTGAAGTTTTTGAAACAGTTCCGTGTTGATTTTGTACACGCGTGCACGAGCGTTTTGTTTATTAAATTGTTATAACGTGTTGGTATTATTCTTGTTACGTTTTTTGTTTTAATAATGCTTAACGCGTACGTTTATAGTGATTGTGAATACGACAACATGTTATGTATCCGAACCTAGGTACACGAAGTATCGCTAAATAAATAGTTAAGACGTCGGGATGGAACAAGTGTGTCATACTGTGCAGTGCACAAAGTGTTGAAGCGTAACCGAATGCTTGGCCACCTCGCTCACCAGATCTGACCCCGTTAGACTTCCTTCTTTCTGTGGGGTATGTGAAAGAAAGGGTGTTTAATCGTGAGTGTGATAGTGCTGACGAAACTACAAAAGGATCGTGGATGTTTTCGACAAACTACGTACGGACTGTGTCGAAGACCACACGATGATGCCCCGCCTCCATGAGTCTGCCTTGAAATGAATGAAGCACAATTTGAGCCGCATCTCATAAGACCACGGAGGATTTAGAGCGGTAAGCTGTTTCATTACAATTTTTTTTTAAATAACTTAGTACTGAATAAATCTGAATACATACATAACTGAATACATGAGAATAATAAACATACCTACACGATGAATAAAAACGCATGACTCTAACCTTGGTTACATTTCATTTAAATGTTTTTTCATTAGCGGGAAATCGAATCAGTTATTTGGGTTATTTAACCTGTAAATTCGGATTAAAATGGCTACGTGGAGACAAGTACAGTGGCAAAATAGTAGGTTAAGTAGATAAGTTAGGTATTTAGACAAGTGTTGTAAATTATTAGGTATTGTGGTATGGCCCGCTAGTTGCGGACCGCGCGAATTTGGGTTCGCGCGTACATTGACCTTTAATCAGCTGATATGAATTGAGTTATTCCACTGCTGGTTTTATGTTTCAGTATTTTCATGATTTTTTTTATGAAATTATCGTTTCATTTAGCTGTACTAACATGATGGCGCGTGAATAAAATTTATAAAACGTTGGAAAAAGATATTTTTTTTTTCATCAGTATCGGATTTATTTGTGACCCATGATCAAAGGTATACTTGGTGCTATCGCCTGTCTTAGTTTTCGGGAGCGTTCCAAAAATACCCTGTATATATATATATATATACTACTATTGTGTATACTTTTCACATTTCCAAAAACAGTGGTTTAGTTGGTAGAGGAGGAGGACACATGACTCTTATGAAAAATACCACTTTAAAGCTAAATATTTCGCAAACAGGCCCGAAAAGATGTTGTTCCACACCCCAGTGTTTTTGAAAGACCAATCCAACGATACTCCACATGATGTAATAGGCAGTTAAAAAAATCATTCTCAATTTACTTGTATGAGAAGTACCCAAAATAAAAATGTTTTAAGATTTTATTTCACAGTTTTCTAGGCGTGATCAATATCTATAACTATGACAAATTACAGATTTGTAGCACTTAGGGTCTCTGAGATAAACCGTAATCGGACGGACGGACGGACATGGTAATACTATAAGAATTGTTGTGTAACTATGGAACCCTAAAAATAATTTTTAACTAAAATGACTGAAAACTATTACTTATCTATACTAGAAAACATATTGATCGATATATTTATAATCGCGGATAGTGCAAATACAGCTGCTTCGTACTACAACTATACTGCAGCTATAGTATGGTTGTAGAACGAATGGTTTGGTTAGAAAGGAGAAGCATCACGCTTCAGCAGAATATCATAGTAAAATAACAGCTTAAAGCTGCTTTGCTTCGTTTGGTGAGTTTAGAGAACCGGTTAGTATTTTCACTGGAAATGAGGCATTCGTTCTAAGTCTTCAGGGGTGACCACGGTATGCATTTGAATTTTTAATCAATTATAGATGTAGGTGTCTATAGGCCCCAACATCTACTTACATTCAGGTGGAATGTGTGCTCGTGTCACGCTTAGGGCATAATATTTTTAGAATTTTAATTTGTATTCTTTTGAGAGCATTAATTAGTTATTCCGTTGTTTTTAAAGTAACATACGACATGTTTCGTCCATTTTATACTTTTACAACAGCCCAAAAATATACAAGATTAGTGAAGCTTAATATTTACTACTTTTAAAAAAGTCCCGCTTATTATCTTACTGGTTCTACCCAGGATGAGAGTACTCAATACCGCTCTACGATCATCAACCCTACTGTCCTATGTGGTGGACTATGAGTAACTTTTTTATGAGAACAGCTTATTTCCGTGTAAGTGTACGCTTTCATAAATAAAAATCAAATTAATTTAGATTTTACGCAACACATTTTGTACACCCGACATGCAAACACAATTTGTCAAAGCGGGGATTGAATACCTAACGATTGCGACTGGTATCTATTCTATTTAGATTAGACGGATGAATGCCCAGACCGACGAATTAAGTTGTATAAACGGGAAGTACAGCTACTTAATAGGATTGCAAGATCACGAGGTTTTGTCAAAAAGCTACTAATTAAATTAAATGTATTACTTTGTTGTCAAACAAAGCATTAATGTTTTGACAATGATTCATTTTAACTTATTTTCATGATTTTTTTTTACCTGATGTAGAAACCTGTTTAATTTGTCATATGTTTATCATTATTTCCTTTCAAATACATTTATTTATTTCTTTTATATATAAATATTGCTAAACACAAGCATATATATTCGTACCACCACGTAGTAAACCTCTGGTTGCATTTAAGAACACTTTAATTAAAAACATCTTAGTTAAATATAATCTAAAATTGCACAGAATATAACACATTAATTACTACACGTGCAAAACTCAGCATTTCAAATAAAAAATGAATCATCGAAATCGGTTCACCCAGTAGAAAGTTATGAGGTAACACACATAAAAAAACATACAGTCGATTTGAGTACCCTCTCCTTTTTGAAGTCGATATGAAATATGTATCTTTCGTTTTTAATAAAGCTTCTACAAGGTTTGCGTCACGTTTGTATGATATTATGTATATTAGCATATATTAAATAAAAATGTAGAATGTACAATATATTATGTATAATTTAAAATTAAAAATTTTGTACCACCGACTTCAATATAAGCGACTTCAATATAAGTTATTTAAGAATAACTCAATAACCATTGATCTGACCTTGATCAAATTCATATGGGACTACACGATAACTACCAGCTTTCATATAAAAAAAGAATCATCAAAATCGGTTCACCCAGTACAAACGTATGAGGTAACACACATAAAAAAAATTATACAGTCGAATTGAGTACCGTCTCCTTTTTGAAGTCGGCAGAAAATGGGTAACTCCACTCATTTTGAAGTTTCATATCCTTTAAGACTTTATAAAGCATGAATTATAATAACTATTGGTTGGTCCTCTACTAGTGAGAGGCCCGGCCGAGGGTTAGTTACCACCCACCTGGCAAAGACATACCGCCAAATGATGCAAATCGTGTTCCGGTATGATGTTAGGTGAAACCCATTTCTTAGGGAGAATGGGTCTGGACTGTTGCGTTACGCATACGGACCGGTTGCGACGCGGCCGTTTCTTAGTGTCAGGTGCCTGGTTATGGAGGTTAGCGGGATCCGAAGCACGGTTGCACCGCTGGCCGACCGTAGATAGTTGGGGGCCCAATTAATGAGCCAGCCACTTATGAAAGGCTGCCCCGCCATCTTACGAAAAATCCTGGGATGGCTCCACCATGCCGGTTGGCGACCGGAGGAGAGGGCCTGGTGGCGATTTCCAGGGGGGTTCGGGCGTCCCCGCGATCTCCATGCTAGGTACCATCGATGCTATGACTCTGTTTGCGTCCCTAGGTTATATGTGTGACGCCTCGTCCAACTGCCATTCATGAAAAAAAGAAAAAAGAAGAGTAAGTTTGTACATCGGTTGCACTCCCTCTCCATTAAAGTGCACCTCACAAACATCCGAGGTCTGCACTGTAATCTCAATGCAGTCCATTACCACATTGAGACTGACAAGCCGCACTTACTCTTCTTGACTGAGACGCAGATCAGATGTCCTCTAGATGCGGCGTACCTTGGCTACCCTGGGTACACATTGGAGCATAATTTCCATCAGCGCGCCGGAGTCTGTGTTTACGTCCGCAACGACATCTGCTGTAAGCGTCTCCGTCACCTTGAAGACCCCACTTTCTCTACGGTCTGGGTATTGATAGACACTGGAATGGATAAAATTATTTATTCTTGTGTCTATCGATCGCACTGCGGCGACCAGGAGACAACTAGGCTGTTTGAACACCTCAGTGAAACCTCTGATGTGGCTCTAAATCGGTACCCTAATGCACAGTTGGTTTTTCTGGGGGACTTTAATGCCTGTCATCAGGACTGGCTGTTCCCATACCAGAAGACCGACCACGCTGGGAGAGAGGCGTGGAATTTTGCCTTGTCGCTGGGGCTCTCCCAGCTGGTGCAACAAGCGACTAGGGTACCTGATGTGGATGGGCACACAGCCAACTGCCTCGAACTTCTGCTGACTACCGATCCAGACAGGTACGATGTTCAGCTTACCTCACCCTTGGGAACTTCTGACCACTGTCTGGTGAAATCTGTGTCGTTATATTCCCCACCTAACTACGATTTCCACGGAGTGCGACGAATGTGGCGATACAAGTCAGCAGATTGGGATGAGATGCGACATTTCTTTGCATCTTATCCTTGGCGGCTGGTCTGCTTCTCCTCTAGAGACCCATCGAGCTGCGCGGATGCCATAACCAATGTGATACGTCAAGCGATGGAGTATTTCATCCCCATTGCTGACGTGCCCATTGGTGGTAAAGCTCGCCCTTGGTTTAACGCCGAGTGCGCTCGTGCTGAAAAGCACAAGCATATGGCGTACTTATCCTGGGTCGATGTTCGAGACCGTAAAGCTCCGGATGTTAGCCTTAAGAAGAGAGCCTTTAACCAAGCCGCCAAGTCGTGCAAAAAGGCATTACGCCAAGCCAGTTTCGACCGCATTAAACGCATCGGCACAAAGCTCTCTGTCAAACCATCTGGCAGTAGAGCTTTTTGGTCTCTCGCCAAAGCGGTCGAGACAAACTTCTGTCGGTCTACACTGCCTCCGCTGGTAAAACCAGATGGCTCACTGGCGCATGCGCCTAAGGAGAAAGTGGACTTATTTGCTTCTCTTTTTGCTTGCAATTCCGTATCACTAACAAGGAGGTTCTTAAAACCTTGCGAAGTCTAGACGTGAATAAAGCTAGTGGACCTGATGGTATACCAGCTATAGTTCTAAAGGTCTGTGCACCTGAGTTGTCTCCTGTGTTGACACGCTTGTTCCGCCTCTCATTCAGGACTGGAATAGTACCTAAATCTTGGAAGCTGGCCAATGTGCAGCCTGTGCCTAAAAAAGGTAGCCGTACCGACCCTGCCAACTATCGGCCAATTTCAATCACCTCCATACTCTGCAAGATTATGGAGCGTATATTGAACGCCCACCTTATGGCATACCTAGAGCAAAATGATCTCCTCAGTGATCGCCAGTACGGGTTTCGCCGAAATCGATCAACTGGGGACCTTCTAGCGTCTGCCACTCACATATGGGGCGAAGCCCTCGAGAACAGTGGTGAAGCACTTGCTGTTTCCCTCGATGTCTCGAAGGCTTTTGACAGGGTTTGGCACGCTAGTCTATTGGGCAAGCTTTCAGCATACGGCTTATCCCCTGGCCTAATTGTCTGGGTGAAGGACTTTCTGAGTGAACGGTCTCTCCGGGTCGTCGTTGATGGCTGCTCATCCAATACTGTGGCGACTAACGCCGGTGTTCCTCAGGGGTCCGTTCTCTCCGCAACTCTCTTCCTGCTGCATATAAATGATCTGCTCATTCCCGGTGTCTATGGGTATGCAGACGACAGCACAGTTGTGGAGAGATACCAACCAAACGCCCGGGCCAGCCGGGATCAAATCCAGTCAGAAAGAGAGGCTATGGTTAAGCGTGTGAGTCTCACACTACAGGCAGTCTCCGAATGGGGCGATGCCAATCTCGTGAGATTTAACGCCTCCAAAACACAAGTGTGTCTTTTTACCGCAAAAAGGAGCCCGCTCACCATGGCTCCTACTTTCCGGAATGTATCCTTGGAGTACACTGACCGCCTTCAGTTGTTAGGGATTGAATTTTCTCCGAACCTAAACTATGGGCGGTTCATCGAGTCCAGAGCCAAAGCAGCCGCAAGGAAACTTGGTGTCCTTGCCAGGGTGTGGCGGTACTTCACGCCGGGGCAGCTTCTTACCTTATATAAAGCGCAAGTCCGGTCGTGCATGGAGTACTGCTGTCACATATGGGCTGGTCCTGCAAAATACCACCTGGCAGCATTGGACTCAGTGGAGAGACGTGCTAAGAGGCTCATTGGTGACCTTGATTTGGTTGAAACCAATCTTGTCAGCCTTGAGCACAGGCGCAGAGTAGCCAGTCTCTCGGTATTCTATAGGATGCATTTCGGTGAGTGTGCGCAGGAATTACACGCCTTAATTCCTCCCTCTCCTTTCCACCATCGGACAACCAGACGGTCGGCGGGTCTTCATCCCTTTGTTGTCGATATTCCACGCATTAGAACCAAACGGTTTGCTTCGTCTTTTGTAATGCGTACAGCAAAGGAGTGGAATAATTTGCCGGCGTCTATCTTTCCGTCCGAATACAATCTAGGCATCTTCAAGGCAAGAGTGAATAGGCTTTTGTTACGATAAGACAGTGCGATTAACCATCTAGGGCTGCATCACCACTTACCACCAGGTGGGATTGTGGTCAAGCACTGGCTTATAATAAGTAAAAAAAAAAAAAAAACTAACTAACCGAAACTGAAGATCAGGTAATTGCTATTAAGATGTTTCCCAAATAGTTTGAATAAACGATTGTACAATTAAAGAGAGACAGAAAAACATAGAGAAGAGAACCGTCTTAGCACAGGAGCTAAGTGCAATCATTTATATAAACATAAAAATACTTTAAATTTTTTCTTAAGAAAAAATATACACACCAGCCTGGTGGTTACGTATAAAAGTATACCGGGAAGTAACCGGAGTATTAGTTATTATCTCGTGAAAATATAGCTCTATGTTATTATATAAGAGCCATGGTAATACAGAAGCTAAGCGCTCACCGAAAATTTCAGAGAGCGCAAGCGACTCTGGTACAATATCTTTATTGTAATTTTAAGAGCGTTACCACGAGCTCGGCGCTAAAGAAAGCATCGAGGACAAACCTGCATACCCGAGGCATAAAACATTTTGAGCATATGTAAAGTCCGTCAACACTCGCTGTAGCAGCACGTCCATCTAATTGCTCCATAGTTTTCTGATAAATGAGAAAAGGTCTGTGAAGAAACGCTGTGGGAGGTACTCGTACATAGGCTTTATCTTTGCCATACATTCATTATAATTTCGTTTCTTGACGACCAACAAATAGCGATAGACTTGATATTGCATGCCTTATGATGGTGCTATAAGAGCACGTATCACCCCATTTCGTCCAGTAGGTGTCGCAAAAGGTGAGTCTGGAATATGCCATGATGATCTCATAGCTTCTGATAGCTGCCGGTATACCGCTCTAGTTTATGCGAGGCGTAAAATAACCAGGATGTGACGGGGAGTGGCGCAAAAATTGTGCGGGACGTCTGGTTTATCGATCATCAACATTAAAGCAAATCCTCCATACAACGGGAGAGGCCCAGCTTTAGACTTTTATGGTAGTGATGAAGAAGATGAAGTACCTTAGACTCGCGATGGGCAACATCTTTATCTATATGAAGGTATTTGTACTACCCTCGCCAAACTATTTGCTAGCTTAGTTTGGGCAGATCGTCCGTAAAATAGGCCTCCTATTTAAAGTTAAATGAAATTTATGAATTTGAATGAAAAATATCTGAGGTTTTCATTTCATATCATCAATACCTGCAACCTACTTCTAACAAAGAAGACCGTAATGTCATCTCTGTGGACTAAAATGATACCTTTACAAAAATAATAACCTATCAAAAGTATACTGCTAAACATTGGCCCTCTGCATAAATTGTTTCATATTTGCGTTAGTGTTCACGCTTGGCAAGCGAGTTGGCAGCTGTAGTTTTTTTGCCGTGTTAACACTATGAAGATTCCGTCGCCCATCATCTAGTATCTTTTCCTCTGTCGCCTTTTCGACACCCACAGGGTGATATGAGATAGTGGATATTCTTACACCGGCACTACACGGTGAAATAAATGACTATTATGTATATTATAATATATAGTATAATCGTTGGTGAATTTGCCGTGTAGTGGCGGTTAAGAATATTCACTACTCAATATCTTCCCGTGGGTGTCGTAAGAGGCGACAGCGGGAAACAGGCATGAGATGGGCAGCAGATTGTTCCTGATAACAACAATAACACAATAAAAAACTGCAGTTGCCAACCCGCTCGCCAAGCGTTTCAACTATGGCAAGGTACCCCCCAATGAGTAAAGTAACGAAAGGACGGCCTGCAGTCCCCGGCGGCCGCGCAATTCCTGGCTACGATGGCGTCTATGGTAACGGCGGGGCAGAGGGTGCTATGAATTTCCGGTGGTGGTTCGGCTCCCACCTACGACGACTCGACCTGGAAACTTATAAAGCACACATCCTGAGGACCGACGAGAAGATCCTGGAGCTGGAAGAAGAGATAGGCAAGCTGCATTGGAATATTTTAGGATTATCCGAGGTCCGCAGAGAGGGGGAGGAGACGGTAATCCTCGAGTCCGGCAACTTGTTCTATCATCGGGAGGGCGGCCATCTGTCCCAATAGACTAGGAGATGGTAACGGACAATATTCTCCCATTTTCTCCTGCATGCCTTTTTAAGAATTGATAACTAATAAATATGAAAGATAGAGGGGTTACGAGCCCTTGCGCGCTTGCACGTCATAAAGAAAATGGCTTCTCTTTGTGTAAAGAATTTTAGTATTTTTCCGTGACATTATATTGCATGCCTTTGTAATATAACGTAGTTGGAACAAATTTAAGCTATAATAATTGATGGCATGCAATTCGCAACAACCGACGGGGCTCAAAGGGTTACGTAGAAATGATAAAAAAAAATAGAACATTTCCGTGTTAACAAATTGCATGCCGTTGTAAAAAATTAGTTTTTTTTATCTTAAAAAAACTCTACGAAATTTGGCATGCACCCCTCGTATGATCAAGTGTGGAAAATATCAGGAAAATGTTGTGAAAATTAAATACAACTTTTCCGTGATTTCACACTGCATGCCATTTGAACAATACTTCATTTTTATAGTTTATTGACGTTAGCAAATTTGGCATGCAAAACAGGAAGTTGTAAAGTAGTGGTTTGTATAAAGAAAATTGCAAAAAACGCTGTTATAATTTCCGTGACTTTATTTTGCATGCCATTCAATATTTCATTAAAAACATTATTTTAAGTTGATAAAAATGGCATGCATATTACACAAGCCTGCCATAAAAAAAACTTGTGCCAAAATAAAATAAAAAAAAGTTTTTTAACGAAAATAAAAATAAGGAACATTTCCCTGTTTTTTTTTTGCATGCCTTTTTGTACATTGTCTGTAAACATTATTTTAAACTTTAATAACAAATGGCATGCATGTTTATTGATAAAAAATTACTTAAATAAACAAAAAAACCGCTGCCAATAGATTGGTACGTGTCTTTCTTCGAACTAAGTTATTGTTTCTATTATTAAGAACTCGGGTTTACTTTATTAAATAACTGAAATATTTTATACAGTTTATTGTTTGTTCCAACAAAAAGTCACGTAAAATAAAAGAAATTTTTTTTGGGGATTTTAAAATGTTTGTAATTTTTTATTTAAGCATACATTTCTCTCCTTTAATTTACATTTTAATTGTTTAAAAGGTTGTGCTGCAGTTATCGTGCGACCACGAAAAACAATTTTTTTCAGTTTTTGATTCTTTTCTCAGGATATACTTTGTGAAATGACTTGAAATTTATACGAAATATAGTTCTTATATATCTCTTATATATCTCTCTATCATTATGATTTTTTTCATAGCCATTCGATCTTTATAAGCCGAAATATAAAATGTTTAAAAAAACACTTTTTTATGTATAACTAAAGAAGTACAAAAGCGATTTAGGAAATTCACGCGTCTACTTTAGGCTGGAAGCGACCCCTAATGACATTTCGCAAAGGCGGCATTTCGATCACAAAACCCGTGAATTAGAAATTATTACAATTGAGAAATTTTCATTTTCAATTTTTTATAACATTTTTTTTCTGTTGAACTATAGATGTAAATACGCATGCTATTTTCGTCATAAACTTAAAATAATATTTTTTTATAAAATACAAAATTGCATGTAAATTAAAAACACGGAAATGTTTACAATACAAATACTTACATTTAGGTATACTTTTATCGAATTAAATAAAAAAAATTAAATAAATAAAAAAATGGTGCTTACCTTAGTGCTATATAAGGACATTTTTAGGTTTATGGGTTTTTTTAATGTTAGACAAACTATCCTTAAAAAAAACTTGAAATATTTAAATTAGAGAGCGGTTTCTCTACGTGATAAAATTAAAAATAAAGATATTCGCAGTAGAACTAGAGTAACTGACATAGCTCAACTGTGACATACTAAACGATTATTAAACTGAAATGGCAGTGGGCTGGATATATAACTTGGAAAGATCATGTCTTTTAGAAGAAGAAGCGATCGAGAGGAACCAAGGCTCTATAGTCTTGGCCAGAAATTTCTCTGCCAGAAAGAGCCAACTGTCAAAGCTGAAGACCGAGTGTGGCAGCATCGTTTCCGGGACACCTGAGATTTTGAGTGAGATTGAGAGGTTCTATGGGCAGCTGTACACGTCATCGTTGAAGCCACACGCAAGTGTGAGTAACGATCCAAGAGAGAGTTTTATCCGACACTATTCCGAAGATATCCTGGACGTCAGTCTGAGCGAGATTAGAATGGCTTTCCAGAACCATAAAAACGGCAAGGCTCCAGTTGAGGATGGAATTACAGCGGAGCTTATGAAAGCGGGTGGAAAATCGGTACTTGAAGTCTTTCAGAAGCTCTTTAATTCCGTCCTCCATGGTGGCATTACTTCTGAGACGTGGAGCAGAAGTTCGGTGGTCTTGTTCTTCAAGAAAGTCGATAAAGCTCTCGTGAAGAACTACAGACTCACTTCCCTTCTGAGCCACAGACACAACATACACACCATACACCACATACACACCCTTCAGAAAATTGTACAGAAGACAGAAGAGTACAGTCTGCCACTTTACCTTGCGTGGATGTGGATTATGAGAAAGCCTTTGATTCTGTCCAAATTTGGGCGGGGCTACAGTCCATTCAGTGCGGTGAAAAGTTGACTGTCTGCATATCGAGGTGCTAAAGTGTTTGTACAGTAGGTCTACGATAGCTATCCGAGTACAGAATCAGAGTACGAAACCTATCCAACTGCAAAGAGGTGTAAGACAGTGTGATGTTACACCTCCGAAACTCTTCACCGCTGCATTGGAAGACGTTTTCAAGCTACTGGACTGGGAAGAATACGTTATTAACATCAATGGCAAGTACATTACTCACCTTCGATTATACGCCGACGATATAGTCTTTATGGCAGAATCGCTGGACCTAAACAATATGCTCAATGACCTCAATAGTGTTTCCCAACGGACAGGTCTTAAGACGAACATGGACAAAACAAAGATCATGTATAATGTCCATGTCACACCTATGCCGGTTGTTATTGGGAGCACTAAGCTCGAATTTGTTTACGAGTATGTATACCTGGGACAAATAGTCCGATTAGGTAAGTCCGACTTCGACCGAGAGGTCAATCGACGGATTCAACTCGGTTGGGCAGCGTTCGGGAAATTACGGCTCATCTTCTAGTCAGGTATACCTCAAAACTTGAAAACGAGACTTTACAACCAGTGCGTTGTGCCATTGATTACCTATGGAACTGAGACGTGGTCCTTCATTGCTGGCCGGATGAGAAAGCTCAAGGTCGCTCAGCTAGCCATGGAGAGGTCTGCGCTCGAAGTTTCTCTGTGTGTTAAACTTAGAAATGAGTATATCTGCAGTGGAACTAGAGTAACCGACATAGCCCAACGGATTGGTGAGCTGAAGTGGCAATGGGCGAGCCATATAGCTCGAAGAACCGACAACCGACAGGGAAGAAAGGTTCTCGAGTGGCAGCCTCGTACCGGCAGGTGAAGTGTAGGGTGTTCCCCCACTAGATGGAGTGACGAACTGATAAGACACGCAGGAAGTCGATGGGTGCAAGTGGCACAGGACCGTGCTTTGTGGCATTCCTTGGTGGAGGCCTATGTTCAGCAGTGGATTTGTGAAGGGCTGTAATGATGATGATGGTGAATTTGTTAGTGGTCGAGTTTTTAATGAATTTTATATTTCCATTGTAAAAAGTCCTGAGTCCTGACTCCTGAGTACGCCATCTATCGATAAGGGCAGAATAACGTCTGTCAGACAAGCAAATTAATTATATTAGCTTATGTCCGCAGCTGTTAAAATATAAAATTATTCCCTTTTTAGCGTTCCTACAAACACTTAAGATTAACAAGTCTTAAAATAAGAAAAACAAAATCTAAGCACAGCAAATTTGCTGAGAAATTACAGAAGAAATCTAAACTTTGTTCAACTGCTCCTTTTCTACCATTTTAATTGCAGCTTACAAACAGATCAGACGATTTTAACAATAGTTTTATTTCTTTTCCCTTTAAGAGGGCGTTCGTTTGTGTTCAAGAAGTGTTTGCGCTTATTGAGCTATTTATCCTTCATGTAGCTAATTAAGGTATACTTTGCTAAATGTCAAAGCTGTAAATTATCATACATGAAAGGCATTGAATAAAACTACTTTTACTGATTACATCGCGTTTAATTGTACTTATACATGAAAGACATTATAACACGTATCATTATATTTAAATTACTAATTATTATTAAAAATTATTAAAATAGTTAATGAAATTCAAGTAAAATTTTACTAGTTTTAATAGTTTTTGATATTGTTTTTATTCTTCTTTGCTGAGTGTTCTTTGTTGTGTGGTTGCGGCATAAGAGCAACTATCAACCCATATCGTCCCGTAACACGCAACTATGGAAAACGCCAGAAACCATCATGGCTCCCGATAGATAGCACTATGAACATTTCGTTTATGCCAGATTTAAATACTCAGACCTGCGACGGTCAGCAAAGGAGCCATATCCAACAGTGTCGGCACTATTACTAGTCTATTCGGATAGAAGAATGTTCTATTATAATTATTGTACTTAGCGATGAAGCATCATTACATAATGTCAAGTCGAGGTAAACTTAACGGGCTGGTGAATATTATGGTCATTTACTATTTCGTGACATTTTTATGTCCACTGCTCGAGATGAGCATGGTAGAGCTACGCTGCATCTATATTTTGGTTTTTTTATAGGATAGGGTGAAAATTGAACACACAGTCCACCTGATGGTAAGTGGTTGCTGTGACCCATAGACATCTACATCTATATTTATTAAGAATCAAAATGCAAATGCGTTGTCACCCGTGAAGATTAAGATGGAATGCCTCTTTTCCAGTAAAAAGGGTCTCTGGTTCTCTACACTCACCATACCAAACACAGCAGTGTTGAGCTGCTGTTTTACGCTGGTTTTCTGTGAGAGCGTGGTCCTTCCCCGGTCGAGCCGACATTCGTGCTACACTTACCATCAGGTGACATACCTACTGTTACCTCCCTGTTTACTCAACATGTTTACTTTCATACTTTATCATATTTATTTTTGCTCATTCATTCTTTTATAAATAGCTTTATGGCACAAGGCAAATGAACGATTATTTCGTAACCTTTATATGTAACCTCCAAACCTAAAAATAAATTGACACAACATACAAATATTTAAATAAAAGCGGATACTATACAACAATAGGAATATTGAAAAACTGTTTATATTTATGATTCCTTTTTATATTACTATAATATACCTATTTAAGTTTAATTCATGACTGTTACTCAACGATGGGTGATTATTACTAAAACTAATCGAATTAGTCGATTGTTTAGTTTAGTTGATATAATTCGATAACAATCCATGTTAGTCGATGCGGTGTGTGCGGCGGGCGATAATAACTGACTCCCTTACCGTGTCAACTTTAAGGCCTCTGCCTCGAATTTTGCAGGGCGGCGCCGGCAGCGACGCGGGAGCGGGGTGGGCAACGCAGATCCGTTCTTGAAACCAGCGGGCCGATCGCGCGACACTATAACGGCGTAGTGATGTGTTCATAGTTGTGTTGTAGAGATATTTGTTTTTAATCGCGAACGAAATATCTGAAAAACGGCGACAACATTTTTTTGATTTAAATTTATTCTTAACGCTCGATTTATTGTGGGAGAAAGAAGAAGTGAATCTCTACTATAGGGCAAGGAAAAAAAGGTGAGTTTTATCGAAATTACCATATCGAAGTATGATGATTAGTTATTTCAACAATCACAGATTTGTTATTATTTGACGGTATTTTTTATTATAAGGTTGATATACCTAGTGTTGAGTATTATACCCATACATATATGATACCTTAGAAGGAAACATGTCTTCATTTATACTTAACTCGTTTAGAAGAGCTTGATTATTTTTTTGTCTCACTCTTAACTTTTGTGCTGGCTTGAATTTTTCCATTTGTGGAAGCAAATTCATTAAAAAGTAGTAGTCTAAAATAAATTTGCTCTTGCACGTCCGAGGATATTTCGATACGTCACAAAAATAAATTGCATAACACTGCAAATCAGACGCGTGGGCGGTCACCGCTTGGCTGGAAAGCACCGCTCGTTGCCCGCCCCCGCGCCGCTGTTTTCGAAGGTCGGTCCATTTGATTTTACGCATAAGATCCTGCCGCTGCCGCGCCACTGCCGCCGCCGCCCCGCTGCCCGCAAGATTCGAGGCAGAGGCCTAACTACCAATTTATAGCGCAGCGCACCCATTATGCGTCCTACTAAATAAGTAGTTACAAAAGATGGTGCGGCGGGCGTGCGGTGCGCTTGCGCTATGCCACTAGTTACGTTACTTACGACTGCAGTTATTAGGTATGCGCTTGGCGTCAATAGCTTATTCAATTTTTTGTTTTGTATTGTAATCGAAAAACGTGAGCCGTGTAGTGGCAGTCAAGAATATCCACTACCCCATATCTTCCCGTGGGTGTCGTAAAAGGCGACAAAGGGAAACAGGCAGGAGATGGGCATCAGCATCTTCCTGATAATAATAAAAATTACAATAAAAAAACTGCGGTTGCCAACCCTCTTGCCCCAAGAAGTCTTGTTCTTCAAGAAAGGTGACAAAGCTCTCTTAAAGAACTACAGACCGATTTACCTTCTGAGCCGCGTCTACGTGTTGTTTTCGAGAGTCATTACGAATCGTCTCGCACGCAGACGACTTCCAGCCTCCCGAACAAGCTGGTTTCCGAAAGGGCTGTAGCACCATAGACCACATACATACCCTTCGGCAAGTTGTACAGAAGTCCGAGGAGTACAATTTGCCACTATGCCTGGCGTATGTGGACCATGAGAAAGCTTTTGATTCTCTCAAAATTTGTGCGGTGCTGCAGTCCCTGCAGCAGTGCCAAGTTGACTGTCGGTATATCGAAGTGCTGAAGTTCTTGTACAGTAGGGCTACGATGGCTATCCGAGTACAGAACCAGAGTACGAAACCTATCCAATTGCAGAGAGGTGTAAGACAGGGTGACGTCATATCCCTGAAACTCTTCACCGCTGCATTGGAAGACGTTTTCAAGCTTCTGGACTGGAAAGGATACGGTATTAACATCAATGGCGAGTACATCACTCACATTCGATTTGCCGACGATATAGTCCTTATGGGAAAATCGCTGGAGGACCCAAGCACTATGCTCAATGACCTCAATAGTGTTTCCCAACGGATAGGTCTTAAAATGAACATGGACAAAACAAAGATTATGTTTAATATCCAGTCACACCTATGCCGGTAGTTGTTGGGAGCATTAAGCTCAAAGTTGTTGACGAGTATGTTTACCTGGGACAAATAGTCCGACTAGGTAAGTCCAACTTCGACCGAGTGGTCAATCGACGGATTCAACTCGGCTGGGCAGCGTTCGGGAAGCTACGACATATCTTCTCGTCAGACATACCTCAAAACCTTAAAATGAAATCGCACAACCAGTGCGTGTTGCCAGTGATGACTTATGGATCTGAGACGTGGTTCTTTACTGCTGGCCATATGAGGAAGCTCAAGGTGGATCAGCGAGCTCTGGAGAGGGTTATGCTCGGAGTTTCTCTGCGTGATAAACTTAGAAATGAGGATATCCGAAGTAGAACCAGAGTAACCGACATAGCCCAACGGATTAGTAAGCTGAAGTGGCAGTGGGCCGGCCATATAGCTCGAAGAACCGACAACCGATGAGGAAGAAAGGTTCTTGAGTGGCAGCCCCGTAACGGTAGGCAAAGTGTAGGGCGACCCTTACGAGATGGAGTGACGACCTGGTAAGACATGCAGGAAGTCGATGGATGCAGGTGGCTCAGGACCGTGCTTTGTGGCGTTCCTTGGGGGAGGCCTATGTTCAGCAGTGGACTTATGAAAGGCTGTAATGATGATGATGATGATTGTAATCGAAATATCGATTGAGGGAATATCCATTCTAGACAAGGCGTTAATGGTAAAATTTATTAAAATTTGCTTGTTATTTTTTTATCGGATAAAATTAACAGTTAAAAATATTACTTACTTTTGTATTGCATTTTTGTTTTTAAATTTTTGATGTTAATTTTATTGTTTAAGTTTTACGCATGAAATTTTAATTCAATAAACATTTCTTCATACTTTAATAAGTACAGGACTTTCTAGCATTAAAAAGATTAATTCAATATTTACATTATTATATGATTTTTAGGCATTGCGTCAAGCCGGTCATTCTTAACCCACGCGTGACCTTTCTCTAAACGACTTAAGTAAACAAATTAAAATATATATTATGTAATACTTAAAAATAGTCGACGCATTCAACACTATCCCGCACGAACCTGACCGCGCGGCCTTCCGCATTTCACGGCACGCACAAGCACACATCGTTGCATCGACGCACAGCGCACACCGCATACTCGCATGCATTGCAGTGTGCGATGTGCGTGCAATTAGTAGTTTGTCGATTGTTATTTGAATATGCATGGTTAGGAACTACTAATTCAACAATCGAATGCGCAATAGCACAATTTTCAATACTGTCGATTGTTTTTTTTTTGCAACAATCGCCCATCGCTACGTGTTACTTTTATTCTGCTGTGGATATGGTCGTTATTATTTCTTCCGTAACATAGAGGGATTTTACAAATTAAATTATAGACACATGCACACACTAAGACATGCATCTAGACCCAGAACATTATTTGTAGTCCATAGAAACAGTTGTTCCATGCGGAATTCAAATACGCGGTCCCGCAACGCCGCAGCGTCTACTACGCTGCCGAGCCACAACTTTAGTAGACATTTCTTTAAAGTTTTAGGTGTATGTGTATACCCGATTGTTACTACTTTTGGATCAGGCTTAGAATGAAAATTTGGAATTCAGAAATTTGGATCCAAGTATTAAGATTTGTTTATATAACAGAGCATGCGTCTTACTTGATGGTAAGTGAATATCGCTACCCATGAACAACTGTAACCTCGGGGAAAATGCTAGTTCGTAAACGGATTTTTAAGAAAGAAAAGGCCCTTTAAGGTTCCTAAGTCGTATCGGTTAGAAATTGGAAGATGTTGGTTGGAAGGCGGCAACCTAATTGTGCAAGATAGAAAACTTCTGGTAAATCGCACTGTGATGGATTTGTGTTGCAATGTGCGATGGAGAAATCTAGCTGCTAGAATTAGTCCGAATAATTCCTCTTCCAATAATCACAATGGAAGATGCGAATAGAATATACAACATCTCTTCGTAACGCCAGTGAGGCAGCCGATCAGAACGGCTTTACTCACTTACATAATTCGGTCGTCGACGATTCAAGTCGCTCTACGCTGGATGGTGTCAAGTAAAAGGAGCTTGTACTGAGATGCCCCGGCCCAGAGACTAGTTTAGAAAGTTTAGTTTCTAGTTCTAGAACAACATTTCATGTGTGATTAAACTTGCGCCTTTTAAAATTGCAAGCGGCGTATCGGCATAAAATACTGTCCAGCTCTACTAAGCACGCCAAAATTTTTAGCTGCCAATTTGGCCTTCCCTTGCCAATTTGCAGGTGATCGCTGAAGTGAACGTCATTCGATATGTCGACGCCAAGAGTTCTGATGCTGGCTGAGGCAACAAGTGAGGATGGTACCCTAAAATTAAGTGGAAATATGTTAGGTGTTACTGCCTGCAGCTGCCTATCCAGGAGTAGGATCTTCCGGGGCCCATCAACGGAAAACCCTACAAGCAGATGCAGGTCGGGCCTCAACAAGTGGCCACGTGGAAAGTATCTAATTACAATAAACTATAAGGGGGAACGTTCTATCCTCCTACAATTCAACAGGGAGAATAGTAAAACCGAGCTTACTTACCTATATCCAAGACGACTGCTGTCTCAGGGTTCGGTCAGGCTGCATGTGGTTGTAGGGTGCACGGGAAGTAAGGGTTGGTGATGTGTATCTGTGTGTGACTGGGTGTGGTAGACCTGATTAGACCGTTGCTGTCGGCAGCAGCTCGGACTTCAGCACCGCTCCAAATTGTGGTAATCTTCCGCGGAGCCGCCCACAGTCACTTTCTTCGTTCGTCACGAGGACAGTCCATTAACTTTATCGTACAATTAACTAACTTCCAGAAGCCACTAACTCTTATTTCTTATAAGGCGTAACACACAACACGAATATAGAATGTCGGTCTATACTAAATCCCGTTACTATAAGCAAAAACGTAACACACCGCACTAGTAGTTAATATTGTCGAATGCACTTATACGGATTCTGAGTTAAACACAATTAAGTCCCGGGAGAAGCTCTCAAACAAGGAATATGCGTTACGAATCCTAGACAGTATATTTACAAGACGCGCCTGCACTATCCGCGTTCCCGAACAGAAATGACAGCGTGCTGTCGATAGCACTGCTTGCAAACAACTCTCTTGCGCTCGCGCGCTCTCGCCACACACCCGCTCGACCAAACTTCAAAACCGGTATGGCACCGAGCCGCGCGCCTTCCGGCGTCAAATCTCGGAACCAGCGTTTGGACGTGAACACACCCCCGTCCCGGACATAAGGATTTAGGTCCGCGAGCAAACCGGCAAGCGGCACAGGGTCGCGACGGCACGTTTGCAAGACCGAATCTACAACCAAACCTTGGCCACCTTAGGCACCTCATCAGATCTTGCAACCCTAACCACCGCTTCAAAAAATACCGCCCCAATGTGGTTAAGCCGGAGGGTTGTGCCTCCACTGGATGCCCTTCTTCGACATCGCAGCACCTAAATAAGTCCTGTTACTGGACAGAAGTCTGACGACCTCTTTCAAACACCTATCTGTGCCCCTATGATTCGTTCCAAAATCCGACCGAATCAGGTCAGCAAACGGCGACGTGATACGAAGCGGCCCAACGTGGCGTCCTAAGCTTCAGTGCAGAGCGCACCCACAAATTCCACATGAAGGGCGTCAGTGGAGAGGCAAACGAAACACACAGATAGCCCTTAGTATGAATCTTCAAACAAGTAGGCATAACCAAGCCATCCACCATATAATCATTTGCTCAAATGGTGGGGCAGCTGATTTCAGTCTGATAATCTACAACTAGCTAGCCCTTTACTCATATTTCAACTAATTTTTCAAAAACATCAATGTTCAACTACAGAATTAATTCAAACAATTTAATCACCGATGCACATAGGTCAACTGACAAATTAAACAAAACGATAAACATAAGGGACAGCCCTACTTCTCATTTAAATATCTTAGACAGTGCCAACAAAATGTGAAAGACAAAGGAGGAAAGACGCTTATTCCCTTCGGCACTAATGGGGTTATCCAATTTCCATTTTCTTTTTCACAAAGCAAACTGATTAAACACAATCACGAAACATATACACAAATATCCAAAAAGCGCGTCATTCAATTTCAAATGAATTCAAATTTTCCTTTCAGCAAAACAGACGCAATGATCAAATATATTTACAAAAACATATGCACATGTATATAAGGAGTATATTAAATTCAACATTTTAATCACAACCGCTAAAAATATGAAAATTTCGCGGAAAACCTAAAAGCATTTTTTAACCAAATGCTCGACCAAACCAAATCTAATACCCCTTGACAGCGTGATTCAACGCTCCAGGGGGGCCCTTATCTTTCCACCACCAAGTGGAGGCCACACCGCGTAAACCCGAGACCAATAGAGCGCAAACCACTAACAGTCGCCACTCGGGTTGTACGCCTTCACTGAGGCCGTCGGCAACAGAACAGTTTGACAAGTGGACTATTGACGGCTCAAGGCTCAGTGAAGGCGGCCGTGGTGGGAGCTGAGAAGGGTCTAGCGGACTGATGAGTGGCCGTGAAGTTCCTCTCCACACACTGAGGGGTGGTGATGACACCCCCGCCCCTGGGGTAATTACCTCCCGACTGGTCGGGGGAGGGACCCCTTTCAAACCTAGGGGCCTGGTGGCTAGCCGGCGGGCGCCGAGCGTCGCCCGTCAGAGGGCGTGGCTAAGCGCCCCCGCCCGTGGGGGTCGAGAGCCTGGCAGAGCCCCGAGAGGAGACGCCGTTCGCACCCAGGCACAAAACTGCATGGTGATTGCCCTGGCAATGCGGACAGGGCCGCCAGTGCGGACAGTCTCGCTGGAGGTGCACTTCCAAACATGAGTAGCACCAGCGACGCTCCTTGGCGATAGTTCGCCTCGCCGGAACCGGCTTATTTAATAATTTCGGGCACGACGTTACCCGGTGATCAGATGCTCGACAATAGGAGCAGGGGGGCCCCTCTCTGGCCGCTAGGACACTGTAAGTTGGTAGGGAGCGACGTCCTCCCGCGGGAGCTCCGATAGGCCTGGGGGGGGGGGGGGGTTGATGACGACTTGCCCGGCGGATTCCGCCTCTCACTGGGCACGGCTCGTAGGTCGTCAACGGTGTCCGCCGCGTTCTCAATCTGCCGGCACTGCTCCTCCAAAAACCGCAGCAGGTCATCGAAGGGCGGAATATAGGAGGCCCCGTCCCCGCCGTACCTCTCCTCAAAATGTATTCGAAGGTCGAGAGGTAGATAGGACAGCACGATGCGGAGCAGCAAAAAGGCTCATTCGCCCACTGTTAAATCCATCCGTCTCAACATATAACAGGCCACCAAGACTGGATTCACCAGGTCAGGACGTAGTGGGGCCCGGTCACTAAGCAGCGAGAGGCTTAGTAGCTGCTTAACATGTTCGTCCGCAATTCGCCGGACGTTGGCGTATCTTCTGGCTAGGAGGTGCCGAGCAGTCTAGTAGGCGTCGTCCGACAATCCCAAGGGGCCGACGACGCCCAGGGCCCCCCCTCCAGTGAGGCCAGGAGGTACGCCATCTTCTGGCTCAGGGTCAAGTCACTTTGGGCGTCCACTAGGCTGTCGAAAAGACCAAAGAAGGTCAGCTATTCGGAAAGGACCCCGGAGAACTTTGGCAGGTCCAGAGTTGGGAGTCGTCCCAACAGCTCCGGCTGAGGCTGCTTCCGAGAGGACTCGGGCAGGCCACTCATCCGAGCTTCACGCGCCTCCTTGGCATACCTGCCTAGCGTTGTCAATGTTAAAATAGAAAAGGATCATGATCTCTGTAGATGGAATCTGTTGTAGCACGGAGTTTGTAGCCAATTGGATGTGACCGATGAGTCGGCCTGTGTCGGAATTAACGCTGTAGGTAGCGTGTATGGACAGGTATGGACGCGGGGATGGTCTTCGCTATCTATGCGCAGTTGTAGGGTAGACAGGTCCGTACCTTTAAGACTGCTCAGGCGTGATTTTTCCTCCAAATTCAAAAGACAATTATCATATGATATTTCATCTTATAGTTGTTAATGCACTGATAAAGACTAAGAATAATATTCATAGTGTTTAATCAAATCATCGAATTTCCGGGACTGTGAATACACATAGCGTAGTAAAACTTGATTAATGTTATGTAAACTGCAAACATTTTCACTCTGTGAATACAAATAGAGCAAGGACAAGTTTTATTTAATCCAACAACCTTAACGAGATGACCATGCGAGGTGTATTCAACACAAAGTAATATATTAAACAGAACTGTTACAAATTAATTTATCACGCTTCATGCTTTTAACAACGAATTAATGTGCATTACAATTGTATAAATTGCACATTAATATTACAAAGTATGTAGTGTTATGCTACTTACATATCATTTTACATCTACTTTTCCATTCTGTTTTTGATTTTCTGCATTCATATTTTGCATCATCTTTATTTCGATAGGATCCTCTAACGTTTTTGGACCATAATAGCACAATAACAGGTCATTTTCACTTCGTATTTTCACGCTTTTTAAATCGGTGTCAATAGAGTCTACCTTTTTGATCTTTTATTTAGTTCTCCGTAACTCTGCAATTTCGGGTTTCGTGCACGCTGTTGCGCTACCCTTTTTCCTATATCAATAATATCACATTTCTTACTTAAATCTTGCCGTTTTTCAATTTTGAGCCTGAAACCAAAGATTGACATGTTTTGACATCTTTGTTTATCTGGTTGTCATGGCAATTTTTATTCGAATTCGTTATTGGTCTGATGTTTTTACTTCAATATTTCCACATAAATATTCTTTTCCTCTGGGCCATTTACAAAAATTTGCTTTTAATTTAAATAATTTCCCGTTCTCTCTAAAAAGGTATAAAAGCCGAACAATCGGCCAATAAATCAAGTCTCGCTTCAGCTTCCAAACATGAAGCATCTCCTAAAGGCCTTATCCCGGGGCCGCACTGCTCCAGGATTCTGCAAGCCTCTGTCTTCACCTGAAGTCGTAGCCTTGCCTACTCCAAGCGCGGGGCCGCACTGCTCCGGGATCCTGCAAGCCTCTGTCTTCACCTGAAGTCGTCGCCTAGCCTACTCCAAGCGCGGGGCCGCACTGCTCCGGGATCCTGCAAGCCTCTGTCTTCACCTGAAGTCTCGTGCTCGTGCTATCTTTAGCCGCTGTGTGTGCTTGCTTCAGGCGCTTCGAGCTTACTAAATCTTAAATATTGAATTAAAGATAAAGATAGAGATTTAACTTTTAAATAACACTTATTTAGTCACTCTTTTATTTAATTACCACTGGTTCGAAAAGAAATCTCAGTCCTGGGAAGATCCAGTACATATATATTAATATGTATGTATGTATTTATCTTATCTATGTACTTATATACCATTATAATTTTTTATTTTATGGCTTTAATAAAAATAATGTTATTTTTGTCGCCAAACCACACACTTTTTTATTGTTTTCTTGCAATCCTGTCCAAAGGTTGTCTGGAAGAGATCGCTCTTAGCGATAAGTCCATCCATTGATCCATATCTATTTTCTCATTTTTTGTTAATATTTATGTTAGTTTTTGGCGTACAATAGTGTTATATATTTATCTATCTAGGATTTTCTGCGTAAGTCTGTATGACCTTTAACAAATACCATTTAGTGATTTAGAGTATAAAGTCATGACCTATATCAAAATACTCCTTCTCAATCAGATTTTTAATGAGAGCATTATGAACGATGTTATGTTATAATTCGATACTTCCTTAGAACAGATGGTCACCCTCCCGGTGTTTCCGGATTCGAAGGTTACCATGTTCTCCTTTTTTTTCAGACCTTATATAATCTTGTAATTTCCCAGCGCAACAATCTATCTATCATTATGCAGTTCTCTATATCGTTGTGCAAAGTCTGTCTTTCTATCTCTAGAGAGAAAATAATGGCAAGATAATTAGTCCTGACGATTTATCTAGATGGATTCGTTTTTTTTCCAATTCCTAAGTGTATGTGGACTAACAACTGTTGATGAGCCGTGAAAAAAATTAAAACAAATCGTTTTAAATCTCGCTCCAAAAATAGACATGTGTATTAATAGTAGTAATAGTTGGTAATGTCTGCATTAAACATCTAAAATGAAGCAATATTATTTTACTACTGGCACAAAAGCGACGCAAAAACCTATTATAATTAGATGTACTTATATTTGCAATACTGAACACGACAGCTAATCTATAGATTTCATAATTTCAAGCAAAATTGAAACGGAATGATTAATAACATAATATAATGATACTTCAAATCTCTTTGTATCAACACTCCTACACCTTATGATTAGGTCAAGTCTTGTGCTTGAAATTATTTAATCTCGAACATTGGTCAAGAATATCAATATTTAACTAAGATTAAGTATTATTGTCGTAATCAGCTATTGATTTTAATATACAGAACAATACGAAATGTACATTTTTCATAACAATTAGTTGTAGTTTACACTAGGGAATTAAATAATCTGATCGTGATCCAAATTCTGTCCTTCATTCATCATGCCGACCAGTCTCAAGCCGGTAGAGCCACGCGGCAGCTTTTGCTGTCGCACGGATGGGCCGGCTCGAACCGGGGTGGTACCACGACCTCACAGAATACCAGCGTGAAGTAGAGGTTTACCTCTGCGTTTCGCTTGGTGAGTGCAGGTGGCCGGAGGCCCTTTTTACTGGAAATGAGGCATTCCATCTTAGTCCTCACGGGTGACAACGCATCTGCATTTTGATTTGTAATAAAGGATAGATGTAGATGTCTATGAGCCGCAGCAACCACTTACCATCAGGTGGACTGTGTGTTCGTTTTTCACCTTATCCTATAAAAAAAAGAATAACCAGATCGTTTTTCGCCGTTGCGCAGATGCGCGCAGGACAGAATGGTACCCAAGTTTATGCGTAAGCACAGTTGCACTCTCTATTCCCTCACTCTCATAGTCCGATGGGACGATAATCTGACACGGCCGGCAAGAGATCAGGTGCAGGACCAACGGCTTTACGTGCTTTCCGACGCATGGGGGTGAAACACCGTCAAATGTTTGCCTCTGGCTAACTGGAATTTCTGGAGACTGGAGAATTTCTTAACAGAAAAAGCACTGAAACTGAACTGACGGCCCGACTTGTGATTCAAACCCAGAACCAGGACCTTAGATCAGCAGTCGCGTTTAACACTACTAGACCAACAAGGTAGTCCAGGTAGTATGTTACAGTTATGTTATGGTTGTAGCACGAATAGATCGATTCGAATGGGGACGGACCATGCTCTTACAGAAAAACAGCGTAAAATAGCAGCTTTAGTCCCATGTGTTTCGTGAGTGTATAGAACCGGAGACCCTTTTTACTAGAAGCGAGGCATCATTTTTAAATGAGGATAAATATGTAGTGGCCACAGCATCGACTTACCATGAGTTGAACTGTGTACTCCTTTGTCACGATTATTCTATAAAAACAATGTGTAAAAGTAACAAAATGAATGACCACAACAGGCAAAAATTACACTTAAAAATTAGAGTGCATTCATAGATATAGTTTAACTCAAGAAAGCATTCTCGGACTACCTACGGGTATCTTCATTTGAAATTTGATATAGTAAAATGTCTAAGGATTCAATTTGCTAATGATGAAACACTGATTGTTTTCGAAAAGGCTTTAGTATTTATAGATCACATACATACTCTTCGGCAAATTTTACAGAGGACCGAAGAGTACAATCTGCCACTTTTCTTACGTAGCTGAAATATGAGATAGGCTTTGATTTCATAGAAATTTGAGCAGTGTTGTCTAACGGTATATCGAAATGCTGAAGTGTTTGTACAGTAGCGCTACGATGGCTATCGGAGTACGGTACCGGAGTGCGAAACTGATTCGACGCAAAACTCTTCACCACTGCATTAGAAAACGTATTAAAAGGATCGCTATCAATGGTATCTCCAAGTGTAAGGTTCGTAAAATGAACATGGACAAATCGAAGATCATGAGTAACGCCCTTGTCATACAAATGCCGGTAGTTGTTGGGAGCACTACGCTCGAAGTTGTCGATGACTATGTTTCCTAAATCCTGTTTAAAAGGTAAATTATTTGACTAGGTAAATTCAACTTCCGACCGAGAAGTCAATTGACAAATTCAACTCGGCTGAGCAGCGTTTTGGAGACTACGACACATTTTCTCGTCACGTATATCTCAAAACTTGAAAACCAGATTATACAAGCAGTGCATGTTGCCAGTGATCAAAGATGGATTTGAAACGTGTTATTTCACTGCTGGCCGTAAGAGGAAGATCAAGGAAAGAGAGGCTGTGCTCGGAGTTTATCTGGGTGATAGACTTAAAAATGGGAATGAACGCAGTAGAACCTGCGTAACTGTAATTTAAAGTGGCAATGGGCCAGCTATATAACTCGAAAAACCGAAAGCTGATGGGGATTTTTTGTTCAAGTGGAAGCCTTGTACCGGTAAGCAAAGTATATATAGAATGGACTTTCACTAAATGGAGTTATGAATTGGTAAGAAATGCAGGAAGTCAATGTATGTAAAGCTACTCTATCCCTGAGCGGGTCCAAAGTTTTGAGTCAAACGGTTTGGGAATAATTTCATTGCACGTGCAACTAAGGAGTGGAATTCCCTGCCGGAGTCTGTGTTTCCTGCTAGCTTTAATCAGACCCCCAGTCTTTAAGTCAAAAGTGAATAGGTTATTTCTATATATGCGTACTCCATTGTTGGCTCTCGTTTGATTACTATCTCACCTGTAGCGTTAATGCAGTCGGCATTAAGGCTTCAGGTGAGACAGTAATCAAACGAGAGCCAATCAATAACAATAATAAAAAAAACTATGATACACATACAATTTATAATCTCGAATTATTAAATTTTAAATTACCTTAAAGCTTCTTTCTATACCATATTTGCAGTAGTGTTGGTTTCTAGTAGCAGAAGATCCTACTCGGGATAGACCAGCATATGAAGAGCCCATGAGAAAAGCACTCTTTTCTCAGGTTGATGCCCACTAGCGAGAAAGTTTGTCCCTGGAATTTATTTATCATGACGGCAAACGATAATCTAACAGGGACTTGACGCTGCTTAAAACGTATGTGTAGATCTGCCGCTATCATCGGAATGCTTTATTTTTGTTAAAAGTACGTAGGAGGTGGACTTAAATCTCTTTATAGTATAAAAGTGGTAGTGGTACCGACTTTTATATTCAGGGCCTGTGATGAAAGACTCCCGGATTTAGAGAATTAAACAATTTATATTAACAGTAAACTGTGTTTTCAATATTGCAGACCGAATCATTCTACTTATAAAATTTTATATCACCTGGAACTTTTTGCAATATAATGTCGTTAACCTCATTAAAACTATCGTTTTTGGTGAAAATATTACCCACGAACAAAAGCCAATTAAAGTTTCTTTGTAACAGATTTACAATATTGGGATATATTGCATCTATACGATGCTGTAGACTGTATCAAATATTACCTCATGTATTATTATTAAATACTTTTTGATGACCGTTTGTATTTAAGTAAAGAAATATATAAGTATCAGGATACATCAAAGTGTAGTATTAAGATATACAGATACTGAACCAATTATAGTTTTTAGAAACCGAAAGAAGAAGGTGTCACACCGCGGCATTATCCTTGCGTTTAACCTTTTAATATTCGTGGTAACTTTTAAACAAAAGTTCCGATTCGGCTTATCTGTTACTGTATACTTCTCTATTTGCTCTCAGTATGATGACAGTATTACAATAAGCTGAAATTAAAAAGGGAACTATCGCTGGTCATACAGCTGTTTAAGATAATACATCATGAGTCAGTAGCCTAATGGCAGGGCGCGGATCGCGAACTCGAAAGGTCATGGGTTCAAATCCGCCATTCGACTACTGTCGTGAACCACTCCTAACACAAGCATTTTAAGCTTACCAGAAGTGGTCAAAGGGAATATTAGTAATGTTTAATAGCATTACTAGTATTTAAAAAAAATAGTTATAGTCCGTTCGCTTAGATATGAAGAAACCGCACTGACATCAAAGGTAGCCGCGTACGGCGTATAGCCGCAGGAGAATTTGGCATTTTAAAACGATGCCCTGTAGTCAAAGGTTCGTATTTTATTACAATAACCAATAAAAAACATTTATTTAACAAACACAGTAAAAAATAAAAAAGCAAAATAATAAGTGAACCTCCGGGTGAACCGAAACTATTTTAGCGAAAAGACTTTAAACAAACCAACTATACGGGAGATGATGCTATGCGTGCCAGAATGATGTGCCGAGTAACGACTATGACGAATACTGCTGGCAGCGCTGCGAGTGATTATCCAACCTATAAACCGAGGCGTCTTATACCCACGCGATGAAAAATATATTTAATTTTTTCTGGTTTACTATTAAAAAATCTAAATGTGAAACGTGTTACAGCGTGTAACGTCTAATGAACGATATGTATAATTAGCGAACGACCATATAAAAACGAATGTACCACGTCCGATGAATACATTGTTATATTCTTAAAATGTTTTTAAATTAACAAAGGCACTAAAATAAATATTAATAATATATACACGTGTGACTTTTTCAACATTAATTTACAATATTATATGTTTTACAATTAAAACTGAAAACATTTAGAAACAGCACGGTAGCGATCCACCTCATTCCTGGGGTTTTTTATCAAAATGTGTAAACAATTTCTGCTGTGTAAATAATCAATTAAACAAACGATTAAAGACCAAACAAAAAGAAACAAACAAATAAACGAGTAAATAATCAAATAAATAACAACTAAATAAACGAGTAAATTATCAAGTAAGAAGACAAGTTTATTATTAAGTAAATATAAATATTCAAGTAAATTCTTATAGTCACCTTAAACCAGAAATAGCACCATTCGTAAAAAAAACATCCGTCCCTTCTCATTCTGACCATGAAATAATGAACTCTCGACACCATTTTTTTTCCCATTTCCAATTCAAATCATTTAAGTTGGAATTTAGACAGAGTAGGTAGTCACAGCTAATTTTAAAATATTTAAAACTATAAGACAAATGGCGTATTTAGAACCGTGACTTTTTATTTTTTATTTCATTATTGTATTTTAAAATTTAACCTACACTACCTCTTGTATAGTGGATGCTTACTACCTGGAAAAAATATTTGTAGGCCATTAAACAGTTTGCTAACACGTGAATAAATAAGTTTTTCAGAATTACATTAATATCACATGTCTAGAAACATCTACAATTTTTTATATTGGACGTGTCTTCCGATGTATCCATAAGAAAGATAAATTGTCTTGGAATCCAAATTTATTATTATTATTTACTCTTTACATTCATTCATAATTAAAGTTCATTTAGTTTTAACAAAATAATGGTGCATTCATGCTCTTATATGCGATATTTGATTCATATCATTGTTCCTATTAATATTACATAAAATAGATTCTGATATTTTTTCTACGTTAGAGTAGACTTAAAAATTTCATAAATGCAGCACTGATAATTATGAATATTACACATGTAATAAAACAAATTTTAATAAATTAGGTTACATTTTAACTTTTATTTAAGCAGGTTGTACAAAACACATCTATGGAAGAAACTTTCATAAAAATTGCATAAAAGAGCATATTGCTGAAGCACCGACCCTCCGAGAAGCCTCAGGTATGGCAAATCGTACCAACCATTATATCATATGTGATATACAACAAACCCTCGCAATAGAACACCAATTCCTACCAAGGATGATTCCCGAGGCTATTGAAATTAAAAACATCCTAACTTCAAACCCGAGTATACTACTACAAGGCTTCAAGATACTGTAAGCTCGTCCTGCGTAGATCGGACCAAAACATTACTACTTAAAAGTGATTGCAGCCTTCGTAAACTATTACACCAGGACGTTAAAAAACTCCCCCTCCCGGTCACCATAAGTTTGGCCACAGAGATTTTCGTCAAAAAAACGTGGTGAATCGACACTTCAAATTGCATTTAACATATATGTAAAAAATATATAAAAATGCTTAAGTACTATGAATTTTACTTTGGATCAGTTTGATTACCGCTTTTGACAAGTAAAATAAATTAAACCTTTGTTTAAGTAAAATCTTCTTTATTTGATATATAAAGTATTTTTTCGCAACAGCCTATTCATTTACATAACTTATGTGAGCTATGAAACCAGGACAGGAGGATGAAAGGTATAAAAACTAAAGTAGCAGCTTACATAGTAATCTCACTACTGTGCACAGGGCTCCTCATTACCTATAATGTTTTGTGGGCAGAAAAGAGTATGCCGAAATTCTTGAACTAATACCACATACCGACCAGACGGGAAGCTACATACAAACGGCTCGCTGCGAATACACCCATTAATAGAGCAGCGATGTGTGTGTGAGCTCTCACCGACAGGTTCAACGAAGCCCTGTCGGGGTACAAACCGGTTTGAGCCGGCTCAGTCACAGTATCCATGAAAGGGCTTCGTGCGCATGTAAATAAATAGACCAACAATATTTTGAAAGTTTATACATCAATTAATTTATTAAGTTTTTTTTGCAATTATTGAATAATTAGATTTAAGTATTTCAATTAAGATAATTAAGAATTAAGTTATTATAAATTTATATAGGTAAATAATAAGTGTTCTGTATAAGCAAAACTGCCTAATAGTTGTAAAGTATGCATGAATAATTCTAGAGAAAATAAGTATATTTCCTTTTTTTGTACCCGAGAGATCAAGTGAAGTAAGTACCTTTTTACGCATTATATACACTATATTATATTTTAATATTTTCCTTATTGTTTAAAATTAATCGATACGAAACAGCTCTTGATTTCGAACAATTAATAGATATGTTGTTGCATTAATATAAGTTATAATTAATACACATGTTGTCTTATGCTATACAATATTTTTATTTTTTCCTTAAATTTTTCATATGCATCATGTGACAATCCTATCAGAATATTGATTCGATGTTGTTAAGAAGCTTCCCTTTTCGTCCTTACTCTTTACTCTGTGCTACTACTCAGACATTTAGGTTTGCACACGAAGTTATTCTTCATCACTTCACCGAATACTTGGTAAGTCAGCACGCAGGGGCGTAGCTACCGCCGTATCAATTACACGGGGCTCCCGGGCTACAGGGGCCTCAAACGTGTATAATCAAAAATTCTAAGGACTTCTATTGGACAGGAATTCAATATAAATAATTATTTTATTCAATGCGAGCGTTTTTGCTCTTTTTGTGAAAAATCTTTACTCTTCATTCGAGGCCCCAATAAATTTTGATACAGGGCCCGTCTAAGGCATGCTACGCCACTGTCAGCAACTAAAATGTCCTATAACAGATTCATTTGTGTGCTCCCTTGCCGTGATAAAATCTCACGTCGAGCTATATGGCTCTCGTATTTGTTTAAATAAAATTCATAAACACTGAAACAAAGCTTTTGTACGATTGTTGACCATAACTATATAGTAATTAGAAACCCAACGATGCCACGAACTATTCCATCAAATAGAGATAAAATCACACTTAATATCTAATTATTTATATCAGATAACGTGATAACATACGAAGTTGATCAGCTTCTCTCCTAATTTCAGTTTTGTGTACACAGTACTGGATACTGTGTACACAAAACACACGTTTTGTGTATAACACTGTTGTTAGCCATTTTACCAAACGTGGTAATTGTGGTAAATCATCCCGATAATAGCCACCGGTCTAGATATTTTTAAGTGTGACAATTATTGACGCTGCACGAATAAGTATTCAGTAGCATTCTAAAATTTAATTATATCAGTGACTTATCATAACTTTATTTAGCAGAAAGTAGAGGGCGCTATATTACATTAAAACTATGAAAGTCAAAACTATACTATTTAGTAACATCAGCTATAAAAAGTTAGGCTGCGACTGGCTCAAGAGTCACCCCAAAGCCGGGAACATTTATTTGTTATATAAAAAAAGGCATAAAGGGATGTTGATTCTGTTAAAAAACACAATCAGCGCTGCTAGCGGTAAAAAACTATTCGACAATATGACCATATTATGAAGAAATAGCAAAATTTGTGTTTAGTTATTAAGGTGAAACATACGGTCTGCTCCCGGCCATATACCCGCAAGATGGCGCTGAAGTCATAATTTTTTAAGTTTATTTGGGTTTTTGCGTAATTGGAACATTATTAAGTCATAGAAGTAGCAAACGCGATACTCGGACATTATACTTTACTTTACTAGGTCATATCATTGCCTCAAAATTCACACAGTTCAACACAAAATTCAAAAATAACAAATGTCATTGAATATAGTGTCGTTTACACGCACAGACGTGGCTGAATTCTTAGTCCCTATATTTACGAAAATTGAACACTAGATGGCGTGAATGAAAAAAAATGTTTTCCTTTTTTCTGTATGGGTATGTAAGTGTATGTAAGGGTAGGCAGAACTACAGAACGCCACCTGCTACGATATATATTATGTACGATTCATCATCTGCCTAGCCTTTTTCCCCAACTATATTGGGGTCGGCTCCCAGTCAAACCGGAATCAGCTGTATACCAGTATTTTATGACTATGAATATTTTAACAGTGGTAGAGCCACGCGGCAGCTTTTGCTGTCGCACAGATGGGCCGGCTCAAATCGGGCTGGTATAAAAAAAAACCGTTTAGTCATCTCTCTTCATTTTTACTTTGCATTTGGTAACAAAAGTTTACCATTACTTTCAAATTTAGTACCATTTTAAAGCCAGTGTATCGACTGTTAACATAGTGAAAGCCGTTTTTAAATTTAATTACGCGGTCCGATACAGTGAAGCAAAACATTTTAAAAATATTTAGTTACTGGTCACAACCTTGACCTACCTTACATAAGCGTGCTTAAAACGATCAACTCGTGCCCGTCGTAGCTGTTGTGTGTACGCAAAAAGGCGATACTTCCCGATTGTCCGCGATTTTTGCCGAGCTAGTTATCTATGACTTTAGACAGTGCTACGAGCTTCCAAAGTACGGCACAAATAGTCCCGCCCACTTTGCTACGATACTTCTACGAATCACCGCTGCACTTCGCGTCACTGACTCGCCGTAGCGAGCTATCAACAGGTTGTTTTTTTTTTGTATTTATATACCATATAAAATATATTAATATACCGAAAATCTGCTTGGGTTGCAAGCTTGATATAAAAAGCGATAATTTCTGCAAATGTGCTTACTGCAAACAAACATGTCATAAGCTTTGTGCTAATTTACCACCCAGGAAATCTTCTAGTGAGTCCTCTCCAGTTTGGATTTGTCCAAGTTCAGCCAGAGACCTAAGGGCGACAATACGGAAACACCAGTAAGGCATAATCTTAAGAGCACTCAACCATCACCTAATTGGATATCGCAGCGATCACGAGGCAACAGGGTCGGTAGTTCTCCAGTCGCAAGTGAACATGAAGCCCCTTCTCTCTACCCCACTGTCGATGAGATTAGGGATATCATACAGTCAGAACCAAAAAATATGTTAGTTTTGTATTGAAATTAACAAGAAGAGAGAAACTGCCTTGTAACGCCATCTATCGTCAATAAAGGTCTACCATTCTATCATTCACTCTATAGCTATGTAAAATGTACCTACCTATGTAAAGCTTACCTATGTAATAAAACGTTAGTCTGTTCAAAGCTATTAAACTCGTTTTATGAGGTTATGGGCGCAGACTCATATTTTCGGAGAAATAAGTACTCGTTTTCGTTCTAAAAGCCGCTGAATGACAGTGAACAATAGTAAATAGTGAACTGTTGTGGATTGAACTAGAATTTGTTCAGATTAGAACTTTTTGTCGTATTTGTGTGACGTTTTGAACACGCTTGAACAATGGCCGGCAGTTACATTGCAAACGTGCCAAAACTCAAGAGACGTGAAAACTATGACGAGTGGGCGTTCGCCGCAGAAAATTTCCTCATTCTGGAAGGATTGCATATAAACGTGAAGTCAGAAACCGCAGCAGCAGCCGTAGCTACGGATTGCGAGAAAAAGGCGAAAGAAAAATTAATAATCACAATTGATTCATCGATTTATGTCCATATTAAGAATGAAACTACTGTCCGGGGTGTGTGGCAGCGTCTGAAACTACTCTTCGATGATTATGGATTCAAAAGGAAAATCAGTTTACTACGGCATTTGATTTCCATACGCCTAGAAGATTGCGAATCCATGACCGTCTACGTAATTCAAATAGTGGATACGGCGAATAAACTACGAGGAACCGGATTTAAGATTACTGACGAGTGGGTCGGGTGTTTACTTTTGGCGGGATTAACTGAAAAGTTTTCGCCAATGATAATGGCCATCAAACATTCTGGAATGGCGGTCAGTACAGATTTTATCAAGTCGTAATTGTTAGATATGAGCGCAGAGGTTGGCAGCACCGAGAATGATAGTGCATTTTGTCGAAAAGTTGGCAGCATCGTAAAAAGCAACAAGGCAATATCTCTGAAACGTCAAAGGCAAAGACGCCATTGAAAACAATTCGCTGCTATAAATGTAAACAAATCGGACATTATAAAAATCAGTGCAATAACAAAAGTAAAGACAAAGAAAGTGCAGTTTTCAACGCGTTTTACTTGAGTTCGGCGTACAAGAAGACAGATTGATACATTGACTCTGGTGCCAGCGCCCATATGATCGCCGACAAAGAAAGTTTATTTGATATTTCCTACACCCCGACCATGAAACGAATTGTAATAGCAAATGTTACAACAGTACGAGTGTTATGCTCAGGAAACACCATGTTGACGACAGTTGTAAAAGGTTCAGAGTTCAACATTAAGGTTACAAATGTCATGTGCATTCCTAACCTCACTACTAACCTTCTCTCTGTTAGTGAGTTGATTAGAAATGGGAACAAAGTGACGTTCGATGGAAGGATTTGCAGAATACGAAATCAAAAGAATGTCATTGTTGGAGAAGCCCATTTAGTGAATGGAGTATACAGACTTAATGTGAAGCAGCAATGTTTATTAGCTGGCTATGCAATGCAAGACACAAGTATGTTATGGCATAGGAGGTTGGGCCATATAAACAGCAAGGACCTAAATAATATGAAAAATGGCGTTGTAATGGGGATAACTTATCCCGATAAGACAGATCCCAGTGTGTCACGTGGTGTGAAGGGAAGCTGACGAGACTGCCATTCTCACACAAAGGTATCAGAAGCGAAGTTGTGTTAGAAGTGGTGCATGCGGATGTCTGTGGTCCCATGGAGACAGTTTCTATAGGAATGTCAAGGTATTTTCTCCTATTTATCGAAGATTACAGCAGAATGTCATTCGTATATTTTATAAAGTCTAAGAGCGAAGTAATGATGTACTTCAGAGAGTTCAAAGCTATGGTGGAGCGACAGACAGGAAAGTACTTCAAGGTACTGAGAACAGATAATGGTGGAGAGTTCTGCTCATCGGAAATGGAATGTTTTTTGAAGAAATCTTGAATCGTGCATCAAAAAATTAATCCATACACACCAGAGCAAAACGATATGTGTGAACGAATGAACAGAACCGTGATTGAGACAGCTCGATGTCTTCTTTATGATGCACGATTGGATAAAAAGTTTTGGGCTGAAGCAGTGAACACTGCAGTTTACTTACGGAATAGAACATTGGCTCCAGGTCTACAAATTACTCCATATGAACTCTGGTTCGGCTCATGTTCCCAAAATAAAAAGAACAAAATGGACAAAAAGGCAGAAAAATACATTTTTCTTGGATATGCAGAGAACACTAAAGGCTATAGATTATATAATCCTGTAACTAAAAAAAATTCGTACCAGCAGAGATGTTGTTATCATAGAGGCCAGTAAAGACTCGAAAATGGTACAAGCTGTGGTGGAGAATAAAGAAGAGGAAGTTACAGAAAAGTAAGAAGAAGAATCAGGTAGGCCTGCAGAGACAGATAAAATTCTCACAATCGACGATAGCAATGTGACAGCAGAAAATCCAAGAGACGAGACAAACATACCTAGTGAAGAAGAAATATCAGACATATCAACCAGTTTTTTTAAATTTTGAGGAGTGTACGAGCGTAGATAGAGGATGTAAAGTATCCTGAGCCTGTGAGTAAACTAAAAAAGCGTGTGATAAAACCATCACAGAGATATGGTTTCAATAATGTATGCGTAATTGAGGATAAAAATATAGGTAATGAATGTCTTACCTATGAAAATTTTATCAATGATACTGAACGAGAAGAGTGGTATAAAGCAATGGAAGACGAATTGCAATCGTTGCGAGATAAAGACGCATGGGACTTAGTGGAAAAACCTAGTGATGCGCGTGTTGAGCAGTGTAAATGGGTCTTTAAAAGGAAGTTAAATAGCGATAACACAGTGAGATATAGGGCCCGATTGGTTGCAAAAGGTTATACACAAAAACAAGGAATTGACTATAAATATACTTTTTCACCGGTTCTAAGATACTCTACTTTAAAATTGTTATTTGGTATTAGTGTTAACTTAGAGTTAAACATAACCCATTTGGATGTGACAACAGCTTTTTAAAATCCGAAGTGTAAATATCTCAATATTACTAAAAACAGGAATATTATTAAATTTTCGTACTCACTCTGTAACGTTCCTTTGGCTAAAGTGGATTCTATGCGAGACCTCGGTATATTGTTTGATTCAAAACTGTGCTTAGACTTACATATTGAACAAATTGTAAACAGGGCATACAAATTATTTGGATTTATTATGAGATCAACTCGCGACTTCAAACGGACGTCTTCATATCTTTGTTTATATAAAACCCTAGTTCGCTCTCAACTTGAGTATGCTGTGCCCATTTGGAATCCTTATTATAATAAATATATACAGAAAATTGAAAATTTTCAACGCCGGTTTCTACGTGCAATGCATTATAGATGTTATAAATCTTATCTACGATATGACCAGTTACTCAGTAGATACAAACTTCTAACCCTCGACTCTAGACGTAAGCAATTAGAGGCCATGACTTTGTTCCATATAGTAAGATGCAAGTTTGACTGTATTGAGTTAAATAATGTGTTATGTTATGCGGTCCCCAGAACTGTCCATAGACGACAGGTGCGTGCGGGTAAACTCTTTGCCGTAAGTACCTGTCGATCCAATACCGGTAAACGTTCACCGATTCGACGTATGGTAGCCACATATAATGAGACCTTCGAGCATATAGATATTTTCACATGCTCAACGGAAAGGTTTCGTAGTCTTTTATACAAGACACTTTTCAAATAATAATTTGCCACCTCAGTCACATTATAATATCATTGCTGACCATACTTTGACACTTATATAATAAGTTTTGTACAGCTGCAGGTCTCCTAGCGTCTTAATTATCTATCTCAAGAGGTAATCTGTGAACAGCACTGTGGGCTGTATTATTGCGCATATTAATGTTACTGTACTACCTGTGTTTAATATATATAATGTAGCTGTTAGCTGTTCCACTTTGAATAAATAAATAAATAAATAAATGGTCAACTCAATGAATGTGTGTACATGCAATTGCCTGATAATTTAAAAAATGAAAGTAATATAGGTAAAGTATTGAAACTAAAAAAGGCGATTTATTTATTTATTTATGATATACACATTTTGTTTCCTGTACAATAAATTAATCTTAATTTTAAGACATGTAACGAATTAGGAATTCAGCCTTAATAAAACCAATATTTCTCTCTTTCTCTCTCTCTCTCTCTCTCTCTGCATCACCTGTCTTACATTTTTACACTTTTAATACTTATGTTGAAATGAATGCCTATGTAACATTGAATACTATTTATTTGTTCTTCTTCCTCATCATCAGCTCTTAAAACGATTCACTGCTGGTTGTTGTTCCCTCTCCTATATGCAGGATTTCAGATCATACGTCACGCTTGGCAGGTAATTTAAGGATCACAGTTTGACCTACTCTCTTTCGCCGGTCTGAATATTTTACGCCTGGCATAAGTATGGTTATACGGCGTCTATCAAAAGCCATATTTAAAACTTTTTGGTGCATCACCCAGTCGTACAGCACTTTACTGATGGGACAATATAGTATGATGAATTCTCTAACGCTGCCACATGGCGCGATGAACATGGCGCTATTTTTACAGTAATTTACGTATCATGTTAGCTGTTTTTCTGCCGACTTCAAAAAGAGACGGTACTCAATTGGACTGTATGTTTTTTATGTGTATTACTTCATAACTTTTTACTGGGTGAACCGCTTTCGATGATTATTTTTTGTTTGAAAGGTGGTACTTCACATATAATCCCATATGAATGTGATCAAGGTCAGACCAATAGTTTTTGAAATATTCTTAATAATTTATATTGAAGTCGGCTGTACAAAATTTTAAATTATGTTATTGTTATGCGGTGTTATTGTGTTTTGTACGACTGCTTCATTCGTCTAGTTGTCGTAAGTGTGACTGCTGATGATATATTTAAGAAAAAATATGAAGCTCATGCGCCAATGTTGTTTTTGTTCCCAATTTCCACAAACTTGTATTTATTTAAAAAAATATCGACTTACCTTCATTCATATTGATGCTGAACGAACATCACAAACAATTTAATTTTTCATACCAAAAAATAAAGGAGCTATGAAGATGCAATGACTCTTGCAACATATAAAACTTGATTAGATCCTCGTACAATAAATAGAAAATAATATTTTTTGCCAAAAAAATCTTATATCATTTCAAAAAACCTAAGCGAAAATGCCGGCAACCATAAAACGCTTTGGAAATTAAAAATTATATAAGGTCAATAGCCCTTAGTAGTTTCAAATCCTCAGTTCCTAACCATCCTTTAAACATTTCCAAACTGAACACGAGGCCTCTCTCATTGAGGAAATATTAGGGAGAGTGTTCACGCTGTTCACACATCTTAACTATAGTTTTTTTTTTATTTATTTTACTGAAAAAACGTCACCACCACACTAGGATTTTTTCCTGTATCGTGGAGGCAGTTTACAAACATAAATTGCACGAGGACAAACATCCAGACCCAAAAAAATTGTTTGTAGGCCATACAAATACTTGTTCCGTGTGGGATTGGAACCCGCGGCCCCCAGCGCAACAACTCATTGCTAAGCCACAGTGCCACGGAGCCGTCCAGTATATCCGTATATCCAGTTTGGTTTATATAACTATTATATTCTTAATCATACGTGCAAATAAGTGTTAGTAAGATTTATAACTGTTAAAGATACTTTCATCATATTTTTATCATACTTAAAGTTCACTTTAGATTGCATACAAATTGTTAATTATTCTACTAACACCAAACCATTACGGTTTTAAATATCGTCATTGTAACAGTCAACGGACATACAATTCGTACCTCTACCTTTTGACTCTCAAACTGTTAGCACGTCCTCAAAAATATAATATCTATTGTAAATTGTGACAAACTTATATTCAATCAAGTTTGTGATATTCTAATCAATCATTTCTTTGAACAATTTCGACAGAGAGCGATAGAGAAATTGCTTAGCAATAGTATGTAAAAATACGAAATTTTAATTTAAACATAATAATTATAAAATTAGATATTTGAAAATGTTTTCATTTCACCTTACTTTTATTTTATTCAACTTATTGTAGATGCATTTATATACTTACATTGTATTTAGAAAAATGTCCAAAATGTAAAACAGATATTTGAAACAGGAGGCAGCGAGAACGATTTGGAAATGGCAATGTGTGCGAAAATAGAAGATTGAATGTCAACTTATACGAGAAAACAGATATTGGATTATATCTTGTAGTCGCTCGCTTTACGATTATACCTACGTGACTTTTTCATATGAATAAATTCCTGAGAAAACTTTATAAGCCAATAATGCTGTATAATATCTGTTTTTTTTTTTCAACCTACGAAAATGTTCGTTTGTAATCTCTAATATGTTACGTCAAATGAAAATAATTATGACGCTCGTAAAATGGTTCGAAAAAATCATAGAACTCACCAACAACATTACCGGAACATTGTAGTAAGTAGGATGAATATAATCAGATACAGTTATGAAGACAATCACAATCACAACATATAAAAATCTTCCAAGCAGTTTGTGTTTAAAGTTTAAACATGAAAGATTACCTAAAACTCCGGGCCTGTGACTCAACAGTCCTGTACACAGATCGATAAGCCACGAACTTGTCATGTTTTATATGTTCATATCGTATAGATTATCGTTTAGATTCTTTAAAAATATAACAATATTTTATTAAATTTTACTTTTCTATCTAAGAAAAAGCTCAATAAATATGAATCATCTTCATCATAATTCATAACCGTACTTGAAAAGAAATAGGTATAGCACGTTACATGTGGTGAGTATGGTATTCTTTATTAAAGTCTGGCTGCTAGACTTTTGGAATTTCTATTTATTGCTCTATGACGAGCACACAGTCGTCCTTATGTGGATTGTAGCCCATAGATATTTCTCTCACTCCTCGGTTAAGAATCAAAATATAGATGCGTTGTCAACCCTGAGGGCTAAAAAACTAATAAATACAGCTCGATGTTGCTATTTTACAATATGGTTCCTTTCCTGTTGAGCTGACCCATTTGTGCTGAAGCCATAAGAGTCGGCAGCGTTGCTATACTGTATAAAACGTTCTTGGTGATAGTGCTCCATTTCTCTGCTCGTACCATTTCCGCCTGGTTAGATACCGCCTTCTTGACAATTTTTCGTGCCGATTAGCACACCTACTGCGATGTTACGGTATGAAGATTCAGTGAGTTATTATGAGGCATTTCAACGAAGTCCACAAGGGCAACAACAGATCTGTGGTTACAATTTACCACTTACTATCGTTTCAGATGAACTGTTAGCTATTTGTTATTAAAATTTTGTAATAACGCAATGGTGGAATTTTAACTCTGTTATTTGTTTTCTTATCTTTTTACAAAGTTATAACTATTACATAAAAGCTTCATTTCATATTGAAATCCGTTCGTTCTTGTCTGATATATATTCTTATATACCTTTTACAGACTTTGTGAAGGCCTTGAGTGATTGCCCAAGCTATTTATCATAAAATTGAATCCAGATCATTGTTAAGTAATCTCCAACAGCTGTTACATAAATGTTCACGTCTTCAATCGTGAAAAACTATGGTAAAAGTATGAATTACTTCCCTCTTTAGAGAATATAGGTCAAGTTATAAAATACGTAGTACTTACTATATAATATATAAAGAAAAACATAGCCTTTTTATTCTTCTAGTCAGTAGTAATATTAAACTTCCGTTAAAAAATACAAAGTTTTAACGACAAACTAAACCAACTTAATCTTTTGGTTTAGCGTGAGCAGTTTACGAACATAATTAACCAATCCAAATATAACTTCGCCAGTAACATCTTAGCATATTAATCAAAACTTCTTTGGAACCTACATCTCCATATTTTATGTGTAGTTTCAGCTATATTTAATCTTAATGTCATTAAATTGAAAAAGTTATAAATACGAGTATGTTTAATTAGCACGTATCAGTAGTTGCAAAAAATATTCATTACCGATATTAGCCTCTCAACAGTTTCTGGGTCTGGTAATTTATTGCTCATTATTAGTTATAACTTACGTGGTAGTTATTTTCAACTATAACATAAGGAATAAGTCTTAACAGTATGCACGTATTAGTAGTTATAATAGTATATAACTATATCAGTGGATCGGCTCAACCACGCTCTCACAGAGTATAAATAGCAGCTTAACACTGCTGTGTTTTGTATGGTGAGTGTAGAAAACCGGAGACTTTTTTTACTGGAAAAGACGCATTCCACCTTAGTCCTCACGGGTGACAACGTATCTGCAGTTTGATTCGCAATCCAGGATATGTCTATGGGCCACAGCAACCACTTACCATCAGGTGGACGGTGCGCTCGTTTGTCACCCCATCCTTTAAAAAAAATTATTATCAAGGGTCCACCACGCTGCTCCAGTATAAGATAATGGTCTCCTAATTTTTCTAGGGTCATACGTCATGACTTTGATGGTGTTTTCCTATTTGATGCATAAGACCTAATGTTTAAGAAGTATTTTTTAAATTATGTCTACATTTGAAATGTTAACTTTGTACACATGTTTACATTTATTTTTCTTAAACACCAAAATAGCCGAATTTTTCTGCAATAAAATTCTCTCAGAGAAGCCCTGTGCTTTTTCGTTTAAAAAATCGTTTACAGGCGGACATAACTCACTCTTTAAATTGATTTAAAAATACTAATATTCAAAACCTCCGTTAAAGGGACCATAAAAAGTTTACTGAATCTGTCGAGTTAATTAACCGCAATTCCAAACTTAATTCTTCACAATTTTTCCAAAAACTTTTTGTTGATTAAAATTTTCTAGTCTCCGTTTGTTCTCTACCAGTTTTCACTCTCGCGATCACGGAGACATCACTGAACAGTTGTCGTCTGGTCGTCATAATGAAGTCAATCTCATTTTTGTCGAACTGTCAGGGTTCGACCGAGTCCACTTCCAGTGAGGCTGCTTCTGGAAGAAAGATTTCATCATAAAGAGTCCCTCTTTCTCCATGAAGTCGGCCAGCTGCTGGCCCCTTGGGCTCCGTTGCCCTATTCCAAATTTCCCTACTTTCAGCTTACCGTTCTCTCTTGTGCCTAGTTTTGCATTGAAGTCTCCCATTAACACCGTATAGTGGGTTTTGGAGGAATGCATGGCTCTAGAGATATCCTCATACATTTCCTTCACCTCCTCATCGGGATGTGCCGAGATTGGTGCGTAAACCTGTACGACTTTCAGCAAATACAGTTTGGTGATTCTGAGTATAAGTTACGCAACACTCGTCGACACACTCTCAATCTTTACAACGTTGTTAACGAGATACTTGTGGACGATAAATCCGACACCTCCTTGGGACAGATGATCACCTTGCAGGTGATATAGCAAGTTGCCGGATTCGAGGATTATCGTGTCCTACCCGTCTCTTCGGACCTCGGATAATCCTATAATCTGCGAGCGTAACTTGTCTATCTCTTCTTCCAGCTCCACGATCTTCTCGTCAGTCCTCAGGGTGCGTGCGTTGTATGTTACCAGGTCGAGTCATCTTAGGTGGCAACCGAACCTCCACCGGAGATTCTTAGCACTCTTATAAATAATTTAATTACTGACTTCAAAAATAACTGAATGTTACAATATTCATAGAAGTGCTTTAACGATTTAAAAAAAAAACAGCACAAGTGGACACACATTTTGTTTTCTGTACGATACATTAATCATATATTAAATCATGTAAAGTATTACGAATTTAGCCTTAATAAAAACAATAGCTCTCTCTCTCTTTCTCTTTCTGCATCACCTGTCTTACATTTTTACACTTTTAACAGTACACTTTTAACACTTATGTAGAAATGAATACCCATGTTCCATTGAATATTTTTTATCCGTTCTTCTTCCTCATTATCAGCCCGTGAAACCATTCACTACCTGGTATACATAGTTTCTTCGCGTTATATGGAGGATTTCAGATTATACGCCACGCTTGGCAGGCGAATTAAGGATCGCAGTTTGACCTGCTCCCGTTCGCCGGTCTGAATATTTTACACCTGGCATAAATAGATGGTTATACGTCATCTCTCAAAAGCCATATTTAAAACTTTTTGGTGAATCTCCCAGTCGTACTGCACGATACTAACGGGACGATATGTTGTGATAAATTCTCTAGCGTATATAACTCATCAAATTTTGTTTTTAAAACAGGTTTAATACTATCGAAAACCAACGAGGCACCTAGCAGGTATTGCGATTCCTTACTGACAGTTTTTATTCCTTGAGCAATATGACTGAAATTTTTAAAAAGTGTGTCTGATATAACTAGATAAATTATAGAATTCCTTTTTGAATTTGTTTTTTATTTATAAAAAATATATTTTACATTTATTGCTATTTGGTTAAAACAAATATTTTGAAAAATATGAGTAAGATCACTGAGGACACCATCTGCTGTACCTCCCAGTGAACTATCGTCTAGGTACCAGATTTTCAGCTTGTATTTCAAATTTGAAATAATGGGTTGAATTTCACAAACTGAAAAGTGCTGAACCTAGTCGGTCACCCTGCTGAACACCGACAGCAGAATTGATTATGCGGTGTTCATAAAACAAGTAACTAATGTTTTGACTGTAAAATTGCCATACATAACGATAGATTTCTTGGATATTGTTAGCAATGTCTTACAGCAGGGTTATCTTATCGATAAAGTTAAAAGCATTCCTTAGGTCAACCTTCACAAGATCATCTGCATAAGAGTTTGTTAAAAATGTACACACTGAATATACCTCCGCCACACAACCACTTTTAGTGCCAAAGCCTAGTTGAGTAGGCTGAAATTTTGTCTAAAGATTATAGATTATGTTATCCTATATCCGTTATCTTATTTTATAAAAGGCACATAATCTTGTCCTATATAAGTAGAGAATGAAATTCGGATTAATATTCACAGAAATCATAAAAATTACATTAGATAAATATATACCTTTTATACATAAATGGAAATCATAAAAATTTTATACATAAATTTTGTGATGCCATTAAGAAGTACTCTACTGGCGTCCGTGATTCCGTCAATGCCGTTAGCAGAGCCATTTGAAAATGACATAATTGCTTCTAAAGTGTTGTTTTCAGAAATTAATAAAGGTTGCAAAGAAGTCTAAGAAGGCAGCGGTAAACTTGAGAAGTATTGACCGAAGGATGCTTCTGACGAAGGGTTCAAGAGTTTTGACATTACGACGAGCCAGGATGTCGTCTGAGAATAAAATACGGTATGTATTTTTTAAGTCGCCATCCATTACTTTCGACTCAACTACTTTTTTTAGTGAAATTTAGGACGAGGTCGAGATAAATGAGTATTAATTGGGTAATCTAAAGTCTTCTAGTTGAGACGTAATTGATTTATTTATTTTTTTATCAAAATAAAAATAGGAATACGAGAAAGTAAATAATTTTTGCCAACTCTTTTCACTATTAATAAAACAATTTTGAATAGTCCATGACAATGCTTTAACAAGTTGCATCCTTGAAATTCTGGAAATTCTTTTAACCACTGGTACATTACAGTGATAATTGTTTCGAAAACAATTTAATACTAAAAAATTTGTACAACCGACTTCAATATAAATTATTAAGAATAACTCAAAAACTATTGGTCAGACCTAGATCAAATTTATATGGGACTACATGAAAAGCACCAGCTTTCAAATAATATAAGAATCATCGAAATCGGTTCACCCAGTGAAAATATGAGGTAACACACATAAAAAACATACAGTCGAATTGAGTACAATCTCCTTTTTGAAGTCGGTAGAAAATTAAAATTTATGTCATTGGAGATAATACAAAAAGAGTTATGAATTTCTATGGTAGGCTGTAAAGCTGAAATACTATAACTAAGGCATCATTTAATATGTATATGTAGGAGAAGGGGTTGGCCATGCCGAATTACACGATAATATTTAGTTTTATTAATTATAAATTGCACCAGGGTACTTTTATAATTAATGATAATAATTAATTACAAGTTAATTATCCGAGTTCGTCTAGCATAAGCTAGCTTGGTACAACCACTGCACCGAGTCACGCCAGAGCCAAGACTGCCCGCTTCGTTTTTTTTTTGCGCCTAGAAGCAAGTAAAGGGCTACCCTCCGGGAAGCGGGGGAGGGAGGTGGTGAATGCTCTTAGCATACCACGCTGCCGGCTGCGTGGTTATGTGGGACTCACTATGAAAACCTAAGTGCCTACCCACTAAACACCACCTGGGATTGTCTTTGGCCTGGAGGGCTTTTCTGCCGGATCGGAAGCGACCTCCCCTTGGGGAAAGGGGGTGCAGAGCCCGCTTCGTCGTTATTCGATCTTTTTATACCCGTTGCAAAACAAGATCGGCGCACGTGTTGTTTACAAGTTTTGCTGTGCCGGCGTACTACGATGCCGCCGTTCTGCCGTCATATATTTAATTCTGTTTTACCTTTAAACAGCCGTCGGTATAATTTTGACACTAGGAAATCCGACTCTGAATATGTCACAGTAAGATAGTTAAAGCCGTGATATATTTATGTCCCTAGAGATACCTAGGGATATAGCTACATACCGTAATACAGTTATATAAAAGCGGTTCATAGCTATCTTACTAGACTAATCTAGTGAAATAATTATAATTGTAGTTTGTTTGTAATTTGTTAACAAAACTACTTTTAACTCATAATTTTTGATTTTCTTTTTAAATTAAAACGTTAAATTCTTTCAATATTATATTTTATACCAATATAATGTGCGCGGCTTTAGGGTGGCCCAGGGACCACCCCAGCCGCACCTTAACCTACTGTCAAAAAAAGAAACATGAACAACAACACAACAGGAACTTAAGGTCCAATATCAATGGCTCGAATTTTGTTTCTCCTGCACATTGAGTTTACAATTATATTTATTTCAATAGATTAGTCTAGTAAGATAGCTATGAAGCGCTTTCATATCACTATATTATGGTGTATAACAAATATACCGGAGCGAAGATATTCATTAAAAAAAGTAAACGGATTTTATCAGCACTCAAAAGTCTTTATATTACATAACTTCATATTGACGTGGAATGTGCTGTACCCCGCATCTTTCCCTGAAAAAATCATTTACAGTCTAAATAAAAGCATTTTGTTCTATAAATTAAATATTATCACAATACTTCCCACGATTTATTCCATATTGGTAAACATTTTATGTAGTCATTATTCTTTGACAGCTGACAACTGCTCAGCAGAAAGATTTCCTTTATAAATGGGTATTATGTCTGAAATCAAAAACTAATTATTATTATTATAACTGTGTTATAAATTTATCGATTTTTTAGTGTAGTAAATATCAAAAAATCAAATAAAAAATTGTTTTAATCAAACAGAACAGAATTTGTTAATGTTTTCCATATATCGATTAGGCTTATATATATTTACTATATATAGATTTTATAGATATACGCAAAATTTATGTTAGTACTTCTTAATTAATTGAAATCAACTTACTTTTCAAATTACCGCATAGAAAAGGATAATTACGCGACGCCGCAAATTTGTAAGCGGATCCTATTGAATATTCACCCAGTGCAAATTTGTTTGTCTCACACCTCGCTCGAACTCAAAACAACCGCGTTTAATAAATAGGATTGAGGTCGTAGCTGCGTACATACTAATATAGCACGTCATTCTTATTCTCTGTCATATTATTCTATGAGTCATGCAATATTCTAGCGATATAGAAACGGGCATTGTGCTTGCATAATACTAGTACCTTCACCTAAACTGCCAATAAATTAACTGACATACGAATTTAGAATTTACTCTACGTATCTTTCATTAGTCAAATTGCCTTTAGCTAGGTTAGTGCAAAGGAGAACGGCAGGCTTGTATGGGAATTTCGTACAAATAAACAATTTCGTGTATTGGGATATTTTTTGTTTTAATTGGCAGTTAGTAGGATAGATAAGCTTTATTTAAATTCTTAGATTTTTAAAACTTGGGACGTAAAAGTTATAACCAGTTTTATTTTTTAAGGTTATGTACTAGTGTACCAATGTAGATTGTTACATATATGCACATAAACATAGTTCTGGTGATAAAGTAAATGTTCTAGATTGCTTGTCGCTATCTTTGTAGTGTTTTGCTTACCATTAAGTAGGTAGATTGAGATGAGGATCGTACCTACTCAGCGGGGTGCATTAGGAGATACTTACATATATCCAGCAGTAGACTGCAACAGTTTGATTATGATGAAGTTCTGATGAGGTTTTGAGTGTAGGTAAATAAAACAATACATTGTTTTTGTGAGTATATTTATTTTATTGTACTTATAATTATTCAATTCTTAATATTACTTCATCTAAGAAGGGTGCAGGTTGGGTAATACCCTCATGGAAAAGCATAGCTTGTGTACCAAACAATGCTCATCACATGAGAGCAGCATCCCACTGTTTTTACAATGCAGTTACAGCAATAACTTCTGATTGCGTCCCGACCATTCATGTTTGTTTTTGCAACTATAAGTACAAAATAAATTTTTATCCTTAAGTTAAGTTATCCTTAAGTTTTTATCCTTTTATTAGTTTGTATCTTTTTGTCATGCAGACTATCCATGCAGTCACGAAAACCTCTATCTAGATTAAAAACATCATTTCCTCTATAAAAATCATTGAATTCTATTTAGTTTAATAAGTCATTCATTATGGTCGCATCACTTGTAATGGCACTATATGGTCCTCGTCCTTTCGCGAAACTACTATCAAGAGATAGAGAACGGAGGAGCAGACGCTCCACTCAACGTAAAAACGGCAAGATAATTTACTAAATTGCTCAGATGCACAAATCACAATCCAAAACAACAGCAAAGAACTGAACACAGATTACTGTATACCAGTCTAGAACTGAAAACTGAACTGAACTGAACGACAGATAATCTTTACCTGTCAATAAATAATTGCCATATGAACAAAAAAATATTGATGACGAACATCATTCCTATCATTAAATCGTAAATCATTATATATATATTTATATATATATATATATATATATATATATATATATATATATATATATATATATATATATATATATATATATATATATATATATAATTATTTCTGTATCTATATAAATAATTATCATTTCGATATTTGTGTTATTTTACATATGTCAACTTCTAAAAACGTAAATGCGTTTAGTTTATGCTTATATTACGTTTATTTATTAAAATCTTTTTACTGATATTATTAATTAATCCGGAGTTCTAAAAATAGAACACTAACATTAAAATAATTGACTTAGTTGCCTTAATATGTGGTTTAAATTCTATAACAAAACAACAAAATAATATGCGGTACAAAATCTGCCGTTCTTCTTTAAATACAATCACTAGGGTAACCCCGGGACGTATCGTGGCTTAACTTTTCCAAATTTAATTTTCTTGTGTTCTGCGATCTTTGCGTTAAGATTCAAGACATATTTGTATAAATTATATTGTAACAATTTTACAAAAGGTTATAATAACATTTCTTAGCACACTCTTCCCGGATTCAGGCACTGCGTTCTGTTAGAAAGAGTAATTACTTGTAGGGATGATGTTATTATAGAGAACAAAACTTTTATAATAGAAACGACAAACTTTATATCAGCTACGAAACAAACTATCCCTCTCCCAATTGAAGAAATTTAAAAAGTGCTAGATACAAGCTAATTAACAGAAGACTAACTGATATTTCATCATCTAATTTTCTATGTGAACTTTATATCTAAATAGTTGATAACGGTTATTGTATATAGTTACATTACTGCTTTTAAATTTAAGTTTTAATTTTTTTTAAATTAAAAGTTCCAGCTGTGTTTTAACTTTGAACATTATCTATAAAGTTACATTATGTTACGTTAAAAAGTTTTTTATAACATTAACAATTTAAGATACGAAAACGAAAATATTTTTTTTATGTTAATTACCACGGAAATTACCTAAAATCCGTGTCGTAAAATACAGTTTTTGACTGTTTTATGACGCCCTTTTAACCAAATAAAGACAGTTACAGTTTATTAAGACATTGAGTATTAAATTAATTGTTATTTGTATTGCTAACATCTAATCTTCAGATATATGTATATATACGTATATACAGACATTCGAAAGCAATAATACTTTACACATATTAAAAAGATGTAACAGATCATTCACATGTCAATGTTACCAGCAAGAAGTAATAAACAAAAGGAGCTCTGGTGAATAACCAATTGCGATTTATACAAATAAAACGCCAAACGTCATTATGAGCGAATCAGTACTGCACTTACTGATCCGTTTGTCTAACATGGTGAATATGAATCAAATCTGCCAGATTATTATATAATTGGGGTCCATCTGGGTAGATATCACCTTCTCAGCTATTCCTATTGCGAAATAGCAGTGCTTGTGCTGCTGAGTTTAGGTCTGGGGAGTATAGAAAGCCAGTTATAGGCTGTGAGATATTCCATCTCAGTGCTCAGAGGTTACGACGCATCTGTAGACTTCTTTGTTTGAAGTTGGCTGCAGGTGTCCATTAACTCGCCCCAGAACGGGTTCCGGCCGTGGCTGGGTCACTCGCACTTCCAAGGGCTTCTTTTTTCCTGACCCCATGGCCTCCGCGTATCGGACTCGGGGGAGTCCGTTTCGCAGTTGCAGTAAGAGGCCGTAAAGGAAGCCGTGCCTTACCTGGTGATAAAAAAGGGGGAAGGAGAAGTCGTCCCCGATGAGGAGCTGCCATGGGGCAGCTGGCGCTGGTGGGCCCGTGGCCGTGTGTGAAAGCGTTTCGATGGCACTGCCAATATGCGGTGATGGTGCAACACCATAAGGTTTTAGTAGGTGAGAGGCCGACAAAACCTGTTCTTGTTCCGCATGACGGGTATGCGTAGGCATTTCCACATGAAAAACAAATGGTCTCCCGCGGTGAACTAAGAGGAACCTACTTGGCTGGCCCGAGGTGAAAGGCCGGCCCGAGTTGACCACTTCAAGTGGGCTTGGTGAGCCCACTTCGGATGTGTGTTGGTGGGCTGCGGTGAGAGGGGTGTCCTCTCCCTCTACCGTTGTAGCCGAGGTGGAGTCGCGGAGGAAAAGGAGTGTTGGTGTGGCGATACTCAACCTATCCTCCGCGACTCAGACGAGGCCGCACCGTTGATGCGGTGGTGTTGGGGCGGCAGGGGAAGAGGAGTGTCGGTATTGCGAGGCGACGCTCTCCCTTACCTCCGCTGAATCTTAGTTAGCGGCAGAGCCACAGACCAAATCCGCCACTGGGATCGGGAAAGCGGGTGCTTTCGAGTGCTCATTTTTCCTGGCACCATGGCCTCGGCGTATCGGGCTCGGGGGAGTCGATTGCGCAGGTGGAGTTGACACCGCGGCGGAAGGCACGCCTTGTGTTCCTGGTGTAGCCAGAATAAAAACAACTACTTACCATTTGGTGAACTGTGTGTTCAACTACAATCTTTTAAAAATATCTAAAAATACCAGTCACATTAAAGCCGCCAGAAGTTTAAATAACTTTGAAGCCGCAACTATTTAAAAGTTACTATAGTTATTGCTTAGTTAGTTCAACATACATATTTATAGAGCAATAAAATTTATTGGTAAACAAAAACACTTTTTGTATACCAATAAATTTATAAATTATAAATTATAAAAATTATAAACGAATGAAAACACATTGATAAAAATGTAAATATCACTAGTTAGGGTCTCAAACGTCGATAACGAAAGCGAAACCCCTATCTGTGCAAATGTATGCGATACTTAACAGTGAAATAAATGCGTGGGAAAAAATCTTGTGAGAATCCTTCTTTCGCAAAACAGTTTTACCGTAATTAAAACCTAAACCCTGCTGATTATAAAATTTCTATGTTGAGATTTTTTTTTATAGGATAAAGGTGACATACGAGCACACAGTCCACCTGATGGTAAGTGGTTGATGCGGCCCATAGACATCTACATCTATCCTCGTTTGCGAATCAAAATGCAGATGCGTTGTCACCCGTGAGGATTAAGATGGAATGCCTCATTTACAGTAAAAAGGGCCTCCGGCCACCTGCACTCACCAAGCGAAACGCAGAGGTAAACCTCTACTTCACGCTGGTATTCTGTGAGGTCGTGGTACCACCCCGGTTCGAGCCGGCCCATCCGTGCGACAGCAAAAGCCGCGTGGCTCTACCACTGTCGATGTCGCAAGTAAATAAATAATCAAATAAATAACCAAATTTTAATTTAAACAATAAAAATATAGTAACGTACTACTGGGTATAGTCTGATATGTGTCATATTAATTAGTCTATTTCAATTGAATTCAACAATCATACAGTATCGACAACAATCTTAGACGTAAACCGATTTATTGGTGACGATACAGTCATTGCTTTATATTAATTGCTTTCTCGTCTCCGTTAGGTAGCATTTGCGACAAATAGCACTAAACTAGCTACTACGGATATCCAAACATAATAATTAAGAAATGACTACTTATTAAATAATTAGCTTGTTCGTATTCAAAAATAACTTTTATACCGTAAAGCGCAATTTATATCTATACAATATACATACTCGTAAGTTAGTTACATTGACTTTTTTAAATTATTTCATTGTTTTTACTACAGAGTGCAATATACAACCTATATCTATATGTACATAAGTAACATTACCATTTTAAGCGATTTCATTGCATGTGCATGTGAGAAGGACGTCTCCTCGTCGATGATAACCTATTATTATTAACAATTAAAAGATACAGTCACATTATCTTCTTATTTCTGGCAAGGCTATAGGACAAATGTTCCAGAACGTGTAGGTAGGCATCACATTGTGTTCCCAAAAATTTTAATTATCACGCATACAGGTTTCCTCACGTATTCCATCATCATAGAGCACCTCTTAAAATTTATCATCATTAGCCCACAAAAGTCCACTGCTGAACATGGGCCCCTTCCATTGGGAAGATTTATCTTAATCTCCACGCTTAAGAAATTCACTAGCAACAAAATATGAAAAAAGTAATGTTAAGTTAATAAGAGTGAAGTTGTAGTTGCTGTTTATATTATGTATGTTGTATACATGAGTATTGTTTTTCATCATCATCATCATTACAGCCCTTCACAAGTCCACTGCTGAACATAGGCCTCCCCCAAGGAATGCCACAAAGCACGGTCCCGAGCCACCTGCATCCATCGACTTCCTGCATGTCTTACCAGGTCGTCACTCCATCTTGTGGGGGGACGCCCTACACTTCGCCTACCGGTACGAGGCTGCCACTCGAGAACCTTTCTTCCCCATCGGTTGTCGGTTCTTCGAGCTATATGGCCGGCCCACTGCCACTTCAGCTTACTAATCCGTTGGGCTATGTCGGTTACTCTGGTTCTACTGCGGATATCCTCATTCCTAAGTTTATCACGCAGAGAAACTCCGAGCATAGCCCTCTCCATAGCTCGCTGAGCGACCTTGAGCTTCCTCATACGGCCAGCAGTGAAGGACCACGTCTCAGTTCCGTAAGTCATCACTGGCAACACGCACTGGTTGTACAATTTTGTTTTAAGGTTTTGAGGTATTTCTGACGAGAAGATGTGTCGTAGCTTCCCGAACGCTGCCCAGCCGAGTTGAATCCGTCGATTGACCTCTCGGTCGAAGTTGGACTTACCTAGTCGGACTATTTGTCCCAGGTAAACATACTCGTCAACAACTTCGAGCTTAGTGCTCCCAACAAATACCGGCATAGGTGTGACATGGACATTAAACATAATCTTTGTTTTGTCCATGTTCATCTTAAGACCTATCCGTTGGGAGACACTATTGAGGTCATTGAGCATAGTGCTTAGCTCCTCCAGCGATTCTGCCATGAGGACTATATCGTCGGCAAATCGAAGGTGAGTGATGTTCTCGCCATTGATGTTAATTCCGTATCCTTTCCAGTCCAGAAGCTTGAAAACATCTTCCAATGCAGCGGTGAAGAGTTTCGGGGATATAACGTCACCCTGTCTTACACCTCTCTGCAATTGGATAGGTTTCGTACTCTGGTTCTGTACTCGGATAGCCATCGTAGCTCTACTGTACAAACACTTCAACACTTCGATATACCGACAGTCAACTTGGCACCGCTGAAGGGACTGCAACACCGCCCAAATTTCGACGGAATCAAAGGCTTTCTCATAGTCCACATACGCCAGACATAGTGGCAAATTGTACTCTTCGGACTTCTGTACAATTTGCCGTAGGGTATGTATGTGGTCTATGGTGCTAAAGCCCTTTCGGAAACCGGCTTGTTCGGGAGGCTGGAAGTCGTCAAGTCTGCGCGCGAGACGATTCGTAATGACTCTCGAAAACAGCACGTAGACGCGGCTCAGAAGGGAAATCGGTCTGTAGTTCTTCAAGAGAACGTTGTCACCTTTCTTGAAGAACAAGACCACCGCACTTCTGCTCCACGCCTCCGGTGTAATGCCACCATGGAGGACGGAATTAAAGAGCTTCTGAAGGACTTCAAGTACCGGTCTTCCACCCGCTTTCAGAAGCTCCGCTGTAATTCCATCCTCGCCTGGGGCCTTGCCGTTTTTAAGGTGCTGGAGAGCCATTCTAATCTCGCTCAGACTGACGTCCGGGATATCTTCGGAATTGTGTCGAATAAGACTCGCTCTTGGATCGTTACTCACACTTGCGTGTGGCTCCAACGATGACGTGTACAGCTGCCCATAGAACCTCTCAATCTCACTCAAAATCTCAGGTGCCCCGGAAACGATGCTGCCACATTCGGTCTTCAGCTTTGACAGTTGGCTCTTTCTGGCAGACAGATCTCTGGCAAAGACTTTGGAGCCTTGGTTCCGCTCGATCGCTTCTTCAACACGAGCTGTATTGAAGTTGCGTAAGTCTCGGCGCATGCATTTGGAGATCTGTCTGTTCAGTTGCCTGTATGCTGTCAAATCTGTTGAAGAATGTAGCCTCATCTCCCGTCTAACAGCCATGAGATTAAGAGTGTGATCGGAGAGTTTTTGTGTTCTTCTGCGGTGGGTCTTGAAGAACTTAGCTCCGACCGCATGGACAGTTTCCACGAGCTTGTCATTCATATCGTCCACTTCATTGCAGTCTTCTAGGCACTGAAAACGGTTTTGTAACTCGAGCTGAAAGGTTTCGGGACTTTGGATTAGAGCACGAGGGGGACGGAGCGTTGACTTCATCAGACGAGACCTCTCCAACTTAACATTTAGGTTCAGTGTGCCTCTAACCATTCGGTGATCGCTGCCGGTTTTCACCCTCGCGATCACTGAGACATCACTGAACAGTTGTCGTCTGGTCGTCATAATGAAGTCAATCTCATTTTTTGTCGAACCGTCGGGGCTCGACCAGGTCCACTTCCTGTGGGGCCGCTTCTTGAAGAAAGAGTTCATCATAAAGAGTCCCTCTTTCTCCATGAAGTCGACCAGCTGCTGGCCCCTTGGGTTCCGTTGCCCTATTCCAAATTTCCCTACTTTCAGCTCACCGTTCTCTCTTGTGCCTAGTTTTGCATTGAAGTCTCCCATTAACACCGTATATTGGGTTTTGGAGGAATGCATGGCTCTAGAGATATCCTCATACATTTCCTCCACCTCCTCATCGGGGTGTGCCGAGGTTGGTGCGTAAACCTGTATGACCTTCAGCGAATACCGTTTGGTGATTCTGAGTATAAGGTACGCAACCCTCGTCGACACACTCCCGATCTTTACAACGTTGTTAACGAGAGACTTGTGGACGATAAATCCGACACCTCCTTGGGACAGATGGTCGCCCTCCCGGTGATAGAGCAAGTTGCCGGATTCGAGGATTACCGTGTCCTCCCCCTCTCTTCGGACTTCGGATAATCCTATAATATGCCAGCGCAACTTGTCTATCTCTTCTTCCAGCTCCACGATCTTCTCGTCAGTCCTCAGGGTGCGTGCGTTGTACGTTGCCAGGTCGAGTCGTCTAAGGTGGCAACCGAACCTCCACCGGAGATTCTTAGCACCCCCTGCCCCGCCGTTACCATGGTCGCCACCGTAGCCAGGAATAGCGGGGCCGCCGGGGACTGGGGGCCGTTTATTATTGTCATTGCTCATGGGGGGGTATATTGCCATAGTTGCCACGCTTGGCGAGCGGGTTGGCAACCGCAGTTTTTTTATTGTATTTATGCCGTTATTAGGAAGATGCTGCTACCCATCTCCTGCCTGTTTCCCTTTGTCGCCTTTTACGACACCCACGGGAGGATATGGGGTAGTGGATATTCTTGACCGCCACTACACGGCGAATTTAGTATAGAGTATTGTTTTTACCAATATCTAAATTGATCTAAATTGAAACTGCTAAGAGTAAAGTCTAAAGATTAATATGAATTATTGTGATTACATATTTTAAACTCACTACTTATTTATTACCATAATCTACGTCCTTTTCCTTTTTATAGATGAATTCTTCTATCCAAGAATGCACCAGCTAGCATGCATTTAGCATTGCTTGAATGATTTACCCACACCATGCTTAATTGGCTTGTTTGGGAGAGCAGAGTTGATTGATATCCGCCAAAATATCAAGGCCCTTAAACTTGGACCAGAGCCAACAGTTGTGCTATCATCCTCATAAAACATTTCCTTTCGTGTCCTTTTAAAACAGATTTGTTAGACCATAAATCGTCCTAAAATAACACAGAATCCTACCAAGGATGATTCGTGAAACAGTTCAAATTGAAAATCAATCATCATTTAATTTTAGAAAGGCTGGGTGCTACAATATGGTAAAGTTAATAATGTTAGAAAGGCTTTAATAACATAAATTAAAACCAAAATGTGGCATACTAATGGAGAGCTTAAAATATAGTAATTTCATTCTGCGTAGATCCGACCAATGGTAATAAAATAAAAGCCCATCAAGACGTCAAACACCTCAATTTAATTTATTTTCTGACCAAGGTCAAGGAAATGTTAGGATTTTAAAATATGATAACTTACTGTAAAGGTAAAATTATTTTAATTTAAATTGTAATTTACAAAAATCATAAAGATGAAATAAAGAAAAATCAAAATTAAAACTTATTATCTGTTACTACAATATAGTTGGCCTTTATTAACATACATGAGTAAATAATACGCTGAATGTAAACTTAACGTCAGGTACGTAATGATTTCTTATATTTACGCGAACACTACACATTTAAATAAAACTAATTTTACGGATTTTATCGCGTATATTAACTTATTTTATATTCCCGACGTTTCGAGCACTTTACAGCACCCATGGTCACGGGCGGGACTGAGGTGTATGACGTCCCAATGTCATAGTTAACCACGGCTACCTCCAGATTAAAAATTATTAATTTTTGTTCCGATCCACGCAGTATGAACTTACAGTATCATGAAGTCTTGCAGTTGTATGCTTGGGTTGGGATTTAATTTTATTAATTATGGGATCCCAAGCAGATGGTAGCACCCAGCCATCTTCTCTATTGAAATTAGGATGTTTCTTGATTTCAATAGCCTCGCGAATCATCCTTGGAAGGAAATCGGTGTTCTTTAGCGAGGATTTGTGGTCTATCAAATCTAATGTGTGACCATGGGTGCTGTAAAGTGCTCGAAACGTCGGGAATATAAAATAAGTTAATATACGCGATAAAATCCGTAAAATTAGTTTTATTTAAAAGTCAGGTACGTATATTGGAAATTCCCAGAGGGTATGAATAATTAATCATTACACAAGCAAATACGAGTGACTTTGATTTAGAAACTTCGTATTATAATTTACATCTGTAAAAACGTCCATGATTTTAACGTACATTAATTGAATTTATTTAAAACAAATAAAAGTTTTAAGTGGTAAAATTTCGTCTCGCTGCTCCTCGATTGATAGTTATTAAGTTTGATAATTATTTCAATCTGGCCTTTAGATAATATTCAATAATTTTATCGCTCCCCACAATGACGGTGATCCACCGAATGAGTGGCGCAAAAATAAATTTGATGCGCAACCAAAACAAAATTAACTGTGTAAAATAAATATGAAAATATTTCTGATTTCACGTGGACGGAGCCGAGGGCCACTTAAAACCAGAACCAAGCAAATTATATTATCTCGAAGGCATGTGATATCCATTAACAGTTAAAACACACACTGGGGCAGATGAGCGAACTATTCTTAGTACATTCTTCTCCTTTTTTAGCAGTCTTTTTGAATCTACTCTCGAAAGCTAGTCGCACGTTAATAACAATAAACATATTAGTTGCTAGCTGTGCCCCGCGGTTTCACCCGCGTATATCACGTATCTGAGCCTACACGACATGGACACCTAGTTCAAGCATTTTAGATATGGAAAATTGGTAAAATTAATGGAGTACTTTTATCTGTCGGCATATGTACGTTACAGAGCGAAGTAAAATTTTATCCACTCTCCCTTCCTTTTCCGGGTGAGTGTCACGCCCCTCTCCCATTATTTATCAAGAATCATTTCTAACCTACACACTTTTCCTGTATCGTGTACTGTTTTCTTTAAAACTGGAAAAAGCAACGATTCATGAGTTTTACGGTGCGCCGAGAAGGCAGGGCGGGGCGTGACGGCATGACGCCGATTCCAGTGTGGAATTATTTTAATTTTTCGTTATCCCAAATAACATGCTATAAAAAGCAAAGATTATCTTCAGAAAATTGTCTTGATGACGAAGTAACTCGTTCGTAAGTATTAATATGCCATGCCTAATAACAACGCTCATTAATCGTTTTTTAATTTTCAATAATTTTTTGTCACTTTGTCACTTTATTGTAGCTTATTATAAGAAATAGGCATATAGTATCGCGGAATTATTTTAAGATGAGGTAAAGATTTTTGTAGAACATTGTATTTACGTAATGGCTCGCTGACGTAATGGATCACTGACCATTACGTCAGCGAACGCGGATAACTCATTTCGGGAGCGCTTTTTCTTCAAGCTTGCCTAACAAAATCAATATTAAGGCTAGATGAGAGGTATAGCCTAATGCCAGAGAGCCTATATTATTCCTCATGACTCTGGCTATAATATTAGGTCCTTACATATTATGAAATTGACGTTTTGTACGGGAGTAATATAAAGAATTTTTTTTTGTAAAATATATATAATTAATCAAAGTATGCACCGTTGTTATCTATGCACTTTTGCAATCCCTTAGGTAGTTCATTGATCCCTTTACTAAAAAAACCATGGGGGCGAGAATCAATAAACTCTTTGAAGGCGGTTTGAACTGCCGCATCGGAGTTGAATTTTTTTCCTTGTAAGAAGTTGTCCAAATTCCGAAAAAAATGGTAATATGTTGGAGCAAGGTACGGGGAGTACGGTAGATATCGCAGATATTCCAATCGAAGCTCGTCTAACTTAGAGGTTGTTTGTTGTGCAGTGTGTGGTCTTGCGTTGTCGTGAAGCAGCAGTGGCCTAGAGCGATTATCCAATCTCGGTTGTTTAGCAGCTAGTTCTTCCTTCATGGTTATCAGTTGCTGACAATAGATATCTGCCGTAATCGTTTGGCCAGATTTTAGAAAGCTGTAGTGAACGACACAGGCGCTAGACCACCAAACAATCACAAGTAACTTTTTCTGAGTCAATTTTTGTTTAGGGCAGGATTTGCCTGATTCTCAAGGGTACAGCCATTGCGGCGAGCGCTTCCGATTATCGTACAGTATCCACTTTTTAATCACAAGTAATGATTCGATTTAAAATCCCTTCATAATTGTGTAGGATGAGCAAAGTAACACAGCAGTCGACGCGTGTTTGCAAGTTCGATTCACTCAATTCATGAGGTACCCATCGTTCAAGTGTTTTTACTTTCCCGATTTGCTTTAAGTGGAGCTATCTCTGTAGTGCTTTGTGATAGATCTACTTTCACAATAGCCTTTAATTCTTCATTTTCCACTTTGGTCTCCGGGCGTCCACGGGGTTGGTTCTGAAGGTCGAAATTTCCAGAACGAAAACGTTGAAACCAAAAACATACCGTGCTTTCTTTTAAGACACCAGCGCCATACACATCATTAATCCTTCGAGCTGTTTCTGCAGCACTGGTGCCACGGTAGAACTCGTACTCGTAATATACCGATATTTCATGTTTTCCATTGTACGGTAATAAGCGACGCCAAAGAAAAAAATAATGAGGAAAAAACAAATGAATAACTGTTTTCGAAATTCAAATGTACCAGCTAATTGAATTTATAAATTTGAATTTTGAATTCTTAACCAAAGAGGATTCTTAAGATGAACATAGGTGTGACATGGACATTAAACAAAGATCATGTTTAATGTCCACACCTATGCCGGTAGTTGTTGGGAGCACTAAGCTCGAAATTGTTGACGAGTATGCTTACCTGGGACAAATAGTCCGACTAGGTAAGTCCAACTTCAACTGAGAGGTCAATCGACGGATTCAACTAGGTTGAGCAGCGTTCGGAAAATTACGGCACATCTTCTCGTCAAGTATACCTCAAAATTTAAAATGAGACTGTACAAGAAGTGCATGTTGCCAGTGATGATCTCTGAAACTGAGACGTGATCCTTCACTGCTGGCCGGATGAGGAAGCTCAAGGTCGCTCAGCGAGCTATGGAGAGGGCTATAATCGGAGTTTCTCTGCGTGATAAACTTAGAAATGAGGATATCCGCAGTAGAAGCAGAGTGACCGAAATAGCCAAACGGATTAGTAAGCTGAAGTGGCAATGGGCCGGCCATATAGCTCGAAGAACCGACAACCGATGGGGAAAAAAGGTTCTCGAGTGGCGGCCTCCTACCTGCGGACGAAGTGTAGGGCGTCCCCGCACTAGATGGAGTGACGACCTGGTAAGATAAGCAGGAAGTCGATGGATGCAGGTGGCTCAGGACCGTGCTTTGTGGTATTCCTTGGGGGAAGCCTATGTTCAGCAGTGGACTTGTGAAGGGCTGTAATGATGATGATGAACCAAAGAGGAGAAATTTCAGATCAAAGTGGTCAGTACGACAAAACTAATTTTATGTATATATATATATATATATATATATATATATATATATATATATATATATATATATATATATATATATATATATATAAATAAAATAATTTTTGAAATTCAAATCTGTTTAAAAAAACAATAAAAATTCTTCCGCTTTATTATATTTATTATATAGATGTTCAAAAATATCTAAAAAATTAATAAGTATAGACTTTTGAAAAAGTACCGAAAGATAAGTATACTTTTACATGACGAATTCAGAAGACGTTGTTACGTACCCTTTTTAATAACCCTTTTATTATTAAGATATGATTTGTGCCTAGGTCAGATTTTTTCAGCATCGTTTCCAATTTTACATTTACTCTAACTTTATATCTTCGTATCAAGAGTCTACTGCTGAATATATGTCTCACCCACAGATTGCATCGCATCGGTTAAGCGCATTTTCCTAATTTCGCCTTCTTCTCGACACTTACGGCATAATATAGGGATTTTTTTAGGCCGCTTACAGGTTGTGTAGTGTATCGTGTTTTATTCACGTAACCTAAATTTAAAAATTCTGAAAGAGTGCTTACTATACCACCGTTAAGCCAGGAGATCTTTTCCCGCAGTCACCTCTTACTACACCCACTGATGTTTTCTGTGATGGTTTCTCTCTCACTTTGCCGTCTCAACACGATACTTTAAATAGCAACATATAAGTACCAATAATTATTAATATTGTATCAAAGTTGTATCAATAATTTCTTACAGGCATGTAATACATTTTGTCTGCAAATTTAAAAGTACAACGAATTTTTCTTTTTTGTATATGAAAAATAATTTATTTTATAAAGCAGCCCTGGCATTTTAAGAGTTATTGAAGTCTTTAAGTCTTAAGTGAAAAAAATACTATAATTTAATTTAATTAATTGATAAATAGAAGTTATGGAATGTTTAATATTGCTTGATTATTGCGATGAAATGGCCGTCAGGTTTATTTTGAACAAATTAAAGAACTCGCTGAAAGTATACAGTGGTAGAGCCACGCGGCAGCTTTTGCTGTCGCACGGATGGGCCGGCTCGAACCGGGGTGGTACCACGACCTCACAGAATACCAGCGTGAAGTAGAGGTTTACCTCTGCGTTTCGCTTGGTGAGTGCAGGTGGCCGGAGGCCCTTTTTACTAAAAATGAGGCATTCCATCTTAGTCCTCACGGGTGACAACGCATCTGCATTTTGATTTGTAATAGAGGATAGATGTAGATGTCTATGGGCCGCAGCAACCACTTACCATCAGGTGGACTGTGTGCTCGTTTGTAAATGCTTATCCTATAAAAAAAAGTTAGGCGCATCAATAGCTGATTAGAATTTATAATGAGATTTGTTCGTTTTGCCGTTTAACTATTGAGGATTACTCTTTGTACAATTATGAAACGTACGTGCATTATTATTTAAATAATTGATCTATTTTTAAATAACAGTAATTTTCACTTTATTTAACACGTGGAAGTTACATCATGTTAAACGTAAAAAAGGTTCCACTTATTCACCGGCGAGAGATATAAGTGGCCCTTGAAACTAATATATTGTAAGGGATCTGGCAACGTTTATATAAGAAGTAAGCTCTTAAATAAAAGTTTTCCTTTTCTTAGACAATTAACAAAAGATATGATATATGAATTTAAGTATTGAAATTACAAACTAATTTAAGCAAATTACTTGCAAATTACTTTATTTATAACAGATGTGTTCACTTTTAATTATATGTAATCTGTATTTTTCATATACGATAAAAGACATTCGATCAACAACTGAGACAAATAAACCAATCAAGAATTTAAGGTAAGGTATTCTATGCTGCTTGGTTTCATATTCTACATCCACATTTTATTTATTAATTGAAGTCATTAAGAGCTGTGTCATCATGAATTGAATAAGTGATCACAATGAATTGAATGAATAAATTAAATGTTAACAAATTAAAAACAATGATCAAAAATTAACGATCATTTCAATTATAGTCTATTTTCACTTATATTTAATACTAGCTGTGCCCGCGGCGTAGCTCGTGTATATAGATTTTACATAAAGAATTTTTCGTTTAGGTAAGAGAATATTAAACGATTTATATCATTACTATATCAATAAGTGGTAAGAAAATAAATCATTATCATCAAAGTTCTAAGTAGTTTATGATAGAGCTTCGGTGTAAACGACGTTAGAAGTAGACTTAGCCGGGGTGTACACAAAAAGGTTACCGGGACTACTAACGCGGGAAAAAGCAACATAGAGTTGGCCATATGCAAAACAGTCAGTACTGAGGTCCACTCCTACAACGCGTAAATTTTGACCTTGCGCTTTATTTACGGTCATCGCATAACACGCTGACTGTAAATGGGAACTAAACGCGCTTAAAACTGAAAGGAAAGTTACTTCTTAATGGAGGGTTGTTTGGCAGTGCTGCCAGATCAAAAAAACTCATTCAGCGCTAGGACAACACAAAAAGCGCTAGATTTAATGAAAACAGCGCTTTAAAAAAGACCTAGATTTCGCGCTAAATTAACTACAAACAAAGTTTATGTTTTTTATTATAATTTATAATTCAGGAAAACATAATCATAATAAAGAACATTAAGTTTTTTTCTGGCAATATTTTTTGATGTATCAATACTTCGCAGGACATCGACCTATAATTATGGCAATTGCTGTCAACAGTAGTTAGTACTATTCTAAGTAACTTTTAACTTAGCTGTGCTCTAAACAACTGACTGAAACTGAATAAAGCAAAATAAATGCGTTGCCAAAACCATGAACGAAAACTTTAATGAAGGGGATTTCCCCGCTTAAAGTGCATTATTATATTTATTACGAATTATCACTCGTTGCTTAAATATAATTCTACAGAAAAACAAAGTAAACAAAATTAAAATTGGGCTGACGACTTCACAATGGCCATTTTTTTTTAAACAGTTATAGTTTTTATTTAAAATATGATTCGATTTTACACTTGGAACTGTGATATGTATACGTAATTATAAAGCCCAAATCATCTAGTTTACTATGATGTATAATAATCTAAGAAATATTAAATAAAACTAAACTTACGACACTACAAAAACACAAAACACCGAGTGTAAAGGCGACTGAAGCACTGAAGTTAGATAATTATTTGTTCATTCGTCAAAGTTTTTTACACTGCCATCTCTTATTTAATACGTAAAATAGTTCGTCAGCTATCGATTCCATAACCAAAACTCACAAAAAGAACCGCATATGGCCCCTAGATGTCAGCTTTATAAAATTTGACGCTATGGATACTATAGTATCTAGGACTACAACGCTACTTTTATTTTGGAATTTTGGACACCGTAGTATCCATGGACGTGTGAGTGGTTATAGTCGTCGGTAAAAAAATCAAGTTGATCATCCTAAAGGGGAAGCCGGGAGATCCATAGCACAGGGTATCCTAGTTTGGACTCGTCTCCCATGCTCTTTGTTTTGTGGAAAAAATATGTTTGAAAAAGATAAACTGCAATGTACTATTTGTGGAAAAAAAATAATAAAGGTCATTATTATTATTATCGGTAATGTGGACTAACAGTGCTGCTATAAAAGAGTTAATAACCCGCTAGTCGCTACAATTTTGAAATGTGTGCTAAATACACCAAAAAGCGCTGGATGAAGTGCTAGGTGCTAAAATTTCGAAATGCGCGCTATACATTCTAAAAAAGCGCTAAATCTAATTCCCAAAGCGCTAAAATGGCAGTACTGATTTTGCGTATATTTTAAATACAATATCACGACATTTCGTTGCAATTTTGTTATTTTTGGTCGGGTTCCGTTGTATGGCTTCGATAGATACAAATTTCTTCATATGATTCATCGGCGAAAAATCTCAACACAGCAAATCAGAAAAGGTTGTAATTTGTACAGCTCCATCTATTACGTCCTTTGTGTGAGAAAACATCCTTTTTTAAATCTCTTTTTATGTTTTAAGTATAAATATATTAATTATTATGGAACGTTTTTTTTACACACAATTACTATTTCTGAGATTTTATGGCGCTATTAAACAAATTCGAATCTACATTTCAAAATATTAATGATTACTTTCGATAGAATTAAACAATTTTATTAAATGTAACTCGAAGATACGCTTTATGATTTTCTTAAAGATTTCTTTGAAAAAAAAGATGTTTACTTTAGACGTGATGCGTTCATATAAAAACAGACAAACAGACAGACAGACAATTCTAAAAATTCTAAAAAATTACTTATTTAATTATTTTTAGTTCCTCATAATGATTTTAGTCACCAAAATATATATACAATGTACAGAAAGAGACACAACATGTTATCATCATTTTTATTATATGTATATATTTAAAGAGAGATGGCGCTGCTAACATCAACTTGATGACTCAAACAAAGCCACCGGCGAGCAGATTCCCTACCCATACTTCAGAATATTTATCATAACTTTTGATGGAATGAACCGATTTTAATGAAATAAAGACTAAACGTAACCCGAAGGTACACTTTATAATTTCCTTAACAATTCTTATGATATAAATTAGTACTTTAAACGTGATACGCAGTGGCGTAGCGTGCCTTCGAGGGGCCCTGTATCAAAATTTGTTGGGGGGCCCCAATGAAGAGTAAAGATTTCATAAAAGGAACAAAAACGCTTGCATTGAATTCAAATTATTATATATTGATTTTAAGTTATTCATCATCATCGTTACAGCCCTTCATAAGTCCAAGGAATGAAAAAACGAATAAAGGAATAAAAAACATATACATAAAAATGGTCTTCAGTTCTCTATGTACACATAAATTATCGTCAATTATCACGACAACGGCAAAAGAGTACTTTTGCCGAACTAGTGGAATTCGTAAATTCCACTAGTTCATCATCATCATCATCATCATAACAGCCCTTCATAAGTCCATTAAAGAGCATAGGCCTCACCCAAGGAATGCCACAAAGCACGGTCCTGAACCACCTGCATCCATCGACTTCCTGCATGTCTTACCAGGTCGTCACTCCATATAGTGGGGGGACGCCCTACACTTCATCCGCCGGTACGAGGCCGCCACTCGAGAACCTTTTTCCCTATCGGTTGCCGGTTCTTCGAGCTATATGTCCGGCCCATGGCCACTTCAGCTTACTAATTCGTTGGGCCATGTCGGTGACTCTGGTTCTACTGCGCATATCCTCATTTCTAAGTTTATCACGCAGAGAAACTCCGAGCATAGCCCTCTCCATAGCTCGCTGAGCAACCTTGAGCTTCCTCATCCGGCCAGCAGTGAAGGACCACGTCTCAGTTCCGTATGTCATCACTGGCAACACGCACTGGTTGCACAATTTCGTTTTCAAGTTTTGAGGTATACCTGACTAGAAGATGTGCCGTTATTTCCCGAACGCTACCCAGTCGAGTCGAATCCCTCGATTGACCTCTCGGTCGAAGTTGGACTTACTTAGTCGGACTATTTGTCCCAGGTAAACATAAACGTCAACAACTTCGAGCTTAGAGCTACCAACAACTACCGACATAGGTGTGACATGGACATTAAACATGATCTTTGTTTTGTCCATGTTCATCTTAAGACCTATCCGTTGGGAAAAACTATTGAGGTCATTAAGCATAGTGCTTAGGTCCTCCAGCGATTCTGCCATAAGGACTATATCGTCGGCAAATCGAAGGTGAGTGATGTACTCGCCATTGATGTTAACACCGTATCCTTACCAGTCCAGAAGCTTGAAAACGTCTTCCAATGCAGCGGTGAAGAGTATCGGGGATATAACGTCACCCTGTCTTGCACCTCTCTGCAATTGGATAGGTTTCGTACTCTGGTTCTGTACTCGGATAGCCATCGTAGCCCTACTGTACAAGCACTTCAGCACTTCGATATACCGACAGTCAACTTGGCATCGCTGAAGGGACTGCAGCACCGCCCGAATTTCGACGTAATTTTGATTGAAAGTCTTTGGGCTTTCTCATAGTCCACATACGCCAGAAATAGTGGTAAATTGTACTCCTCGGACTTCTGTACAATTTGCCGAAGGGTATGTATGTGGTATATGGTGCTAAAGCCTTTTTGGAAACCGGCTTGTTCGGGAGTAATGACTCTCGAAAACAGCATGTAGACGCGGCTCAAAAGGGAACTCGGTCTGTAGTTCTTCAAGAGAGCGTTGTCACCTTTCCGGAGTAGTGCCACCATGGAGGACGGAATTAAAGAGCTTCTGAAGGACATCAAGTATCGGTTTTCCACCCGCTTTCAGAAGCTCCACTGTAATTCCATCCAGCCTGGGATCTTGCCGTTTTTAAGATGCTGGAGAGCCATTCTAATCTCGCTCAGACTGACGTCCGAGATATCATCGGAATAGTGTCGGATAAGACTCGCTCTTGGATCGTTACTCACACTTACGTGTGGCTCCAACGATGATGTGTACAGCTGCCAATAGAACCTCTCAATCTCACTCAAAACCTCAGGTGTCCCGGAAACGACGCTGCCATACTCGGTCTTCAGCTTCGACAGTTGGCTCTTTCTGGCAGACAGATCTCTTGCAAAGACTTGGGAGCCCTGGTTCTGCTCGATCTTTTCTTTAATACGAGCAGAATTAAAGTTGCACAAGTCCCGCCGCATGCATTTGGAGATCTGTATGTTCAGTTGCCTGTACGCTGTCAAATCTACTGAAGACTGCAGCTATATACCCCGTCTAAAAGCCATTGAGATTAGAGTGTGATCGGAGACTTTTTGTTTCTTCTGCGGCGGGTCTTGCAAAACTTAGCTCAGACCGCATGGACAGTTTCCACGAGCTTGTCATTCATATCGTCCATTGTATTGCAATCTTCTAGGCACTGAAAACGGTTTCGTAGCTCGAGCTGAAAGGTTTCTGGACTTTGGATTAGAGCACGAGAAGGACGGAGCGTTGACTTCATTAGACGTGACTTCTCCAACTTAACGTTTAGGTTCAGTGTGCCTCTCACCATTCGGTGATCGCTGCCGGTTTTCACCCTCGCGATCACTGAGACATCACTGAATAGTTGTCGTCTGGTCGTCATAATAAAGTTAATCTCATTTTTTGTCGAACCGTCGTGGCTCGACCAGGTCCACTTCCTGTGGGGCCGCTTCTGGAAGAAAGAGTTCATCATAAAGAGTCCTTCTTTCTCCATGAAGTTCGCCAGCTGCTGGCCCTTTGGGTTCCGTTGCCCTATTCCGAATTTCCCTACTTTCAGCTCACCGTTCTCTCTTGTGCCTAGTTTTGCGTTGAAGTCTCCCATTAACACCGTATAGTGGGTTTTGGAGGAATGCATTGTTCTAGAGATATCCTCATACATTTCTTCCACCTCCTCATCGGCGTGTACCGAGGTTGATGCGTAAACCTGTATAACCTTCAGCGATTACCGTTCGGTGATTCTGAGTATAAGGTCCGCAACCCTCGTCGACACACTCCCAATCTTTACAACGTTGTTAACGAGAGACTTGTGGACGATAAATCCGACACCTCCTTGGGACAGATGGTCGCCCTCCTGGTGATAGAACAAATTGCCGGATTCGAGGATTACCGTGACCTCCCCCTCTCTTCAGACTTCGGATAATCCTATGACATTCCAGTGCAACTTGTCTATCTCTTCTTCTAGCTCCAGGACCTTCTCGTCAGTCCTCAGGGTGCGTGCGTTATAAGTTGCCATGTCGAGTCGTCGTAGGTGGCAACAGAACCTCCACCGGAGACTCTTAGCACCCCCTGCCTCGCTGTTACCATGGTCGCCACCTTAGCCAGGAATAGCGGGGCTGCCGGGGACTGGGGGCCATCTCTTCGTTACTTTCATGGGGGTATATTGCCATAGTTGCCACGCTTGGCGAGCGGGTTGGCAAGCGCAGTTTTTTTATTGTTGTTTTGCTGTTATCAGAAAGATGCTGCTGCCCATCCTCTGCCTCAGTTTCCGTCTGTCGCCTTTTACGACACCCACGGGAAGATATGGGGTTGTGAGTATTCTTACCCGCCACTACACGGGCTTATGAGTTATTACTTACAATAAATACTCCTAGGAACTAAGCTAGCCAAACAATTTAATTTTCGTGCCTTTTGTTCGGCGAACATAGCTGAAGACGATTTCAGTTTTACTAAATTCTTTACTTCTTTAGAGAATAGTGATAGCCTTTCCTGTCCCATTAGAAGTCCTTGGAGTTTTTGCTTACACACGTTGGGGGCCCCTGTAGCCCGGGGGCCCCGTATCATTGATACGGCTGATACGGCGGTAGCTACGCCCCTGGTGATACGTTAACAAACAAACAGACAGACAGACAGACAGACAGACAGAAAATTCTAAAAATGGTAGAAATGTATTTAATTACTTATTTTTAGTACCCCTCAATCACTTTTATTACAAAAATATAAAATGTACAGACATCTGCTATTTACAGTTTTATTATATGTATAGATTAGCTGTTCCCCGCGATTTCGCCCGCGTGTAATTTATTACGATTTGATTTCATGGGTTTTAATTCTTTTGCGCGGAATTTTCTTTTTCTAAAATAAAAGTAGCCTAAGTTACTCGGATATTTGTTAGTGTTTTTTTTTATAGGAGAGAGGGCAAGCGAGCCTACGGCTCACCCGATGGTAAGTAGCTGCCGCCGCCCATGAACAACTGCATCACCAGGGGAATTGCAAGTGCGTTGCCGGCCGTTTAGAAAGGAGTAAGCTCTTTTCCCTAAGTCATATCGGTCCCGAAAAATCGCCGGTGGTAAACTATTCCACAGAGAGGTCGTACGCGGAAGAAAATATTAATATAATCATATAAATAAATAAATAAATAAATATATTTGCTATTAATAATGTACATAATAAATATTCAAAGATAGTTGTAAAATAGCATTTTCATTTAATAAACTTTAACATCACGCTAAGAAATATTTCTGTTACGAGATACAAAGGAATTTTAAAAATAAGTTGCACGTGGATTGCCTTAAAACATACAACCCAAAACAATTATTTGTAAGCCTTAAAAATAATTAATCCGCGTAGGAATCAAACCCGGTCAAAACCATTTAAAGAATTAAATTTATTTGTAATGTAATCCATTTTCTTCTCAGTCTTTTCTAATTTACAATTACAAACATAAATGACTTGAGATATTTTTTTGTTTCTATATAATTATCTTAATATGTAAATTTAATAACTGGTAGGTTACTTTAGCACATGTCGAAACATATTTAATTGTTCCCTCTTAATTTGTATAAAAATATGCATATTATATATATAAATACACATACATAAAAATTAATAACTGTCTTAAACCAATAATATAAAAGGTTTTCAAAGATCTTAACTACAGTTATGACACACAAGGAACTTCATAATAACATATCATTATGCTGTGTATTACAAACTACATCCATATATTCGTCTACAACATTACATTCATTAGCATTTTAATTGATATCAAAACGCTTCTAGAAACTGCATCTCCAAAACAGTAACGTTACGAGCTTGGGGTTCGAGACAATTAAAAAATGCCGAGTGAATTACCAAAATTGACACTTTAATTAGAGATCACTAATTACAACTTAAACCACACTAATAATAAAACACAATTGTACTACTGATCATTTTAGTTCACAGTTGTATCGCTTCGAAGTATTCGCTTATATCACCAATTCAATACTGCCTCGGTTGCGGTCTATACCGGCCTTATATAGGGCCTCAGATAACTTTTAGAACCTTCTACTGTAGAAACATCTAGAATGTTCGAGTACATATCGCTAAAAATAAGCATATATTTGTAGTTGGAGCATCGACCATGATGTAAACCGTTGTATGGGAGAACGTTTTCCCCAATGCAAGGTTAAACCCTTCAATCAGCTTATTAGCTGGACCAATGATTGTTGTTTACCTTTCGTATAATTTTTGAATTTCAGTAAGTAAATTATTTTGATGAAATAAGTACTTACTTTTGTAACTGCTTACACTTATATGTATCTCTTGTATATAAATCATTATTATCTTTATTAATTTACGGTATCCTTGTATCGGTATCGAAAACAGTTCAAATGCTGCGACTATATACATAATTAAGTTTATTCAGAACCCTTAGGGCATGAGTCCTACCCGCTCTGATTTCTCTTTCCGTGTAGCGATAGTGATATCATTCAAATATTCAGTAAACTTTCCACTGAATATTTCTATAATCCATATAATATTACGTTGTTCTGTAAAGGCTTTGCCCTATAATTTTATTTCTTTAGGCTTTAATAATGAAGCCAAAATCTGAAATATCCTTTATGTATTCTCTGTCGGGTTTTCTCATCGCCCATACCGCAAAGTCTGAAGACAAAAGTCTTCAACCAGTGCGTTCTGCCCGTACTCACTTACGGTGCCGAAACGTGGACACTGACGGTACGACTACTCCACAAGCTTGAAATCGTTCAGCGAGCGATGAAAAGAGCTTTGCTCAGAGTTTCTCTGGTAGATAAAATCCGAAATGAAGAAATCCGACAGAGAACTAATATCACGGACATAGTCTTCCGTGTTTGAAAACTGAAGTGGTAATTGGCTGGCCACGTCTGTCGCAGAAATGACAACCAGTGGAGTAGACGTGTTATGGAGTGAAGACTGCGTCTAGGTAAACGTAGTGTGGGACACCCCCTGACCAGATGGAAGGACAATATGCGCAAGGTGGCTGGTAGAAACTGGACGCATGTAGCCGAAGAGCGGGCTAAGCGGCACGCCTTGGGGCAGGCCTATGTCCAGCAGCGGACTGCCGTAGGCTAATAATGATGATGATTCAGAGAAATTGTTCTAAGTAATTGCTAAAAAAATTACCTAGCCATAAATAATGTTACAATGTCAAAAGTTTTTTTTTTCAGCACCCTTGCTGTCCTAACACACTAGTGGCGGAAATCATAGAAATACGTGTCTTGAAAATGAAAAACGTTTTACGATTGAAAAGCACTACAACAAGCAAAATGACAAAGTGTATGCCCACAGATCTTAAAAATTATTGAAAACTGTTAAAAAAGTTAAACGTGATCATCATACTGCTTCAATTATGGTTTAGTGACGGGTATCCTAGCAAAGAATCGCGTAATTTATTTTTATGAATAAAGAATCTTCGAACAAATTTTATCAAGGGACGGTCTTGAATTATGTAGTGAAGCCTTTCTTCAGAAATTCAATTTGCAAACATGGACTTTCCAGCAAGTCTGCTCCTGGTCACAAGGCTCAAACAACTCGGAGCTGGCTCTACAACAATGTTCCTTAGTTCATAAGAGCTGAATACTCGCCTTTGTTCAGTCTGTATTTTAAATTATTGGACAATAAACTGTACTCAGTACAAGAAGACCATAGCCTACTCGAAAAGGTACTTCAACTTAGAATCTCTCAAGAAATCTTTAAAGCTAGCAGTGGCTAAATTCCCCATGGAGACAAATGTTTGTAGCCAGAAATATTGAAGCCCTGTTTTCAATTGTCATTTAGTCGGATAAAATGAAAACACATACGTTTTATTATTATTAAACTATTTCTAAAATATAGTATTTTATTGTAAGATTTATACAGTACTTATAATGGCAGGTGAGTATCATCATTCATCATTACAGCCCTTCACAAGTCCACTGCTGAACATAGGCCTCCCCCAAAGAATGCCACAAAGCACGGTCCTGAGCCACCTGCATCCATCGACTTCCTGCATGTCTTACCAGGTCGTCACTCCATCTTGTGGGGGGACGCCCTACACTTCGCCTACCGGTACGAGGCTGCCACTCGAGAACCTTTCTTCCCCATCGGTTGTCGGTTCTTCGAGCTATATGGCCGGCCCACTGCCACTTCAGCTTACTAATCCGTTGGGCTATGTCGGTTACTCTGGTTCTACTGCGGATATCCTCATTCCTAAGTTTATCACGCAGTGAAACTCCGAGCATAGCCCTCTCCATAGCTCGCTGAGCGACCTTGAGCTTCCTCATACGGCCAGCAGTGAAGGACCACGTCTCAGTTCCGTAAGTCATCACTGGCAACACGCACTGGTTGTATAATTTTGTTTTAAGGTTTTGAGGTATTTCTGACGAGAAGATGTGTCGTAGCTTCCCGAACGCTGCCCAGCCGAGTTGAATCCGTCGATTGACCTCTCGGTCGAAGTTGGACTTACCTAGTCGGACTATTTGTCCCAGGTAAACATACTCGTCAACAACTTCGAGCTTAGTGCTCCCAACAACTGCCGGCATAGGTGTGACATGGACATTAAACATAATCTTTGTTTTGTCCATGTTCATCCTAAGACCTATCCGTTGGGAGACACTATTGAGGTCATTGAGCATAGTGCTTAGTTCCTCCAGCGATTCTGCCATGAGGACTATATCGTCGGCAAATTGAAGGTGAGTGATGTACTCGCCATTGATGTTAATTCCGTATCCTTTCCAGTCCAGAAGCTTGAAAACGTCTTCCAATGCAGCGGTGAAGAGTTTCGGGGATATAACGTCACCCTGTCTTACACCTCTCTGCAATTGGATAGGTTTCTTACTCTGGTTCTGTACTCGGATAGCCATCGTAGCTCTACTGTACAAACACTTCAGCACTTCGATATACCGACAGTCAACTTGGCACCGCTGAATGGACTGCAGCACCGCCCAAATTTCGACGGAATCAAAGGCTTTCTCATAGTCCACATACGCCAGACATAGTGGCAAATTGTACTCTTCGGACTTCTGTACAATTTGCCGTAGGGTATGTATGTGGTCTATGGTGCTAAAGCCCTTTCGGAAACCGGCTTGTTCGGGAGGCTGGAAGTCTTCAAGTCTGCGCGCGAGACGATTCGTAATGACTCTCGAAAACAGCACGTAGACGCGGCTCAGAAGGGAAATCGGTCTGTAGTTCTTCAAGAGAGCGTTGTCACCTTTCTTGAAGAACAAGACCACCGCACTTCTGCTCCACGCCTCCGGTGTAATGCCACCATGGAGGACGGAATTAAAGAGCTTCTGAAGGACTTCAAGTACCGGTCTTCCACCCGCTTTCAGAAGCTCCGCTGTAATTCCATCCTCGCCTGGGGCCTTGCCGTTTTTAAGGTCCTGGAGAGCCATTCTAATCTCGCTCAGACTGACGTCCGGGATATCTTCGGAATAGTGTCGAATAAGACTCGCTCTTGGATCGTTACTCACACTTGCGTGTGGCTCCAACGATGACGTGTACAGCTGCCCATAGAACCTCTCAATCTCACTCAAAATTTCAGGTGCCCCGGAAACGATGCTGCCACATTCGGTCTTCAGCTTTGACAGTTGGCTCTTTCTGGCAGACAGATCTCTGGCAAAGACTTTGGAGCCTTGGTTCCGCTCGATCGCTTCTTCAATACGAGCTGTATTGAAGTTGCGTAAGTCTTGCCGCATGCATTTAGAGATCTGTCTGTTCAGTTGCCTGTATGCTGTATATTCTGTTGAAGAATGTAGCCTCATCTCCCGTCTAACAGCCATAAGATTAAGAGTGTGATCGGAGAGTTTTTGTGTTCTTTTGCGGCGGGTCTTGCAGAACTTAGCTCCGACCGCATGGACAGTTTCCACGAGCTTGTCATTCATATCGTCCACTTCATTGCAGTCTTCTAGGCACTGAAAACGGTTTTGTAACTCGAGCTGAAAGGTTTCGGGACTTTGGATTAGAGCACGAGGGGGACGGAGCGTTGACTTCATCAGACGAGACCTCTCCAACTTAACATTTAGGTTCAGTGTGCCTCTAACCATTCGGTGATCGCTGCCGGTTTTCACCCTCGCGATCACTGAGACATCACTGAACAGTTGTCGTCTGGTCGTCATAATGAAGTCAATCTCATTTTTTGTCGAACCGTCGGGGCTCGACCAGGTCCACTTCCTGTGGGGCCGCTTCTTGAAGAAAGAGTTCATCATAAAGAGTCCCTCTTTCTCCATGAAGTCGGCCAGCTGCTGGCCCCTTGGGTTCCGTTGCCCTATTCCAAATTTCCCTACTTTCAGCTCACCGTTCTCTCTTGTGCCTAGTTTTGCATTGAAGTCTCCCATTAACACCGTATATTGGGTTTTGGAGGAATGCATGGCTCTAGAGATATCCTCATTCATTTCCTCCACCTCCTCATCGGGGTGTGCCGAGGTTGGTGCGTAAACCTGTATGACCTTCAGCGAATACCGTTTGGTGATTCTGAGTATAAGGTACGCAACCCTCGTCGACACACTCCCGATCTTTACAACGTTGTTAACGAGAGACTTGTGGACGATAAATCCGACACCTCCTTGGGACAGATGGTCGCCCTCCCGGTGATAGAGCAAGTTGCCGGATTCGAGGATTACCGTGTCCTCCCCCTCTCTTCGGACTTCGGATAATCCTATAATATGCCAGCGCAACTTGTCTATCTCTTCTTCCAGCTCCACGATCTTCTCGTCAGTCCTCAGGGTGCGTGCGTTGTACGTTGCCAGGTCGAGTCGTCGTAGATGGCAACCGAACCTCCACCGGAGATTCTTAGCACCCCCTGCCCCGCCGTTACCATGGTCGCCACCGTAGCCAGGAATAGCGGGGCCGCCGGGGACTGGGGGCCGTCTCTTTGTTACTCTCGTCATTTGGGGGGTATTTGCCATAGTCGCCACGCTTGGCGAGCGGGTTGGCAACCGCAGTTTTTTTATTGTACTTTTGGCTATTATCAGGAAGATGCTGCTGCCCATCTCCCGCCTGTTTCCCTTTGTCGCCTTTTACGACACCCACGGGAGGATATGGGGTAGTGGATATTCTTGACCGCCACTACACGGCAAGTGTATACCAGAGTACATTTTAATTAATTAAGGAGAGCTTCTCTCTTGTTTTTTTTAAATGATAGGGTGACAAACGAGCACACGGTCCACCTGATGGTAAGTGGTTGCTGTGGCTCATAGACATCTACATTTATCCTCGTTTGCGAATCAAAATGCAGATGCGTTGACACCCGTGAGGACTAAGATAGAATGCCTATTTTCCAGTAAAAAGGGTCTCCGGTTCTCTACACTCACCATACGAAATACAGCAGCATGAAGCTCCTATTTGACGCTGGTATTCTATGAGAGCGTGGTCCTTCCCCGGTCGAGCCGACCCATTCGTGCTATAACTATACTACTAATACAGCTGCAGCATGGCTCTACCACGTATAAACCACGTATTATTCTCACATACATTAAAAATAGCACCGTGTGATTTGTGCTTTCTTTTTTAAACCATAAACAAAAAGTTGCATGCATTCACTCTTCGTTAATTTCAATTTATCATTTCATTAATCTCTTATTTGTTTCTCTCTGTCGCCTCTTACGATACCCACATGATGATAAGATTTAGTGGATAACTGTGGATATTCTTACATCGCCACTATACGGTCCCGTGGGCACGTTCCTGCCCTAATCTCTCTCCTATCAATGAGAGTGAGGGAATAAAGAGTGCTTGCGCACACACTTAGACACTATCATACTGTCCTGCGCAGATGGCTAGAGACTGGCTGCCGTAACCGAAAATTCGGTCTGGAGGACATATCAGATATAAAATTAAAAAAAAATAACTAAAAGTTTGAACCTATGGTTGCCATTTAGCTTGCCAAGCTTGGAGATTGACAATGGGATGCAGCAGTCTGCAGTCGAGCAGCAGACTGATAAGCAAATATCGGTATTATAAACTCGTTACTACCCCTTTTTGTAATAATAAAAAGATATTTCATCTAGAACTGAAACATTTCAACAAAAGATAACATGCGCGACATTCGTGAACAATATGGTCGTAAAGGAAGGTATTTCAGTTTTATTTTCCTTCCTGCATTGAATACTTCTATCGAGAATTTTTATTAGTTGTCCAGCTTTCGGCATAGAATTGGTTGTGTTGTCCCTGTTGATATATAATCGATATTTCACTTCGTCTGTCGACCAGTTACACTGTTCTCATAATTTTAATTGTTACAAAATTTATTTTAAGCTATACACATCTTAAGATATGAATAACGTAAAAATATTTTATTAATATGAAAGTATATACGTTACTTATAAGAAAAAAAAAACAATTTTTAATTTTTTTTTCTCTCTGTCTATTTATTCCGGCTAATCTTCGAAGTAGCTGCATTGATTTTGGCGGCACTTTCACTGTTAAATAGCTGATATTATAAGAAGTAGCTTAGGATACTTTTATTTAAAAAAAGAATTAGAGTTCCGCGCATAAAAATCAAAACCCATGAAATCCATTCGTAATAAATTCCACGGGACAAGCTCGCGGGGAAATGCTAGTTTATTAAATTAGAATTATTATAATATTTTTATTTATAAATTTCTTTCGCTCACACCTGTAACCCTCACCTCCCCAACTCAACCTCGCAAGACGCCTCTTGACGGCCTTTTGTACGCTGGAAAAACAATGTGTGAACAACAACTGTGACTTAACCCAAGCGGTACTACGAATAGATAAACGATATTGCACGGACTGAGCTTTACCATCAAGATGATACACTTAACAAATGCTAATAATCTTAAATGGCCTTACCTGACTTTAGCTGTCTGATATAAGAAATATTTAGGCAATATTGTGGACATAAAAAGAAAGCTAAATAAGACAAGTATTATTCTTAAAATGTAAAAAGGTTTCATTTTGTGGTTTTACAAAATGGTGCTTTTGCTTATGATTTCCTGCGGAATATTGGTATGGCGTATGGCATTTATAACTAAGAACTCATCCTTGCCAAGAAGTTCCAACATTACTAGAGGCTAGCCTCTATGGCTGTGATGAGTTGTTGGACGACAACAGCGCTCATGACTGCACTTCACCTGTATATATAATTTACAAGAAGTGACTGATATATGTAGCTGCCATTAGATTTAAAATATAAATATCTGCAGTATCGGTTAAATACCAGTTTACTTAAAATTAAATAAAATCCTATAAAAAAAAATTCTCATCAGATCAATGTAAATGAGAGTTTTCTTCTATACTTAAGCATCAATTATTTTTAAGACATAAACGCATCGTGATTTATTCATTAATTCATTACAGCCCATCGAAAAACCACTGCTGAGCATAGGCCTCCAAAATAGATTTCCTCATAGAGAGAATATTTGCCATAGTTGCCACGCTTGGCAGGGATTGGCAACTGCAGTTGATATTATTTTAAACTGTTATAAGAAAGATACTCCATACCATCTCCTGTTTCAGTTTCCCACTGTCACCTCTTACGATGCCCACGGGGTGATAAGGACAAGTGGATTTTCTTACACCGCTACTACAGGGCTGTATAGTGAATAGTGTCGAGAAGCCTGAATTCAGAAATTCAAATACTACTAATGTACACGCCCCTAGCTGCCCCAACAAAGGTTGACGGGACTAGGGCCCATGAGTAATCCCCTCGACGAGCAACAAGGGACGGGGCCCAAAATGCCTGTGAAGATTTATCATTCTACACAATAGATATAAGGCTAGGTAAACAAATAGTACGTACCTAGTTCCGAAGCTAAGACCGCCCCAAAGCTCGGTCAGGACGTAGGTAGGTGTAGGTGCATGTAAGTGGTGTGTAGTAGTGTTTATTTATGTGACCTGACCCAGCTGAGGTGACCGGGCAGCAGCCTGTTCCGATGCTGCCCCACCATGTTGTATCACTCCAGCGGACGTCACCAATTGACAACTTCTTTTTTCATTTCACTATTTCAGTCTATCAACTTTATCGTACATTTACCTAACTTCAAGTCAACCAATTCAACGTTCATCGAAATCAAAACACGTGGCACCCGACACAAGTAACGAACAGTAGTTCAAAGTTCACTATTGAAGGTTCTGGGTTCGCGTAGCACAAATTATAATCGAGCACACGCGACCTTCTCTCGGGTCACAAAGTTCAGCGTTCCCAAACAACAAACTAAATTACTTCGTACGATATTAAATACTACGCCGCAATAAGAATTCAAAATCAGCCTAGCTGACAAGCAAACTAACTACAGAGTCAACACACAAAAGGCTCTTAACGCGACGGTACAATTAAACAATGACTTCCAAAAACGATTAACCGGGCCATGCCTTCGAAATGGAATGCGAGCTTCAAATCCCATACTATATATCTAGTCGGCGTGCGTGGAAGGTTCCACGACGCACAAGCAAGTTAAATATTGCAAAATGCACTTCAACTCGCAATCACAATACAATTGACGCAATTACCTTCAAACGAAATTACTTTATTCAGTCAAATCCAATACAAGCCTCTTTTCACGAACTTACAACTTGGACAAACTAATCCGAGGCGGTTTTCACGAAACCACAAATTCAATAGCGAAATAACCGCGCACAAATACTAAAAATCTAGACCATAAAACCAAAACTGGTCGCGCGAAATCGCTGCAGCGGTCACCACAAAATAAGTTAATCGACTGCGCCGCTGCTCTCAAGCTACTGTTCTCGCCCACGAGCACCGAACGTCGGGAAGCTGCTTACCGCTGCCAATCTTGACGCAAAGTTGTAAAAATGGCTAAATAATTCATGAGAACCAAGTAGAAAAGTAAAATTTCTTAAAATGTATCCACAATCAAAACGAACATTTTGTGATAAAATAAGATTATAAAAAACGACGGGTTGCACTCCGGGAGTGCCGGCAGAAGTGAAAACTTGAATATTAACGTTGTGCATTTTTGATATTTTGGAATGGCGGAGATTATTTATTATTATCTTATTTCATTTATTTTCATTCGAAATTATTTGTTTGGTAAACCTACACCGCACGTGTGCTTATTGTGATGTTATGAAAATATAGGTTAATGCTAAAAGGTATAAACAAACATATTACAAATATTACATCTATAATGTGTAAGTACATATGTATCTATATATTAATAATTTCGTCAAGCAGTACAGTAGACTCGACCGAAACCTATACTTAATAATAAAATTATATTAATTAATAAAGGAAAATTAATTAAAGCTAACTTACTTCCTCTCCAAGGCCGCGCCGGCTGTCTACTCTCCGTCCGTCTTACAAATTTTCGATCAGGACACGTGACCTGACGCGAGTTTAACATTTTTTACCCATTACAAAAAATGTGCACAACGACGCTAAAGTAGTTTTCACTTCAAAAATTTGTGTGTAGTGACAGTGAAAGAGAATTCATCACCCCGTGAGTGTCGTCAGTGGCGACAGTGGGTGAGTATGATGAGTGACAGTTTATACTAAATCCCTAGTATAACCTAAAGCTAGATTAATCTATCATACTTTACCAGGTATGGTGCTCGGTTTCACGGTTCGTTAAGGTTCTTTCCGACGTCAGATCTTTTTAAACGTGGTAAAGCCATGCTTGGCAGGCTCGACCGGGGAAGCACCACGCTCTCACAGAATACCAGCGTAAAATAGCAGCTTAACGTTGATGTTTCGTATGCTGAGTGAAGAGAACCGGAGACCCTTTTTTACTGCAAAAGAGGCATTCCATCTTAGTCCTTACGGCTGACAGCGCATCTGCATTTTGATTCGCAAACAAAGATAGATGTAGATGTCTATGGGCCACAACAACCACTTACCATCAGGTGGACTGTGTTCTCGCTTGTTAACTTTATCCTATAAAAATAATTATAACTTTGAACAAAAAGTAAAAAACCGACTTCAAATTGTTAATAAACCACATCAACAAAATCGGTGGAGTTGAACTAATATATCGCTTAATAACGGATCTATGCGGACGACTTTACGGGGTATCCATTTGTTCTATACCAAAACTTTCTCCAGAATGTAGCAAATACTTTTCTGAAAACCACATCAAAATAGTTTTAGTCAAACGCGAGATAATCGCGGATAATCACACATACACAATCACACATATACAATCACACACGAGTTGAACTGAGAAACTCCTTTTTTTGAAGTCGTTTAAAAAAGTCTCAAGGCTTCTGTTTTGTGCCGGTCAGTTTATGCTAGTCGTTTAATAATCAGACTAGCGATGTGCGCAGCCTCAAAAAAATAGAATAGAATACAATAATTTTTACTCATCAAGAATACTTGTTGAAAGTCATTTATGCCTTTACCTCTAGTTCGGAAAAATCCTCTATCTTGCGAAGAATCAACAAGAAAAAGCTGGACAATTTTAAACAATAATTTACAATATGATACATATGTTGTATAATTAAACATGGAAACATTTATAAACAGCATGGCAGCTAGCTATCATCTCATTCCCATGGGTTATTATTAATCTTGTACTATTTTAGTAGTATAATAACCCTAGTTTACTAGTATACATTTTTACATGGGGAAATGTCTAAGCATACTCTTCTCGAGGGGGCAAGGACGGGTTATGTCGGACTCGCACCGACTAAAAAGCCAAGGTGTTCCACCTTCGACGCATATTGACAGGGCCACGGGAACGCTTTCGCACACATCCGCGACCCAAATAGCGCCGGCTGCCCCATAGCAGCCTCACCGGACTTACTTTAGTATACGAGTAAACTTCCTCTCTTCGTGGAGGTACTACTATTATACTAACGCTCTTTAGTAGGATAATAAAGGTTCAAAACGTCTGGTGTTGCAATTAAGATCCGTCTTCCAAATATGGCAATTAAGGCAGATTTTCCCTGCTACTGTTCTATTCAGCACTGGAGTTGTAACAAGATGCAGAAGTGTTTATTTTGCCAAATCTTCCTCCTTATCGGATCGTAAACAATCAAATGCTGAACAGAGAAATATACCAAAAGGAAGAAGTATTACCTATATGGTTTTTTAATTTTTATACGTGGCTTTATATGGCATGAAAAAAGCATAATATTAAATTCGTTTTCCTATAGTCTTTGCGTTGAAAATGGTACGGGTGACAGGTTAACAGTTCACTAGAACGTAACTTGCGTGCGTTTTCACGATACGACACAATTTTTAACTATGCGAATTAACACTGAATACATTTTTAATAATTTTCTGTATTCTGTTATGACTATTAAATTAACATTAACTTCAAAAATCTCCCGTAATGTGGTTTTTTTACTAATGAAATGATAGAAGTATAATTTATTTCACTTGCGTGCGAAGGTACGTACTATTCTTACTAGCGGTAAATTTTTAGTTAGTAAAGTTGTGCCTACTAATCGGGCATAAAAACTGTCAAACGAATACAATTGTAAAAAATAAGTAAGTTAATTCTATTTTAGGCATATGTGGTGCATTACCGTCTTATTCATATATACTTTAGTAGCGTACGATTCATGTACTACGATAATAAAATAAATGAATAAATGGAGAAAGTGGTAAAATTAAGAAAAATGAATTATTTAATTTTATATATATTCCGCCATTTTGTTGCTCTGCCTTAAAGTCATCTCAAAGGCATATGACAAACCCCCCCCTGGCCTGACTTGCATGGATACTTTTTTTGTTCGTTATAGCATTTTAAATAAAAATAACTTTACAAAACAAAAAACAAAAAAATCAATTATCGGAAGTAAAAGCAACATAATTAAACTGGAAATTACAAAATGGCCGATAGGTACTTCATACAAAGTTTTAGACACTACTATAGATTATACAAATCAGTGTTGCTAGGTGTCCCGATTTGCGCGTGACGTCCCGATTTTTACGGGTCTGGTCACGTTACGATTCTCTCTTAATCGGGACGCTAAATGTCCCGAATTTTTACTAACCTCCTTAGTCCCTACTTCGATCGATTCGATCTTCGATTTCTAATTTGTTGTGTTGTTAATTTGTGTAACATACATGATTGTAAGCTGTTATTTAAAAAAAAAGCCCCACTGGGTTTCTTGATGGTTCTTCCCAGGACAGAGGTTTTTTGCAAACCAGTGGTAATTAAACAAAAGAGTGACTTTAAAAAAGTATTATTTATAATATATATTGAATAAAAAAGTTTGTTTCTGTTTCTATTTCTGATCGATAATTATGACAGCAAAAATGAATACATCTGTAAGCTGTTACTATTTCTGTTACTACATTTAAATATTAAAATATTAAATATGAAAATATGAAATGTCAAAGCTAAAGCTTTGACATTTCATATTTTCTCACTAAACTCGGACTAAATAGTCAACATCAAAGTTTTAAGATATCATTCATTCCGTTTCGTTTTTTCTCTCACCAAGTGATGCCGCCCGCCCAGCCACGCTATGCATCAACATTGTCTATTCGACCATTATTTATTATTTAATTATTTTAGCAGTAATGAGCTTATATGCTGTGGTTTAGATAAGTACATTTAGTCAAATGCAAAAATCTTGTGGGTTAGTTCTTCCACTAGTCAATCTTCAAGCGGTTGTAGGTACTTTCAATAAATAAAGTGCCATTATGCGGGCGATGCAAGGATTTTATATAGGCGTTTTTTTAAAAATGAATATGTGCTTTTTTATTGTATGATGGTTTTTTCCATTTTTCCATCCATTTTGAGGGTTTTTTGAAGTGCACGTGTTTTGAGGTTTAGGATTTATTACTTTTCTCAGAATAACATTAAAATAGGTCATTCAGAAAATTCAAAACTTGCAACGATAACTAATCTTTTAACAAGTTTTGATTTGCCAAAAAAGAAGAACGCACATAGACGAATATGCAATTTCTCCGATGTATGCACGATAAATTCTTTGTTCATTAGCTCAGTTTCAAAAATAATAATAATAAAGCAAATTGCGCATTGTGTCAAAAGTAATTTAGTAATGGTGGCCAAAATGGTTACTAAAAACCTGTTCTTTTATTTTATTACATTTGTAAATCAAATTCTCGATTATTTTTACCTTTCGTCCTGATATTTGACCCACTGGACCTGGCAACACTAATAAAGCGAAAGGCGCTAGTACTCACACCTGGAAAAGCTGCAGGTGTAGTCAACGCCGTACAAAATATTACAGGTGCTGCAGGACTGCTAGTCATTTTATTTGTTATAATTTCAAGATAAATGTTGCAATTGACATAACATAGATAATAATTTTTGTTTTCAAATTAATACATAATATAATATGTAACTATAGTTTCATAACTGGTATTAAACTGTAACTATATTTTACATGTATTATAATTTATTTAAAAATAAATATATGTTCCGGTTTTAATTAGTTTATTGTTAATAGCCTATTTTTAAATCGATTTTACATTGTTCTATCTCTAGACATGCTTAACTGTTAGCTGTCACCCGCACCACATAAGGCCGGCCATATAGCTCGAAGAAACGACAACCGATGGGGAAAAAAGGTTCTCAAGTGGCCGCCTCGTACCGGTAGGCGAAGTGTAGGGCGACCCCCCACTAGATGGAGTGACCACGGAGCAAATACAAAGTACTTTGTTTTTGCTTCGTGAATGCAAAGTACTTTGTATTTGTTTCGTGGGAGTGACGACCTGGTAAGACAAGCAGGAAGTCGATGGATGCAGAAGGCTTAGGACCGTGCTTTGTGGCATTCCTTGGGGGAGGCCTATGTTCAGCAGCAGTGGATTTGTGAAGGGCTGTAATGATGATGATGATGATGATGATGATGAAACTGCAGGTAAACTATGAAATTGGAGCGTCAAACACTTCAGACCCTGTTACCATGGGTACTGTATAGCACTCAACACGTCCGAAATTAAAATAAGTAAAATTAAGATCATTATTATTAGTCGAGATAAAAACCTAAAAATTTGTTTTATTAAATGTATAGTATTCGTGTGAACATAAGAAATCATTACTCTTCATCAAATTGAATTTAGTTAATTGTAAAACAATCTCCGACTGCTGTTACATGATATTTCACGTCTCGTTTGTCTAAGTTTAGGGTTAGAAGTTATAAGAAATATAAATCACTTCTTTCCATTCAGATGAAATTCTGTCACGTAATAAAAGTTGTAAAATTTTTTTCAATAGATGCATAGATATAGAGGATTATACATTAAGACGATTAATGTGTATAAATATTGTCAATTAAATTTGTATTTAGAGTTTACGGTTGATAAGGAAAGTTAAAGATATGAATACAACTACTAGTAAGAGAATTCATTATTACATTATGTCCCGCGACTATGTGAATTTCCAGAAATATAGCTATGTTTTTTTTATAGGATACGGGTGACAAATGAGCACACAGTGCACCTGATGTTAAGTGTACATCTATCCTCTATTACAAACCAAAATGCAGATGCGTTGTCACCCATGAGGACTAAGATAGAATGCCTCATTTCCAGTAAAAAGGGTCTCCGGTTCTCTACACTCACCATACGAAACACAACAGCGGTAAGCTGCTATTTTACGCTGGTATTCTGTGAGAGCGTGGTCCTTCCCCGGTCGAGCCGACACATTCGCGCTACAAATATACTACTAATATAGCTGCAGCATGGCTCTACCACGTCTGTCTGCCACTGCTGAGCAATACTTGACACAGCACTCCTCTAACTTCCTGTCTTCCTCCCCTGTCGAATCCACTGTTTTTATTACCATCACTTTCGACGCTAAGCTTCAATGGGGCTTTGCGTCAATATAAACTAGCAAGCAGACTAAGTTCTGCAACTTATGCTGTAAAAAACTGGAGGTCACACTAGTGTCGAGACAGCTAGATTAGTTTAATTCAGTTGCGTTCAAAGCATAATGTCTTATGGGATACTGCTATGGGGAAATACGGCTGATTTAGAAACTTTTTTTTTCACAGAAGAGGGCCATTAGAGCTATTTACAACCTAAAACCGAGAGAGGCTCTTAAAGAAAAATTTAAAGAAATAAATATATTAACTTTGGCTTCTCAGTATATTTACGAAAATTTAATGTATATTCACAAAAACAAAGGTAGTTTTAGTAAATAAGGTGATATACACTCTGTAAATAATATAGGAACAAACAGAAGCTAATGATACCAGTTTTTCGACTCCGCAGAGCCAGTAATACATTCTAGGGGCAATGTATACGCTATTACAACAAAGTCTCAGAAAATATGCAAGCTCTCTCTATTACCAAGTATAAATATTTTGTTAAACAAAAAATGTATAAAAAGTGTTATTATAATATAAATGAATACATGATTGCTTATAATCCCTGGGAATGAGGTGTTGGCTTCCAAGCAGTTTCTAAAATAAATTTTGTAAATAGTTGTACAACCATTCATGTAAAATTTACTTCGAAAAAAGGAGTTTCGCTGGGTTTTTTGCTGGTTCTTCCCAGGACAGAGGTTTTTTTTCAAAGCAATGGTAAAGTAAAAAATGATTTTCATTAAGATTTTCATATGTGATCTATTTTGAATAAAATATTCTATTCTATACTGTGGGAAAGGTTCCGATGGGATAGGTTTGCCCTAAGAAGAAACTACGTTTCTTGTACTGACTCCGTGCATTTTGCGCCACACGAAATCTCTACAAGGAAGTAATCGCAATGTCACTGCTGACAATTGGTTTTCTTCAGTGGAACTCGTTGATGAACAAAAAAAATCTAAAAGTAAGCTTCCTTACGTTGGAACCATGAAAAAATGAAGAGAGAGATCTCTAACGAATTTCAACCCCATAAGACTCGTGTAGCACAATCCACCTTCTTTGGTTTCACAAAAGATAAAACTTTGTGGTCATTTGTTCCTAAACAGAACAAATCCGTCGTTTTCATATATTCAATGCATTACACCAGTTTCCTTGCTGATCGGAGTATCAAGGTCGTAGTAGACGGTGCATGTTTTGATTACAAGTTTATTAACGCTGGTGTTTCACAAGGCTGCATGATAACACCAACGCTGTTTCTTCTGCACATCAATTATATATTACAAACTAATAACATGCATTGCTATGCTGACGATAGCACTGGTGGTGCCTTATACACCGGCGGTGTCAATATTTCTTGGGAAAACGTCGCCGAGTCCCGGGACAAACTTGTGTCTGAAGTTGAGTCTTTGCTTTACAAGGTCTCAGATTAGGGGCGACTAAATCTAGTCCAGTTCAATCCCCAGATGACAATAGTTTGCGCGTTTACCACTAAAAAGAACCTCTTTGTCGTATGTCTCAGTTTCAAGGCACTCCACTTGCTGCTCAGCTAGCATCGGAATCTTCGGCGTCGATATATCGAATAGCGTGCAGTTTCGTGGTCACTTGGAAGGGAGGGCCTCTTAAAAGCTTGGCGTAATAAATAGTAAACGAGACAGTATTTCATGCTGGCACATTGCTTGCAACTTTAAAAAGAGCAAGTACGGCTTCATATGGAATATTGTTCTCATCTTTGGGCCGGGACATCCCAGTGCCAGCTCCTTCCACTCGACCGCATCCAGCGCAGAGCGATGCGAATCGTCGACAACAGAGTTCTTTATGATCGGCTCGATTCACTGGCGCTGCGTAGGGATGTTGCATCCCTTTGCATTTTCTATCGCATCTACTACAGGGAGTGCGCTGAGGAATTGTTCGGATTAATTTCAGCGGCCAAATTTCACGAATGCACATCGCTTCAAAATTCACGATACCATGCTCACTATCTTAATGCTTGGCGGTCCACCACTGTTCGTTTTACGAGAAGTTTTCTTCCTCGTTCGACGTCTCTGTGGAATTGTTTAACACGGGCGATTTTTCCGGATCGAAACGACTTAGGGACCTTCAAGAAAAGAGCTTACTTCTTTCTAAAAGGCCGGACACCCACCTGAAATTCCCCTGCTGTTGCGGTTGTTCATGGGCGGCTGTAGTCACTTACCATCAAGGGAGCCGCATGCTCGTTTCCCCACACTTGTATAAAAAAATTAAATTGTTACTGTCGATAATAATACCCGCACACCAAAGATAACAGAGTTCTATAACTCAACAAAAGGTGGGGTCAATGCATATGTTTTATAACCAACAACAAACAATAGTCATAGAACGAGGATATTTTCTGAAGAAATTGACTCGATTTCTCGTTTCTCCCCATATGCAAAGACGCGTTGTGAATACAAAACTACCCAAAGAGTTGAGGATGACTTTGACTCGTGTTTTAGGTACTGATATGCCATCTCATGAACCTGGAACTGAAGAAATCATTCCCTGTGTGAGTGCTTGTAAAATATGTAGATATTGCGGTGCAAAACTACAACACAAACAATGTTGCCCGCAACAGTCCAGTTTGCTTGCAATATTCAAAGCCATATATAGCGATTGCCAGTAATTACCTCATGTTTAGGCTTTGACAAAAATTTTATTTTATTGAGTTTTAATTTTCATTTACGTTAACGATTTATAGTTTATTTTAAGAAGAAAAATACTTTTTTCTTTTGTGACGCTTTCTTTTAAATATGATGTACCTAAAGGCGATTTCATGTCGCCAAAGATTGAAAAGTACCTTACACTTTGTAAATTCATAATATTAAGTAAAATATTCATATTTAAAACAACAAAACAAAAAAAAGATAAAGCACATAACTTCTTTATCCAAAGAAGTTATGTGCTTTATATTTTCTTGTTTCACTTAAGCCTACTTAATAAAATTAATACATATTTTTATTATTCTAAAATATCGCGTAATTTTTAAACCTAAAATACAGGAGTCTCAGAGACCCCACGTCATTCAAAGTGTAAAAAATAAAATACGTCCACAGTTTAAGGTAAACAAATGTTAGTTTTTTATTCAAGACATTCTCACCATATAAAGTTTCTTGTCAGAAATATAAATATCTCACTTCAGTTCTCGCAAGTACTTTTATATTCCGCAAATATAAGTTTTCGAAGTAAGAGCGTGTGCAGAGAAGTAAAAGCATCGATATATCGTATCGGCTGCTCTCTCAGTGAATTTAATATTCTATTGTTTGACGCAACCATATAGAAAATTCAAATTCTATACTATAATGTATATTATTTTATTATTTCTTCTTAAGAAATAAATAAATAATATAGTTTGTGACACGAGCAAAGACAAACTGTTTCTTTTTTTTTTATTTTATAGAAATAGGGTGACAAAAGAACACAATCCACCTGATGGTAAGTGGTTGCTGTGACACATAGACATCTACATTTATCCTCAATAAAGAATCTAAAAATACAAATGCGTCATCACCCGTGAGGACTAAGACGGACTTCCTCTTTTCCATTAAAATGGGTCTCAGGGTCTCTACACTCACCATACGAAACGCAGCAGTGTCAAGCTGCTATTTTACGCTGGTATTCTGTGAGAGCGTGGTCCTTCCCCGGTCCATCCGACCTATTGGTGCTACAACTATATTATAAATATAGCTGCAGCTTGGCTCTACCGCGAGAATAATAATTATTATTCCATTAAATTACAGCCTATCAATATTGCACTGCCGAACACAGGCTTCCTCGTAGATTGCCTGACAAGGGGGATATTTGCCATAATTGCCACGCTTGGAAACTGGGTTGGCAACGGCAGTTTTATTATTTTGAATTGTTGTTAAGAAAATTCTGCAACATACGAATATCTCCTATTTGATTTTCCAATCCTTCCTCTTACAACACCCTTAGGATAATATGGGTGTGTGGATTCTGTCACGGTATCACTACATGTTATAAAATTATAATAATATTAAATAACACATTTGCTTACGTAGGTTTACGCCTTAATATAATATTAGTAAGTCTACATTGTCAGATTTATAGTCGAAGGATACAGGTGGTTTAATACCATACTTTGTGATATTCCTTGGTGAAGGCGGCTGTTCAGCATTGGATTTGTAATGGACTGTAAAGATAATGCTGATGACGATTCTACAAAAACAAATAGTTACAAATTCATATTCTTACATATTATTATATGCTTACCTAAAATCAAAGAATAAAAGCAAGGAAAATAATCTTATTACGTACATTTTATATAATGAATTTCATTATTCATAAATACTATGAGTACACGACTGTATAAATTCTGTTATTATTTAGTGTTAACGTTTTATCTTCTGTAGACTATATCGCATATTTGCAACTGGAAATTTCTTAAGTGTTAACAGTTTTGTTCTTTGAGGCTCAGCATAAGGGCTTAACAGCTGACAGGCCTTAAGGGCTTTCGCACGTGGCCCAAATTCAGCGTACTTGCTCCTCTTTTTAGCAATTTTTTGTACTACCAATGACAAAATTAGTTATATGGGATGTTTTAATTCAAAAATATTCTACTACAGAGACACTATTTTTACATTACATTTAAAGACTGCTTACTTCAAAGCCTTTTTTAAGATTTTAAAAACATGTACTAGTATTCATGTACATAAAAACATAATTAAGAGAAGCAATAACAATTTAAAAAATAATATACAACGTTTTCATAACCTTACATTTTCAATCGATTCTGAAGTATGTTAAAAAAATTCAGCTCTCTAGATAATCGGGAAGTTAGTTTAAAATCGATTACATATTCGACCCCAAGCGACTAATAAATACGTGGTAAGAAAAGTATGAACGATTTGGTTAATATTCTTGGAAATTCCCTTGCTCCGTAATGAAAGCCAAAATAATATAACGGTAACGATAACTTAATTCAGATGAATAAAAATTACTTGTTAAATTATGTGAAACAATGTTTAAACGCTTTCATTATTAACTCTTTGTACTGAGGGGGTAATTTGTGTACTGAGCAAACATTGAACATTGAACACGTCCATGTCTACAAAATGTATCACGCGTTCAATATAAATGTAATAATAACTAATCATATTATATTTGACTGGCTCGTTGGTTTTGTGCTCGTAAACGCTGATCGTAAGGTCCCGGATTCAGGAAGCACTCCGGAGTAAGGAAGATGGCGGTTTTCACCCATGTGCCTCATAGGGAATGAAATTTAATTATTTTTGTAGTCAAAACCACGTAAATTTATATTTAGCCTTTTAAAAATGACCTATTTACGCACGCGATGTTTGAAGCTATTTCCCTAAGGGTGTATTAAAAAAGGATGCAAATTTGTGAGAAAATCCGGAAGAAGAAGAAGAAGATAAATTAGTGAAGATTATTTTTAATTAATAAACCCCTCGGGTATTTTGAATACTCTAAGCCCCGGATACTGTATTAAAATAAAAGCCGGGCAAGTAGGAGTTGAACTTGCGCCCTGAGGGTTCCTTATAAATTTAATTATGTATGTAGATTTTAGGCAAGGTAAGCGCTGAAGACCGAACATTGCTCTAACGAAAAGTTAAGTCGGATTGAAGGACAAACTTAATATGCAATAGAAAAAAATTCTCTAAAATATCGGTCTACATCACGATTGATGCTCTAACTGCAAGTGTAATTATAATTTTAATCATATTCATACAATTTATATCGAATATTTACTTTTGATTGTGATTTGACCTACGCCAAATTTCATAAATCTAGGTCAACGGGAAATTCCTTATAGATTTTGGTGAGTAAGTTCGCGAGTATCAAAATAAATTTAAATGATATAAATAGTCGCATTTTGTAATTTCATTGGCTAAAAGTTCGAATATATACAACTCCCCGATAATTTCGACCTTAGTATTTGTAATCAATTTCAACTTGATATCTCTACCCGTTCGTAAGAAAAAGGGTCTGGCAGGCGGATAGACAGACGGACGGACAATAAAGTGAACCTATAGGGATTCCCTCTGTCGTTCTTATGAGATACGTAACCCTGAAAACATAATGTTTAAAATATTTGAAAAATCATATAAATGGGTATAAAAGAAAATGAAAGTTCATAAATGAAGTACAGTAATTTTGTTAGGACCATAGGACCATGAAAATTAGTATTTAGCCTTTTAATTTAAAGAATAAATGTAATGGGCGGACCATATTTATCTTGTTTGGTTTCGGGAGATGCAATGTTTATTCTAAAATATTTATGGAACCAAAGTTATTAATATTTAAAGAAGTGAACTTAGTTGATTTATAACTGAATTGTTGAATAATCATATTAACACGTGTAGTCGTAGCTGATGGAACAGTAAGTTATAATAATTTATGTAATGAAACTAGATTTTACGGGTTTTATTGCGTCATTGACGCCGGGAATATAAAATAAGTAAATATTTTATATTCCTCACTTTACGAGTAGTTTTACAGCACCCATGGTCACGGACGGCTGAGCTCTTCGGCGATTTAATGTCATAGCTTACGACGGATATCTTCAATTTAAAACTATCGATTTTTGTTCGCAGAAAAAACTTATAGTATTTTAAAGTTTTGCAGTGGTATGTTTGGGTAGGGATTTAATTTTATTAATTACAGAATTCCGATCAGATCAGAATTTAGACCCTTCGATCTTCGATTCTTCACATCAGCTATGTATTCTTTTACGCGGGTTTTATTAATATTTTAGTTTGTCCTATGTGAGAGAATCCACATTCACAATCAAGATTATACATTTCTGCATCGTTTTCTTATGGGGATATTACACTTGATAGATTGTAGAATCTGATCAATCTTCTTTGGTGGCATGAAGTATAATTTATAGCTAAGTAATAACCATGACAACCAAGCCTATCCTGATGTTAAGTGGATACTTTGGCCCATTTATGTTAAAATCTATCTTCGATCAAATCCAGATGCTTTGTCGCCCCTTAGAAATAAGGTGGGATGCCTCGTTTCCGTAAAAGGGTCTCTATGTAGTTCTCTACACTCACTATATGAAACACAATATCAATGCTGCTGCTATTTTACGCTGGTATTCTGTAAGAGCGTGTCCTTCTCTGGTTGAATTGACTCATTCGTACTACAAACATAATATAGCTGTACCGTGGTTCTATCATGTACATATATAAAACAAGCTCCGTGTGATAGTAATATGGAACATTAGCCGCCTTCCGGACTGAAAATCTTACTCGGCAGGAGATATCTTCTATTCCTTCCACGGACAATTTTTTTATTTATTTCAAAACTGAAGTGACTGAAGTCGCGGGGAGAAAGCTAGTAGCGGTATATTTAAAATTTCGTTTACTGCGCAACTCCGTAAATTGCAAATGTCTAATGCACACAGAGGCGAGCTGCATCGCACCGCAAAAAAAATGTGAACGCGATAGACTTGGTGTTATTCGATCCGCAGTGCGCTGCAGTCTTTTTTTTACAGTACTGAAGTAATTCGAAAAGCCAACAGAGCCCGTTGATACCAGCAAAACTCCGATCTTTACAGTGATTGCCAACTTGCGACGATCTCAGAATATTTCAAAGAAATGTCTCAGCGCTGCTTCGAGAGCACTGAGTCAAATCCCAACCCGTTAGTGGTAAACGTAGCCACCTACGTTCCGACTTCAAACGTCACGGCCTCTCTCCGGAGGCCTCGTAACATTTTAATTGAAAACCCGGTTCCGCTAGACTCCGACGACCCAAATGTCGCCGGGCCAGAACACACCAACACTACACACTCACCTAGTGTCACAAGCACAGTTAGGACAACGGATAGAAAGCAGCGAGCCCGCAGACGGGCGCGCCGCACATCCCTCCATACCGTGTACATACCGTACACCCGCGTCCCTGGGCAGTTCTCACAGTCAGAGCCGAGACCCGCCACCCCGCCACTCTTGCACGGATGGCAGTTAAATAACTCACTCTTGTCATGTTATGCGATCACAAAACACAATATTATCCACCCCAAGATTATCAATTTTACCGCACTAAAATAAATAATCTCCCCCATTTTATAACCCTGAATCCGATGAATCTGTAATAACCCCATAGGCTAACAGCACAAACATCACAAAAACTAGAGAGCTCAAACCCAGTGGTTACATTTCACGTTTGATTTAAAAGTAACAAATAAGTAAAGAATAAGCGTCATGTAAAATATAAAAATGTATGAACATGTTTTACTGTGCTGTAAACATGAACACATAATAATTATCTATTATTAATAGTATATTATATTATAACTTGTTCAAAGCAAATAAAGTTAAAAAAATAAATATTTTTTTAACTATCCCAAGGACTCCACTAGGTAATTAGTACTTGATGATCATTTATTATTTTTAATGTGGTAGACAGGTATCTCATACCTACATGTAGTACGTCAACAAAGTTAAAATGTCAAAATTTACTCATATTGGATATTTATAACAATACAATTTTTAGCTTAATTTAAATTTATAATATGGTATGTACAGTGTACATAATAGGTAATTTTATTTTTATACATAAAAGAAATGCATAGTATGTTGAAGATATTAATAACAATTTAAATATAATTAACCGTGTAGTGGCGGTGTCAGAATATCCACTGCTCCATATCGTTCCGAGGATATTACATGCAGCACTAATAGGTCGGCTCGATCGGGGCAGGACCACGCTCTCACAGAATACCACCATAAAATAGCAGCTCAATGCTGCTGTGTTTCGTATGGTCAGTGTAGAAAACCGGAAACCCTTTTTACTGGAAACGAGGCATTCCATCTCAGTCGTCAGGGGTGACAACGCATCTGCATTTTGATTCTTAATCGAGGATAAATATCAGGCGGAGAGTGTGTGGGCTCGTTTGTCGCCCTTATTCTATAAAAAAGGCGACAGAGGGAAAATGAAACAGGAGATGGGCAGCGGATTTTCCTGATAACAACTGAAAGTAATATAAACCTGCGGTTGCCAACATGTCGCTAAGTGTGGCAACTATGGCAAAAATTGGCATGCGAAAAAAGGCATACGTTCTAATGGATAGAAATAGATGACTATTTACATTAGATACAATAATGATTTATACCATTTTCAAATCTGAATTAAACATATTAATTTAAATAATAAGTAGTAAAAATTAATCTATATACATATATTTATATAATCTGTATAAATATAAGCAGTCATACTATTATTTATTGATTTATGAGCTCCTTAAATGTTATCTTTCTAATATATAAAAATTAATGTTTTTTTGTTCGTATTTTATGCGCTGCGATACCGTTCATCAGATTGCGGTAAAACTTTGTCAACTTATTGCTAGCACTTGCGCGAAGGTTATAGGCATAGTACAATTAACTTACAGTAGGTGGCGCGAGTATGGTATCGACACATTTATTTGTAGGTTATAAATTATTCAACTTCAATTAACTTATTATCATTCCAAATTAAACGATTCACTTAACTTTTCCAAATTTAAAACAATATTTACACGATTTTTTTTGTCGCAGCAACGCACCAAGTACCAGCTGGTATAATATAACAGTAAAAACAACCACATGGAATCCATTAGATTGCAGTCGTGGTGTACAATAATGTAAAATATAGTTTAAACAAATTAGTTTAACTTGGGATAATATTTTTGTATTTCTTCTGAATGGCTATAGTTCTGCCATGACCTATTTCAAGGTTATTAATTAATTACCGGACAGCTTGTTTGATGAAAAGAAGAGATTTATTTATAATTTTTCTTGGTATTAAGCAAAAAATCAGAGAAATCTTTCGGTATAGCAATTATGATTTTATTACATTCATTTGAAGTAATAAACATTTTATTGCTCTATGACTGTACTCGTAATTGCTGGTAACCCGTACTGATGGAGGTCTCTGTAAGATAAAACTGTAATATCAAGCCAACGGTCAACATTTATCAAAATTTTGCCTGAAACTTGGCTCGTACAAAGAGTAATAACTTTTAGGTAGCACGGAACGTACAGTTATACCAACAGAAATGTTTTGTTATTAACTTCATGTGCTCAAAATAAATCGTTGAATTTTTTTTGTTTACATGTCATAAGTTATTTCAAAATTTTAGAAACGGATTGTTCCTTCAACCTTTTGAGAATAGATTACGTAATATACTTGAAACAACATTTCAGAGTTAACAGCTTGCGAATAAAATTTGATTCATTCATCCTTTCGTTAATTTTGGTTAATTTTAATGATTGTATCATCAGGTGAGTCACATACTCGTTTAGCCCGCTTCGATAACAAAATGCATTGTTTGAGAGCTTTGTCTAACCTGATGATGCTGATACTACAACTTAATAATATTATGTTTTTTGGTAAAATTCAAATATTTAAGGACGAAGGACAGTACTTTTCAAACCTGTTAATATTCATGTCACACAAATGTTAATAATAAATGTTAATAATTAATAATAACTTTAGGAAATTTTATGGTTTAAATTAGCAGAAAATTTTTATATATTAATACAGTATTTGCAGATGCTATCAAGAAAACTAATCAGAGGTTTTATTAATTTCCGTTTAAGTGTCAACTTCAACTGTTTTTTACGGATTTTATCGCGTTTATTTTATTATTTTTATTCCCGACGTTTCGAGTGCTTTTCAGCAACCCATGGTCACGGGGGGGACTGAGATGTTTGACGTCCCAATGTCACAGTTAGCCCGGCTACCTTCAGTTTTTTAATATTAATTTTTGGTTCGATTTACGCAGAATGAACTTACAGTATCCGGAAGTCTTGCAGTGTTATGCTTGGGTTTGGATTTAATTTTGTTAATTATAGGATCCCAAGCAGATGGCAGCACCCATCCATCTTCTCTATTGAAATTAGGATGTTTTTTAATTTCAATAGCCTCGCGTATCATCCTTGGTAGGAATCGGTGTTCTTTTGCAACTTAAAAAACTAAAAAAAAAAAAAAAAAAAATTAAAAAAAAAAAACTGAAGGTAGCCGGGCTAACTGTGACATTGGGACGTCAAACATCTCAGTCCCCCCCGTGACCATGGGTTGCTGAAAAGCACTCGAAACGTCGGGAATAAAAATAATAAAATAAACGCGATAAAATCCGTAAAAAACAGTTTTATTCAATGTGTAGTGTTCGCGTAAATATAAGAAATCATTATGTAAACCAGTACGGACTGGTAATTGCAAATAAAATTCGCCGATTAGAAGATCTTAAAACAAAGCGCGCAAGATATATAACAGCTTTGAACTTCTTGAAGAGATGTAGAGATCACAGTCTCATTCCTACGTGTGTCAAAATATCAACTAAAAAGGACATTCGAGGAAGCGCTAAGATCTTAAATCAGGCAAGTAAAAAGTTGTTACGAACGGTGATTCAGCAAAAACGGTTCGATTTACAATTCATAAATAATACCATAGACAATTTGTCCAGTGAGTTAAAGACAGTTTTAACGACATTTGATTTTAATAATTGCATAGAAACTTTGAACAAACGTGAAAAAGCTAAATATAATAAATGCAAAAATAAACAAATAGAGAAATACCAAAAATTAACGATCAAATCAAATGCCAAACATCCATGTCAATGTAGAAACGATACACAACCGTTGACCACAGACACAAACAATAAACAACGCACGGTCTATAATCTGTCACAACAAACACTGGACGAACCTACATTAAAAGTATTATCGAAGGGCCTGAATTTCGCAATAACACCGAAAGAAATTCCGTATGAGGAAATTATATGCAACGTTGGGGATTGCCTATTTAAAAACAATGTGGGAAAGGAAGATGTTGAGGCCATACGTCAAGACATTTCGTCCTTGTTACGTCGAAGTGCTGTGCCGAAACTAAATCTCCCCAAAGACGAGTTTAAAGCGTTGTACAACTTACGCAACAGACCAGATCTCACGATTCTCCGTGCAGATAAAGGAAATGCTACGGTAATAATGGATACGTCAGATTATAATTTGAAAATACAACAACTTTTATCGGACGAAAGTACGTACAAAAAGGTCAAAACAGACCCTACAACCAATGTGCTTAAAACAACTAGCGATCTAATAAAGAATTACTCCGAAAAATTAAATCTCGACGTAAACACGATAATACCACCGTGTACTAAAGCACCGAGGTTATATGGGTTACCGAAAATACACAAACCAAACGCTCCACTACGTCCCATAGTGAGCCAAATCGATTCACCAACTTATAAGTTGGCTCAACACCTGGCAAAAATTCTGTCACCACTGAGAGGACAAACTAGAGCACACACAAAGGATTCGTACCATTTTGTTAGTGAGATAAAAGACCTACATCTTGCTGACAATGAAACTATGGTCAGTTTTGATGTTCAGTCACTATTTACATGCTTACCTATTGAAGACTGCATCTCAATTGTAACCAGGAAGCTAGAAGAATACAACATGCCTACAGAATATGCAGTATTACTCAAACACTGCCTTACATCTGGCTATCTATTGTGGAAGGAGGAGTTTTACAAGCAAGTAGATGGAGTGGCGATGGGCTCACCTGTATCTCCCATAGTCGCCGACATATTCATGGAGGACTTTGAGGAGAAAGCCCTTCTTACTGCTCCTGTAAATCCAAGATTCTACAAGCGGTATGTAGACGACACTTTCACAATTTTACCATCTGACAAAGTAACTGCATTTTTAGACCATCTTAATTCCATAAACTCTAAAATACAATTCACAATGGAGTTAGAGGCCAACAATTCTTTAGCTTTCCTAGATGTTTTAGTCATCCGAAATCCTGATAACACTATTGGTCATACTGTGTATAGAAAAAAGACCCATACTAACCGATATTTAAATGGTGAATCGCACCATCATCCATCACAGTTAGCTACCGTGGGAAAATCTTTGTTTCAGAGAGCACGAGGGATCTGTGACAGAAAACATCTGGCCGCCGAGCTGCAGTACGTCGAGCAAGTATTGCAAGACAACAAGCTTCGGGTCCCGCGCCTACGTCACAGTGACCGAGTGAAGCCGACCACAGTCGAGCGTGTGCCTGCTGTACTACCCTATGTCAGAGGAGTCACAGACAAGGTTGGCTACATCTTGAAGCGAGCTTCTATTAAAACATACTTCAAGCCGCCGAAGAAGATTAGTCAATTTTTACCATCCGTCAAGTGTAATATCCCTCTACAAGATGCAGGAGTGTACAAGCTTGATTGCGAATGTGGTCTCTCTTACATAGGACAAACAAAAAGATCCATTAAAACCCGCGTGAAAGAACATATAGCTGACGTGAAGCACCGACGCTCTGGGAAGTCTGCAGTCTGTGAACATGTTCAAGATCGTTCCCGCCATTACAACAGATTTGATAGACCACAAATCCTTGCAAAAGAACACCGATTCCTACCAAGGATGATACGCGAGGCTATTGAAATTAAAAAACATCCTAATTTCAATAGAGAAGATGGATGGGTGCTGCCATCTGCTTGGGATCCTATAATTAACAAAATTAAATCCAAACCCAAGCATAACACTGCAAGACTTCCGGATACTGTAAGTTCATTCTGCGTAAATCGAACCAAAAATTAATATTAAAAAACTGAAGGTAGCCGGGCTAACTGTGACATTGGGACGTCAAACATCTCAGTCCCCCCCGTGACCATGGGTTGCTGAAAAGCACTCGAAACGTCGGGAATAAAAATAATAAAATAAACGCGATAAAATCCGTAAAAAACAGTTTTATTCAATGTGTAGTGTTCGCGTAAATATAAGAAATCATTATGTCAACTTCAAATTTAAGAAAAAAAAATATAATCAATTTGAAAGACTGCAAGGAAAATTGTAAGAATAAAACATATTTTGATTTAGGTTATGTACATAAGAAATAAAAAATTCAAACCATGTGAAATTTTTAAGAAAATACTGTGAATAAAACGATTATTTTCACCAATTTATGTTATATAATTTATTACAATAATAGCTTTATATGTTAGAACAATATCTTTTTAACACTTGCCTTTTATAGTCATCATCAGCGTGCGGCAGTCCACTGATGAACATAGGCCTCTCCCGTGGCACTCCACTTAGCCTGATCTTCGGTTACATGCATCCAGTTGCTGCCAGCCGCCTTGCGTAGATCGTCGCTCCTTCTAGCCAGGGGGCGTCCCGGCGTCCCACACTACGTTTGCCTAAACGCGCTTTCTGCAACAAATGTGACCAGCTGATTTCCACTTCAGCCTGAAAATACGGAAGGTTACGTCAATGATCTTGGTACTCCGGTGGATTTCTTCGTTACGAATCTTATTACCTTATCACCAAAGAAACTCCGAGCATAGCTCTTTCCATCGCCCGCTGGATGAATTTGAGTTTGTGGAGTAGTCGTACCGCTAGTGTTCACGTTTCTGTGTATACAGGCAGGACGTACTGGTCAAAGACTTTCGTCTTCAAGCTTTGCGGTATGGGTGAAGAAAAAGCCTGACGGAGCTTCTCGAATACTGCCCAGTCCAACTGAATTACTGAATCGGCCTAACGGCTTTTTTTTATCGAAGTTGTTTCTAGAAATATCCGACCTTATGGTAATATTATTGTTGGTATAAAGTCCCCAGAGCAGAATTTATGGAATTCATTTTATCTATTGAGATTTTTGTGACAGTTCCGGTTTCATAGCTGGCATGAGGAAATGAACAGGAAAAAGTACTTTAAATATCAAAGACAGCAAATTCTAAACGCATGTTTATCTTTATTTTAACTATGAGTAGAACCGCATTGTTAGTAAGCGAACCGATTCAAAGGTAAATTTCATAGTAGTTTTTTCTTACGAAACTCAAATACGATCCGCACCGACACCATTCATATTTTAATTACAGTTTGAAACTTCAATTTACCATGTTTTCGGTGGTGAAGGAAAATATCGCAAGGAAACCTGCATAGGTATTTGAGAAGTTAAAAAAAAATTTTCGGTAATCATTTGTAGGTATACTTATAGGAAAACGGTAAATCCGCGTTGGCGTCAACTCAATCAACTCTTTTTTGTCCTAAAACTCGCTGTCCCCAGTAATGGTATGTATTTAGGCTGCTACTTTTTACTTTTAATAGGCCTATCCACTGCTGATCATAGGCTTCTCCCATTATTTGTCAAGTAGGCCAAATATTTGCAGTAGTATCCACGCTTGGCAAGTGGGTTGGCAACGACAGCTTTTTATTACTCGGCACTGTTATAAGTTAGATGCTGGCACCCATCTTCTGTTTAAGTTTCGCTTCTGTCGCCTCTTTACGACACTCATGAGACGAAATGGGGTATTGATTTTTATTTCGCCGCCTCTACGTTGATAATATATTTCTACTCCCGTTCCTTATTTCGATTCCCACCATAGATTACGAAATAAGTTGGATATTAGCCGTTGTTTCCAACTGCATCTTTTTATTATTTTGAGCTGTAATCAGAAAGACGCTGCTGCCCATCTTCTCTATATTTCTTCTCCCGTTCATATATTATATTATTATTTTCTGTCAAACGTTCATCGTGAATGAAGAGAGAAGAACTACATTTATGAAATTTTAACTTTAAATGGAGGAGTATTAATGATATTTCTAAATTGGAGCCAACGCGAGCGAAGCCCTGGGTTAAAAAAGCTAGTTTATACTATTTTTTATTTTTGTTACAAAATGGAGCACTATTTTATAGATTGCAAACTCGCTCTCGCTAGAAACTAAAAGAAAAAAGTAGACAGCTTCATGGTTTGCCAGAGTCTGCAAGCGCCGCGAAAATATTAACTGTGCTCCCTTGTTACGCAAATATTGTTTGGCTACGATTTAAGCAATGTGCCATCTACAAAACATAGCAAGAACAACGAGCATCACGTATTCCGGGAATTATAAAGGGCTTTAAATGTTAATTTACAAGACTGGATTACACATCGAATTTTCATTGCTCAGTAATATCTGAGTAAAAGAAACATGTGAAGTCCCCGTACATGCATTGGGGCAGTGCGGCACACACTTTCCTGATTTTTCATGATTTTTCATTCCCTCATGATACAAGTTTTCACGGATATTCTTAAATATTATTTTCTTCTATTCTTTACCGACCCGCATTCGTAAAATTCATCTTTCGAACATTGGCTTTTCCTGTTACATTTATACAAATCGATAATTTGTAACGATTTGACATGTTAGCTTTTGAGCTTAAAGTAATAATAATAATAATAAAAATTCTTTAATTTCTTCATAATCTAAAAACTAATATAGTATTGAACTGGGGTTAACACCAAGGAACAAAATTATTTAGATTGTGAAAGACTGGCGTCTGAGCTAGGCTCACAGGATGTAGGTCATATTGGTACAGATAATGATTACACTAGTAACAAAAAGTAATTAAAAGTTATTAAATTTAAGATTTCTGATGCAAAAAAAAAACAGATAACATGTCTGTACTTTCGCCATTAACTAGAATTACACAAATGCATTGATTTGGCATCCTCATCATCATCATGACTGTACCATAACTATATGTAAAATGCAGAGATTGGTAACTGGAAGCAGCATCAAAAGTGTAGTATAGTGTCTGGCACATCTTCCATACTGCGCGCGAAGGCATCCAGCGATGAGCTACTTACTGCTTCGATGAGGATGGATAATAATTCGTAACAGATTTTGAGGCACTTAAATTTATATTATGAATAACTATCGAGAAATTGATAATAACTTATGAGTTTAGTAAACATAATTGCCACACTGCACCAAAGACTGAATAAAATTTAATTGAGTCTGTAATGAAAAGAGAGGAACTCAAAATTAGACTTTTAATTTATCTTGATAGATTTTCATAAAATGTTTATTCGTTATATAAATTTTAATATCTTAATAAATATTTAATTTAATTTTCACTGATATTTGCTTTTAAAACAGAACCCATATTGTTACTATTGTAAGGATGAAAGTAGGCTAATTACTTAACAAGGTGAGAGTTAGTTTCAACTAATAAATTAGCTACTTCGTTGGTGTCGCAATCTTAAACTTGACTGCTGATCAAGAGGTCCCGGGTTCCGGGATGCGTACCCGGGCGAATATTAGGTAAAAAAAAACTGCCTGTGAGTTTTTTTGTCAAGAAATAGTCAGCAGTAGCCCGGAGACAGAAAGTTGGAGATGTTTCAACTCCGTGTCTCTGAAAGCACGTAAAGCCGTTGATTCTGCGATAATCATGGCACAAACAGATCAAGTAGCGAAAACCTATTTACAAATTGCTAGGACTCCGTTTCTGCCTAGTTGTCGGTCTGGGTAAGTACCACCCTGCATCATGTATTACTTTTTTAGGGTATGATGTGTATAGAGATACAGTATAACTATAGGCTGTGAGGTACTCCACCTTAGTCCTCAGATACAAGAAAGAGATGACAATACATCTGTAGCCTTCTATGTTTGAAGTTGTCTACAGGTGTCCATGGACTGCAGTAGCCACTTACTATCAGGTGGACTGTAAATTCAATTGCCACATCAATTTAGTAGAAAAAAAATGTCACAGTTATTTAATACTTTCTATATCCATATGTGGTTGGTCTTTCACCTTTTCGAACTCAAAGTCCGTCTAAGTTGATACCAACCTTTTCTGTCAACTTTTTCTGTCGCTAAGCAGTAGTCTATACAACTGTGTTCCCGTTATGTGAACCAGCATAATTACAAGTTTTATGGTCATATTTGTTGAAGTTGGTTACGGTGTATATTACGATTGTCATTCTCATATTCATGTTATAAATAATATAACTTAAATTGAAACTTCTAAATTACCCTAAACAAACAATGCTGATGATTTTCATACGGCGGAACATATTTTCTTGAAACATAGCTAAGAACACTCACGACTTTCAGACGAAAAAGGCTTAATCAAAATTCAAACACAAAGATTAATAAAATCAGACACAAAGATTCACAGATATACAGATACACACTACAAACATATAAAACCTATTTGTTTTTGTTGGGGGTTAAATAAGTAAAAGAAACTGTCAATTTTAATCATGGAACAAAATATTGTTAACAGAAATCTTAAACACTTATTTTCCAAATGCTCGGTAAATGAAACTCTAGTCTCTTAATTAGATGTTTTCATAAAGAAAAACTCTAGGTGGGAAAAATAAAAAAATGTTTCGAAAACTACATGTTCATACAATATAATACTGAACTCATTACCGTCTCGAAAAAGAAAATAATCTTGAGTAACGAGACATAAATTATGTTATTACAGACAGTAAGCTTAGTAAGTTATCTTTTAAAACAAGATCTTCATTCAAACTTATTCTTTATTTTTGTCTATGTTATTAATGGTTACACTAAATGAGGTAGCAGTAGTTGAGTTTATTGATAATAACTCATAACAATATATAGACTCACATCAACAAAGAAAGAAAGATGGAGCCAAAACCATACTAATTGCAAAAATATATAAACAACTCACGTACTAAGCATCTAAAGTAATGTAACCAATTTGGTTCTAGGTGCATACCTATGTGTGCGTTAAGTGTAATTACGTGGTAGCACAGAATAAATCAGTACAGAAGTGGCACTTTTTTGATGTTGACTGCTTGCCGACGTTTTAATAGCCTACATAGGTATTATTAATCAGATAAATCGCGCACGCAATCTAAATAAAACTTTATCGCTGCGCGCCAGGGTCCGTATTACTTTGCATCTTTTCTCCTTACTACGTCACAACGTCCTTTTCGTGGTTGCTGAGGGCTGTTAATAAAGAGTAAAAAAATACATTGTGAAATGGTAAGTTACTTAGGTAAAGTACCTACGCTGACTATAATCAACCATATTATCTACTATGTGAGTTCTGTGATGCCGAACAGAAATATGATCGTTATCTACTTAGTTGAAAATCTTGTAAACAAAGTTTTAATTTCAGTATTTTGTGCTATTATAATTTAAAATATTTTAATTACAAAGACGGTATTTAAGTAGGTACTTGGGTAGTGAAGTAAATTTCAACTAAGTTTTGTAATAAAGTACTTAAGTATTACTTGTGTAGTTAAATTATTAGGTACTTAATTATTTTTTTCGCTATAAGTACCTATCGAACAAAAAATGAAATAAATTTACATTTCATTATCCTTCGTTGACCCAAAAACTGATATATCTGAATCCTTTAAATTGCTCATTAAGCATCCATCCCCGCAACAATTATAGTAGGAAAGCAGATTTGCCATTATAATTTATATATTATTCTTAGGTAATATACATATAATATATTATTCTTAAATTACATTAACACTTTTTCAACTATTTTATCCTACTATTAAATATACTAAACACTAAACAAAAACTATTTCGACGAGTATTTCAACAAGTATTTACCAAAAATTATTTACGTAAAGAGCGTTAAAAAAACTAACATTCAATCGCCTAGAGCGCGCTAGCCCCGACTGCGATCTACCCCTGGGGCAGCTCGCGATTGTAGGTAATTATTTCACACAGGTAGCAAGAGTGACAGAGGCCTGGTGGTAGCAACAGTGACCTTCTGAATAGTGACGATCTGATAAAGAAAGAAAGAAGAAAGATGAATGCATAAGTTCGGGTCAAGAAGTAAGGCGCTGCCATCTTCTTTATCACATCATTCTTTGTTGGTATGAGTATATAAATAACAAAGAACATAATATACTGAGAATACACTACTTTTATTGTTTTCTATATATCTAACACGATTAAATATTTCAAAAGATTTTCAATGTCCGAATGTTATGTCCATGTGTATTTATAGTGTTCTAAATGTTATTTTTACTTAATAATATAAAATATAGTGTTAATATGCGTTCACATATATTATGTAAAGTAAAATATTACAGTTACCTAACTTTTAAGCGTACAAAATGGCAATGGCAATCGCCGACGAGCGGATAAACCGATAAACCTTTCAAATATAAGATGACATAATTTTCAACTTTTGGTAACTATTGTACGAAATAATTTTTTGCCATTTTTATGTTTATTCTTAATTCTTATTGACAAATTGAATAGAAATATTATTAAAAAGACAAGCCGTGGTAGTTTAGAGCCTAAGCGCTTGTCTGCAACCCGTAGTATTTTAAAGTTCTGATTTGCCATTTGATTAGCGATGAAGGAAAACATGCTGGGAAGAATTGCACATCTAAGGAATAAAAATATTTCAAAGGCACCTGAAGTCACTGTAAACTGGAGAAGCGCGGTGTACTAATAGCTCCATATCTCTCTAAGAAACGAGAAAGTCTGGATTACTATTATTATACGTGGTAGTGCCATGCTGCAACTATTAATAGTATAGTTGTAGCACGAATGGGTCGGCTCGCCGGGGAAGGTCCACGTTCTCATAGAATACCAACGTAAAATAGCAGCTTAACGCTGTTGTGATTCGTATGGTGAGTGTAGAGATCCGGAGACCCTTTTTACTGGAAACGAGGCATTCCATCTTAGTCCCGACGGGTGACAACGCATCTACAGTTTGATTCGTAATCGAAGATAGACGTAAATGTCTATGGGCCACAGTAACCACTTACCATCAGGTGGACTATGTGCTCGTTTGTCACCTTTATCCTATAAAAAAATACTATAACTTTACTTGACTCTATTATTGGTTGATTGTATATATGTAAAGAATAATTGATACCACAGGTGAAGGACTTCGAAAACTGATTTCCAGTACAGTTCGATATTTCCTACCAACGAACAGGTTTATGAAATTTCTATCAGCGAATTTACACTGATTCACCATAGTAAATTAAATCTGTATAATTTTGTATAATGGCTACAGATAAGTGTTGAATTGACCTGATACCATCATTCAAAATTACATTTTGACTTGACTTGATTCAAAAGAGAGATTCAAGATTGATTTGATTCAAAATTACATTTTGAGTGATGGTATCTCTTTAGATTTTTATTGCATTTAGATAATCATTTTACTTGTTTATTTATAACAACGAAAAAACTTAACAAGCCCAATGGGTAAAACAGTTATTAAAAAACCCGATTGTGTAAAAAGTTTACTAAAAGAGAAAAACGTTATACATTATGGCACATCCACAACCACTACTCAAACGAAACCTATTACTTTAAAATCCATCAGGGCGTTTTAGCCTACAGAGCATCCCCAAGAAATATAACATACACACTATATGTTTGTATATCGTGCGTGATAAACTTAGAAATTAGGATATCACCAGTAGAACCAGAGTGACCAACATAGCCCAACGGATTAGTAAGCTGACGTGGCATTGGGCCGGCCATATAGCTCGAAGAACCGACAACCGATGGGGAAAAAAGGTTCTCGAGTGGTGACCTCGTACCGGCGGATGAAGTGTAGAGCGTCCCCCCACTAGATGGAGTAATAAGATCGTGCTTTGTGGCATTCCTTGGGGGAGGTCTATGTTCAGCAGTAGAATTGTGAAGGGCTGTAATGATGATGATGACATATTAAGGTCTTATGTATTTAATAGGTTGCGCAATTTAGTCAGTCATAATAAGCGCATATATTAATAATAAACTAGAAAAGATTGGAAATATCATTAATAAAATAAAATTGAAGAAATGTTAATTTGACGACTTCATCCCTAGAATTACTAAATTAAACAGTACTTATACTATATTATACTATATTTTACAAATATTCGAATTGTTCTTGTTTATAATTCTCTCTAAATCTACTGCGAATATGGGTATATCAAGAACACGCTTTTAATATGAAGCGTCGATTCCGGAGCCTTTACAATCAATGCGGCGCAACAGCACTTGGAATTAACAAGTTGTTTTTTAAACGACCGGAAGGTAGTGGTTGAACATAGCAAACGCTTATGTTGTAAACTCATTAAAGTAGTTATATGAACTTTTATTGCAAATTTATGTAATTTGCAAAAGTAAACAGTAAATACATACACATGTATCAGTTTGATAATATAAATGTTACTATGTAACCATCACGTTTACCACCACTCCATTACCATTACAGCATATTATTGTTCACTGCTGAACATAGGTCTCTCCCATAGATTGCCTCATAGTGGGGATTTTTGCTATAGTTGCTACGCAAATGCAAACTGCGCGTGTTTATTTTCTTTTTAGTCGTTATTAGTTTTTAGAAGACGTTGCTGCCAATCTCCTGATTTGTTTCTCTCTGGCGCCACTTACGACACCCACGGAATGATATGCTGTCCGTGTAATACACACCGTTATTACACGGACTCGCCGTTCCTAAACATCCTTGAATTTCTAATTTTGAAGAAACAGAGACGGAAAAAAGATTTTCATAAAAATCCTTCTTCCTAGACTAAACAGTTTTTTATTCAGCGATTTCTTGATTCCCTGCGTTTTTAATTTCAGGACTCACGTTCTTCACATTCTTCGTTATTGATTTCATGACTCACGTCGCAATTCACGCAGAAATAGGTGCTGCCTAAATAAAATTATGATTAATTAGAAATATTCTTAAACCATTTAACACGAGATTATAATTAAATATTTAAATTTACTTTTACCAAATAATCAAATATTAATTTTCTCTCAGAGGATTTTCGAACACGTTGACTGACAACTTCCGAACAATCGGAAGCTATCAAACACAGAGGCTGGTCTTAATTATAAGCTGTAATCATGTCCGACGTAATATTTAATGCGATAACTTCAAAGACAGGCAGGGATATTCAGAGACACGAGGAAAATACAAAAAAAGGAAAATAAAAAACGTCAACAGAAAAGCTATATGACTAAGGAATAAAAGTATTTTAAAGACGTAAAGTCCGCCGTCACGTAGGTAGTAGAACAGCGTGGCTAACCAATTACTCCACAATCCTCACAAACGTGTGGATGTGCCCATCTGTGGGATGTATATAGCCTGTAAATTTAAGTAAAGGTAGAGTATGTTTTCTATGCACAAACGATAACTGCACGCTAAAAGAAATTTTGGCACATTTAAAACAAACCACATCATGAATATTTGCTGTTAATTTTATTGTGAACATCCTTAAGGATATTTGATTGCGAAAAATCTGAGCGGCAAGTAGATACGTCGTTCTATTAAATTAGCTGTCAATAAAATAAAAGCGATTCATTATGAATAACGAAATGATACATTCAACAATACAAAGCGAAAATCAATTCATTGAACAATGTCTAATTGTTTTCTTAACTATAAAGTGAATTTATTTTAATCGTTCAAATTTAACAAAATAAAATATATAGAAAGTGATAAATATTATCTTGCATGATGTACTGTTCTTGGGGTGACAAAGAAGTTTCTTCTTCTTACATATTATATCCTAGCAAGACGCAGGCAATATTGATAGGTAGCAACAAACTACTTACTTGGCATACGCTGCTCTTCGATTGTTTTGAGAATTCTGCTATTCCTTAAAGTAAGGTTATGAAAAACCTAAAAACTTTAATGACCATGCATTGTATTGGGTATCTCAAAAAGAACAGATAAGCAACAAAATGTTTGTAGAATTAGAATTTCCGCCATCAATCAGGCGTTAGAGCCTCATTTGTTAGGTGGGATATTGCAGAGGGTGTGATTGAGGTGTTCACTAGATGAAAATGTTTCTATATTTCTTTTTACATTTTATTCGATAAGATTAAAATCATCCCATGAGTTGAGGCAATTAAAAACTGCCGAGTAAATTACCAAAATTGACACTTTAATTACAGAACACTAATTATAACTTAAAACCATACTAATAACAAAACACAATTGCACTACTGACCACTTTAGTTCGCAGTGGTATCGCTTCGAAGTATTCGCTTGTATCGCTAACTCAACACTGACCCCGGTCGTGGTCTATACCGACCTTATATAGGGCCTCAGATAGTTCCCGAATTTTCTACTGTAGAAACGTCTGGAATGTTTGACTACATATAGATCCCGATGGACTAGGTGTCGATAGTTCTAGAAAGTTTTTCCATGGATGTTTATAGAAGGATCTTGACTCTCCTAGTTCTGCTACTTGATACTAGAAGGCGCTAGGGGTAACTAATGTCGCCATGTACGAGTCATTAATGGTGGCACGCAACACTGCCCCCTCCTAAGACATGCTCGTCCCGAGCATTTCGGACCCATAATAACACGTCAGTCGATACACATGAACGATCTTAAGAGTACAATCTTACAGATCTTGCAAATTTTTGTATCGGGCAGGTTACGTCATTGATCCTTGTCACTCCAGTACGGTGCGTCCCATTTAGCTTGAAGCTTAGGAGATTTCCCCATGCTGCGAACTGGATTGTTTTTTTTTCGCAATTCCCTCAATCATGGTTTCCACTTCCTATTCACGTGCTACTGGCAATATTCTTGGGCGCTGACGGATAGGCAATTTTTCTCCTGTGTTTATTTTGTGTTAGCCAGTCTAGCATCGTATGACGAGAAAACATCGGCGTACTTGAGTAACAATTTCTTCGCCTTGACCATTTCATTCGGGGTGAGAACGTTGAGACAGTCTTCTAAAATTTTGGTCACTGTCGTTTGTGCATCCTTACTGGGGTCCTAGTCGATAGATATTGGCATCGACGCAACCAATCCACTTCCTCACAAGTACCAACCAGTCTGCCTTTTTCTACAACCTTTTCCTGATTACAAAGGTTCATCACACGCATTACAGTTATGTGGGTGGTTGTGACCAAGGGTTGAGCCACATTCCTTGGAAGGTCATTGCCTACCCTTTCCATGAGTACAAAATGAAGAGGTTGCTCAGGATTCTGAGGAAGACTGCCCTGCACAATCGTTTTCGACTCGGCAGAAGAACAATCTTCTTAAGGCTGTACACATTCCCTGGTAACGCCCCTTCCACGAAAAGTTCTTCTTCTCCACATTTTGAAACACCTTGCTTAACGTCGATCTCACAACAATTCTTCCTCATAAAGTCTAGGCCCAGGGTGCAGTCATCAGTTATATCAGCCACGATGACATTATGCAGCTAGATCACGTTGCCTAGATTCAACTCCATCTCCTTCTCTCCACGGACGGGTATGCGCTTACCAGTTGCTGTCATCAAATAAATGCATTCTCGGTTAACTCGGTTCAACTTATAAGTCAGTCCCCAAGGAACTGACTTATAAGTTGAGAACTGACAACTATGCGAGAGGCTCCAGTGTCTATGGTCAGTTTACACGGCGTTCCGTTGACCTCGTCCTTGGTGATTAGGCTATTCCTATCATGGGTTTGTGAGATAAAAATTCTTGGGGCTATTTGAACCTCAGGCAGCATCCGTCCCGCAGTCCTAGCTTTTACTCGTTTCACTGCTGCTGCTGAACGTTGCTGTTAGCCGCACTACCCTCTCAAAATCGATCACCTTCCCTTTCTACAGTTCGCTTAGGGCAGCTGAATCGAAGATGGACTCTTTTTCCACAGCCGTAGCATCTAGGGCTGTATCTTTTATTGCGTTCGCGAATTGGAGCTGCTGCAAACTCCCTGACGCGATAGTAACGATGATCCTGCCGCACGGCTTCCACCTCCATTGCATGGCCCAAGCCGTCCTTAAGCGTCTCGTGGTGCCCTAGTCTCACAGCAGCTCTGGCTTCAAGGTCGCAGATGCCGTCGATGAATGTCTGTACCAGGTTTCTTTCAATGAGCGCAGGTACAGACTGATATGCTTTTCGAACCAGCTTCTCCACCTCAAGGGGCCACTGCTGTAGGTTTTCGTTGCTGCGTTGCACACGATCTTTAAGGTGATCGCCACCATGCTGATTCTATGAAAAATCATTTAAAATTGTATAAACAAAATTATTTTTAAGTGATGTTTGAAAAAAAAATCCCGCTGGGTTTCTTGCTGGTTCTTACCAGGACAGAGGTATTTTCCGAACCAGTGGTAAATAAAAAAATGACTTTCAATAAGAATTATGTAATGATCAATATTGAATAAAAAATATTCTATTCTATTCTAAGCTAAGCAAGAAAGACGTGCTGCAACAGGTGAGCGTCGCCATATCTCGCCTCAAATTCCTCAAGGTGCTGCTCGTAAGTCACTTCCTTACCGGGAGCTTTCAGAACAGTTAATACTTGGTCGCACAGCCCTAGGATGAGAGCAGTCATAGTCTGACTTTTATTCCAGCCATTCGCCTTCATGACAGCCTCGAACTCGATTTTGTAGGCCAACCAAGAAGAAGTCCCGTCGAATGGCGGTACTTCGAATCCACCTAGCGAAAGTGTTGTAGCTACCACGAGAGTTGTAATTCCATCCCCAAGTTTGAGGTCATCCAGCGTTTTCTTTACGTCAGCCATTAAGTTGTCAACCCGATTGTTCACTTGGTCGATTTGGGTTTCAGCTTCCGACAGGCTCTGTGGTCGGCAGCTGGCCCTCTGACGTTTGCGGCATTAAACCACTAAATCATCTCTGGTCTCTTGCTGGCGTTGACTTCGGGTACGGACACCCTCCGTGTCGTCCTTAGGTAAAATAGGCATGATTTGATCCAATTTCTGACGCTAATTGTTACGACCTTGGGGTTCGAGACATTTAAAAACTGCCGAGTGAATTATCAATATTGATACATTAATTACGACTTAAAACTACACTAATAACAAAGCACAATTGTATTACTGCTATATATATTTTTTTTTTATAGGATAAGGGTGACAAACGAGCACACAGTCCACCCGATGGTAAGTGCTTGCTGCGGCCCATAGACATCTATTTTGATTTCTTATAGAGGATAGATGTAGATCTATCCTCTATTAGAAATCAAAATGTAGATGCGTTGTCACCCGTGAGGACTAAGATGGAATGCCTCATTTCCAGTAAATGGGCCTCCGGCCACCTGCACTCACCAAGCGAAACGCAGAGGTAAACCTCTACTTCACGCTGGTTTTCTGTGAGGTCGTGGTACCACCCCGGTTCGAGCCGGCCCATCCGTGCGACAGCAAAAGCTGCTGCCTGGCTCTACCACTGTTAAATATATAATGTATAATGTTAAATATGTAATGTATAAAATTAAATATATAATGTTAAATATAATATTACTGAATAATTTTGGTCACAGTTGTATCGCTTCGAAGTATTGGCTTGTATTGCCAATTCAACACTGACCACGGTCGCGGTCTATACCGACCTTATATAAGGCCTCAGATAGTTCCAGAATCTTCTACTGTAGAAACATTTAGAAAGTTCGAGTACATACCGGTCCCGATTGACTAAGTGTCGATAGTTCTAGAAAGTTCTTCCATGGAAATTTTTAGAAGGATCTTGACTCTCTTAGTTCTTATTCGATACTAGAAGGCGCTAGTGGTAACTAGTGTCGCCATGTACCAGTCATTAATAGTGGCGCGCAAAAAAATAATATACGTAAGCGAATCGTTTTTCTTACCCTTTTTTTCTTCAAAAATCTAATTGAAGCTTTATTACTTGAAACTCTAATTTTTCCCGTCCTTTCTTGTCCTTTACTTCTTATTCTCAATTTTCATCATCTTATGTTATTATTATTATTACTTATTACACGAATATAAATAGACCTACATATTTATTGCTTTGCTTTAAAATAAAATAAAATAACTTTTACTTGCCAGGTCAATTGTTCTTTTTTCAAATTTAAACTCTGACTGTGAGAAACAAATGACGTGTTTTATTTCTTGAGGTAACAGTTGTTGAGCACGTTATAGTTGAATCGGTAACCGGACTCTGGGATGCCGTCCGTCCCCAGAATTGTGTTATTTATGTACACCTCCAGCTTCGCTATTCTTTGTGGACAAAGTTCTTTACATAAAACGGCTGTCTTGAAGAAATAGCCTCCGGAGCGATACAACCACCTATTGTACTTTCTTTATATATTTTATTTTTCTTTTTATTTTTATTTTAATATGTATTGGTATACAATAAAGAATAAATATATTGATTGATTGAGCCGTGGTAGGTCACGAGCTAAGTCCTCGACAGCATCTCGGGTTCAATCACTGCCTGCACTTGTTAAAAGCCTGCATGTCTTAGGAATAAAATATTTCAAAGACCCAGCCGCCATGCATGCACTTAAGCAGCGCGGCGAAATAATTACTCATTACCCTCTAAAAGTTAAAGGAGACTTTTGCCTAGCTGTGGAACGTAAAACTTATTTTTTATGTTAAATTATCTATAAAACCTTATGGAACGTCGGTGCTTCAAGTCAGCTATATGTTCTATATGTGTAACGTCGGGAATTAAAAAGTTAAATTAAATGCGATAGAACTCATAAAAAAATTAGTTTAATTTTTTGAACCCCTCAAAAATTTCAAAACATCGCTATTAAAATCCGTACATTAGAAAACAGCAACCTCTTGGGGAGCGTTCCGACGACATGCCCCGCGCTCGCCCCGCGCTTGCCCCGCGCTCGCCCCGCGCTCGCCCCGCGCTAGCCCCGCGCTCGACCCGCACACGCTCTGCACCCGCCCCGCTACGCCCTTCACCCGCGCTTTTTATACAATTTCATATTTATTGATTTGTCATAAGACTCAAATTATATGCAACAAAATTCAAAGCGAGTTAGACGCGGGTGCTGACATGCGTGGCGTGCGCGTAGCGGGTGCGTGTCGTCGGAACGCGCCCTTATTGTAAAGAAGATAAAGCAGCTGTAAAATGTCTTGTTACCTATGTTTCGAAATAAATTAAAATTTCGCAAGTAATTATTCCTTCATTACTAAAAATTTCAATTTAGAACGAAAACAGTTTTCATAGGACAGGCATTCAATATCAAACAAGGATTATTTGCGTGGAGAGCGTAAAATTCCTGAGCTACCACGGTTACTTAAAGGTTCGTAAATTAGTTTTCCTTTACAATTTATGGCCAGATATTGTACTCTAATGTTCAAACTTTAAATCTAAAGGCTTGCATAATGGATTTAGGCAGATGTAATTATCATTAATCGACCAGAAAAGCCTTTTGTACAATTTAGGCTATAAGTAAGCAATGCGAGTAATATAGGAGAGGAACATAATTTATTTATGTATTTTAACAAGGAAATTGTGCTATGAAATATAAAGCGAGCACTCATCCTTGTGCTTTTGGTTGGAACATGTTTATAATTGTTTTGAAATTATAAATGAAGTTAATAAAATACAACAAATGTGTGAAAATAAGTTTAAATAAATTTAATTAATAAATTGATCCATTGCTAAAACAAATATATAATTATTAAAACTTAAACATTACATGATGTCATAAAGATGAAAAGTCATACATTTTTCTCTTCTATAAATTTCCAGTTCCAATAAACCTAGCAAGCTAACAGCATAGCAAAGTGGCGAAGCAATCAGCTTTTTTTTGAGCAATCAGTTTCAAAATAGGAGGTTCAGATGCCTGGGTGATCAGTAATCGATTGCTGAAAACAGAATTTGAAAATTTGAAACCGTTCTCGAGATAATCTTGGGACAGACAGACGGACAGACATCGTGAAATCAATAAGTGTCTTCGCAAGCTTCGCCATTTAATAAGTCAGTAAGCTGGGTAAAAGGAATATTGAAAAGAATTCAATGTACTTCAAAACCTATCTAATATGAATAAATCGCATCATATTGGTAAATTAGTTCGGATATTTTATATCAAATATTTTAGATCGTTTCTATAAATTATTTAGCTCTTATACCTAATACCTTCAGCGTTCACAAATCATCTGGGTAGCCTCCTGAAATGGAAGTTGGTTGCAAGAGTCCATGTATTTCATTAGCCACATTCCCTCAGGTAGACTTACAAGGTCGTTTGCCGCTACAATTATCTGTTAAATTATTTTGATAAAATAAATAAAATATAGTATTTTAGTTAATAAATTATAGTATTTTTTGATAAAATTATTAAAATATAGTATTCCATTAATTTCATGAAAATTTTAATAAATAAGTTGTAGTCTCTATGCTCGGTGATTTTAAAGCCCACCACGCTGAATGGCTTGGTTCCCGTTTAACCGATCATGCGTGTAGATCTTTTTATGACTTTGCCTTGGCATATAATCTGACACAACTGGTTACTTCACTTATTCGGATCCCAGATGTGGAGGATCATGTATCTTCCCTGTTGGAACTTTTGCTGACCTTTCACCCGGACGGATATCAGGTCTCCGTCGATGCCCCTCTTGGCTCTTCGAACCATTTTCTGATCCGGAGTACGGTGCCAATCGCGCTCCCATTGCAGTTGCGATCTGCAGCTTGCCGCCGTGTTTGGCACTATATGTAGACCGATTAAGACGGGATGCCGTCTTTTTTTCAATCCTATCCTTGGGGGCTTTGCTTCTCGTCGGATGATCCCAACGTTGTTGCTGATTCTGATGTGGTACTTCAGGGAATGGAATTATTTATTCCAGCATCTGTGGTGCCCACTGGAGGCACATGTCAGCCATGTTTAAGTCGCTCCTGTAAAATAGCATCACGCTACAAGCAGTAGTGCTACCCGGCCTGGGCTGACGCATCAACGTCCCGGGACGTAAACACTAAAACGAAGTATAATTCTGCCTCTAGGTCCTTCAAAAGAGACATTGCCAAGGCAAAGTCAGAGCACATCGGCAGAATTGGCGAAAAAATAGTTCGCTTCCCTTCGGGAACACGTGCATTCTGGTTTCTCGCCAAGGCTGTGCAAGGGAACTTCTGTCAGCCACCTGTGCCAGCTCTACACAGAGTGGACGACTCACTGGCTCCTGACGTTAAGGAGAAAGCCGATCTGCTAGACTCTCTTTTTGCTTCCAACTGGACTCTAAATGACGGGGGAAACACACCGCCGACCATTCCGCAGTGTTAGTGCTTCATGAAGGAAGTGTTTTTTACAAAGCGCTTGGTCCGTAAAGCACTCCCCTCCCTGGACGTCAAAATGTCGAGTGGGCCTGATGGAGTCCCACCTATTATGCTGAAGACGTGTGCTCCGGAGCTTGCACCGGTTTTAACGCGTCTTTTCCGGTACTCCTACTCTCTAGGCGTAGTCCCGAACTTATGGAAGACAGCTTTGGTGCACCCAATACCTAAAAAAAGTGCTACAGCTGAGCAGATCCACACGTTTATGAGGGTTGTGGAGTAATTGGTTAGCCACGCTGTTCTACTACCTACGTGATGGCGGACTTTACGTCTTTAAAATACTTTTATTCCGTAGTCATAAAAGTTTCCTGTGCATATTTTCCTTAACAACCAAGCACGTGGTAAAATAATAGTAACTTTGCTTACTTTATTCTTCTCCCTATTTGTTATATAGGACAACTGTGTGGTCTAAAGTTCAAAATACCTGGCTATTAAGATGCAAGTATATAGTCAAGTATATTTAGGATTCAAGTCTGAGTTAACGTCAAAATTAGTGCAAAAATATTGATGTTTGATTTTTGGGTCTTTTATTTTCCTTGTGTCTCAGAAAATCCACGCCTACTTTAATGTTATCGCATTGAACATTACGTCACGGCTAGCAGTACAGTTAGAATTAAGACCAACCTCTGTGTTTGATAGCTTCCGATTATTCAGAAGTAGTCAGTCAACGTGGTGGAAAATCCCCTAAGAGGAAATTAATGTTTTATTATTAGGTAAAAGTAAATTTGAATTTTAAATTATAATCTCGTCGTAAAATCGTTTTAAAATATTTTTGATTAATTATAGTTTTATTTAGGCAGTAATGTGGCGTTTGTCATGAAATCAATAACGAAGAGAGGGAATCAAGAAATCGAACTAAAACTCTGTCTAAGAAGAAATATTTTGTATCAAAATCCTTTTTCCGTCACAGTTTCTTCAAAATTAGAAATTTAAGTTAATTTAATAACGGCGAGTGGCCGTCAATCTTTATATGTACTTACATTTATATGGAAACTGATACATGTGTATATATTTACTGTAGGTTTTGGAAATTACATAAACTTGCAATAATACTTCATAAAACTAACTGAATAAATTTACAACGTAAGAGTTTGCTATCTTTAACCACTACCTTCCGGTTATTTAAAAAAAACAACTCGTTAACCTTAAGTGCTGTTGGCGCTGCGTTGAGTGTAATGGCACCAGGAAGCGACCCTCCAAATTGCGACACTTCATATTTTTATCTTGAGATTTTCTTGTAGAAGCATGGAAAACCTTTATCGATGAAAGCTGCTGTGCAGTCTATTAAGCTATTTTTGGTAAACACTAACCCACACCCTGAAACATCTCAGATATGAGAGGAGGCTTGTGCCCAGCTGAGGGACGCACTTTTGTCCTGTGTTATTTATTTACAAAAATTTGCTTGATATGTCTTTATCCAAAGTAGATTTATATATACTAATAAATAAGAAATATACGAGTATATATAAAGAATAAGTACTTAGTTTAGTTTCATTTAGTATTCTAAGGATCGAGTTGTCAAATTAACATTTCTTCAATTTTATTTACTACAAACTGTACTTGACCCGTGACTTTGCCCGCGTGTCATTTGGTTTTAATTTTTTTGTCGCGGAACCCTTTATCCTTTTCTAAAATAAAAGTAGTCTAAGTTGCTCCTTATAATATTAGCTATCTACCAGTGAAAGTCCCGTCAAAATCGGTTTAGCCGTTTCGGAGATTAGCCGGAACAAACAGACAGACAGACAGACAAAAATTTTAAACAGTGATTACAACCCGTAAATAACGAAAAATATGATTAAACTTCGTCATGATAATTGTATTTATGGCTGTTTCATTTGAATTCATAACTAAATTGATCATGTATTATTTACTCACTACTTACGCTGAACTTTATGGTAAAAATATATTTATGATAAATATCACGGATTGTGGTATAGATTTTTTTTTCATATATATATATATATTTCTTATATTTGAACATGTTGTAGAGCTACGCTTCAGCTATATTACGGTTGCAGTTCGAATGGGTCGGCTCGACCGGGGAAGGACTTCACTCTTACAAAATAACAGCGTAAAACAGCAGCTGAAAGCCGTCGGCGCGAAAAAAATACGTGTGATTTGGCCCTTAGCCTCAACGACGGGGGACTCCCAAAAATATTTTTCACTGAAACTATGTACAGTTGCCTTGGAAATACTTTTTCAACGGCTGGGAACATCCAAACTGAAAAAAAAAAAATCACCTAAAACCAGAAAATCTACAAATTTTATGTTTTTTAAATAAAAATAGTAGTTTGATATTCGTATTCGTATTCGTAAAAGTAGCATTCGTTGCATCGCTAATTAAAACAGATTACGGCTCTCCACTAGTTTTAGCTATTATTAAAAATATCCTGGCAAATCTCCGAAACTATGTTCATCAACTTTAGACAAATTATAATAGTAATATTTTACTGAAGTTTTACTTTAACTTTATTGCTTTGCGAAAACCAATAGTAAAGTAGAATCAAATTAACATATTTCCTAGTCGCGTGTTGATCAAGCGATATCATTGAACACTAGAAGCTTTTGCCTGCATCATACAGCAAAGGAGTGAATGATTTGCCAACATCTGTCTTTCTGTCTGATCACAATGTGGGTGTCTGTAAGGAAAGACTGAATAGGTTTTTGTAAAGCTAAGTCAGTACCGCTTTACCATCTTCGGCTATATCACCACTTACCGCAAATTGGAACTATAAATAGTATTGACTAGTCTATGCTCTGATTTATAATAGTAAAATAAAATATTAATTAATAATTTACTTAACTATCATACTCTGGTTTATGAGTAATATAATATATTCGACTCGACAGAATGAGTATCACGCTTTCACTACTAGAGTAAAGTAGCCGCATAATGTTGTTTTCTTATATTACCTGAACTACACATTAAATGAAACTAATAACATTTGGTTTCCCGACGTTATGGGTGCTTTACAACATCCATGGCCACGAGGAGAGGGGGGACGAATCCGTAAAATTAGTTTAATTTAAAGCAGAATGTTGCTGTGTTTTATATGGTAAGTAATGAGAACCGGATAACCTTTAAACAGGTAACAAGTAATTGGAAAATTTTAAGTCTTAAAATTTCAAGAGAAAGCTATGATGATATCATCATTGATTAAATCATCTTTGAATGGTTTTTAATGTCATCTTACTTTTAAGGTACGAAAATACCGGAATAATAACAACGTTTTCAGTTGTTGCTTATGCTGTAGCACGCTTGATTAATTGCGCTCGACGTCTAGTTTCTCATTCGTGATGAATTGCCTTGTGAACTAGCTTATACCGTAGTCAATAAATTTTATATACAATTGTGTATAGGCATCTGTACTTTCCTTTCTATTAAGTATTTGAATATTTATATAAATGTTCATTGATCATTATCAGTATAAGCTACGAGAGTGTAAATATTATCTAATATATAAAAAATAATGTTTGTTTGTTCGTATTTTGTGCACTGGCATGCCATTCATCAGATTGCGATAAAACTTTGTCAATTTATTGCTCGAATTTGCGCAAAGGTTATAGGCATAGAATTTATAGCAGGTCAACTGCTGTAAATTCTATCGCCTATCACACCGACAAATTTATTTGAATGTATCTTAATTAAACAATGTAACTCTTCCAAATTTTAAACGATACTTCAAGAATAATTTCTTCTGCGTCAGCAACGCGCCAAGTATCAGTTAATTGTAAATATTATTTTAAACCTTCCAAATGTGCGCTACGCCTTTATATTACCCTTTTATTATTAAATTTAAGTAATAAACGAACCTACAATCCATCTGACGTTTAGACCTCTGAGGGCTATGATGGACTACCCCATAGTCTGTAATTATACTGGCTTTTCTTCACACCGTGGCACAGTCATCATCATCAATATTGATGTAATGTGTAAAATTCTATGGTAAAAAATACAGGTAAGTGAAGCATCTGGTACTGCGATTGCTAATTTACCTGCCAAGCGTGGCGATTGAGGCAAAACCTCCTTATTATGAGAGAGGCGCATGTTCAGCAGGGGACATTAATGAGATGATAGAAAATATTTTGCAAACACCACTCCATAAGGAAATGGTACTCAGGAAACTACTTTTTAATATAAAATCTAACATATGCGGTGACAACGCAAATGTTTGTATTGCGCAACGCATTCACAATTGCGTTGTCACCTTTAAGGACTTAGATGGTATGGTGTCACTCACCACACGAAAATCAGCAGCATGGTACTGTTATTTCACGCTGGTATTGTGTGAGTGTGGTCGTTCATCGGTCGAACTTACTTATTCGTGCTACAGCCATGATACGCTGAAACGTGGCACTCCCGCGTGAATGTACAGAGATTATATAAGATTTGTTTAAATACACAATCCTAGTAGAGACTAATAAGTACCATTTCACACGCATCAGCATTTTATATTGGTATGAAATCACATTGTTTTCTATTGAAAATAAACCAATGTAACTCCAATGTACTCTGTGTGCTCCAACTAACCAAAGTGTCTAGCGACTTCGGATGTGATAGGCAATGTAAACAAATATTGTGCAAATACCTAGTAACTTGGTAACAATGACTTCTTAGTGCAGTATTGCTAATTCACACTATTATAAATACACTATAAAATTTAAGCATAATTGTTACAAATATCAATCAATCTCGATTTGTATTAATCGTTGTTACCATTAATTAACTTAGCTAATAATCTTCTAAATATTTGACGCTATATAGTAATTTATAAAATAGACAGTACATATCCATGAACAAAAAATAATAACAGTAAAGAGCAGTAAGAGAGAATTAGAGTGCAGGTGCAGTGTTGCCAACTTAAAAACTGACATATTTTGTGGTCGCCATTATGCTTACGAAAGCTATCGATCGCTATTTTCTGCAGAACGCACTCATCACTCCGCTACGCGCACGCCACGCGCGTCAGCACCCGCGTCTAACTCGCTTTGAAATTTGTTGCATATAATTTAAGTCTTATAACAAATAAATAAATCTGAAATTGTATAAAAAGCGCAGGCGCAAGGCGAAGCGCGGCAGGTGCAGCGCGTATGCGGGGTGAGCGCGGGATCAGCACGTAGCGGATATGAGGCGGGCGTGTGGCGTGTGCGAGGCGTGTGCAGTTGTACGTCGATAAATGCAATTTCAGATTTATTGATTTATCATAAGACTCAAATTATTTGCAACAAATTTCAAAGCGAGTAAGACGCGTTTGCTGTCGCGCGTAGCATGCGCATAGCGGATGCGTGTCGACGAAATGCGGCCTAAATGTATTTTATGTTCAAATATATTTTGAAGCCATAAGTATTTGAAATACTAACTTCAAAACACATTTGAACATAAATACATTTAGCGAGCTGGGCCTGTAGAAAGATTGTTTTCTTTAGAAGGTTTTATTCATTCCCCAACAAGAGGCTGTTTGTCTGATAGTAGGTACATTTAAAAATCTAGTGATCTTGACAGAAAATTTTTCTTTTATTGATTAATAGGCTGAGCTGTATTAGTTCTATTCCATTTACATAACCTGACTCTACTTTGTATTTTATATTTTAAATAAAAATAGCTAAAATGCTGTATTTTCTAATTTCAATACACGACTTAAAAATATTTTGTATCTCGTATTTTAAATACATGCGAGATATTATTTTGTAATTTGTATTTTAATTAAAGCTAAACATTTATTTGCCCAGCTCTGTCTACACTAGGCTATGGCCCTTGAGTTTTGGGGAAAACAAAGATAGAAGAAATAAGAAAAACAATCGAAATAATAATCTAATACTTTTATACTTACTGGTACTTGTACTACCAGAAAATATGTGCAGTACTTATACCCAGAGGTACAAGTACTCCACTTTTTCACCTCATGTGTAATAAAACAGCAGTCTGTGAAATGTTTTGAACAAAGATAATCATTTTGATACGGACGTCAATTTACTATTTTTATGCTTTTTAGCCCATTGAAGTATAATGTACGTACATAATAACTCAAATATACACTCATAATAACTGCCGTGTAGTGGCGGTTAAGAATATCCACTACCCCATATCTTCCCGTGGGTGTCGTAAAAGGCGACAAAGGGAAACAGGCAGGAGATGGGCAGCAGCATCTTTCTGATAACAGCAAAAGTACAATGAAAAAACTGCGGTTGCCAATCCGCTCGCCAAGCGTGGCAACTATGGCAAATACGGGGGGTATTTGCCATAGTTGCCACATTCCAATGATGAGAGCGACAAAGAGACGGCCCCCAGTGCCCGGCGGCCCCGCTGTTCCTGGCTACGGTGGCGACCATGGTAACGGCGTGGTAGGGGGTGCTAAGAATCTCTGGTGGAGGTTCGGTTGCCATCCAAAACGACTCGACCTGCCAACATACAACACACGCACCCTGAGGACTGACGAGAAGATCGTGGAGCTGGAAGAAGAGATAGATAAGTTACGCTGGCATAATATAGGATTATCCGAGGTCTGAAGAGAGGGGGAGGACACGGTAATCCTCGAATCCGGCAACTTGTTCTATCACCGGGAGGGCGAGCATCTGTCCCAAGGAGGTGTCGGATTTATCGTCTACAAATCTCTCGTTAACAACGTTGTAAAGATTGAGGGTGTGCTGACGAGGGTTGCGTACCTTATACTCAGAATTACCAAACGGTATTCGCTGAAGGTCATACAGGTTTACGCATTATCCTCGGCACACCCCAATCAGGAGATGGAGGAAATGTATGAGAATATCTCTAGAGCCATGCGTTCCTCCAAAACCCACTATACGGTGTTAATGGAAGACTTCAATGCAAAACTAGGCACAAGAGAGAACCGTGAGCTGAAAGTAGGGAAATTTGGAATAGGGCAAAGGGACCCAAGGGGCCAGAAGCTGGCCGACTTCATGGAGAAAGAGGGTCCCCGTGGTCGCGAAGGTGAAAACTGGTAGCGATCACCGAATGGTTAGAGGCAGACTGAACCTAAACGTTAAGTTGGAGAGGTCTCGTCTAATGAAGTCAACGCTGCGTCCCCCTCGTGCTTTGTTCCAAAGTTGAAACCTTTCACCTTGAGCTACAACACCGTTTTCAGTGCCTAGAAGACTGCAATGAAGTGGACGATATGAATGACAAGCTCGTAGAAACTGTCCATGCGGTCGGAGCTAAGTTCTGCAAGACCCGTCGCAGAAGAACACAAAAACTCTCCGCTCACACTCTTAATCTCATGGCTTTTAAACGGGAGATGAAGCTACACTCTTCAACAGATTTGACAGCATAGAGGCAACTGAACAGACAGATCTCCAAATGCATGCGGCGAGACTAACGCAACTTCAACACAGCTTGTATTGAAGAAGCGATCGAGCGGAACCAAGGCTCCAAAGTCTTTGCCAGAGACTTGTCTGCCAGAAAAAACCAACTGTCAAAGCTAAGTGTGGCAGCATCATTTCCGGGACATCTGAGATTTTGAGTGAGATTGAAAGGTACTATGGGCAGCTGTACACGTCATCGTTGGAGCCATACGCAAGTGTGAGTAACGATCCCAGAGCGAGTCTTATCCGACACTATTCCGAAGATATCCCGGACGTCAGTCTGAGCAAGATTAGAATGGCTCTCCAGCACCTTATAAAAGACAAGTCCGGGCAAGGATGGAATTACAGCGGAGCTTCAGAAAACGGGTGTAAAACCGAAGTCCTTCAGAAGCTTTTTAATTCCGTTATCCATGGTGGCACTCATCCGGAGGCGTCGAGCAGAAGTGCGGTGGTCTTGTTTTTTTTTTAGTATAGGATGACAAACGAGCACACAGTCCACCTGATGGTAAGTGATTGCTGTGACCCATAGACATCCACATTTATCCTCAATAAAGAATCAAAATGCAGGTGCGTCGTCACCCGTGAGGAATAAGATGGAATGCCTCTTTTCCAGTAAAATGGGTATCCGGTTCTCTACACTCACCATACGTAACACAGCAGCGTTAAACTGCTATTTTACGCTGGTTTTCTGTGAGAGCGTGGTCCTTTTTCGGTCGAACCGACCCATTTGTCCTACAACTATACTACTAATATAGCTGTAGCATAGCTTTACCACGTGTTATATTTTATTCTTTAAAAAAGCTGACAACGCTCTCTTGAAGAACCACAGACCGATTTTCCTTCTGAGCCGCGTCAACGTGCTGTTTTCGAGAGTCATTATGAATCGTCTTGCATGCAGACTTGACGTCTTCCAGCCTCCCGAACAAGCTGGTTTCCGAAAAGACTTTAGTACCATAAACCACATGCATACCCTGCGGCAGATTGTACAGAAAACAGAGGAGTATAATCTGCCACTTTGCCTTGCGTACGTGGACTATGAGAAGCGTCGAAATCTGGGCGGTGCTGCAGTCCCTTCAGCAGTGCCATGTTGACTATCAGTATATCGAAGTGCTGAAGTGTTTGCACAGTAGAACTATGATGGCTATCCGAGTACAGAATTAGAGTATGAAACCTATCCAACTGCAGAGAGGTGTAAGAAAGGGTGACGTTATATCCCCGAAACTCTTCACCGCTGCATTGGAAGACGATTTCAAGCTACTGGTTTGGAAATTATGCAGTATTAACATCAATGGCGAGTACATCACTAACCTTCGATTTGTCGACGATATAGTTCTTATGGCAGAATCGCTGGAGGACCTAAGCATTATGCTCAAAGACTTCAATAGTACCTCCCAACGGATAGTTCATAAGATGTACATGGACAAAACAAAAATCACGTCACACCTATGCCGGTAATTGTTGGGAGCACTAAGCTTGAAGTTGTTGACGAGTATGTTTAACTGGGACAATTAGTCCGACTAGGTAAGTCCAATTTCAACCGAAAAGTCAATCGACGGATTCAACTCGGCTGGGCTGCGTTCGGGAAACTACGACACATCTTCTCGTTAGACATACCTCAAAACCTGAAAACAAAATTATACAACCAGTGCGTGTTGCCAGTGACGACTTACGGATCTGAGACGTGGTCCTTCACTGCTGGCCGTATGAGGAAGCTCAAGGTCGCTGAGTGAGCTATGGAGAGGGCTATGCTTGGGGTGTCTCTGCAGATAAACTTAGAAATGAGGATATCCGCAGTAGAACCAGAGTAACCGACATAGCCCAACGGATTAGTAAGCTGAAGTGGCAGTGGGCCGGCCATATAGCTCGAAGAACCGACAACCGATGGGGAAGAAAGTCGAATGGCAGCCTCGTACCGGTAGGCAAAGGATAGGGCGACCCCCCACTAGATGAAGTAATGACCTGGTGAGACATGCAGGAAGTTGATGGATGTAGGTGGCTCAGGACCGTGCTTTGAGGCATTCCTTGGTGGAGGCCTATGTTCAGAAGTGGACTTGTGAAGGGCTGTAATGATGATAATTACTCAATGTTTTAGCCACAGTTTTAATTTACGGTCAGTTGGAAACCTGTTAATTAATAAATGTTTGATAATTATCCTTTGTCGGCAACTTTTATAGGATAAGGGTGACAAACGAGCACACAGTCCACCTGATGGTAAGTGGTTGCTGTGGCCTATAGATATTTACATCTATCCTCGATTACGAATCAAAATGTAGATGCGTTGTCACCCGTGAGGACTAAGATGGAATGCCTCGTTTCCAGTAAAAAGGGGTCTCCGGTTCTCTACACTCACCATACGAAACATAGCAGCGTTATGCTGCTATTTTACGCTGGTATTCTGTGAGAGCGTGGTCCTTCCCCGGTCGAGCCGACCCATTCGTGCTACAACTATACTACTAATATAGCTGCAACATGGCAACCACGTATAATATAAGTTGTACATTAAATTACATTAAATGAAATATTTTTTGCTTTATAATAATATAAATAGTTATATACCGTTTATTATATATTTATATTTACTTTATAAAATTACCGACGTACAGTAATTAAGGTTCAACTTTCCCCTTTATCTGTTCTGTATCTTTATCCATTTAATGTGCCAAATCTAGATATTTTACATTTTTATACCATTGGGGCAAACGAGCTTGCGGCTCACCTGAAGGAAAGAGTCGACCGCCGCCCCACCACTTTTTTGTCAAGAAAAAAGTATTAGTCTGATGGCGACAGTATTTGCAGGTCGATAATAATCTTTGCAAAGATTGTAGAGTGAAGCTTACATCGTTGAAATAGGTCACTATTTAATAGGTTTTACGTAACAATCTTTTTTCTTTAAAAGAGAAGAAAATTTGTTTCGACTTCCTTTTTTCATATTTTCAAGATTGTTATAAAACCATTAATGTTTTTAAAAAAAAACAGACTTTCATAAAAATCTGATTAAATTAAAAATCTAATTAAAAACAGTGGTAGAGCCACGCGGCAGCTTTTGCTGTCGTACGGATGGGCCGGCTCGAACCGGGGTGGTACCACGACCTCACAGAAAACCAGCGTGAAGTAGAGGTTTACCTCTGCGTTTCGCTTGGTGAGTGCAGGTGGCCGGAGGCCCTTTTTACTGGAAATGAGGCATTACATCTTAGTCCTCACGGGTGACAACGCATCTGCATTTTGATTTGTAATAGAGGATAGATGTAGATGTCTATGGGCCGCATCAACCACTTACCATCAGGTGGACTGTGTGCTCGTTTATCACCCTTATCCTATAAAAAAAAATCATAAATCTCGCAAAACATTTTTTTTTGAAGATATCCGATGAGAGGATCTCTGACGGAGCTGCTCAAAAGGTAATAACAATTGTGTATATTTATAAAATGTACTGTATATTATATCATCATAATCACCAGCACCAGCACCACCACCACCGTCATCATAATCACTACTACTCATCACAAATTATAGAACATGGATTTCTCTAAGGTATGATGAGAGCACGGTCGTGAACCAACGGCATTTCATCTTGCGTACGACTGCGACTGCGGTTGGGATTTCGATTTCCTGCATCTCTTATCAAATTGTCACTCTCGTCTAAAGAGAGGGTGCTCTAAAAAAATAATAATAACAATTTTATTTGTAATTAATTGTGTACCTGCAAACATTATTTTGTCTCTCACTTTAGGGTTTTCGGTATAGGTTTTAAATAAACAATTACTGTAAATAAATAAAGGACTAATCAGAAATACTTAAATATAATAGATTAGCTCTTAATCAGCTATTGTGTAAATAATCGGATGTAGAAAATGTTTACTTATTGAAATTAGCTCTCGCTTAGTAACCTTTATTATTTAAATATTAACTACTATTAGAGAGGTAATGAATGTAGCCTCGATTAACTATGGCATCGGGAAGTCAAACACCACGGTCCCCTCGTAAACTCAAAACAATTGAAATATCGGAGATTAAAGTAAGTAAATATAAGTCAAATTAAAGGCGATAAAATCAGTAAAATTAGTTTTATTCAATGTGTAGTAATTGTGTAAATATAAGCAAGGATTTATTTTAGAAAGTATCACAATTTTTATGTTAGAAATATAATGTAAGAGCGGATGTTCAACATTTTTTTGTTCAATCCATGATCATAAAACAGCGTACCGCTCTTTGTATTTAGTATAGCTCAGTTACATTTTGATTGTATTATTACACGTCTCGGTCATAATCTCAAATTAATGTTACTTAGCCTCTCGTAACATTACGTAAACTTTACATTCGTTTACAATTCTTACATTGGAGACAACTACTTCAAGCAGCAAAAATATATAGTAATAGTCATAAGTAATGTGCATCAATTAGATTATATTTTTCGGAGTTTCTCTGCGTGATAAAGTAAGAAATGAGGATATCCGCAGTAGAACCAGAGTCACCGACATAGCCCAAAGGATTAGTAAGCTGAAGTCGCAATGGGCCGGCCATGTAGCTCGAAGAACCGACAACCGATGGGGAAGAAAGGTTCTCGAGTGGCACCCTCGTACCGGTAGGCGAACTGTATGGTGACCCCCCCCCCCCCCTAGATGGAGTGACGACCTGGTAAGACATGCAGGAAGTCGATAGATGCAAGTGGCTCTGGACCGTGTTTGTGGCATTCCTTGGGGGAGGCCTATGTTCAGCAAAGGACTTGTGAAGGGCTGTAATAAATGAATTAATGAAAAAGAAATTACAGCGAAACTTTTACATAATAGTTCTGTAAGTAATTTATTATGGATATATTACAAGAAACAATTTGAACTAAGCTTGATAGAAACTACTTACGATTGAGAAATATTATGTATGTTTGCTTCCTCACGAAAATACACATCACTTGCTAATAGACGGTTTTGGGTTTCTAAATCAAATGCTGAGAACCTTAATATCTCGTAAAACTGCTCTCAAGACATTGATTTGGTCTTTACTTACAATCCTATGGGATTCAAAGATAGAGGTTATAAAGGCTTTTTCGTAGCTCTTATATTTATAAAAAACAAAAAAAATATGTTTCCTTTTTGTTAACTTCGTGGTTTCAGCTTTCAGACATGTTAATTATTGTTACTGATTATATTTCTTCTGTGAAAATGTCACCACAGTAACCTAATATCCTTGAAAGTAAATATATAATATACATAATATCTTTAATACTCGTAGGTGGCAAAATCGTATTTTCTAAGCACTTTTTTTTGGAAATGTATGAACCTATAGAATATTCAAATGTAAGTAGAATGAGTATTTTATAGCATAATACTAATTATTACTTGGCATTTTAGTTTTCTAAAGCATAAATATTTCGTCCGTACTTACAGAAACATGAATTACATCATCTCAGTTAGAACGCATAATACAGTTGAGTCAGTTAGCTTAGGGGCAATAATGAAGTGGTACCGTGAGAATAGTTTAATTAATTTTAAAGTGGTATAGTTTTATCTAGCGTATGAATGTGCAAAATATATATCCATTTTAGCGTAATTAATGTTTTCATTTCGGAGTAATAATTACTTGGTATATTTTTTAAACCTACAGTGGTCGTGTGAATTATATTTCTGATCCACGCTGACTATACCAGCGAGAGCTTGATTTTTATACGGTAACACATAGCTGGAGTCCAGTTTAGGATTGTATACAGTATACTTCCTGATGTCAGTAACGGACGTGCATTTGAGTGGCTTGGTTTTTTTTATAGGATGGGGTGACAAACGAACAAACAGTCCACCTGATGGTAAGTGGTTACTGTGACCCATAGACATCTACATCTATTCTCAATAAAGACTCAAGATGCAAATGCGTTGTCACCCGTGAGCACTAAGATGGAATGCCTCTTTTCCAGTAAAAAGGGTCTCCGGTTCTCTACACTCACCATACGAAACACAGCAGTGTCGAGCTGCTTTTTTACGCTGGTTTTCTGTGAGAGCGTGGTCCTTCCCCGGTCGAGCCGACCCATTCGTGCTACAACTATACTATTAATATAGCTGAAGCATGGCTCTACCACGTAAAAAAACGTGGTTGTGTCTAAAGAAGTTCAAAATTGTAGGCGGAGGACGTTTGTCATCCGCGCGACCGTTTACGTGTTTTTCTACAACTATTTTATTATCTTCTTTAAGATTATGCTTGTACTATTGTACATAGTACCCCTAGTAATAAATAATATTTAATTTAATGAATAAACTTAATTTTTATACTTTTACTCTATGAAATTTTTATTTCGTAATATTGTAGACCAGATGACATGACCAGACCAGAATGACGCACCATGATTTCCTGAGCGAATTATGGCTGCTTGAAGATGATAAAAACCTTTTAGAGTGTACTCCGTGTTCTGATGATAAAAATTCAGGTAAAAAAGAAGTTCAAGTTATAAATTCGGTCCCAAAAGAATATAGTGATCACGATTTAGGTGAATTTGCGAACTCTATAGAGATCATGTCTGATGATGAGGATGTTTCTTTCGAATTTATTTTATTAAGGTTTTGATAATACTAGATAGCTAAAAGAACAACATCGCTCCCGGCGTTCGATACATCAACATAATAACGTACGTTTATAGTGGGGTTCGCAACAAGTAGCAAAATCAATGACTGAACCTACAGATTGTTTGTGTCACTTTTTCGATACTGAAGTTATAAATATGATTTGAGGTAGGTAGTTTTATTATAAAATATTATAAATTTACTCAAAAAGACTTTAGAAGCTTGCGAGAAATATTTAATTCTCTCAAAATAAAGCCTTAGGGGTGGTTTTATTGCAAGTAATTAAAATTCATTTTTACCTTTTTGAGTGGCGTTAGGATTACAAGTTCAAATTCACAAGTAAAATGCCGTTTAAATAGATACATTAAAATTTTCATTCCCTATTTTTCACTCTTACGGATAGACTTTTTTCTTAAAACTTTTAAAGGGTGGTCTCTTAAGTTTCCCGTTAGTATAAAGATGAGTCTCTTTAGTAACTATTTAATAAAATAAGATTCATTCAATCGATTCGGCCGTTTTCATGTAATCGGTGAACATGCATATAAAGCATACGCGTTAAATATCGAGATACCAAAAACTTTTTATAAGATAAGGCGACTTATAAATTATGGTTATATTAACAGACCGCGGAATCATAGTTACAAAATCCACTAACTCATATCATCACGTGAGTATTGTACGAGACGACAGAAGGAAATGAAACAGAATATGGGCAGCATTTTAGTGATAACTACTGAATATGAAATAAAACTAGTTGCCGATCCGCCTGGCAAGCGAGGTACGAGTAGATATGACAAATATCCTTAAAAAATCATTTTGGGGGATGAAGCTGCTCGCGTCCGTAGGAATTACTTGAACCCTGATTCCCTACACGTATCCCCTGGGTAGTGCCAAACGAGCAGTACTACATACTGGTGGTAGGTTGGTCCTCTACTAGTGAGAGGCCCGGCCGAGGGTTAGTTACCACCCACCTGGCAAAGACATACCGCCAAATGATGCAAATCGTGTTCCGGTATGATGTTAGGTGAAACCCATATCTTAGGGAGAATGGGTCTGGACAGTTGCGTTACGCATACGGACCGGTTGCGACGCGGCCGTTTCTTAGTGTCAGGTGCCTGGTTATGGAGGTTAGCGGGATCCGAAGCACGGTTGCACCGCTGGCCGATCGTAGATAGTTGGGGGCCCAATTAATGAGCCAGCCACTCATGAAAGGCTGCCCCGCCATCTTACGAAAAATCCTGGGATGGCTCCACCATGCCGGTTGGCGACCGGAGGAGAGGACCTGGTGGCGATTTCCAGGGGGCTTCGGGCGTCCCCGCGATCTCCATGCTAGGTACCATCGATGCTATGACTCTGTTTGCGTCCCTAGGTTATATGTGTGACGCCTCGTCCAATTGCCATTCTCTCAACCTATTCACTCCCACCATATATGAAAGAAAGGAAAAAGAAGAGTAAGTTTGTACAGCGGTTGCACTCCCTCTCCATTAAAGTGCACCTCACAAACATCCGAGGCCTGCACTGTAATCTCAATGCCATTGTCCATTACCACCTTGAGACTGACAAGCCGTACTTACTCTTCTTGACTGAGACGCAGATCAGATGCTCTCTAGATGCGGTGTACCTTGGCTACCCTGGGTACACATTGGAGCTTAATTTCCATTAGCGCGCCGGAGTCTGTGTTTTCGTCCGCAACGACATCTGCTGTAAGCGTCTCCGTCACCTTGAAAACCCCACTTTCTCTACGATCTGGGTATTGATAGACACTGGAATGGATAAAATTATTTATTCTTGTGTCTATCGATCGCACAGCGGTGACCAGGAGACAACTAGGCTGTTTGAACACCTCAGTGAAGCCTCTGATGTGGCTCTAAATCGGTACCCTAATGCACAGTTGGTTTTTCTGGGGGACTTTAATGCCTGTCATCATGACTGGCTGTTCCCATACCAGAAGACCGACCACGCTGGGAGAGAGGCGTGGAATTTTGCCTTGTCGCTGGGGCTCTCCCAGCTGGTGCAACAAGCGACTAGGGTACCTGATGTGGATGGGCACACAGCCAATTGCCTCGACCTTCTGCTGACGACCGATCCAGACAGGTACGATGTTCAGGTTACCTCACCCTTGGGAACTTCGGACCACTGTCTGGTGAAATCTGTATCGCTATATTTCCCACCTAACTACGATTTCCACGGAGTGCGACGAATGTGGCGATACAAGTCAGCAGATTGGGATGAGATGCGGCATTTCTTTGCATCTTATCCTTGGCGGCAGGTCTGCTTCTCCTCTAGAGACCCATCGAGCTGCGCGGATGCCATAACCAATGTGATACGTCAAGCGATGTAGTATTTCATCCCCTTTGCTGACGTGCCCATTGGTGGTAAAGCTCGCCCTTGGTTTAACGCAGAGTGCGCTCGTGCTGAAAAGCACAAGCATATGGCGTATTTATCCTGGGTCGATGCTCGAGACCGTAAAGCTCCGGATGTTAGCCTTAAGAAGAGAGCCTTTAACCAAGCCGCCAATTCGTGCAAAAAGGCATTACGCCAAGCCAGTTTCGACCGCATTAAACGCATCGGCACAAAGCTCTCTGTCAAACCATCTGGCAGTAGAGCTTTTTGGTCTCTCGCCAAAGCGGTCGAGACAAACTTTTGTCGGTCTACACTGCCTCCGCTGGTAAAACAAAATGGCTCACTGGCGCATGCGCCTAAGGAGAAAGTGGACTTATTTGCTTCTCTTTTTGCTTGCAATTCGCGTCTGGACAGTAGCAATAGCGTACCATCACAATTACCTTACTGCGATACCTCTATGACTGAGGTCCGTATCACCAACAAGGAGGTTCTTAAAACCTTGCGAAGTCTAGACGTGAATAAAGCTAGTGGACCTGATGGTATACCAGCTATAGTTCTAAAGGTCTGTGCACCTGAGTTGTCTCCTGTGTTGACACGCTTGTTCCGCCTCTCATTCAGGACTGGAATAGTGCCTAAATCTTGGAAGCTGGCCAATGTGCAGCCTGTGCCTAAAAAAGGTAGCCGTACCGACCCTGCCAACTATCGGCCAATTTCAATTACCTTCATACTCTGCAAGATTATGGAGCGTGTATTGAACGCCCACCTTATGGCATACCTAGAGCAAAATTATCTCCTCAGTGATCGCCAGTACGGGTTTCGCCGAAATCGATCAACTGGGGACCTTCTAGCGTATGCCACTCACATATGGGGCGAAGCCCTCGAGAACTGTGGTGAAGCACTTGCTGTTTCCCTCGATGTTTCGAAGGCTTTTGACAGGATTTGGCACGCTAGTCTATTAGGCAAGCTTTCAGCGTACGGCTTATCCCCTGGCCTAATTTTCTGGGTGAAGGACTTTCTGAGTGAACGGACTCTCCGGGTCGTCGTTGATGGCTGCTCATCCAATACTGTGGCGACTAACGCCGGTGTTACTCAGGGGTCCGTTCTCTCCGCAACTCTCTTCCTGCTGCATATAAATGATCTGCTCATTCCCGGTGTCTATGGGTATGCAGACGACAGCACAGTTGTGGAGAGATACCAACCAAGCCCCCGGGCCAGTCGGGATCAAATCCAGTCAGAAAGAGAGGCTATGGTTGAGCGTGTGAGTCTCACACTACAGGCAGTCTCCGAATGGGGCGATGCCAATCTCGTGAGATTTAACGCCTCCAAAACACAAGCGTGTCTTTTTACCGCTAAAAGGAGCCCGCTCACCTTGGCTCCAACTTTCCGGAATTTATCCTTGGAGTACACTGACCGCCTTCAGTTGTTAGGGATTGAATGTTCTCCGAACCTAAACTTTGGGCGGTTCATCGAGTCCAGAGCCAAAGCAGCCGCAAGGAAACTTGGTGTCCTTGCAAGGGTGCGGCGGTACTTCACGCCGGGGCAGCTTCTTACCTTATATAAAGCCCAAGTCCGGTCGTGCATGGAGTACTGCTGTCACATATGGGCTGGTGCTGCAAAATGCCACCTGGCAGCATTGGACTCAGTGGAGAGACGTGCTAAGAGGCTCATTGGTGACCTTGATTTGGTTGAAACCAATCTTGTCAGCCTTGTTGAGCACAGGCGCAGAGTAGCCAGTCTCTCGGTATTCTATAGGATGCATTTCGGTGAGTGTGCGCAGGAATTACACGCCTTAATTCCCCCTTCTCCTTTCCACCATCGGACAACCAGACGGTCGGCGGGTCTTCATCGCTTTGTTGTCGATATTCCACGCATTAGAACCAAACGGTTTGCTTCGTCTTTTGTAATGCGTACAGCAAAGGAGTGGAATAATTTACCGGCGTCTATCTTTCCGTCCGAATACAATCTAGGCGTCTTCAAGGCAAGAGTGAATAGGCTTTTGTTACGATAAGACAGTGCGATTTACCATCTAAGGCTGTATCACCACTTACCACCAGGTGGGATTGTGGTCAAGCACTGGCTTATAATATGTAAAAAAAAATGTTGACGAGACCTACGAATATGTTAAGTAGTCCCTATTATATATAGTAAAATTATATATTAATAAACATATAATAACGCTTTTAATATTATTATTTAAAAAGAGAACTTATCAAAAAGAAACGTGCACAGAAAAAAAAAATATAATAAGGTTATTTTTATAGTTACCACGCTTAGTTAGCAGGCAGGACCAACAATCATCGTAGTTTTTTTATATTTTAGAATTGTTATCAGGAAGTTGCTGTTGCCTATACTCCGTTTATTATCCCAACGTGCGACGCAAAGTAGAGTAAAGTGTTTATAAGCCTACATACCTTCAAGAAAAGAGCTTACACTTTTCTAAAAAGCCGGCAACACATCTGCAATTCCCCTGGTGTTGCGGTTGTTCATGGGCGGCGGTAGTCACTTACCATCAGGTGAGCCGCATGCTCGTTTGCGCCCTCTTCTGTAAAAAAAATATGTATGAATGTGTGTATGTTTCTTTGTTTCCTTGTGGCGCTCTAGAGACCAACCGCTTGGGCCGTTTTTGATTATTCTTTCGTCAATCGATTTCTTTTAATCTTGTGAGTGTCACGAAAGTAAAAATTCAAAGTGAAAAAGAAAGGAATGAAAGTCGACGAACTGTATCAAATACCATTTAATAGGTCTCTGAAAATCATTTTTTAAGTTTTTCTCACAATTTTTCATTTTGAATGATATTTAGAATAATGATTTAAACATTCTCTTTTTAAATTTAATAAAGCAGGCATTATCGCTGTTAAAATTAGAATAAAAATGGTGATTATAAACAAATTGCAGCCTAAATTAAAACCAATATAAGCTTAGATATCACGCTAAATTTTCACTAAGAATAGATCTATGGACCTATTGCACCTATTTCTTGTATTATGTAAAATAAAAAAAGTATGATTCATCACAAAATACAAATGTATACTGTTTCTATAAAAATAATTCAACATTTCTGTACTTTTTAGTCGCTAACCTGAACAATAAATTTATTTGAAAGTAGAATACACTTTTCATCGGAAATAACACATATATCACAATAATATTCCAATTGAACAAGCAATCGCTTTTTCTTATTTTTTATCAGTTTTCTTATGTCGTTTATACTCCAGTTCTAAGTGAAAGGTAGAAATTATTTACTTTTTTTTTTATTTCGTTTTTAATATCTTTAGATCGTGGAAACACTTCAACCACTCGAAAAATATTACAAGTCCTTCCACAATAGAATCCAAATATTTTCCGAACACACCTTGATCTTATGGCTTCTAGATGGAAAATGAGACTGCAGTTTCTAACTAACAAGTTATATTACAAACTATTGAACAAAGGGATCTCTAAAATATGCGATGACTTTTACGTAACTTCAATATAGCTCGAATTGTAGAAGCGATTGATTAAGCGTAGGCAAGGTTCCAAGTTCTTTGTCAGAGATCTGTCTGTTGTAAAGAGTCTAGAGACAAACTATGAAATCGATCATTATTGAAATTTCTGGGATACCAAAAGTTTGACTGAAATCGGGAACAAATTCCAGTTCAGAAGTTTAGTAAAATCTGTAAACACATGCGATTCTACCCGATCCGACAAACCCGACACTATTCCGATGATATTCTTTAATCTTTATTCATTATGTTATTCTTCTATTTTTTTTATAGGATTTTTATAGGTGAAAAACGAGCACACAGTCCACCTGATGGTAAGTGGTTGCTGCGGCCCATAGACATCTACATCTATCCTCTGTTACAGATCAAAATGTAGATGCGTTTTCACCCGTGAGGACTAGGATGGAATGCCTCATTTCCAGTAAAAAGGGCCTCCGGCCACCTGCACTCACCAAGCGAAACGCAGAGGTAAACCTCTACTTCACGCTGGTATTCTGTGAGGTCGTGGTACCACCCCGGTTCGAGCCGGCCCATCCATGCGACAGCAAAAGCAGCCGCCTGGCTCTACCACTGTTAAAAATATAAAATATTTTATAAACGCACTATTGTATAACTCAGACTGATTTCCCTCTAGGCCTTTTCTAAACTATTTTTGAAAGTCACTACTAATCGATTTACATGGGGACGTGTTACGGTGTGGTCGAACTGTAGTTGCTCTATACTGAATGTACAGTGCGTTACGCTGGTTTCATTACTGATAATGAATAATTGCGTAAGCAAGACAGCAAGTTGAACATCCGCTCTCAAACTTTTATTATTATTAACAATTAAGTTTTTCTGGTGTATTTCCGCGATCATATATTAGAACTGTGATATTCTGATGTAATTCCGAGGTATATATTTTGTTATAAGCGAATCTTTATTTACAATAAACTGTTTGTTTTGCTAACATAACATATATATAAATATACGACTTTTTCCTTTACTTGTGCTTGAGTACTTGTATGTAGACAAATTTCATTCTAGGTCAACGGGAATTACTTAAACTAAAAATAATATAAAAATTTCGAAAAACTAAAAAGAATTAAATAATTACCAATTAAATAAATTCACAGAAAAAAACGTGTCAAAAATCTTATGGCTTCCGGTAGATAACCATCTCGCTTACACACACACACACACAATCACTCACGCTTGTCACCCAGATGGGTAGGCAGAGACTACAGACTTCCATTTGGCGTGATCCTGACACACCTCTCTCACCTCCTTTACATCCATATATCTACACATACACACTCGTCTGTTAAGGCTACTCCTAATCAGGCCCATTTTCAATGTATCGCCGATTTAGTCGATAAATCTTCGTCTAGAGCGTCCCTTCCCGACTCTGCCGTTCACGTCTGAATCATAAATTTGCTTTGTCAATCTTTCCTCGTTCATTCTTTCTACATGACCAAACCACCGAAGCATTCCTTTTTAATCCTGGTCACAACGTCATCTTGCAAACCACACTTTTCTCTTATCACATTATTTCTCATCCTGTCATTCACATTCGGCCCTAGCATACTCCTTAATGACTGCATTTCTACAGCATTTATTCTACTCTCATGCTTCTTCTGCCAGACCCAATTTTCACTACCATACATTAAAGTAGGGACTAACACAGCATTATGAATTGCCATACGTGCCTTCTTTGACACATTTTGACTCTTCATAATAGCGCGTAGAGCCCCATTCATTCTATTTCGCTTACAGTATGCGTAAAATACTCAGAACAACGATGAGTAGCAGGTTCGAAGGCGCAAGACATTTTAAAGTCCACCTCCAGACCGAGTTTCGGTCACAGGAGTCAGTTTCAACGAAGACTAGCAGGACACAGGACAAAATTATAGTGCACAAGTGCATACACATGTGTACCCTCAATTTCTTCACTCTGACAGTCCCAACGACTTTACATACTGTTCGAGGCACGTTTTTCTTGTCATCGTTAATCTTCACTGTAGGTATTTTTCCTCTATCACTGAAGCATTTAACATACAAAATTTTTACTTTAGTAATTATTTTAAGCTATATCTGTCCATGCGGAAATTAAACCCTGCCCCATTGTGATGCAGACAATCGCCTAGTCACTGTGCTGCCTGTGAAATAGTTAAGGCTAGAAGCGAATACGATCTCATATATTTGCTTCGTTTTAGCGAAAGATAAATTATTTTGCTTTCGTTGAGTTGGACATAGATGTTTCACAGGCACACAAAATACCGCAATCAATCAACTCTCAAAGGACTCAAAGAGTCGATAAATTAGGTGAGATCAAAGATCGACCGGTAACTCGTTACCGGCCGTTCTTGATCTCACCTGCTACAAAATGTTTGTGAAATGATTTTTCTAAACTTTTGCATTTGGATCTGCTTTCAGTTTTATTAAATCTTTAAGTTTTGTTATAAAGTAATTTACCTTGACAAAATGTAAGTAAAGTTAAAGCTATTACTGAAAAGGTTATGGAGAAACCAGTTTGCGGCGCTGCACCATTGCATATTGGCGGACTTGGCATATCTCTAAATAATTTTATTTTTCAGATATTTAACTTTTCTCACCATGTTTTCCTTCACCACGGAACACGAGATAAATCAGCACTTAAAATTGCTATTAAAAGTTTCATTGCTATCAGCAAGAATGAAATTCGAGCTGGCGATAAATGGGTGATATTTTTCACATTTTTTTTAATTTTACGAAAAATTAGGTGATCAATCAATGTCATCACAAAGTAACACGCATATTATCTAGGAGAAGTGCAACACAACTGCACTTATAATCCCCTATTTTTCCGAGCATGTAGTTGATGATCACTAAATAGCAATATAAAGAGCCGTGGTAGCTCAGATGGTTAGCGCTCGCTGTAAGCTTCACAGTACTCGAGCAACCCGGGTTCGATCCCCGCCGGCACCAATGAAATTGTTAATTGCAATTTTAAGTACTGATTTACCACGTGCTCGGCGGTGAAGGAAAACATCTTGAGGAAACCTGCATGTCTGAGAAATAAGAAAAAAATATTTCGAAGACATCATGTGAAGTTCGCCAACACGCATTGGGGCAGCGCGGCGGACATTTCCTAGCCCTAAAACCCTCTCAGAGTTGAGAGGAGGCCTGTGCCTAGCAGTGGGACGTAAATAGGCTGCAACTTTACTTTACTTTACTTTAAATATATACTTAAAATTAATAATACTTAATTAATACTTTTAATATATACTTTAAATGTTACAAATGTCACATTGGCAAGTCCGACAGTCTGTCTTTTGTATTTATTTATTTATTTATTAGGATTACCAACAGAAATTACAACAGTAATACAAAGATAATTTTCTTAACAAATTCAACAGATTTTAATTGTCTTTCTTTTTATGGGTAATCACAACATGCATTGATTATTTTGTAAGGAATAAAAACTGAATTACATCATTGAATAAATACAAATTATTAAAAAGAAATAGAATTATTTGACAATATTATAAATATTATCATTGTCATATTATATTATATTAATCAAACTATAAAAATCAAGAAAAATCAAGTATTTAATCCGATACAAAATTACTCGGTAAACGTAAATTCTTTTTTGAGTTTATCACATAGATTCTTAGCAATAGTTTAATATACCATTTAAAAAACCGTCCCCATTATTTAACTCCGCCATTAATTCAACACTTTAAATTGCGTACGGTTAATTTATGCACTGCATGGATTACTGTGACAGATTACAGAGCGCTGCAGATTAATTTTGCGGCCAAATTGTTCAACTCTCTCTGATTAAGTGTCTAATTGTAAATAATTAGACATTTTTAAATAAAACACTTTGTGTTATTACCACATTTAGGATTTTTAAGTCATCCATTAAATTTAAATCCATTTTTTTATTTTCTTGTTAAATAAGCATGTTGGGTGCCAAGGAAATCCATAATACTATTTTCTCCCACGAGTATTTGACAAGCGACTATAGGAAAGGCCAGAGAAACCTGGCGCCTCACGCCAAATTCCTTTATTCGATTCATGAACTAATTATCATTTAACACAAATACTATCGTTTAAATTAAGAAAAAAGAAGTTGAAAATTAAAAAAAAATAAAAGAGTATATTATATATAAGTACTATCTGGTACCCGTCGCGTAAGTGTCACAGAAGATATAATTGTGGAAATATCGTTTTAAATTTGGAAGAGTTATATTGTTTAATTAGGAATGATAATACATTCAATGAAGTTTAAAGATATATAACATTCAGATAAATTTGTCAGTACCATACGCACGCCACAGTAAGTTAATTGTACTACGCCTATAACCTTTGCGCAAGTGCAAGCAATAAGCTGACAAAGTGTTATCGCAATCTAATGAACGGTATGGCAGCGCATGAAATACAAACAAATAAGCATAATTTTTTATATATTAGGAAGATATATTGCTTTGTACCAATATTCAATTTTTTAAATTATTAAACTAGGCTCATTTATGACCTCCATCTAGGTCGAGGGCAAAGAAGAAGTCTACGATGGAGCGAGTTTGCTTAGAAGATAACACGCACCTTGAAGAGGTTAAGGTTACATGCACTCGGAAAAACAGACGCCGGCAGGGCATTCTACTCCTTGCCTGTTGGCATTATGAAAGATGACTTAAAGCGCTTAGTGCGAATATTCGGAATATCAAACAAGTGTGGATTGTAACCTGCAGTACGTCTGGTATACCGATAGGAAACCTCCTATGGCGCTATGATTTTATGAATCTCATAGGCACACTCCGAAGTACAATCTGTAGAAGACCGACAAACAAGCAACTTTGTGGTGGTGAGCTAAGCTGTGAAGCTTAGTTTCCACCAGTTTTTTTTTGTCGCCGATAAGCCTGTTGGATGTGCGTTGTCTTTCTTTCTTTATCAGCCCGTATTTCACCGCTGAACGCACACTTAAGCATCTCCCACACAGAAGCGGCTTGCGGTGGCAGCCACGATGGCGGCCAGTTGTATTCGCTTGCAATGTAAGTGAGTCTGCAAACCCGTGCGGCCATGGCGCGGTCTGCCAGCGGCCAGCCGCGGCCGCATGCTCCGCCCCTTCCACCAACGCGTGTGTGTTAGCGAGTATGCGGTCAGTCGGTGGCCGCAGCACGGTCACTTGCAAATTTTTACAACAGGCCGCGTGTACTGCGTGAAAAATGGTGCTAAATTCAGAGATTTTTTATAATTAATAGAAACAGTGCAAAATTATACAGTACTTTATGATAATTCGCATCGTGATTACAAAAGCATTAGGATTAAAAACAAAATATATCATAATATTGCTGAATGTAATGACTTCGTCACGGTTAGTCATGTTACTGACGTTAGAGACACTACTTAGATACCACAGCGAATGGCGCTTCGGGCCGCCGCTGCGACCGCGGTTGTGTGTTGTTGCAGCGACTGGAGCCGCGGCTCGGGGTTAGCTTAAAGCGTCTCCCACACACAAGCGGCTTGCGGTGGCGGCCGCGGTGGCGGCCAGTTACATTCGCTTGCAATTTATGTGAGTTTACAAACACGTGCGGTCTTGCCGCGGCCTGCGAGCGGCTGACCGCGGCCGCATGCCCCGCCCGCCACCGTGTCACAGATTAAATAAAGCTTGTTGTTGAAGGCTCCATGGCCCATTGGCTTAACAATGAGTTGCAACGCTGGGGGCCGCGGGTTCGAATCCCGCACGGAAAAACTATTTGTACGGCCCACAAATAATTGTTCCGTGTCTGGATGTTTGTTCTTGTGAAATTTATGTATGTAAATTGCCCCCAAGATACAGCAGAAAATCCTAGTGAGGAGGTTTCGTTTTATAAAAAAAATTTACTATGTAACAGGTACAATTCTCCCATACAAAAGCAAAATTACATGCACTATAATAGCCTACAAAATTTTAATAATAACTAGGATTTGAGGACGCTTTTCCTACCTTTGTAACCTTCAAATGGCTGCGGCATCGAGCGAACGTGCTAGGATTGTACAAAGATGATATAATAAATAAAAGAATAGAAATAAAATTTCGATGAAGCTGAAAAAGCACGTGCATTTGCACGTAGTAGAGTCATGCTGCAGCTATATTACTGGTATAGTTGTAGTATGAATGGGTCGGCTTGACCGGGGAAGGACCACGCTCTCACCGAATACCAGCGTAAAATAGCAGCTCTTATGCTGCTGTGTTTCATATGGTGAGTGTAGAGAACCGAGACCCTTTTTACTGGAAACGACGCATGCCATCTTAGTCCTCTCGGGTGACAACGCATCTTCACTTAGATGTAGATGTCTATGACCACAGTATCCACTTACCATCAGGTGGACTGTGTGCTCGTTTGTCACACTTATCCTAAAAAAAAAGGCTGCAGGGCCAACAGCATAAACTTTTCAAAAAAAAAAAAGAATGACGGAGCCCTGACCGCGTATGTGTCAGCGTGCGCGCGGCCTATCGGCGGGCAGTTGCAAATTTTTACAACAGGCCGCGTGTACCGCGTGAAAAATGGCGGCGCTAAATACGGAAATTTGAATAGAAACAGTGCAAAATTATCCACTACTTTATGACAATTCACATCGTGATTATAAAAATATTAGAATTAAAAATAAAATATGGAATAATATTGCTGCAATACTTGGCGAAAGCGATGGTGAGTAAAAATTTAGTTCAAATTAAAAGTTTATTTTTTTAGTTTACATGAGATAATATGGTGTTTATGCATAAGTATTGAAGTAATCAGCAAATTGTTCGCGTATCATAAATGCATAGTTTGATGATCTTCTGTTGTTTAGTGAAAAATCTTCGAATGCGTGTTCAAACTGTTCCTCAATCGGATTATTGATATGTTCAGCCTTTCTTTCTATCAAGAAGATGTGCAATACACATGCTGCTTTCACAACGGTTATTGACGTAGTTACTTTTCTTTCCATCGGCCTATGGAAAATGTACCATTTAGAACTTAATATACCGAAGGCATTTTCAACCACGCGCCTGGCACTTCCTAAAATAGAGTTGAATTTTTCCTTTCTTCGGTCATAGCGTGCCTGTGCTTCGGGATATGGTCACATCATGTAAGAGCTCAACGCAAATGCCTGATCTCCGATCAGGACACACGGTGTCCTTACATTTTGGCCGTTTAGTGGTCTACTACTAGGTATATTAAATGTACCATCAGCAAGCTTTCTTCCCATTATAGATTCTTTAAAAATATCCCCATCACTATTTTTTCCGTATCCGCCTACATCGATGGAAATGAATTTGTAATCGGGGCCAACTATTGCTAATAAAACAAAAGAAAAATTTCTTAAGTAAGTAAATAATTTGATCCAGTTTTATCTGGACATTTAACAGTAACATGTTTTCCATCAATACTTCCACAGCAGTTCGGGAATTGCCATTTCTCATGAAATCCAGATATAGAGACTTCCCAATCTTCTAGAGTTGGTTCACGCATGTAAATTGGTTGCAAACGTTTCCATATACCTTCACATACTTCTTCAATAATGACGCTAACAGTAGAGAAACCGATATGGTAGCTGTGACCAATGGTGCCAAAGCTGTCTCCGGTTGCAAGATATCTGTAACAAATATTTATTTATTTTACAGGAGATACTTTACAAAAACAATGGAAGAACTTAAGAGATGCTTACAGTAAGCATCTGAGATCTTGTAAAACAAGCACAGGACAAGCGGCAAAGCTTACTGACCGATATAAAACGTGGCCATGGGCGACACGAATGGCTTTTTTATGTCCACATTCGGAATTTGCTGAAACACATTCAAATATAAATAGGAATGCCCAAGAAACTGGCTCTTCTCAATCGGCAAACACATCTTCACCGATTAATACAGCTCAATCACAGCCATATGATTCGTCTCAGTCTCAACATGATAATACACCTCAGCATGTAACATAGTCGACGCAAACGCAATCCTGATCAAAGTCAGTCACAAGTAGATAAAGTAATTAATTATATGAGTAAGAATGCAGAAAAAGATGATGATACAGATTTACTTTTCAAATCCTACGCAAAGAAATTAAAGACAATGAATAATCGTCGTCAAGCCACAGTGAAGTTCGAAATCGCCAAGATAATTCTGAAGGCAGAACTTGAAGAATCTGATGAAATTCAGTATAGATCGGATGCTGAACAGTATAAAGAAAATAATGTTGTGATGATAGTACAACCACCTGCTAGCAGTGCTGGTTCAGATACAAACAACTCAGTTTATGTTGTATCTTCGCCTCCTCCAGTTTTTGAAAATGTTGACCCATCAAACATTCTATCGCTGCCACCATTATATATGCAACCAACACACACTCTGTCATCAAACACTCATACTTTTCGAGAAGACCAAAGACCGAATTTTATTGATCCAAGCCATAACATGCTTCGACTTATTGATAGTAATACAACTAGTAAATGCTATGAAAATTTTGGAAAGAAGTCCTAAATATTTATATATTATAAGAGTAGCTGTCATCAAAAAAGTATATTTTTAGTTTGTAGGTACTTGTACTAGTATTGGTAGATTCCTAACTGTAATTGAGTTTGTTATTTAATATAAGAAGTATCAGATTCATCCTCGAGGGAGTCGTAAACGTTTTGCTCCCGTGCCATGATGAAATCTCACGGCGAGCTACACGCCCTTGTATTTGTTTAGATACAATTCATCAAAGTGAAACTTAGCATTTGCATGATTGTTGACCACATCTACCTAGTAAATACACATCTAATGATGCCACGAATGAATTTACAATTATTTACATCGTATAAACTTACCATTTTAGTTTATTTAGAAGTAGGTAGATGGAACTATTATTAGATGAAATAATGAAAGCCAAAACTAAACTGTCTAATAATTTTCAGCAATCGAAGCGAAAATTTATTTCTTATATCAATAAAGCATAAAGTGATGTCAATTGTGTTAAAATTTGTTTCTGTTAAAAAAATATAATGAATTTGTGTTACTTTGCAATTTTATTATATTGCATAGTCTATGTAGACGTGGGGACTTACTACATATAACTTATAGAAGTGGGCTGTTATTTTTTTATGTAAGTATCTACCTATATACTATGTGAGTGATTATAAGACGTGTACAACTAAAATAATTTTATACATTTTAGAATAGAAGAGAAAGATTAGAGACAAAACTAAAAATATGCAATTTGCTTCGTAAATCGAAAGGACGGGCAACAGGTAAGTAGGAGTACTTACTTACTTATAATAAATTATACTTACTTTGATCGCGTACCTTACCACCTTACATACTATTGTATGTACATTGGTTGACTGGTAGGAGATAGACCGACCGAATTTGAATACTTACCTATTCTTTTCTTGTTCACAGTTGGTCTCATACAAATTTTATGGAAATCATTTCAACCATTACATATATTATGATGTAATTGAGTTTTATTGAAATCGGTTGTACAAATTTTTTAATTTTACTACTTGTCCAGTAATAATATTAGTCCGTTAGAAGGAGTTGTTCGTATTACTGTTACTGTGGAATTCCGATGATTCCAAGGAAAATGCTAAAATTTTCGAGATACAAAGATTTGATTAGTAAAATTTCTATACGTGATATAGCCATGCTGCAGCTATATTACCTAGTAGTATAGTTGTAGCACGAGTGGGTCGGCTCGACCGGGGAACGACTACGCTCTCACAGAAATTTAAACGATGAACCGAATTATATAGGTAAACTAGCTTTTCACCCACGACTTCGCCCGCGTTAGTTAGCCATAAAATATAATTTAAACTATTATGCTTCTATTTATTTTTCAGTGACTCCGAGATAGACAAATAATTACCAGAGAGTAATGTGCAAGGACGATGTAAGTACTTCAGTTGGCGAAGGAATCGAATCTGACAAAGAGAATCAAAAAGAATACAATAATAATAAGTCATGTATATATATATATATATATATATATATATATATATATATATATATATATATATATATATATAATACATCACACGACTACGACTGTCGAGCTAATTATTGAACCAGAGTTAGTCAAGATTGAGTCAGCTAAGTTGTATGGGCGAAGAATTGTAGAAATAAATCATTTAGCAAATAAAAAAATATTTCCATTGCAATTTCATTAATTTAACATTTTGCGAGGAATCAAGATTAGGAAACATAATCTAAAAGTTTGGGAGTGTGGACTGTTTATTGATTCCGAAGATTATTATTTAGGGACAACTCCCGATGGGTTTATTGGACATGATTCTCTAAATGAAAATGTCTTATTTCTGATTCTAATATGCTACATGTGGAGGCTATAACTAAAAACAGATCAAATTTCGTTTGATACGAGATGGACAAATAGAAAAAAGAAACCATTACTACTATTATCAGGTCCAGGGATAATTACATATAACTAGTTGGCAATTTTGTTTTTTCGTAGTATGGACACAACTTTTTCATGTTTTCGTACATAATCACTTTTGGGCAACAAAAATGCAGCCAAGACTTTACTCATTTCATTTTTAATGTTTATTACCAGAAATGATTGACCCTCGAGTTCCTTGAGAAATGGCAGTTCGAAAAAGAGTGTAATTAAGTAATATGTAATAATAAACAATAATAATTTCTTCAAGTTGTTACTTTTTTATTTATTTGCCTACCCACTTTATTGTAAACTCGAAATATTTTTAATTTAATGTGCTTATTCAATAAAGACTAAATTAATAACTAAATAATCGATAAACACTGAATAATCACAGACATTAACTTTTTCATGAGAGGTATTATCTTTCTAGGTTATCGATATTATTTTCTCCTCCCTAGGCGATAACAATATCGATAACACCTCAAAAAGTTACAGCCTATATACGTGTCCCACTGCTGGACTGCCTACTCTCATTTCTGAGAGGGTTTTAGGGCAAGGAAAGTTCCGTCGCGCTGCCCTAATGCGTGTTGGCGAACTTCACATGTCTTCGAAATATATATTTTTTTTATTCGTCAGACATGCAGGTTTCCTATCGATGTTTTCCTTCACCGGCGAGCACGTGGTAAATCAGCACTTAAAATTGCTATTAACAATTTCAGCAGCTTCAATTTTTGCGAGCGCTAACCATCTGAGCTACCACGGCTTATTTTACAAATATAACTTTAAGTTTTACAACATAATCGTAAAATACTGGTATTCACACCCCACCACCCCTAACATCACTACAATATGCCCTTGCCCCCCGACCCGTATCGTGCGATAGAGAGAGTTGCAAGTCTTGAAGGCAATTGCCTACATTTTCTTTTTGAAATATTGTTTCCGGCGATAACGTTTTTACCCCCCTAAAACTTTAAAAAATAAGACAATTTTGGTCTTATTCGATTCAGTACACTTTAATCTAGGCCTGTACGTTTTACTTTTTTAGTAATCAGTTAAGTTTAATTAAAAAAAAAAACGCTTGAGGAAGTTTTTAAGTCAAAAATATAGATATATAGATGCTAATAACTTATATTGTATACAATATTTCTTTAAAATAAAAACGTACGGGCCTAGTTTTTTGTCATATCTACAACATTTCCAAAAAATATTAAAATTGGACTATATTTACGGGGGGGAAAACGTTATCGCTTTTTGTATGAAAATTTACAGCTTCACAATCTTCTTAATGGGCGCGGTAGATAAATTACCCGTAATTTGATTTAAAACCAAAGACATTTAAGTAGTAGTAGTAATAGACCGGACATCAGCAGCAAAATTGTCGTCTGTAACTTATGTCCTATAGGATATATCTCCGTTAGTCTTAGTGACATCGACATAAAGTCAAGACGCATTCTTTTCATATCTTTAAAAAATATTTTTATAGAAAATATGCCCCGTTGTGCATTAAGATATTGTAAGTCACGATATGGAGCAAAAAATGAACGTGATTTTGGTTTTTTATCGTAAGTATAACGTATATTTACCGAATAATCTTTAAATTTTATTATTTCTAGTATATTTTTCTAGAAATTTATTTTTATTGTACTAAGCGCCCTCTGTTATCCTGTAGCGTCACTATTTATTTAAAGTTAGTGATTGACGACGTTTATCGATTGGGGTTATCGATAAAAATATTATACAGGATGCCGATTTAATCATTTACAATATTTAAGGAGGTAAAACAGTCAAAGATACTGTACCCATACCAACAAAAATGAGTAGCATATACCAACTATGCTAAGTGGCCTACTTTATGTGGAAGGGTGGGAAATTTTTTTAGGCATGATGATGAGATTTTCTGTGTTGCTTATGAACATGCTGAGGATACTTGCTGTGTTGATGTTTAGCAATACAGCAAGTCTTCTCTTTTACATACCGGGCGTCATTGTCTGGTGGTATTCAAGGACAAAATCATTATAAATCCTGGCTTACAGTGATAGGAGAGTGCTATAGGCTTGTGACATTAAAAAAAATTGTACTGTTAAAGATATTAGATACAAGAAGTTGTAGGTTAAGCTTGAGTTAGGAAATAAGGTAAAAACTTAATATAACAATTTTTATTGATGTGGGTATTTTAAGTAGTGCAGCTGATGAAATTGACAAAATAATGTTAAAAGAGAGGAAGACGTCTCCATACATTCTTGGGCCCAAGTGTTAACAAGATGAAAGTACCATTTGAAAGCGTATATATAAACAATAAATAGCCGAAAAGATATGTCAATCTAGAAGCTGAGTTATTGTAGAATAAGTAAAATAGAGATTATCTATTATCTACACTGTAACAGGTGATTTTTCACTGTTATTACATTGTAACAGGCTATTTTTCACTATAATTACTTAAAGATATAAAAGCAGGATCAGTATAAATTAGAGGCATAAAAAGTTAAAGTGATTTTTTTCGTGTGATGGAAGTCATGATAAATAGATTTATACAATGAAACAATCATTTTACTCCCTTTTATTATATTTTAAAGTATTTCAAGCTTAGTAACCTTCAACAACATTATCGATACTTTGGTATCGAAAGGGTAACATTCCTAAAACAGTCAAATGTCACCTTTGTAGAACGCTCCATAGAGTATGGTAATATTTAGAAAGGACCCTCAGAACCTAAGAGTATATATATGATAACAACGTTTAGTCAGAAACATAGTTAAGAGTGCTCAGAACAATTATTTTTTAAATGTTATTTATATGAATTATAAAACTAATACTTTATTAGAATTAGTTTCGTTACTAAATTACGCTTCTCTAAATTAACAGAATTTACTTTAAATGACGAGTTTCCGTCGTTACGTCCTACGCGTCGCGTTTACGTCACATACTTTAGTGTTATTTCCTTCGCCGCGTGAGTGTAAGAGGCAACTACAAATTTATAAAATATTAAGTGGGGTACAATAGAAATTTTTGTTAGTTTTTATATAAAGGGTTAGTAATTACACTGTCTTTAAAAGTTAATTCCTTATATTTTGCTTCGTAACAATTTTATATACTTTATAAAATTTCCATTTCAAATACTGTGTCGTTCAAGTATCACTATATTTGGGTGCTCCCACTGCGAGGATCGACCGGAGGACACGGTGGAGCACACCGTGGAGGTGTGCCATGCTTGGGCGGAGCACCGCCGTGTCCTCGTAGCGGCGATAGGCGGCGGCGACCTCTCGCGTCCGGCCCTGGTCGAAGCCATGGTCCGGAGCGAGACGGAATGGGATGCCGTCACCACCTTCTGCGAAGCAGTGATGCTAGCGAAGGAGGTGGCGGAGCGGGAGAAGGAGAGAGCAGCAGCTTTCCTTCCCGGCCGCCGCGGGAGACGCCCCGGGCGTCGGGGGCTACGTCGTGGCCCCCGGCCACCGTAGGCGCGGGCCTGTGGATGGCGAGCAATGGGTAGCTCGCCGTCCGTCCGTCTAACGACGACAGGCCGTGTCGACGGCGAGTTTTGTTCCACGCGCGCCTCAAAGAGCTGTCAGCATCGTGAAGGGGCCCGCAAGGGCCGACGCCTGCCGGGGCTGCGGGCTGTTCGAAAGAGATACCGCGGCTCCGGAACGTAAGGGCACTGAAGGAACACGGATGGTTTTTAGTCAGTAAAAGTCTGACACTCCCTTCCGCTACACCCAGAGCGAAAGGCGTCACTTGATGATTTTCTATCCGCAAAAAAAAAAAGTATCACTATATTTAATAGACAGAATTAACTGAAAATTAAATACAAGGTGTGAATGATCACTATAAATCTTGTGTAATTAACACAAATTTTTATATTCCACAAAGTTTTAAAATTACGTTTTATGTTATAATTTCGATATAATATAATGAACATTATGGCGAAGTTGTTTTCAACAATAATTAAAAATTTTGTTCAACCAACTTCAATATAAAATATTAAGAATAACAATATTAGACAGACCTTGATCAAATTTATATGGAACCACATGTGAAACACCAACTTTCAAATAAAAAAGAATCAATGAAATCAGTTCACCCAGAAGGAAGTTATGAGGTAACACACATAAAAAAACATAGAGTCGACTTGAGTACGTCCTCTTGTTTGAAGTCAGTAGAAAAATGGCGTTGGTCAAAGATTTCATAATAAAGTATATACCTATGATTAAATTTTTTTTTGAGGCTCTTACTGAGTATATCAATATAATCTTTGTATATAACAATTACGTGTCACATTGTTTGTCCGCGATGAACTCCTAAACTACTGAACTGATTTCAATGAAATTTTGCACACTGTGTGCAGTTTGGTCCAACTTGAGAGATATGATAGTTTTTATCCCGATAAGTGACCCTCAATATTTTTTATTACGAATTTAATAATTTTTATAGGACACAGGATCATCGGAGAGGGCCGAACAACGTCTGCCTGGCCAGCTAGTAATATTATATATTTCTTTTCTTTATGAAAATTGAGTGTTTCTATATCTTTGTTTCTTTCTTCATAGTATTTATTTGATTTGAACATTTGACGATTCGTTAGATTTGCTTTAGTTGTAGAAGTGACATAATATGTTCTTTTTTTCTTTTCAGTGGAATTGTGTGGTTTTGTTATTTATTACTGTTCTAACCATTGAACTTGTTTACGCAATTTTTGTTTAATAAATTGTTTGATGTTTGATGACTTTTTTTGACTCACAAAAATATTGTTTCAAATAATAAAATTAATCCCTCCCTCTCCTTACAGTTTCCTTCCACTGCTGGTCATGGGCCATGGAAATAAAGGGGAGCACAGAATTTTGCTGCCACAAATATCACCTACCTTTGCAACCCTGCCCTAAAAACATCGCACGGAGTATCCGCATTTCACCGAGATTAAATTTAGAAAAAATGTTTGCCTTTTTCCTCCAACTTTTTTTTCTTATCACTATTACAACAAACACCGTTACATCTTAAAAAAAACCCACTGAACATAGGCCTCCACTATATACCCTCATAGAGGGTATACTTGTCATAGTTGCCACGTTCTGTTCCACGGTACACGTACCTTGTTACACAGTATCAAGGTACGTGTACCGTGGAACTGAACAGTGCATCAGTCTCCTCTTACGAAACCCACGGAATGATATGAATATTCCTACACCGCCACTACACAGTAATTGGTAATTTCTCGAAACATTTCATTTATCGACAAATCGTCTTGCAATCGTCTTTACTCTAGCGCTCACTTGACCTTCATACAAATAATTCGATATTTTAATTGTTAATATTTTTTACATTTTTGGATAAGAACATAGTAATGACTCTAAGTTATATTTACCATCTTTAAAAAAAATTGTCTTTGGCCTGACCTACTATACTCTTAGGCTTGACCATAGTTCTGAATAAGTATGTCCAAAAAATGTCAAGTTCTAAGAGGTTAAGCGTCACCTACTGGGGAATAGCTAAAATGTTGTCTTAATAAATGATAGTGTAGTTTTGCTATTTTTAGCTAGAGGGCGTCACACACGCACGAGCTTAAAGTTTTTGTATAGAAATTTCTCCAATGCCCGCTCTATATTATATATATATATTTTAAATCTCTTTGTTTAAAACCAAACCTTCCATAGCGTATGTTTTGGCGGGATGTATTCGGCTAAATAAGTTGATGTTTACTTTTCCCTTTGCAAGACTCGAATTATCGCCTAATCATTTTATGATAGTTTTGCGATTTAACTGTTTAATATTCAGCCCTAATTTGCGGCAACATGCGTTCGTGATAAAATTATTTTGCGAACCTGGATCAATGATGCACCTACAAGTAACCATGTTATTATGGCGGTCTAGCACATTAACTTGCGCAGTACCTAATAATGTGTTAATATTTTGTGGCTTTGAAATAAGACATAGTTTGTTGTCTGCGCTGTCAGCCGACAGAAAGGCTACATCACCGGATGTATCCTTAAGCTCTGGCTGTCGAGTTGGAGCGATGTGTATCAATTTGAGAACCCTTATCTCGCTTATTGATATAATTTAATTCAATTAGAAGTGCTCAATCCTTAAATGTGTTCCAGAAACAGATTAAAAAATACTATTTGTCTCTCTAACCCCTCTCACTAACTCCGCTTAATTATGGTCATTGATCTGCCTGAAGAATGTTGTCTTTTTAATGGATAAGTTTGTATCTTTATTTTATTTTTATTTGTCTTTATTATTATTTTTATTTTTTATTTTAGTGCACCCTACCCATTGTTCTTTTTCTTATTTTGTATTTTTTCTTCCTCTGGGTTGTCGGGAAGAGATTGCTATGTAGCAATAAGACCGCCCTTTGTATTTATCTCATTAGGTGTTATTTTTTAATTTTGATGTTATCAAATCTTGGTGTACAATAAAGAGTATTGTATTGTATTGTATTGTATTAATTTTTGCAAATGAATTAACGAATGATGGCGTGACCCACATATACGGCAAACATTAGTGCTTTTGCAAGCTTTCCAAATATGTTTAGAACTGAGACAATTTGTGCATAAATGGTTTTCTTTCACAATTTTATAGCGTTGCTCGGGTGACAAATTCATGAATTTGCGACAATTATAAATATAGTCGTGCGATTTATTACCAAGTCTACATGTCGATGTGACGTCATTAGAATTCGATGTAATATAAGAATGCGAGATCTTTGGAATGGCAGGCAATTTGTGTTTATCACTTTCTTTCGTTGACACTTTGTATGCGGGTGCGTTTACGCGTTGCATTTGTTTGACTTGACCTTTAACAAAATTAATGAAACTGTCATAAGTAGGTATGTCCACGTCTCGGACAGATATTTCAAATGCCTTCGAAGTGTCGCGATCTAAGCGCTTGAGCGCAAAATGAATAAACACGTAATCACAAAGATTTGGTATATTTAATTCTTTAAGAGCAGGGATAGATGCGACATATTTATCAATGAATGCTTCCAATTGAGTTGAAGTTGCAGGATTAGGTAAAGCTTTCATCTCTAATATTGAGTCGAGAAAGGTGCTCGCGAGGTAACGCTTGTCCCGATATTTTTTTATTAAAGCATCCCATACAGAATCGTAATTATCAGCGGTGGGGTTAATATCCGAAAAAACCTGTTGCGCTTTGCCTTTAAGTTTGCTAACTAGATAATAGATTTTTTCCGAGTTCGTTAACTCAGTATTAGAATTAATCGTCGAATTAAATGTTTCATAAAAGAGGCTCCATTTGGAAGGGTCTGCGTGGAACTCTGGAATTTCTATGGGAGGCAACTTAGGTAACGCGATCTTAGGCTTGGAAGCATTCATCGTTTGCGGCTTGCATATTTTGTTCTGAATACGTCTAACATGGCAGTACAGGTCTTCAAAGCTACACCAGGCGTTGAAATCAAGAGTAACTTCGGGATCTAGTGCCATATTTATAGAATGAATGTCATGAATGCACTTGTGATATTCACTCCTGATATCATCGATGGTTTCGTACTGTGATATAAATATATCCTGAATAGCGGCATGGTTTATTGTTTTTGAATGATCGAAAATACGTTGCATGCGAGTAAAATAACCATCACGGCATGTTTCCTTAATAAGTAATTCCTTAGTCAGAGTTTTGCGAGTGGCTGCCATATTTTCGAACTAATGAAAACGGAGTGCAAATTAATGATGTAAAATTACCAAACATACAAAGTATTTATACCAGTATCCGCACAAATAACGGTTCAAATAATAATAAATGCAATATTTTAACAAGTCACACACACAATAAAATGATCAACGTCATCCAGAACACATGAATATTAGTTGCGGGAAATAAAAATGGTGGGCGGTAAGCGAAAAAATTAACCGACGTTATGCAAAACATTTAAATTTCGGTAAGAAATCGAAAACCTCACAGGAGGCAACAGAAAAATAATCACGCCGGGCACTAGTTATCACCTCGTGGCCGTTAATTACGTGATTGCGCGGGAGAATAAATGTATGTATCTTAAATTAGAGGAACTAAATTTACTTACCAAGAAGCTCGTACTCATAATCACTAATCGGCGTTCGTTCTAAATATTGTGGTGTGTAATGTTGTATGTGCTACTGTATGTATGACAGTGTATAGCCGAAAACACTAGCGATTATAAAATTTAAAACTATTTAAATTGATACTGCGGTAAGAGCACAAAAAGGTGCAACAGCGGGCGGATTAGCGAAGACTATATTGAACTAATGACCCTTTTCCTTTTGAAGGTGAAGTGGTGTGACAACTTTTACTCACACCACCGCCATCTATGATAAATACGCATAGATTAATCCGAGCGCATGTTCAGCGCGACTAATGATAATGAAAATTTTGCAATGATTGCAGACATACCAGTTTTAATCAGTTTACATATGGATTAGAAATTGAAATAAAAACCTTATCAATTTTTACACTTTTAAGAGACTTTTAAGAGATGGCCCCCAGACCTCGATGGCCCAGCTATTCCTGGCTACGGTGGCGACCATAGTAACGGTGGGGCAGGGGGTGCTAAGAATCTCCGGTGGTAGTTTGGTTGCTACCTACGACGACTCGACCTGGCAACTTATAACGCACGCACCCTGAGGACTGACTAGAAGATTCTGGAGCTGGAAGAAGAGATAGACAAGTTGTGCTGTAACATTATAGGATTATCCACAAGTCTCTCGTTAACAACGTTGTATGTATGTGTATCTCTAGAGCCATGCATTCCTCCAAATACAACTATAAGGTGTTAATGGGAGACTTCAACGCTAAACAAGGCACAAGAGAGAACGGTGAGATGAAAGTAGGGAAATTTGGAATAGGGCAACGGAACCCAAGGGGCCAGCAGCTGGCCGACTTCATGGAGAAAGAGGGACTCTTTATGATGAACTCTTTCTTCAAGAAGCGGCCCCACAGGAAGTGGACCTGGTCGAGCCCCGACGGTTCAACAAAAAATGAGATTGACTTCATTATGACGACCAGACGACAACTGTTCAGTGATGTCTCAGTGATTGCGAGGGTGAAAACCGGCAATGATCACCGAATGGTGAGAGGCACACTGAACCTAAGCGTTTAGTTGGAAAGGTCACGTCTAATGAAGTCAACGCTCCGTGCCCCTCGTGCTCTAATCCTGAAACCTTTCAGCTCGAGCTACAAAACCGTTTTCAGTGCCTAGAAGATTGCAATGCAGTGGACGATATGAATGACAAGCTCGTGGAAACTGTCCATGCGGTCGGAGCTAAGTTTTGCAAGACCCGCCGCAGAAGAACACTAAAACTCTCCGATCACACTCTTAATCTCATGGCTGTTAGACGGGATATGAAGCTGCAGTCTTCGGTAGATTTGAAAGCATACAGGCAACTGAACAGACAGATCTCCAAATGCATGCGGCGGGACTTATGTGACTTTAATTCCGCTCGTATAGAAGAAGCGATCGAGCGGAACCAAGGATCCAAAGTCTTTGCTAGAGATCTGTCTGCCAGAAAGAGACAACTGTCAAAGCTGAATATCGGGTGTGGCAGCGTCGTTTCCGGGACACCGGAGATTTTGAGTGAGATTAAGAGGTTCTATGGGCAGCTGTATACGTCATCGTTGGAGCCACACGTAAGTGTGAGTACCGATCTTAGAGCTAGTCTTATCCGACAATATTCCGATGATATCCCGGACGTCAGTCTGAGCAAGATCAGAACGGCTCTCCAGAAACTTAAAAACGGCAAGGCCCCAGTCGAGGATGGAATCAAAGCTGAGCTTCTGAAACCGGGTAGAAAACCGGTACTTGAAGTCTTTCAGAAGCTTTTTGATACCGTCCTCGTTGGTGGCATTACACCGGAGGCGTGGAGCATAAGTGTGGCGATCATATTCTTCAAGAAAGGTGACAACACTCTCTTGAAGAACTACAGACTTATATCCTTTCTAAACCGCGTCTACATTCTGTTTTCGAGAGTCATTACGAATCGTCTTGCGTGCAGACTTGACGACTTCCAAGTCTGAGGAGTACAATTTGCCACTATGTCTGGCGTATGTGGACTATGAGAAGGCCTTTGATTCCGTCGAAATTTGGGCGGTGCTGCAGTCCCTTCAGCGGTGCCAAGTTGACTGTCGGTATATCGAAGTGCTGAAGTGTTTGTACAGTAGGGCTACGATGACTATTCGAGTACAGAACCAGAGTACGAAACCTATCCAATTGCAGAGAGGTGTAAGACATGGTGATGTTATAGCCCCGAAACTCTTCACCGCTGCATTGGAAGAAGTTTTCAAGCTACTGGACTGGAAAGGATACGGTATTAACATCAATGGTCAGTACCTTACCATTGATGTTAATACCGTACAATTTGCCGACGATATTGTCCTTATGGCAGAATAGCTGCCTAAGCCTGACCTAAGCATTATGCTCAATAACCTCAATAGTGTTTCCCAACGGATAGGTCTTAAGATGAACATGGACAAAACAAAGATCATGTTTAATGGCCATGTTACACCTATGCCAGTAGTTGTTGGGATTACTAAGCTTGAAGTTGTTGACGAGTATGTTTACCTGGGACAAACAGTCCGACTAGGTAAGTCCAACTTCGACCGAGAGGTCAATCGACGGGTTCGACTCGGTTCGCAGCGTTCGGGAAATTACGGCACATCTTCTCGTCAGGTACACCTCAAAACTTGAAAACGAGACTGTACAACCAGTGCGTGTTGCCAGTGATGACCTAGAATTGAGACGTGGTCCTGCACTGCTGGATGAGGAAGCTCAATGTCGCTCAGCGAGCTATGGAGAGGGCTATGCTCGGTGTTTTTCTGCGTGATAAACTTAGAAATGAGGATATCCGCAGTTGAACCAGAGTGACCGACATAACCCAACGGATTAGTAAGCTGAAGTGGCAATGGTTCAGCCATATAGCTCGAAGAACCGACAACCGATGGGGAAAAAAGGTTCTCGAGAGGCGGCCTCGTACCGGCGGAAGAAGTCTAGGGCGTCCCTCCACTAGATGGAGTGACGACCTGGTAAGATATGCAGGAAGTCGATATATGCAGGTGGCTCAGGACCTTGCTTTGCGGTATCCTTGGGGGAGGCCTATGTTCAGCAGTGGACTTGTGAAGGGCTGTAATGAAATGATGGTGAATGATGGGTCTACCATGTATACCCAAATATATCTCAAGAACGATAACGAAATATGACTTAATTTTTTTCACCATCTTCAGAATCATACTGATATGGTTTCTTTTGAAAATCACTTCTGTACTCTTTCTGTTTTTTTTATTATTTCTGCTGAAACCGAAACTTTACACAAGCAATCGTAATCGAGGCAATTTTTTTTAAATATAATTAGTGTTGCCAGTAGACTTTTGTCAAGGTAACCCTTGATGAACAATTTCCTGTAGAAAATAACATAGTATTTTTGTACCATAAATTGTCTTTGGTTATTTTTTTCGAGGAGACATCACTTATTTACAAAAATTGGTCAAGACTTTTTCAATTATAAAATGGACGTACATAGTAAATGTTAAAAGTATTCTTTTTCTAGTTGGTTCGGGCGCACAGTTGACAGGCAATATCCGGCCGTTCCATTATTCACCTCATTGCTAACTCGGGAAGCGATGCCTTTTATATAATTCTTCCTTGGTTTTGGTCTCATTTATTGCTCGAAACTTTTACCCAAGAGTGTTTTAGTTTATAAATTGGTTAGTAACATCTATTTTACTTTTACTTAATTACTTTTTATTTGATATTATTTATTCAGTAATAATTTAACTCACGGCTCTTTCCTAAAATTATTTTTAAGTAGCAGTAACGAAGATAATAAGTTAGATAATAAATCATACATTCATACATAAACTCTTACAACTGTTACCTAGAGGGGTAGGCAAAGTCTGCGGACCTATGTTTGGCACAAATCATAAACAACTCGCTTCTTGCACATCTATATATCTATGCAAACATGCTTGTCAGTTAAGGGTAATTTTAATTTAATTTTTCAATATATCGCCAATAACGGCTATAAACTTCCGTCAACTAACGCCAACTCTGCTACTAATTTCTGCTGTGTGAATTTCCTTTGTATTGTATTTCTTTTCTTATTCATTCTTTCTACGTGTCTAAACCACCGAAACATTTCTTTCTTACTTCTAGCAAACCAAACATGTCTCTTATCACATAATTTCTCACCCTATCATTCAAAATCAGCCTTAACATAATTCTTAATGACCGCATTTGTAGAACATTAATTTAACTTTTATGTTTCATCTGCCACACCCAAATATCAGTACTATAGATTAAGGTGGGAGTTAACACAGCATTGTGAAATGCCATAAGTGCCTTTTGTTAAACATTATAACTCCCTACAATAGAACAAACCATTTAACGTTAAACGCGAAATTTACGTTCGTAGGCTTGGAACGGTGATATGTCCATGTGTAATTGATGTTTGCAAAATATCTCAACATAAAATCAGAAAAAAGAAGAAGTTGGAATTTAGTATAATGGAGTTTAGTAGTGATTCTTAAGTTCTTAGGCAGTATACATCAATAAGATTACAAAACTAAAGTAACTTGGTGGTGGGTAATCTTCTATTTTATCATCATAAACCCGTAATTTGCAAAAAGATAGGCTTGAGGTCTTGTTAAAATAAGGAGGAATTAGTTTTAATCATCACAACACAGTTTCAGTGCCAAAAACTCGCATTTTCTGCCGACTTCCAAAAAGGAGACGGTACTCAATTCGACTGTATGTTTTTTATGTATATGTGTGTGATGTTACCTCATAATTTTTACTGGGTGAACCGATTTCGATGATTCTTTTTTATTTGAAAGTTGGTACTTCTCGTGTGGTCCCATTTGATCAAGATCAGACCAATAGTTTTTGAGTTATTCTTAATAACTTACATTGAAGTCGGCTGTACAATATATTTAATTTTAAATTATATAATCGCAATGAGTATCTCACCTTATTCCATAGACTTTGGGATCCGGAAATTCAAATAGTTGACTTTTATGATATCTGCATGACGAAATGAGTTCATAAATTATATTACGTCACGTCAGTTAGTTAGCTAGTTATTTTTTATATTTGATTTGAATGCAAATGTAACATTCTTACAATAAGCACCATAAGTTAAGCAAGAGATGTATCATATCCAAGTAATACCCAATATTAATTTAAAATTTATGTTAAATATGCATGTACCTTTAAACAAGTCCCAAAGCTGGAAACATAATATTAATAGAATCAGGCGTTTCTTTGCGGAAATCCATTATAATAAAGTTTTTAAAAAGTTACTTCGTGTACATCCGCTCGATAAAATAAAATGATGTGTCTTACCTAATTTGAAGAGGACCTCCCGCCCTCCCTCAATTCTCATTTCTGTGTGAGTTATACGGCAATTAGTCCGCCGTGCTGCCCCAATGCTTGTTGGCGGACTACACATGTCCTCGAAATATTTAATTTACTATACACAATAAGTACAGGTTATATTCACAGGTTTCCTCGCAACGTTCTCCTTTACAGACTAGCACGTGGTAAAACGGGTAACAAATGTATTGCCAACATTATCATCAAACGCTAGCCACTTGTATATTAAATTACTGTAAAATAGATTTATATTTTTCGAAATATAAAGCAAAAAAAAAATGCCGAGGGTGGCAACTATGGTAAAAATCCTCCATATCAGTTAATTTATTGGGGATATGTTTCTAAGCAGTGGAATTTTGATAACGGTGTTTTTCCTTTTTTGTGGTTCTTTATGGTGGCATAGGAGAATCTTACATCTCATTTCGGGTGTCGTAAGCAGATAAATATGAAAAGGATTTAAAATACCAAGGTCAGTGACGGGAAGCAGCGACAAATCTCTGCAAATAAATAAAATTGAAGTGATTGTTTGTAATGTTAAAATAACAACTTTTTACTAAATGCATATGAAAGTATATACGGTACTAATAACAAAAAAAACGAATTTTAATTTTTTTGTCTATCTGTTTGTTCCGTCTAATCTCCAAAACGGCTAGACCGATTTTGACGGGACTTTCACTGGCAAATAGCTGATGTTATAAGGAGTAAGTAAGGATACCTTTATTTCAGAAAAATATTAAGGTTTCCGCGAAAAAATTGAAAACCCATGAAATCGTACTAAATTCTACGTGGGTAAATTCACGAGGGACAGCTAGTATACGATAAATTTGATACTTCGATAGCCAATACGTCTTTAGCTTCCCTTACTCGATGCAAAGTGCAGACATCAAATCAAAAATAAACTGACTAATTACTCAAATAAAGTTTAATTAGGACAAGAGTTGATGAACGTTGTTTATTTTTATAATGGAACGTGATGTTTGCGAGATAGGATGGAATTAGAATGAGGATGAGGTTTAGACCAATGGTCAACGGCTTTGATTGTAGTTTTAAAAATCTTTTTATTCAGAGTTCAAAAATAATTTTTAATATACTTGTTCTTAAAATATTTTATTGACTTAGTTTAAATCCAACATTCATAGCTCTCTACACATTTCAAAAACAGACTCGGTTGTATACAATATACATAATTTATTTGACACTAAATAATATATTATGTGATATACACTGTAGAAGCGTGCTCGTCGCGACCCCTGCCAGCCCTTTTCAGGGCTGCAATTCTACTTAGCTGCGCACCCATGTCAACGAGGGTTAGGGCGTCCCCCCAAGGCGACGCACACCAGCTCGTCCCCGTTGGTGTGGAATGCAGCGCGCAAAGCGGCGATGGGGACCGCCACCCGTCACGCACAGCCCGACACGGCGGAAGGTGGAGGACAGAGTGCAGAGTTGGCACGTGGAATGTTAGAGGAGGCATGAGAGATAAGACGAATGAGTTGATCGAAATAATGAAAGAAAGAGAATTAGATGTCGTGTGTATGTCGGAGACCAAACGGAAGGGCAGTGGTACTGAAGAGCTCCCTGGCGGGGCGTTAGCTCTATGGTCCGGAGTCCCGGAGAGTGAGAGCGCCCGCCAGGGAGTGGGGGTGCTGCTGTCGTCTCGGTTGGTCGATGTTATGACTGAATATAAGGTTGTGAACTCAAGACTTCTCTGGGTTCGCTTTAAATTGGGACTGACGAAGTTATTCCTTTTGGCTGTTTATGCGCCGGTAGCTTCGTCGTCCAGGGCTGAGCTGGAGGAGTTTTGGGAGAATGTAAGAGAAGTTCTAGATTTGGCTAGGGGAAACGAAAGAATTGTTGTATGTGGTGATTTGAATGGATGGGTTGGTACCGCTCGACCAGGGTACGAGTCGGTGCTTGGAAAGTTTGGCGATAAAAGGGTTAATGATGCTGGCAAGCTTATACTGGCGGTATGCAAGGAAAAGGGTCTTCTTGTGACAAACACTATGTTTAATCACAAGAAGATCCATATGTATACTAGAGAAAGTAAGAATGAGAGAAGTATGATCGATTTGTTCCTGGTGGATGACCGACTGCGAAAACAGGTGATGGATACGCGAGTGTTCAGGGGTGCTGACCTGGGAACGGATCACTATCTAGTGATTACTAGATTTAGGGGTCTGTTCGCGGGTTGGCGCTACCGGACGGCAGTAACAGAACCACAGTCGGTCTGTCGCATCCGAAGCTGGAAGCTTCAGGAAGCGGATACTAGGGACAAATATCATGCGAGGGTAGCCGAAAAGCTTGACAACATCGATGGCAGAAAAGAATGTGTTGAAAGAACATGGCAGAACCTTAGGGATGGAATGGTAAGTGCAGCGGAAGAAGTGTGTGGAACGATTAAAAGAGGCAGTAGTAAAAGAAGAGATGCATGGTGGAATGATGAAGTGAAAGAAGCTGTAAAGAAGAAGAAGAAAGCATGGTTAGACTACTTGGCCTCTAGTAATGATAAGGATATGAGAGAGAAGATGAAAGAAAGATATAAGCTGCAGAAAGTTCACACGAAAGCATTGATTGAGGAAGTGCGTGAAAGGTGTAGAATGGAAGCGGACGAAAGGTTGTCGCACAACTTTAAGGAGAACTCCAAACTCTTCTGGAAAAAGGTTGGAAGGACCCGAAGTGGTGTGACGGCCTTAAGAATGAACAAAGTGCTTTCGAGAACTAATGACGTCCTCTCAGAAAAATCGGACGTCATGCAGCGATGGAGCGAATTTTATAGAGAAATGTATGCGTGTGATGATTTTAGTGAGGGATCCGGGGATGACGTCGAGACTGGTACGCCAGACCCGGACCTCGATGACACTGAGGTCATCAGTATGAAAGAGATTGAACGTGCGATTCGAAGTTTGAAATGTGGTAAGGCTGCGGGACTAGACAGAGTTACTGCTGAAATGGTCAAGTATGGTGGGCCTCGCGTCTGGGACAGCTTTCATCTGCTGTGCAATTTGTGCTGGCGGACGGGGGATGTCCCGGATGATTGGCGATCCGCAGTCATTGTGCCTTTATATAAAGGTAAAGGTTCACATTTTGACTGCGGGTGCTATCGGGCGATCAGCTTGACCAGTTTAGCAAGTAAAGTTTATTCGAAGGTTTTGACACGAAGGATGCAAGAGAAATCGGAAAGATTTCTATGGGAGGCACAATGCGGATTTAGACCTGGAAGAGGATGCACGGATCAAATGTTTTCTCTCCGCATGATCACGGAAAAGCTTCTGGCTGCTAACCAGAAGATTTTCTGTGCTTTTGTGGATCTTGAGAAAGCATTTGATAAGGTTGTAAGGAAGAAAATGTGGGAACTGTTGCCGGGGTATGGTGTGGATGGTCGATTGCTAAGGGCTGTGCAGTCACTTTACTGTGACTGTAACGCCTGTGTGCGGGTAGGGCATGACCTGTCACCCATGTTTAGCGTCCAAACGGGCGTAAAACAGGGTTGTGTTATGTCTTCCTGGCTGTTCATACTGTATCTCGACAGCTGTTTACAGAAACTGAAAGATAGCTGTTTGGGTGTGAAATTGGGTGACATTAAAGTAAATTGTCTGCTGTATGCTGATGATGCAGTGCTTATTGCACCATCAGAGGCAGAACTGCAGGCATTAGTCACGTGTATGAAAGAGGAATGTGAAATTAAAGGTCTCCGCTTGAATGCTAATAAAACTAAGGTTCTGGTATTTGAAAGGGACGAAGAGAGAACGAAGTGTGAAATATGGGTAAATCAGGAATGTCTAGAACAGGTAAATGAAATTGTATACTTGGGGAGTGCTTTTAGCCGGGATGGAAGATGTGATTTAGATGTGGACAGGCGTGTCGCTGCCGGGAACAAAGTCAATGGTGCCCTGACTGCGTTAGTCAAAAGGCAAGGCGTAGTGAAGAGTGCACGCCTTGCAATACATAACGCAGTGTTGGTACCGACTTTGTTATATGGCAGCGAAACCTGGGTATGCCAGAAGAAGCATAAAAGCAAGTTGAATGCAGTGGAGATGCGATCTCTTCGTAAAATGTGCGGCGTCACCATGGCTGACCGAAAGCGAAACGAAGAGATTCGCAATATGGCAGGTTTGAAAGATGACCTTATCACAAAAATTGATAAGGGCGTGCTTCGATGGTTTGGGCACGTTGAGCGAATGAGTGAAGACCGAATGGTGAAGAAAATATATAGCGCGAAAGTTAATATTAAAAGGTGTCGAGGTAGACCGAGACTAACTTTCGAAGACCATGTGAGCAAATTGCTCGAAGAGGGGAGGGTCAAGAGTACTCGGATACCTAGACGTGCATGTATGAAGAAGATGATGAATCTGAAAGAAGCGAAAGAGGTATGTAAGGATCGTGACACTTGGCGATCTGTTCTCTCTGGCTACCCCGTCAGGGATTGTGCGTGACGATAAGTAAGTAAGTAAGTAAGATGAAAACGGAAAAGGTTTTTAGGTATGTTATTTTCCTATGTAACTTACATAGGTAAATATCATACTAATTTTCTATTCGAATTATCTCTTAACCAAATTATTTAATTAACAAAACAAAATGAATATGGTCGTCAATAAATCGAAGACAAATACATGATATACAAATGGAATAAAGTTTTCAAGTTTTAGCAATTTTATTTCAACCGTTGCATTTTACGTATTATGCTAAAAGCCTCACCAAACATCTCAACTTGAGTAAGCTAGTTTAATTTACTTTAATGTTTTAACTTCTTACAATTATTGAAAATTGTGGAATACGCTTTAATATTTCTATTTTCTATTTTTAATAATTCAATCAAATCGCGATTACGATTATTTTTAACTTCAATTACGTTTAATTTTTATTTTGAACTGATAATTCTTTATTAACATTCTACGTGGTACCACCATGCTGCACCTATATAATGGTTGTAGCCTCGCTAGACTCGCTAACCGACGTGTCCTAGACATGACTGTCATCTTAGTGCCGGTGGTAAGCGGGTTTGTTGTAACAATACGACTTGTCAGTGGACATCGCACACCTCTACCGTATGTGGGCGGCTTCTTAGCACATAGCGTTATGATACGTCAGGTACTTTTCGGAGAGTGTGTGTTTGGTAGTACTTTTAAGTGCAGCAAGTATGCTCAACTCCAAGTATTTGTACAATAGCGCTATGATACGTGGAGTTTTGACTACTGGCGTTTTAGTAGTGTGCTACTATGATACGTTGGTGGTGGGTGGTATTTTTAGTCCATCATTCAACAACATTATCAATTTTGTCACCAAAGTCGATGTGGATGTGTTGTGCGGGGACGCCATCCGTATGATAGTAGCATTTATGCTTACTGCTATTTGCAGTATATTTGCATCTTGTGACGGATTTGCGGGTACCTTTGCATGATTGAAGGCAACTTTTTAGTGGGAGAGACAAACATGATCGAAAAATGCATATACTCAACGTCAGTGACACAAACGCTTTCTGATGGTGAATTATTACTATTATCTTATAACTCCTTTTTGGCTACATCTGCCATTGTATTGATTGGTAGAGCATATGCATCGACCTCATGCGGGTGGTCGCTGCAGGGAGAATCTGAGGAGGCTCTCAAGGCTGCGGCCGAAAGCCCCGCAACGTGGTGAGCATTCCTTAAGGTGACCGGCAGACTCATGACACACTCTGTTGCTAATTAGCCGTGCTGATCATGCAATTGGTGGTGATGCCTTATACTTACATAACGTCTGCAGGAACGGAACTCTGGCAAGTGATGGCGCTCACTGTAGTGTTTGCACAAATACACAAACGTACATTTATATATAAGTCACAGTCTCGAGCGCACCGCGTCAGTTATACGAGAGCCTCGGGCGAGAGTGGACGTGTTTAGTTAAGTGCGTGCCGAGCCTGTGTTACACTACAGTGAGTAGAGAAGATAGCAGACAATACAATTGGCGACGAGGAAAAAGCGCTTTCAGGGCATATATGTCTTACAAAAAATCGTGGACACTTCACAACTTCTGTAAATTGCATAGTAGGTAACTAGTAATACTGTAAATGCGCATTATAGGTATTGAATTCACCCAAAGCCTAAATGGCACAGCAATGGAAGTAGTCGGTATAGCAAATAAACCGAAAGAGAAGGGCGAGTGTTTTGGAACATATTACCATCATTAAATTGAGTTTGGGTACTAAGATACCATCATTAAATTGAGTTGGGTACTAAGATACCATCATTAAATTGAGTTGGGTACTAAGATACCATCATTAAATTGAGTTGGGTATTAAGATACCACCATTAAATTGGAAGTTGGGTATTAAGATACCACCATTAAATTGGAAGTTGCGTATTAAGATACCACCATTAAATTGGAAGTTGGGTATTAAGATACCACCATTAAATTGGAAGTTGGGTATTAAGATACCACCATTAAATTGGAAGTTGGGTATTAAGATACCACCATTAAATTGGAAGTTGGGTACTAAGATACCACCATTAAATTGGACGTTGGGTACGAAGTTACCACCATTAAATTGGACGTTTGGTACTAAGTTACCACCATTAAATTGGACGATGGGTACTAAGTTACCACCATTAAATTGGACGTTGGGTACTAAGTTACCACCATTAAATTGGACTTTGGGTACTAAGTTACTACCATTAAATTGGACTTTAGGTATTTAAATACCAGCATTAAATTGGAAATAAAATATAAGAAACTGTTTCAGTTTGCCCCTAAAATATTAATAATAATGATACCGTTATCAGTTATAATGTGATAGCACATCTATGGCTATAAGGTGTGAAAAATGGAAAAGGTCTCTACTAATCTATCTGTACGCAGCTGAAGTTATATCAGCACTCAATAAACGAGCTACACTATTGCATTTTGGTGGCTCTGGGTTACAAAAAATATTCTACAATTTACCGGGTGCCAATGTCGAATCATAAGAAACCGTTGATGTATTTAAAGTAGCCATAAAAAAACTCTACGAGTATTTTCAACCTAAACGGAGCAAAGTTTATGTTTTTCGATTGCTAAAACAAGAAAAAAGAGAAAAATTTGAGAAGTTATTGATAAGATTGCGTCAACAGGCCGAAAAGTGTGCATTCGAAAAGCAAGATGATCATCTCATAGATCAAATTGCGGAAAAGTGTAATTCAAAATTGCGCAAGAACCTTATATCTTACAAAACGTGGGAAGAGTTAAAAAGCAAAAAAGTATATGCTTTTAATCAAATGTAAAGACCAGACAAGACATTATTAGCATATAGTAGTTACTCTCCTTTGGCAATAGAGGGTTCATTTGAAACTATACTCGAAGTCGATGGACGAAAGGAACATACAACCATTTACGTGATTTCGAGGGTACTAGAGACCTGTTGGGTAAGAACACAGCAGTCCGTCTAGGTGTCATAAAACTTGGTATCGGGATAAATCAAGTGAAGAGTACCGACCCCCATTAAAGAGAAGGTTGCAATCAAAATTAAGGAATCACTAAACAGTGATATAATTGAAGAAGTGCAAGGCCCGTCTAAATGGGTTTCACCAATGTTCCAATCATGAAAGAAAATGGTGAATTACGTTTGTGCGTAGATATGAGATGTACGAACGCCGCTATATTGCGAGAAAACCACCCTCTGCCTACTATGGACCATAATTGCAAAAAATTAAGAAAGCTGAATATTTTAACAAATTAGAAATAAAAAAATGCCTTCCATCAAGTGGAAATTCACTCTGAATCCAGACACATAACGGCTTTTATAACCCCTAAAAGATTATATAGAGATAAAAGAATAATGCTTGGAATTACCTGCGCTTCCGAGATTTTTCAGAAGATCATTGAAAGGATGCTGATAAACTGTGAAGGGGTCGTCAATTTTATTGATGATATCCTGGCATTCGGGAACAGTGAAGAAGAACATGACGCATGACTAAAGAAAGTTCTACAGGTACTTAGTAAAAACAACGCCGCGCTGAATAGCAATAAATGTATATATAAAACGCAGGATGTTAATATTCTGGGACACAGGCTTACACATAAAGGAGTAAACCCTTCAACAAGTACGTTGAGAGGATTATGATATTTAGGGTCCCAAAGACCATAGAAGAACTCCAAAGTTTTTAGGACTCTTAAACTACATAAACAAATGGATACCTAACTTGGCTGCCATGACAGAACTTCTGAAGCACCTGCTAAGACAGAAGATGAGCAAAAGGAAGAGCTTGAAAAAACAATGGTCTGCGGAACAAGATAAAGCATTCCAAAAAACTCAAACGGATGCTCACGGAAATACAGATTTTAGGGTATTATGACGTCAGAGATGCAAGACAGGTGATAGCAGATGCTAGCCCTGTCGGACTTGGTGCTGTCCTTGTACAAAATGATACAAATGTCCCTAGAATTATTGCCTATGGTAATCGAACTTTGACAGACTGCGAGCGCAGGTATAGCCAAACGAAAAAAGAGGCACTAGCATTAGTTTGGGGTGTCGAACATTAATATTTTTTTATTTGGAAAGCCTTTTGATTTAGTCGCTGACCAAAAGCTGCTAGAGATAGTGTTCGGGTCTAAATCAAAACCATGTGCGAGGATTGAACGATGGGTACTGAGGCTACAGTCTTATTCATTCAAGGTTGTGTACAAGACAGGAAAACAAATATACTTGATCCTTTGTCACGATTATGTAACTATCCTGATAACCCACCAAAAGGAAAAGACCAGCATGTGTACCAAATAGTGGAAAATTCTAGACTAGTTGCTATACAAATGAGTACCATTGTAGCGTATTCAGAAAAAGACCAAGAGATTTACAAAGTGAAAAAGTGGTGACGACTGGGACGATTCAATTAAGAGTTACAAATTTTTCGAAAACGAGTTGTTTCCACGATAGCATTCTACTTCGTGGAAATAAAATTGTAATACTACAGCAACTCTTCAAGAGTGTATTAAATGCTGCATAGGAGGGTTATCCAGGTATCGTAGCGATGAAGGGAAGCTTGAGATCAAAGGTATGGTGGCCCCGTATCGATAAAGACATAGGACAATTAGTAAAGGCCTGTAAAGTTTGTACGTTAGTGTGTTTGCCAAACCCACCTGCACCAATAAAGAGACGAGAGTTGCCTGCAGCTCCATGGATAGATGTCACAATGGATCTAATGGGACCATTGCCAAGTAATGAGTATCTGTTAGTAGTGGTCGACTACTATAGTCGATACAAAGAAGTAAAAAATTACAAAAACATCACAAGCTTTCAGATTATTAAAATGGTAAAAGAAATGTTCAGTAGAGTTGGTTATCCTATTTCTATCACCGCAGACAATGGCAAGCAGTTCGTTAGTGAAGAGTTTTGATCTTTCTTCAAAGAATATAACATTAAGTTATTTAGTATTGTACCATATTGGCCTCAAATGATCGGCGAAGTTGAAAGACAAAACAGAGATATTTTGAAACGTCTCCGTATCAGCCAGATCGAGAGGAAGGATTTAAAAGAATGTTTGTGGGAGTATCTTCTAAAGTATAACAGCACCCCTCCTTACAGTAACCGGGAGGTTACCGTCTGAACTGTTTTTTTCAACGAAAAAGTAGGGATAGAATTCCATCAATAGGTGAAATAAATTACAGACAATCATTTAGATTCAGATATCAGGGATAGAGACAAAATACAAAAAAAAAATCTTGATAAGAAAGAGATGTAGTGTTTGCACAAATACACAAACATACATTTATATATAAGTCACAGTCTCGAGCGCACCGCGTCAGTTATACGGGAGCCTCGGGCGAGAGTGGACGTGTTTAGTTAAGTGCGTGCCGAGCCTGTGTTACACTACAGTGAGTAGAGAAGATAGCAGACAATACACTCACGGAGGGCTTTTTATGGCCAGTGTGCCTATTATTGCCTAATCCGTGTGACGTACATTCACTGTGGCTGGATTTCATCGTATTCTGTATGGCGTTTACACGCACTGACATTCGCGACTTCGGTCGATGTTTGTGCTTACGCACTAACAAGGGGCCAAACCCTCTTTTACTGGTACGACAGATATTTTACTGTGGACTAAAATTCAGTTCCCAACTTAATGTTCCCTTCAGGAGTAGCGCGTTGGTTGGTTGGAGCCGTGTGCCTTCCCCACATTTTTTTTAAATGTGAGAGAGCGAAGCCTTTGTATCTGGTATTTGATTTGAATATTGTGAGTCTTTTCCAAGCAGGAAGGGATTAATTAATAAAGAATTGACCGATGTGAACCTGATACAAGTGGAACAGGTACGATTTAATATTCTTAACCTTTTTTGAGCCATGTCTTCGTGAACGGGGTTCTTTAGCTTATGAGGCACTACCAACAGCTTTCGATCGCTCTCGTGAATATTCATTCTTCCAAGAGACACCTAAAAGAACTAAATTACTATACAAACATAACGTAAATAAGGGTTCATAATTAAGACGATCACGCCATAAATTTATTAAACGGCTTATATACAATTTTTTAAAAAGATCAATATATGGTTAACATACTGGTCACGTAAATTTGATATATTTTTATATATCTCATAGATATAGATTTTAAAGAAGTAAGGAAACAAAGAGGGGGGGGGGTTTATATAATCATATATACAAAAATAAAGAATTATTATTGTTATTATTATATATTTACCAGCAAAACTGTAATACAAATTATGTATCAGTGTGATAGGTACTAAATAGGTAGACCGTTTCTAGGTAGAATACATTGAAATCAGTAGTTGCCTCTTATGGAGAATATTTGTCATATTAAATAATTAAATATTTGTCATCTAAACACGCTTGGCAGGCGGGTTGGCAATCGCGGTTTTGGTCTTAAGTTGTTATTAGGAAGACTCTGCGGGCCATTTTCTGTTTTGTTTTCCTCTGGCGTCATTTGCAACACCCACGGGATGATATAGGGAAATAGATATTTTTACACCGCCACTAAACGGCCAACCTAATAATTTGTTTTAACTCCTCTTTTCTGTCGAGTAAAAAGTCAAATCAGTATACTGATAATACTGAACGACTCCTATACAACACAGATACATTTTACCGTAAAAATTTGACTTCAAAAAATTAAGTTGGATTTAGTATAACAAGTCAATCTACAAACAAATACAAAAATACACCAGAATGTAAATTGAACGTGTCTTACCATTGATAAAATAGATTCAACTAAATATTTTGGCATAATTATTGATAAAAGATTATCTTGGCACTCCCATATGGAACTAGTATCTAGCAGAATTATAAAACTTATTTGGATTTTTAAAAGCTTAAGATATGTTGCAACAAATAAACTAAATACTGTCTTACTGCGTTCCTGTGTGGGAAGGATCATCAAAAAAATAAATTCCTTAAATTAGAATGTAGTCAACGTACCTCACTAAAAGTTACGTTCTGTAAACCTTATCATTTCCCGACTAAGAGCTATACTCCGTAAATAACATATTAAGTGTGATAAAGATATAAATAATATTACAATTAATACCAAAAAGGCATAAAACAGTAACTGTAAATATAATCATGAAGACAAAACGAAGAGTACACATTAGAGTAGAAACAGATATTGTAAAAAACTATTTAGCTAATCAATAGTATACTAAGCAATCAGCTTATATATTATACAAGAAGGCTAATAGTTTCATAAAAATATATTTCTTAAATACTTACGAATTAAAAATGTACCTAACTGACTGCCTTACAAAAATAAATAATGAAGATATTATTTCCGTTTTTATTTAAATTTAAATATTGTTATTATGAAACTATTAAGTTTTAAATTTTTTTTAAGAAATTTTCTACTGAAGAGCGGGACATCTTGGCACAAGTAAATATTTACTTAAAATGATATCCCAACAATGGATTTAAGTATCTGTTTAAACAAACCATGTAATAATAAAAATATTTTTTTAATACCAACCCTGCTTAGTTTTTCAATCTAGGTCGATCCTACTCCAGCATTATTATAGTATCTAAACTTATAAGAAATGCGGGCCTTAGACTGCCTTACCATTATCGTATATATAATCTAATCTAATATCAATATATAATATCAAATATATATTCTTTTTTATTCAATATATATTACATAGAAGAATACAGATGCGTCGTCACCACTGAGAACTACGATGGAATACCACACAGCCTGCAATTATACTGGAACCGTGTATCTTTTAGACCGGAATACGAATGTATACACATTCCTGCTTGGCGGCAGAAATAGGTGAGCAAATATTACCTACTAGACGGACTCATAGGCAGAAATAAAATCAACTAGTAATATTATCTACTATTTTTTTTTTATAGAAGAGGAGGCAAACGAGCATGCGGCTCACCTGATGGTAAGTGACTACTGCCGCCCATGAACAATCGCAACACCAGGAGAATTGTAGATGCGTTGCCGGCCTTTTAGAAAGGTGTAAGCTCTTTTCTTCAAGGTCCCTTAGTCGTATCGGTACGGAAAAATCCCCGGTGGTAAACAATTCCACAGAGAAGTTGTACGAGGAAGAAAACTCCTGGTAAGACGCACAGTCGTGGACCGCCAAGCATCCAGATGGTGAGGATGGTATCATGAATTTTGACGAGATGTGCGCTGGTGTTTAAATCCCGAGACGTTGATGCGTAAGCCCAGGCCCCGTAGCACTCCTGCTTATAGCCTGATGCTATTTTACAGGAGTGACCAAGCCATGGCTGGGATCTGCCACCGATTGGCACCACAGAGGATGGAATAAAAAAATCCACACCCTGAAGTACTACTTCAGCAACAGAATCGGCAACAACGTTGGGATCTTCCGGCGAGAAGCAAACCCGCCCCCGAAGGTAGGATGCAGAAAAAGACCGCATCCCGTCCCAATCGACCGACTTATATTGCCAAACACGGCGGCAAGCTGCAGATCGCAACTGCAATGGGAGCGTGAGTACACCGTATTCTGGATCAGACAATGGTCCAAGAGCCCAGAGGGGCATCGACGGAGACTTGATATCTGTCCGGATGAGAGGTCAGCAGATCCGCGTAGGCGAAGTAACCAGTTGTGTTAGACCATATACCAAGGCAAAGTTAAACGGGAACCAAGCCATTCAGCGTGGTGGGCGTTAAAATCACCGAGTATCACGATCTCTGCGGATGGGACCTGTTGTATAGCACGGAGTCTTCAGCCATTTGGACGTGGTCAATGAGTCGGTCTGTGTCGGCATTACCGCTATGGGATCTATAGAGGCGGGATACCCGTAGACGCGGGGATGGTCGTTGCTGTCTACGCGCCGCCATAATATGGACACGTCCGTATCTTCAAGACTGTCGAGGCGTCGAAAACAGATGTCCTCTCTGATGTATACGCAAACTACAGCCCGGGGCACAAAGAAGTGTTCTAATTTATACCCCGGGTAGGAGAGATATGAAGTATCAGACGGAGAGGACACCTTCTTTAATTCCGCTACGATGTTGTTGGGGAGGGGGGGGGGGGGGCTCCGGCCGCGTGGCTCTACCAATGTTAATATAATATTTATATAAAAATTATTTTAACCTTCTAACCTAAGTGGAGTGATGATCTGCCACTGGCAGTTACTGGATACGTGAAGCCGAAGCTCGTGCAAAGTGCACTATTATCAATGAATTATCAGATTGCAAGTCTTTACTCTCTCTAAATGCATGCGGCGGGACTTACGCAACTTCAGTACAGCTTGTATTAAAGAAGCGATCGAGCGAAACCAAGGCTCCAAAGTCTTTGCCAGGGATCTGTCCGCCAGAAAGAGCCAACTGTTAAAGCTGAAGACCGAATGTGGCAGCATCGTTTCCGGGTCACCTGAGATTTTGAGTGAGATTAAGATGTTCTATGGGCAGCTGTACACGTCATCGTTGGAGCCACACTCAAGTGTGAGTAACGATCCAAGAGCAAGGCTTGTCCGACACTATTCCGAAGATATCCCGGACGTCAGTCTGAGCGAGATTAGAATGGCTCTCCAGCACCTTAAAAACGGCAAGTCCCCGGGCGAGGATGGAATTACAGCGAAGCTTCTGAAATCGGATGGAAAAACGGAACTTGAAATCTTTCAGAAGCTATTTAATTCTGTCCTCCATGGTGGCACTACTCCGGAGGCGTGGAGCAGAAGTGCAGTGGTCTTTTTCTTCAAGAAAGGTGACAACGCTCTCTTGAAGAACTACAGGCCGATTTCCCTTCTGAGCCGCGTCTACGTGCTGTTTTCGAGAGTCATAACGAATCGTCTCGCACGCAGACTTCACGACTTTCAGCCACCCGAACAAGCCGGTTTCCGAAAAGGCTTTAGTACCATGGACCACATACACACCCTTTGGCAAATTGTACAGAATTCCGAGGAGTACAATTTGCCACTGTGTCTGGCGTATGTGGACTATGAGAAAGCCATTGATTCCGTCAAAATTTGGGCGGTGCTGCGGTCCCTTCAGTGGTGCCAAGTTGACGGTCGGTATATCGAAGTGCTGAAGTGTTTGTACAGTGGAGCTACGATGGCTATCCGAGTACAGAATCAGAGTACGAAACCTATCCAACTGCAGAGAAGCGTAAGACAGGGTGACGGTATATCCCCGAAACTCTTCACCGCTGCATTGGAAGACCATTTCAAGCTACTGGACTGGAAAGTATGCCGTATTAACATCAATGGCAAGTAAATCACTCACCTTCGATTTACCGACGATATAGTCCTTATGGCAGAATCGCTGGAGGACCTAAGCACTATGCTCAATGACCTTAATAGTGTATCCCAACGGATATGTCTTAAGATGAACATGTACAAAACAAAAATCATGCTTTACGTCCATGTCACACCTATGCCGGTAGTTGTTGGGAACACTAAGCTCGAAGTTGTTGACGAGTATGTTTACCTGGGACAAATAGTCCGATTAGGTAAGTCCAACTTCGACCGAGAGGTCATTCGACGGATTCAACTCGGCTGGATAGCGTTCGGGAAACTACGACACACCTTCTCGTTAGACATACCTCAAGACCTGAAAACGAAATTGTACAACCAGTGCGTGTTGCCAGTGATGGCTGAGGGATCTGAGACGTGGTTCTTCACTGCTGGCCGTATGAGGAAGCTCAAGGGCGCTCAGCGAGCTATGGATAGGGCTATGCTCGGGGTTTCTCTGCGTGATAAACTAAGAAATGAGGATATCCGCAGTAGAACCAGAGTAACCGACATAGCCCAACGGATTATTAAGCTGAAGTGGCAGTGGGCCGGCCATATAGCTCGAAGAACCGACAACCGATGGGGAAGAAAGGTTCTTAAGTGGCAGCCTCGTACCGGTAGGCGAAGTGTAGGTTGAGTCTCCACTAGATGGAGTGACGACCTGGTAAGACATGCAGGAAGTCGATAGATGCAGGTGGCTCAGGACCGTGCTTTATGGCATTCCTTGGGAGAGACCTATTTTCAGCAGTGTAGTTATGAAAGGCTGTAATGATCAATGATGAAGTCTACTTACTCATTAAAATTTAAGGAATAAAGACTAAGAATAAATTTCTTAAGCAAATTAAAGTCAAGTTAAAAACTAGAATGAAACATGGTAATTAATAAAAATATAGATGGAAACTAATAAGAATATTTAATCAATTCTTAAGAAAAACAAAACCTAAGCCAATGGGTTATATTGGCATCGCTATTTTCCAATTTCACAATAAAATAAATAAAGGATCGGTCGGTTATTGCCTGCCGGTTAAATTCAAAGGTTGTAGTGTTATGCAACTTACATTTCATTGTACACTAATTCTCCATTCTGCTTTGATATTCTGCATTCATGTTTTGCATCACTTTATACTATTTTTTTCATTCTGTTTTTGATTCTCTGCATTTATATTTTGCATCACCTTTATTTATATAGGATCCTGTAACGTTTTTACACAATAACATATCATTTTACTGCGTATTTTCACACTATTTAGTACTTTTAAACCAGCTGTCAACGAAGTCTTACCTTTTTTTTGGTCTTTTACTGAATTCTCTGTAACTCTACAATTTCAGGCTTAGTGTACGTTGTCGTGCATTAGTTTTTCCTATGTGATTTTTATCTCGTTTCTTACTTAAATGTAATAGTTTCTTAATAACAGTCCTAAAACTAAAAATTCCTCAATTTGACAACCATTGTTTTTGTGGTTGTTATGGTAACTTTTATTTAAATTCGTCTCTGGTATGATGTTCTTTCTACATAAATACTTTTTGGCTGTAGGTCATTTACAATAAATTTCGTTTTAATTTAAATAATTTCTCGTTCTCTCTAAAAAGGTATAAAAGCCAAACAATTGGAGAATACAGGGAGTCTCGCTTCGGTTCTCAAACGAGAAACATCTACTAAAGGCCTTATCCCGGGGCCGCTTTGCCCCGGGATCCTGCAAGCCTCCATCTACACGTGAAGTCGTCGGTGAATTCTAATTCAAGTGCGGGGCCACACTACTCCGCGCGCTACGACTGCTTGATCCAGGCGCTGAGTGCAGCCTACTGCCCGCGCTACCTTCAGGCGCGCTTCGACTGCTGGCTCCAGGCGCTGCGTCCCTACTGCCCGCGCTACCTCTGGGCGCGGCGACTACTTCTCCAAGAACTGAGCGCACCTACCCCAGGCGCTACGTGCGCCGGCTCCGGACGCTGCGTGTGCCCAGTCCAGGCGCTGCGTGCCGTCGCCGCTGAGAAACCTCAAGCTCTGCGTGTACCTACTTCTACAAAAGCAGCGAGGCTCCAGGCTCCACTATAAAACTATATTGTCCTATTCTCCAACCTTTATTTTTTTTTAAACCTAATTGTAATCTCATTTCATCCATCACCTTCATATTTCATTTTTTTTATAAGATTGTAAATACCTTTTAAGAAATTATAATATATTATTTTCTTGGTCTATTTTGTTGTTTTGCTGTTCGTAGGTTAGGCTTTCTTTGTCTCTTTTAATTGTCGCTTCACGACAGTTTGGCGCCCAACGTAAAAGTCCTCTTTCTCTCTTAATTCTTCACCTTTACTGCGCCTTGTCTATTTTTTTTTTTGATTTAATTGCTTTCCCTTTCGTTCTTAACTCATTATTCATCATTCATTTACACAACCTTTTTCATACCTTCAAAATTCTAAAACAAAACTTCTTCTAGTTTTTAAACTTATTTGGATTATATTTAGGCCTACATATAACACTTCACTTACATTCATCACTCTAAGTTACATTCATCACTGTAATATTTTTTATTCTAGATAACTTAGAGGTACGATTTTTAATAATATTTTTATTTCTTAAACGTAACTTTACACGTAATTATAACAATGAAAAGGGTTATTAAGTACGTATTCCTTAACAAGGCCGAACTTGAATACGAAGTGAAGATTAATTGTGAGGAACCAGCTAATACTGTTTTGCTTCTAAAAAAACAAGTTTTACGTTTAGTTGCGAATTCTCACCCTGAAGATATTCTGACTTCTCCAATTCCGATCGAGGATGACTTGTCTCAAATTGATTCTACATTGACCTATCTGGACTGTAAAATTAAAAAAATTTTACAAGGTGAAACCAAATATTTACGACTAATAGAAACTTTTATAAACCATGTTTTTTACAGATTAGAGCGAATAGATACTGACTTATATCCAGACTTTAAAGCTAATTTCGATACTTTGAAGATGAAATTTGACGCTATTGCTAAACAATTCGAATCCTTGACTCCACCTTCAACTGAAAATGACTCTCCATCACTTGACCCTCCTGTTGACCCGACTGTCATGGAACCTCCTCTTGTTTCTCAAACTTCTGTTATGATCCATACCCCGTATTCTTCACCACCACCTCAATCTTTTTCTCCAATTAACGTCTTCAAAGATCTGAAAAGACACACCTTCAATGGTAAAAGCTGTCCAAGATCCTTTCTTCAAAAACTTGAAGAATACTGCTTAGCTCGTGGCTTGTCCAAAGACTTGTTGATTTCTCAAGCGTTCGAAATTTTCACCGACAATGCTCTTCATTGGTTCAGATTTAAATATAATCAGAATCCAAACTTAACTTGGAACGAACTTTCCTCTTTATTAATTAAAGACTTTGGTGGTTTTGACTATGATCATAAACTTCTAGAAGCGATTAGGAATCGAACTCAAGGCCGTGATGAACCTATCGTCATCTATATTTCCATTATGTCTGGAATGTTCTCTCGTCTTTCGAAGAAACTTTCTGAAACAGAACAATTGGAGATTATTTTGAGGAATATTCGCCCATGCTATTCAGTCTTCGTAGCTCTAAAAGACATTGACTCTATTGACTCTCTTCTGGCTACTTGCCAAAATTATGAAAAGTTCCTAGACAGAGACAAACAATTTAAAGAACCAAATGTACAACAAAATCCTCTTATTTCTGAATTCAACTACAAGCATTCCACTTCAAGTTCAGTTGACTCTCCCAATTCTAACAATAACTCACGACCTTCTCCTCCATTAATGAACAAATTCACTTCATCATACAAATACCCTTCTAGACAAATTAAAAGTCTCTCTCAAACTAATGCCCCTCAAGAAAGCTCCTTTTGTGTTCGCTGTCGCAAACAAGGTCATACTTTGAACACTTGTACTCAACCACGATTCGTGATTTGTTTCAAATGTGGTCTTAAAGGTTTTAAAACTGCAGATTGCCCTACTTGTTCTCCCAAACCACATACTAGTTCAAAAAAACTAACTGCTGACTTGAAAAGTAACTTAAACTTTGATAAAGACGATTGGACTAGTTGGATTAAAACAATTCAAAACTTCTTTTCTTGTTACAAAATCTCTTCTACACTCTACTCCAAAGAACAAGATCTTAGTCGTCCATTCGTTAATGTCAAAATTTACGACTTAACTTTATCTGGTTTACTAGATTCTGGCAGCTCAGTAACTATTCTGGGTAATAATTCTCATTTGGAAATTCTTAAACTGGGCTGTAAACTTTTCAAGTCAGATCTTATTACTGTCTCTACTGCTAATAATCAAAAAGTTAATTCCTTGGGTTATTTTGACTTACCTGTTCATTTTAATAATCAAACTCATTTAATTAAAGCTTATGTTTTCCCTGAAATATTTCCTTCACTAATACTAGGTATTGACTTTTGGAGAAAATTTAATATTTTACCTAGTGTTTTATCTTCTCTTAACTTTACAGAATCTAAATGCTCTGCTATCGAAACTAAAGATATTAAAGTTTTACCTTATGAGCATTTAACTCCTAACCAAAAGAACATCGCTAACGACATCATCCAACGCTTCAAGACAATTTCTTTTGAGGAAAAAGGTATCCTGGGAAGCACACATTTAATCACCCACAAGATTGATACTGGTGATTCTCTTCCAATCAAACAAAGATGTTATAGACTGTCTCCTGAAAAACAAAAGGCGTTAATTAATGAAGTTGACAAGATGCTGGGATGGAAGGTCATTGAACAATGCGAAAGTCCTTGGTTATCTCCAGTTCTCATCACTCCGAAGAAGAATGGTGAATGGCGTTTCTGTGTTGACAGCAGGAAGCTTAACTCAATAACACGTCGTGATGCTTATAAGTTGCCACTAATAAGCGAAATGTTGGACAACCTGAAGAATGCCAAATACTTATCAAGCATTGACATTGCGAAAGCATTTTGGGAAATTCCCTTGAATCCTGCGGATAAAGATAAAACTGCATTTTATGTACCTGGAAGAGGTATGTTTCGATTCAAAGTAATGCCTTTTGGCCTCACCAACTCACCTGCAACTCTACAAAGATTAATGGATATGCTGTTTACTCCTGAATTTGAGAACAAGGTATTTTGCTATCTGGATGACATTGTTATTATAAGTGAGACTTTTGATGAACACATATCGCTTCTTATGAAAGTTCATGAAAAACTTTCATATGCTAATCTAACTATTAACTTTGAGAAGAGTCAATTCTTCAAGAAAGAACTGAAATACCTTGGTTTTCTAGTGGACGAGTATGGTCTACGTGCGGATCCAGATAAAATAAAAGCTATTTTAGAATATCCTGTACCTACTTGCAGAAAAGAAGTACGAAAATTCATTGGCACCTGCAGCTGGTTCAGAAGATTCATTCCAAACTTTAGCACTATTGCCTCTCCACTCAACCAACTAACCTGTTCCGGGAAGAACGCTCCTAAATTTTTATGGAATTCACAAGCTGCAGCTGCTTTCCAGAAACTTAAAGAAGCTTTGGTAACTGCTCCTGTCCTTGCTTGCCCTAACTTCGAACTACCCTTCTCTGTACATTGTGATGCATCAAATTATGGCATAGGAGCAATGCTTACTCAACACCAAGATGATAAAGAAGTCGTGATTGCTTACATGAGTAAAGCACTAAATAAAAATCAACAGAACTACTCAACTACTGAAAGAGAAACATTGGCTGTAATAACTGCATTAGAACATTGGCGATGTTACCTAGACAATGGTAAAGAATTTACAATATATACTGATCATGCTGCACTTTAATGGTTTCAGAATTTATCAAACCCATCAGGAAGACTTGCTCACTGGACTTTACGCTTATCATGCTTTAACTTTGTCATAAAACATAAAAAGGAAAGGATAACGTTGTTCCAGATTTATTATCAAGACATAAAAGTCAAGAACGTCCTGATACACGAGAAACTTCACCTCAAGGCGTACATCCCATTACGATTGAAGAACCACCTGATCGTAGACTTGAACACTACAACAAAAATTTTCTCGGATGCTCCAACAATCCAGACGCATATCCCAACTACACTATCAGGGATAACAAACTTTACCCCTGTATCCATTCTCCCGATCGTCTAAACGATGACTTTATTTGGAAAGAAGTTCCACTACCTCAAGTTAAACAGGCACTTATTGAAGCTAACCATGGTTCCCCTTCAGAACTCCATCTTGGTATCTTCAAAACATTCAAGAAAATATCATTAAAATACTATTGGCCTGGTATGTTTAAGGACATTGCCGAATTAATCTCGACTTGTGAAACCTGCTTAACCTACAAACACCCTAATCATTCTCCCTATGGTCTTATGGGTAAACCCAAACTTTGCTCCAGACCTTTTCAAACTATATCCTTAGATCTTATGGGTCCATTGCCTATGACTCGAAGACGAAATCAGTATATTCTAGTAATTAACTGCAATTTTACTAAATATACTATGATTTTTCCCCTTAAACGTGCTACTTCAGCTAATATTATTAATGTTTTGGAAAATTCAGTTTTTCTAGTTCATGGCATTCCTCAAACTATTATAATGGACAACGCTGTTCAATTTCAGTCGCGAGAATTCCACTCATTTTTAAATTCTTATAATGTTCCTTGTATTTTTCACACAGCTTTATATTGTCCTCAGGTTAATCCTACGGAGAAGTTTAATAGTACAATTATTACAGCTCTAGCATCTCTAGTAGGAAACGATCATAGATCCTGGGACAACCATCTTGCTAAGATTCAGTACGCAATGAACAGCGCTACAAATGTAGCTACTGGTTTTACTCCAATTTTTTTAGTCTTTGGTAGGGAAACAATACCTTGTGGTTCCTTCTATACTCCAACTCAGAACCTCGAGGAATTGGTATTTATGCCTCGTGATATTTACGCGTCTAATGCTGGTCTCCTCTCATCTATATTTCACAAAGTTCAAACTAAACTTCACATAGCTCACGCTAAAAATAGCGCTCGCTATGATCTTCGTCGGTCTTTTAAAGAATTTAATGTAGGAGACACTGTTTGGCGTAAAAACCATGTTTTAAGCGATGCCGGCGCATACTTTAATGCTAAACTTGCCCCTAAGTTCATCAAGTGCAAAGTGATAGCTAAACTGTCACTACTAATCTGTGTGCTTGAAGACCCTAATGGAGTTAGAGGCAAGTGGCACATCAAAGATGTAAAATCATAAATTTTCTTAACTTTTATTTACTATTAATTTGTATATATGTATAAATATCACCATCATTTTCACCTTATTATTTTTATTTCTTTTAATTTGTTTGTTTGTTTGATAATCCAGTGTTCTTCAACACATCTTGCTTTAAGACCTCGAAGGTTGGTTGGATTAATCTTCACTTTTTATGTTTGTTTCAGACACATCTCGTTGGTGATGTTGCATAAGTCATAGCGACTAATGCTTGCTTAAGATTAAGTTCTTTATCTTTATCTTCACTTGGGAGCAGCTGACTATTCCCTTAATGTTCTTTATCTTTATCTTCACTTAGGAGTGGATGACAACTCCTTAAATAAGCCTGAATGTCCAATCGAAAACACACTTTTAGAGCGGTTTCTCTTCGACTAATTTTTTTTTTCCACACAGGAGCGGTTGACTACTCCTTAAATAAGCCTTAATGTCGTTTTGAAAACACACTTTTAGAGTGGTAGTCATTGAATGTGAACTCCACCCTTACCTGAATGCAGATGATGAATGTAAGAGATAGTATATCTGATTTTGCCTGTTGATGTCTGTTTCTGCAAAGCTGTGTTTTTATGGTTTATTTTAGAATGTACATGTCAAAATTTTTGCTGAGTCAAAAATTTTCCAGGGCTGTCGTGAAGCGACAATTAAAAGAGAAAAAGAAAGCCTAACCTACGAACAGCAAAACAACAAAATAGACCAAGAAAATAATATATTATAATTTCTTAAAAGGTATTTACAATCTTATAAAAAAAATGAAATATGAAGGTGATGGATGAAATGAGATTACAATTAGGTTTAAAAAAAATAAAGGTTGGAGAATAGGACAATATAGTTTTATAGTGGAGCCTGGAGCCTCGCTGCTTTTGTAGAAGTAGGTACACGCAGAGCTTGAGGTTTCTCAGTGGCGACGGCACGCAGCGCCTGGACTGGGCACACGCAGCGTCCGGAGCCGGCGCACGTAGCGCCTGGGGTAGGTGCGCTCAGTTCTTGGAGAAGTAGTCGCCGCGCCCAGAGGTAGCGCGGGCATTAGGGACGCAGCGCCTGGAGCCAGCAGTCGAAGCGCGCCTGAAGGTAGCGCGGGCAGTAGGCTGCACTCAGCGCCTGGATCAAGCAGTCGTAACGCGCGGAGTAGTGTGGCCCCGCACTTGAATTAGAATTCACCGACGACTTCACGTGTAGATGGAGGCTTGCAGGATCCCGGGGCAAAGCGGCCCCGGGATAAGGCCTTTAGTAGATGTTTCTCGTTTGAGAACCGAAGCGAGACTCCCTGTATTCTCCAATTGTTTGGCTTTTATACCTTTTTAGAGAGAACGAGAAATTATTTAAATTAAAACGAAATTTATTGTAAATGACCTACAGCCAAAAAGTATTTATGTAGAAAGAACATCATACCAGAGACGAATTTAAATAAAAGTTACCATAACAACCACAAAAACAATGGTTGTCAAATTGAGGAATTTTTAGTTTTAGGACTGTTATTAAGAAACTATTACATTTAAGTAAGAAACGAGATAAAAATCACATAGGAAAAACTAATGCACGACAACGTACACTAAGCCTGAAATTGGAGAGTTACAGAAAATTCAGTAAAAGACCAAAAAAAGGTAAGACTTCGTTGACAGCTAGTTTAAAAGTACTAAATAGTGTGAAAATACGCAGTAAAATGATATGTTATTGTGTAAAAACGTTACAGGATCCTATATAAATAAAGGTGATGCAAAATATAAATGCAGAGAATCAAAAACAGAATGAAAAAAATAGTATAAAGTGATGCAAAACATGAATGCAGAATATCAAAGCAGAATGGAGAATTAGTGTACAATGAAATGTAAGTTGCATAACACTACAAGGTCCATCTTAAAAATACTTTGAAGATCATATCCATAAAGAAATGTATTGTTACTCTTGAAAGAATGCCTGGTGCGAGTTTCAGGTTCCCGGTTCAAATGAATCGTTTATTTTGTCTTTAAATAAAAATATTTTTTTAAATTTACAATTTGAAAAAATATAATATGTGGTGGACAAAATTTGTGTTGCTTGCTAGACGTTTAGAATATTAATGAACGCTTCTACTGAGGCTTCTTTCAAGAGCTTCCTACTCGCGTTTTATACGATACGACATCAGAGGGCGTTCGCTCTAGTAGGTGGCGTTAGTAGTCCTAACATGCTCCCGGCCTTGGAAGCTTCAGCTTCCAACTTGATGTTCCGCTTTTTGATTCGATGGTTGCTGCGGCAGGGGGCAGATTTTCGAGAAGGCACGACGAACGATTCCCTGGAGGTGCGAATATCAGCGACTCGAGACACGCCATCTTTACCAGGGAAGATTTGTATGACTCGTCCCAATTTCCACTTGAGCGGTGGTAAATTATCATCTTTGATCAGTACCAAGGAATGTAATGGGATGTCATCCTTTTGCTTTTTCCATTTCCTTCTCAGTTGGAGTTCTGCAACATTTTCCTTTGACCAACGTTGCCAGAAATGTTGACGTAATTGTTCAACTCTATTATAGCGTCTCAACGCGGGTATTGGCTTCGTTGTAAGATCCTCGCATGCAGAAGCAGTTAACGGCCTTCCGATCAGGAAATGTGCAGGCGTGAGAGGTGTAAGGTCTGTAGGGTCTGCGGACAAAGGTGACATAGGACGGAAATTCAGGACTGCTTCAATTTGTGTTAAAGCCGTGCTAAACTCCTCATAAGTCTATCTAGCATTACCTACTATACGTCTAAGGTGGTACTTACACGATCGTACCTCACTTTCCCATAGGCCTCCAAAGTGTGGTGAGTATGGGGTAATAAATTTAAAATTAATGCTATCATTAGCAGCAAATTCGATAATTTGTTTTGAATTACTAGTTAAAAATGAAGAAATTTCCTTTTCGGCACCTACAAAATTTTTCCCGTTATCGGAAAATATAATTTCTGATTTACCTCTTCGACTCATAAAACGTTTTAAAGCTAAAATATAATCATTAGTTGAAAAACCAGTGACAAGTTCCAAGTGCATAGCGCGTGTAGTAAAACATATAAACAAACAAATATACGCTTTAATAAGTCTAGATCCCCGGCCCTTACGATTTAATATGAAAACTGGTCCGGCATAATCAACGCCTGTTCTTATGAATGGGAACCCAGGTTCTAAACGTTCTGATGGCAAATTACCCATAATAGGACACAAAGTCTTACCTCTTATACGTGTACACACAACACAGTTGCGCACTATCTTTCGAACGAGGTTTTTACCTCCTAATGGCCACCAGCTCTCACGTATGGTCGCTAAAAGTAGCTGTGGACCCGCGTGAAGCAGCCTCATGTGTTCGTACCTACACAATAACACTGTATAGATATGCTTACTACATATTAAAATAGGATGTTTTTATCAAAATTGAAAAAAGTAGAATTACACAGTCTTCCACCAACTCTAATTATTTTATTATCGTCTAAAAATACATTTAATCCGGATATACGATTATACTGTTTACTATTTGTTTTGAACTTAATGTTATTTACTAAATTATTATACACGTCCGGAAACGATTGCATTTGTGCGAACCTAACTAACATATGTTGTGACGCATTCAATTCACTAATACTCAAGGAACCGGTATGGCGATGTTGTTTACGCTCTGACTTAATCTGTGCGTTTTTTATAAAACGAAGTATGTACGCACCTATTCGTTTTAACTTAATAAAAGAAGAATATCGTTCAAAATTAATAATGCAATTGTTTTCCACACAAACGAGATTTATTGTTTTTGATTTTATTTCTGGTAAATTATATAAATCCGAAATGTCCTTATTATTATAAATCGTCCAATCAGAATTATGAGAATGTAGATATGATGGGCCGTGCCACCATAAATCGCAGTTTACTAATGAATATAGATACTGACCTCTAGATAATAAGTCAGCTGGATTATGTTTACCATTAACGTGTAACCATATTAAGTCACCCGTTAGTTCACTTATTTCTGTAACTCTGTTTTGTACAAATGTTTTAAGTAGATGAGGAGACGTTCGAATCCAACCCATAACAATAGTTGAGTCTGTCCAGAAGAAAACACTCGTAAATTTTAATCTAAGCTACTCAACAATTTTTTTATATAATTTTGCCCCTATTAATGCTCCGGAAAGTTCGAGACGGGGTAAACTAATCGTTTTCAAAGGCGCGACTTTACTCTTGGCACATAATAAATGCACACATATGGATGACTTATCATCATATGTGCGTATGTAAACACAAGCACCGTACGCTATTTGGGATGCGTCGGTAAAAATGTGGAGTTCCGTATATTGATTGTTATCACTTGTTACTCGTCGTGGTATATTAAAATCATTCAATAGTTTTAATGAGTTAATAAATTTATTCCACGTTAAGAATATATCCGAAGGCACAGGAGTATCCCAATCGATTTTACTTAGCCACAATTTTTGTAATAGTATTTTGCATATAATAATTATTGGAGATAACAGGCCTAACGGATCGCATACTTGAGAAGCTATGGATAACATTTTCCTTTTAGTCAAAATAAGTTCACTTAAATCATTATTAAATTTGGTGTCAAAAAAGATTTTATCGCTATTATTTTGCCAGCCTAAGCCTAGCGTTTTATTTTGTGTATATTTATCAATCAAATGTTCTTCCGTAGATATTATCATTATCTTTTACACCAAAATTAAAGGTCCATTTATGCAACGGAAAACAACCAGACTGTAATACCTTTGAAATTTTGTTACAAGTTTGTAATAAACTTTGACAATTGTCGTCACCTGTTATTAAATCATCGACAAAAAAATCTTGCATGATAACGCGCGTTATGTCGTCATCATTGCATTCTATTGCTAGTTGTTGAATGCAGCGCATACTAAGGAACGGCGCTGAGGCGGTGCCGTACGTCACCGTGTTGAGTTGGTATGTAGCTAAGGGTTCCGTAAGATTTTCTCGCCAGAGAATAAGTTTTAAAGACCTTTGGTCTGCTTGAACAAGTACTTGACGAAACATCTTTTCTACATCTGCACATGCTACGTATTTATATTGTCTAAATCGCAACAAGATAGAAAATATGTCATTTTGTAATGCTGGACCAGGAAACTGAATATCATTCAACGATTTTTTTGAGCTGGTCACAGCACTTCCATCGAATACTACGCATAATTTTGTTGTAGAACTGCTATCCTTAAAAACTCCGTGATGAGGAAGATAAAAATTAGGAGAACTACTCGAATAAATTCTAGTCATATGACCCATATTTATATATTCACGCATGAAATCATTATACATTCGTTTATAATCAGGTATACGTTCGAGTTTACGTTCTAGTGATAGAAATCGTTTCTTCGCTGACGTATAAGAATCCCCGAGCGTATCAGCTGATTCTCTTAGCGGTATTCGAACCGAAAACCTACCATTATTTTCACGTTTAGTAGTTTTTGTAAATAACTCCTCGCACACACGTTCGTCATTACTTAGAATGTTGCGAGAAGCTGTGGGTATATCCTCTAACTCCCAAAATTTTTTGAGCTGTGTATCAATGCTCTGACTAAAATTACACTGAACCTGATTAATGCGCAAGTTCTTGGTGTAAATGGGACCAGATATCAACCACCCGAATTTAGAACCTTGTAAATATGGCCCGCATGGTAAACGAATTTTATTATTATTATCTAAAAGATCCCAAAAAATATTGGCCCCTAATAATAAATCTATATGTGAGGGTACATTAAAATTAGGATCCGCAAGTTGAATGTTATTGGGATTATAACGTTTAATATCAAATTTAATGTTCATCGAGGGTCAATTAGACGTAATACACGGCAAGACGAAACAATTTAAATTAACTTTATAGTCGTTTATTTTTGAACGGATAGATACATCGCATGAATGTCTCTTTTGTGAAATGAATTTTCCAACACCCGAGATTTGAACAGTGGACTGTATTAGAGGCGCATTTAACCGTTTACACAACTTATCCGAAACAAAACAATGCTGGCTTCCATTATCGAGAAGAGCACGTATTGTGTGAAAACAATTATTACTATCTACTATTTCGACTAAAGCGGTGGACAGCAAAACCGGTTGTAGTAAACTTTTTTGCTGCACGGTTGTCTCAGCTGATAATGAGTGCAACGCAGCTGTAGACACTGTTGTTTGTGTGTCGACTGGAGTTGGCTCGTCTATCACACGCGCATCTACATTAAAATGTAACAAAGTATTATGTTTGCGTTGACACTGTTTGCAAGTGCCGAATAAGCAGTCGTTTACTGAATGCCCCGCACGCAAGCAATTACGACACAAATTTTTGTCTTGTACGAATTTAAGCCTATCTTTAACTAATAAATTTAAAAAAATAACGCAAGTGTGTAGTGCATGATTCTGGCTACATAATAAGCATTTAGGAAACTTCTTTTTAGTGTTCCATTTAGGTTTGCTATTGCCATTATTAGGTGAAACGTAACTATGAATATTACCTGATACCGACTCGTTTAGCTTATTATTGTTAGGAAGTTATTTATTTTGCGATTTGTGTGCCTGAACAGTGCTTATTATATCCAACATGTTTGCTTTATTGCGTAGAAATGAAAATAAATCTTCTAAACATATTTTCTCGGAAGAATCACCTTTAAATCAACTACCAATATCAACTCTCCGCGTTTCCCATTCACGTTCCGTAATAGTATCCAGTTTCGAAATTATTTAATGGATTATCAAAGTATCCCAATACTCGGTGGGCTCGTTAAATGTTTTTAAAGTGCGTAAATTTCTAGAAACTGTGTCTATTAATTTACGAATTTGTGATGGTGATTCCTGTTTAATGCTTGGAATATTAAATAATGATTTGACGTGATTATTAATTAACAATCGCATGTTATTATAACGATTTTCAAGTAGCTACCATGCTTGGATATAATTAAGCGCTGTAAATTCTAGAGAACTTATCACTTGTAAGGCAGTACCAGTCAATGATGATTTCAGATAATGAAATTTTTGAATTTCATCCAAGTCAGAACGTTTATGTATCATTGTAATGTATGAGTTTTTGAATTCTAACCAGTTATCGTAAGAGCCGTCGAATATAGGCAGTTTAATTTGAGGTAATTTAACGTTAGATTGCAATTAAGCGCACTGTGTCACTTGAGATGCATCATCCATTCCATCACTCAGACAATTGGCAACGGCCATTGTGCTAAAATACAATGATTCTAATGATTCTACATATTCTAAATTGATACAAATTTCACTATCTGAAGAATTAAGTTCTATTTCGCTTTCTATACAATTAAAATTATGAAAAACTTCACTAGCCGATTGCTTCCTTAACTTTAATTCTGCAATTTGAATTTTGTTGAGGCTAGCACCTTCTAAACTTGTAACGTATTTTTTAAACTGCGTTAGTTTGCCCTTCAAATGACCTCTTTTTTTCTTGAGATCCGAAAGATATTCGTCTACTGATTTCTTTTTCGAAGGCGAAAGAGATGGGACAATTAATTTTACACTAGAACTTTCACTCATTTTGGCGGCCCATGAAGAAATAATGTGGTAAAAGTAGGTACTCACGTGTAAGTATTTACGGCTGTAGCGTTGCAACCAGACAGAAATCTCGAGCACTGTAGATGTGAAAAGAACACGGTTTAGCACAATTTGAAAAGGATTAGGAGTAAAAGGGAATAAAAACTAAACCTATCTTTAAACGTTTACTCTGGGAATATTACTTAACGAAGCAGTAGTAGTTTCGGATAATAATAAAAATTTAAAAAACTTCGGAAACTGTTATATTCTCAAGTATGTATAACATAAAAATATCATATTTATTTATTGTGTATGTATTTATTGTGGATATTTGTGTATACATATAAAATACTATTGTATGCATGTAAGTAGTAATGTAAATGTATATGTATGTGTATTGTATTTATTATCATTATATTATAATTTTGTATTTTTTCCTTAAGCCTTTAATTTTTTTTTAATTATGAGTTTTGCACCCATCACTAGATTCTCTGCACAAACCAAAGGTAGACTGGTAGAGAATGCCTTTAGGCATTAAGTCCGCCGTTTTGTACATTTTTTTATGTGTGCAAATAAAGCTTAAATAAATAAATAAATAAAGAAAAACCTGACCGTTTCGCTGCTACTACGCTTAGTTGTGCGACGCTGGCTCAGTTCTTGAAATCCGGCGATGATGGTCCAAAATATGGTGCAAGTTTCAGGTTCCCGGTTCAAATGAATCGTTTATTTTGTCTTTAAATAAAAATATTTATTGCATACCTTAAGCGAAAGCGCAAGGTATGTTTTACTATCGCCTAAAAATTAAGATTCCAACATTTTATCGAATAAAATTGTATCTAGCAATCATATTATACATATAAATGATATAAAAAGCACATTGTTAGAAAGATAAATGATTGTTGAACTTATTAATAATTTTTTTAAATCGATTAATTGCTATTTTTAAATAAAAAAAGGGTTTTAGTGGCTTATAGTGTGGATTTATCATGTCCCTGTGGCTTGTAAACACAATAACTTTTGAAAATATTAATTGTTTAACTCAATCTATTTTTTAATCTCTTCATCTATCATGTGGGAAGCCACTGAATGTAAATGGTAGTGTAGTTTGGTTTTGTTTAGCTATAATTAATTTTTTTCGGCTCCAAAATGGCGAAATTTTCGTTGATTTGGTAGCCTCGTATACAAATTATTTCTGTAAATGGGAAGCTACAGCCACAGAGTAGTAATGAGTAGTTTAGTTTGGCTAACAGAGTACATTATATATAGGGAATAATGTAAAATAAATAAATTATACTAATAATTTAATTACAAATTTGTTTTGTAACAAAATAGTAAGTTTGCAAGGTTCCATTGTATTTTAAACTATTCATTAATTTGTTTGATTCTTAATTGGCCTAGCATGGCTAAATTTAAAAAAGCGACATCTACTGCAACATGGACAAACTGTCATGACATAATAATACCTCTAAGAAAAATTATAGTATGGACTGTTATGCCACTGGTTTAGCTTCACTTCAGTCGCATTCGTGAGTGGACATTGTTTCGGTTGTTTGCAGCGGCTCAAAAAGATTGCTGTACAAATACACAATATTCGAATAACCAAATTTCTTAAATACTTAATTATAACAATAATAAGCCATTTTTTATTACAATATATAAAAGAACAGAATAAATAATAGTAGTACGTACTAAAAGCAAGTAGTATAATTTGTTTTTGTCATGGGTGACATTTTCATGGTTTTCGAGGGTGTTGAAACCGATAGGGTTGTCGAAATGTAAATCCAAGATGGCGGCTGCAATATGTATCAATTTTTTCATCATGGGTGTCATTTTTATGGTTTTCGAGGGTGCTGAAGCCGATAGTGCTGTCGAAATGTAAATCCAAGGTGGTGGCTGCAATGGGTATTAATTTTTTCATCATGGGTGTCATTTTCATGGTTTTCGAGGGTGTTGAAGCTGATAGTGCTGTCGAAATGTAAATACAAGATGGCGGCTGAATTAGGTACCAATTTTTTCATCATGGGTGTCATTTTTATGGTTTTCGAGGGTGTTGAAGCCGATAGTGTTATCGAAATGTAAATCCAAGATGGCGGCTGCAAAATATATAATTTTTTTCATCTTGGGTGTCATTTTCATGGTTTTCGAGAGTGTTGAAGCCGATAGTGCTGTCGAAATGTAAATCCAAGGTGGTGGCTGCAATAGGTATAAATTTTTTCATCATGGGTGTCATTTTCATGGTTTTCGATAGAGTTGAAGCCGATAGTGCTGTCGAAATGTAAATCCAAGATAGCGGCTGCAAAAGGTATCAATTTTTTCATCATGGGTGTCATATTCATGGTTTTCGAGAGAATTGAAGCCGATAGGGTTGTCGAAATGAAAATCCAAGGTGGCGGCTGCAATGGGTATTAATTTTTTCATCATGGGTGTCCTTTTCATGGTTTTCGAGGGTGTTGAAGCTGATAGTGCTGCCGAAATGTAAATCCAAGATGGCGGCTGCAATAAATTTTTTCATCTTGGGTGTCATTTTCATGGTTTTCGAGAGTGTTGAAGCCGATAGTGCTGTCGAAATGTAAATCCAAGATGGCGGCTGAAGTTGGTACCAATTTTTTCATCTTGGGTGTAATTTCATGGTTATCGAGAGAGTTGAAGCCGATAGGGTTGTCGAAATGTAAATCCAAGATGGCGGCTGAAGTAGGTACCAATTTTTTCATCTTGGGTGTCATTTTCATGGTTTTCGAGAGAGTTGAAGCCGATAGTGCTGTCGAAATGTAAATCCAAGATGGCGGCTGCAATAGGTATCAATTTTTTCATCATGGGTGTCATTTTCATGGTTTTCGAGAGAGTTGAAGCCGATAGGGTTGTCGAAATGTAAATCCAAGATGGCGGCTGCAATAGGTATCAATTTTTTCATCACGGGTGTCATTTTCATGGTTTTCGAGGATGTTGAAGCCGATAGTGCTGTCGAAATGTATTTAAACTACTTTAAAAATTCCGTATAATCATGTTATACGTAATTTTTTTAATGCACTTAAGGTATGCCCAATTGGATTTACCAATATATTTAAAATTACAATTTGAAATAATATAATTTGTGGTTGACAAAATTTGTGTTACTTGCTAGACGTTTAGAATATTAATGAACGCTTCTCCTGAGGCTTCTTTCAAAAGCTTCCTACTCGCGTTTTATACGATACGACATCAGAGGGCGTTCGCTCTCGTAGGTGGCGTTAGTAGTCGTAACAATGCCTCTTTGTTCAAGTTAATGTATAAGTATTCCTTTGCCTTTTTATTATTAGTCTATGAAAGTCCAGTGGAAATGAGCCTCTCTATTGTACGGAGGATTGACCACGCAAGGCAGGCTAATTTACGAGCATAGTATTAGATGTCTCACACCTTTGATGTTTCTCTCCGTCGCTATCTTGGGAATTTTGCATTCGATTTATACGATATAGCTACACTGGGATCCGGAGTGCTTGAGATTTATCTGGCCCTTTTCACGTCGTTTATAAATGTGAGATTGGGCATTATAGTTTCATTAACTAACTCGTCGATGATAATGTTGTGTGATTTATTTTAATTATTTTTATGCCATGTATGTGCTTCTATCATAAAAAAAACATATCAGTGTTCATTGTAAATGTAAGTGAAAACTTCATTTATTCATTGTTTACTCAAGGTATTGTATTCTTAACTACAGCTCCATATTATATATTTATACCTCATTTTATACATTACCCTCGTAACTTAAATGTTTGCTTTTGATTGTGTTCACTATGAAACAACACGAACAAACAACAACAGTGTTCACAATAAATTTCGTTAGCAGGAGATGTGCTGAGGATTCTTTCAAATTCAATCCAGAGGTTATCTTGCTTGTTGTAATTCGGCGATTTGTCGATATACATATATTGTGTGTATCATGTAATGACGTCTATCACGTTTACACTTCATGCTCTTTGAATGTAACGGCACGTAATACACCTTGACCGAATTGAAATTGCGCTACGCTGAACGTGTAATGTGTTACGCTATTATATTTTGAAGTGAAAACTTCTTTAGCGGCGTTGTGCACTTTTTTGTAATGGGTAAAAAATGTTAAACTCGCGTCAGGTCACGTGTCCTGATCGAAAATTCGTAAGACGGACGGAGAGTAGACAGCCGGCGCGGCGTAGGAGAGGAAGTAAGTTAGGTTTAATTAATTTTCATTTATTAATTAATATAATTTTATTATTAAGATTAGGTTTCGATCGAGTCTACTGTACTGCTTGACGAAATTATTAATATAGATACATATGTACTTACACATTATAGATGTAATATTTTTATACTTTATACTTTGTTTTGTAACTGTTTATACTTTATAGCATTAATCGATATTTTCATAACACCACCATAAGCAAATGTGCGGTGTAGGTTTACCAAACTAATAATTTCGAATAAAAATAAATGAAATAAGATAATAATAAATAGTCTCCGCCATTCCAAAATACCAAAAATGCACAACGTTAATATTCAAGTTTTTACTTCTGCCGGCATTCCCTGAGTGCAACCCGTCGTTTTTATATTGAAAACAGACAGGAAAACTAAATAATTATTTGCCTCTTACTTTTTTTTTATAGGATAAGGGTGAAAAACGAGCACACAGTCCACCTGATGGTAAGTGGTTGCTGCGGCCCATAGACATCTACATCTATCCTCTGTTACAGATCAAAATGCAGATGCGTTTTCACCCGTGAGGACTAGGATGGAATGACTCATTTCTAGTAAAAAGGGCCTCCGGCCACCTGCACTCACCAAGCGAAACGCAGAGGTAAACCTCTACTTCACGCTGGTATTCTGTGAGGTCGTGGTACCACCCCGGTTCGAGCTGGCCCATCCGTGCGACAGCAAAAGCTGCCGCCTGGCTCTACCACTGTTTAAATTATTTTGTGTTGTTATGTTTACTTTATTTTATTATATCATATTGGAGAACTAAAAGCTAAAAACATTAACATTAGTACATTAAAAAATTTTGGAAGAAGGCCAATTACAAGTTTTAATAAATATAATAAAAAAGAGTAAATATAAAATAACAAGTTGATGTAAAATAATAATAATAGCCATGTTATATGGATCCAGTTAAAGATATTTATATGAAGAAGTATGTTCTTTAGTTTACAAACACTACTGTTAAATAATTTTATGTCCCTCAGTATGATGAGATACAGTAAACTGGGAGTTAGAAGAGAAGTATCGCTGGCCACATACTTGTTTAAGGTGTTACGGGGTGTGGTTAACAACCCAGCCATCCTGCAGGAGATAAAGTAGTGCCAGATCGAAGTACCGAGTGTTAGCGACAAATGCGCCTGCTGGAACTGCCACGCGTAAGAACCAACTTATTACGCGAGTACATAATATACTTGCTGCTTAACCCCGCACGTATGCTCAGTGCGGTGACTGAGGATTGGATATCTTGAGGATTTATTTGGATATCTGAACGAGTTTTAAGGGTTAGCATGTTATTTCTATGTTTTGGTTTATATACTTATGATATCTTGTATTACCAAGATCTGTCTTATATTTCGTATTAGAGCAATCCTGTAATGAAAGTAGTAATTGGATATAATAGTAAATTAATAAATGTCTAACTGTTGTACCGTAGTATTAAAACTTTTACTTGCCCTGATTAAATGAATTTTGTCGATAGATAGTTTAATTTAAAGGAACGTGTAGAAGATTATGTTTTCTTAGTGGCACTTATGGTTTGCGCATTCACTGAGAAAATAAAATTTCTATTCTATTCTAAAAAGGACCTTTGTGTGTACTCTTAAGAGGCCTTCCTCCCAGTGGTGAGAGTATTTCTACTAAGCTAAAGTGTTAAAGGTGTAAGTGATATATATATATATATATATATATATATATATATATATATATATATATATATAACTTTATTTTATAGACACTACCCCGATAGTTAAATTAAGAAAATTTTATAACAAACAAAAATCCTTTATACTAAAAAAAATATTTTAATAAGAAAAAAAACCGTCCATGTTACAGCTATGCCAGTAGTTATTGGGAGCACTGAACTCAAAGTTGTTGACGAGTATGTTTACCTGGGACAAATAGTCCGACTAAATAAATCCAACTTTGACCGAGAAGTCAATCGAAGGATTCAACTCGGCTGGGCAGCGTTCGGGAAATTACGACACATCTCGTTAATTATAACAAAAACTTGAAAACGAGACTGTACAACCAGTGCGTGTTGTAACTGATTATTTATGGAACTAAGACATTGTACTTCACTGCTGGCCTTATGAGGAAGTTCAAGGTCTTTCAGCTAGTTATGGAGAGGGCTATGCTCGGGGTTTCTCTGCGTAATAAACTTAGAAATAAGGATATCCTCAGTAGAACCAGAGTGACTGACATAGCCCAACGTATTAGTAAGCTGAAGTGGTAATGGCCTGGCCACATAGCTCGAAGAACCGTTTACCGATGGAGGAAAAAGGTTCTCGAGTGGTAACCTCGTACCGGTAGGCGAAATGTAGGGCGAATCCCCCCCCCCCCCCACACTAGATGGAGTGACGACCTGGTAAGACATACAGGAAATCGATGGATGCAGGTGGCTCAGAAACGTGTTTTATGGCATTTCTTGTGGGAGGCCAATGTTCAGCAGTGGACTTGTGAAGGGCTTTAATGATGAAAATGATGATGAAGAAGAAAAAATATAAAAAATTTAATTTAGAAATATCTGTTACGTTATTGAGATTGAGTCAAGCGTTGTACAGTACACTCTCTACAGATGTGTCAAATTTGAAAATAGGAAAGATAAATAAATTTTAACATGAATAAAATAATATGTAGTAATGATTGTAAAAATGTGGGAATCGGGCGATGTAAACTAGAATATAAACATATTATTAACGTTATATCAAGTAAATATATTAGTTACAGTACGGACTGCTGATGTAATAGTTACTCGCTATGAGATTACACATATACGTACTCATTAAACAAGTGTTCAAGAATATTTAGAATATATAACGGCAGCATTAGAATTAATGAAATTTTTAACGTTTTATTTATTAAAAATAAAATTTGTTTTTAATAATTTAAGTTTTTATAGATATCAAACTTTTAATTAAGAGTACAACATTTAAATTATGTCACGTGAAATTCAAATAAAATACTTGTAATGTTATGCTACTTACATATCATGTTATTAATTTTTCCATTCTGTTTTTGATTTTCTGCATCACTTTTCACGCTATTATTTATACTACTAACATATCATTTTACACTATTTTTCCATTCTGTTTTTGATTTTCTGCATTTATATTTTGCATCACCTTTATTTCCATAGGATCCTGTAACGTTTTTACACAATAACAAATCATTTTCACTTCGTATTTTCACACTATCTAGCACTTTTAAAATCGCTGTCAATGGAGTCTTACCTTTTTCGGTCTTTTATTGAATTCTCTGTAACTCTACAATTTCAGGCTTCGTGCGCGCTGCCGCGCATTAGTTTTTCCTATATGAATAATATCTCATTTCTTACTTAAATGTAATGGTTTTCCAATTATATACCTAAAACCAAAAATTTATATTTCTGACAACCATTATTTATATGGTTGTTATGGTAACTTTTATTCAAATTCGTCACTGTTGTGTTGTTCCTAATTTAATATTTTCACATAAATACTCTATGGCTATAGGTCATTTACAATAAATTTCCTTTTAATTTAAATAATTTCTCGTTCTCTCTAAAAAGGTATAAAAGCCGAACAATTGGAGAATACACAAAAGTCTCGCTTCAGTTCTCAAACGAGAAGCATCTTATAAAGGCCTTATCACGGGGCCGCATTGCCCCGGGATCCTGCAAGCCTCCATCTACACGTGAAGTCGTCGGCGAAGTTTACTTCAAGCGCGGGGCCACACTACTCCGGGCGCTACGACTGCTTGCTCCAGGCGCTGAGTGCACCTACTGCCGCACTACCTTCGGGCGCTACGACTGCTTGCTCCAGGCGCCGTGTGCACCTACTGCCTGTGCTACCTTTGGGCGCTGCGACTGCTTGCTCCAAGTGCTGAGCGCACCTACCCCAGGCGCTACGTGCGCCGGCTCCGGACGCTGCGTGTGCCTAGTCCAGGCGCTGCGTGCCGTCGCCGCTAAGAAACCTCAAGCTCCGCGTGTGCCTACTTCTACAAAAGCAGCGTGTCACTTCAACCTTTAGGCTCCACTATAATACTATATTCTCCTATTCTCCTATCTTTATTTTTTTTAAATCTAATTGTAATCTCACTTCATCCATCATCATCATATTTCATTTTTTTTATAAAATTGTAAATACCTTTCTAAAACTTTAAATATATTATTTTCTAGGTCTACTTTTGTTGTTTTGTTGTTCTTAGGTTAGGTTCTATTATTTTTCTTATAAATTGTCGCTTCACGACATACTATTTAATATCATCATAGTAAAAACTGCACGACTATCCATCAGTACAATTTACATTAAGTTATCTCATTCTTATTAAATGACCAAAGTAGTCTTTTTGCAATTCATTCCTATTGCCATTGTGTGCAGACAGTGAATGTTATATTCATTATTTAATTGGTGGAATTAAATGAAATGTTCGCAAATAATCTAATGGAACGTCGTAATACTTTATCACTTGACATTAGAGGTCAGATAATATTATTTATAACTTTCGATTTTCAACTGATTTTTTTAATATTTGTGCTTAATAAGTTAATAGATTAGTTCAACGAATTAAGTTTTTTGTTCAAATTTCGTTCATACTTCTATTAATTTGCAAACTTTTACGTTATAGGTATTTCGAGTGATCATGTTTCTTATATGGCTAATATGTCACAAAACATTGTATTATTTGTGACACGATTATACGCTCGAATAACGAAATTTCTTGAAACAGTTTATGCTTTGAATGTTTTGGAAAAAGATATGCATAACAATAGAATTCTCAATTAGATGTTTATTGTTCAGTTAAGATCTTGATCGAACGAATAGATTTTCAATATACTTTATATTAATCTAGACAAAATACACTATAATATTATAAATGTAAAGTCGGGGGAAAATATTTCTTCGTATTTTATACACAAATTCAAGACATTTTTTTTTCAAAGTTTTTTTTTACATTTAATTATGATATATATGCCACTTTGTTCGTTAACTTGTTAAAATTTTATAAATAGTGATATAATCCCGTTACTGTGGAAATCTTGGGATTTTTGGTCAATAAAATGCGACAAGTAGTTTTAACAATTTTCTCTTGATGTTAACCCAACACTACCCTAACAATTCTGAAGATACCGAAACAGGTAAAAATATAAAGTGCAAGGTCAGGCGTATATGTTCGATGCATTAACACTTCCCAACCAAGCTTTCTCAATATTTACTGACTGGCAAAATATGTGTGTGGTCTTGTGTTATCATTATGAGAGATATCTTTTTTATATAGTAAAGGGGGTAAACGAGCATCCGGCTCACCTGATGGTAATTGACTACCGCCGCCCATGAACGTCCGCAACACCAAGGCAACCAGGGGGGAAATGCAGATGCGTTGCCGCCCTTTTGAAAAGGAGTAGGCTCTTTTCTTGAAGGTCCCTAAGTCGTATCGGTCCAGAAAAGTCGCTGGTGGTAATCGATTCCACAAGAAAGTTGTGTGAGTAATAAAACATCTTCTAAATTGCACAGTGGTGGACCGCCAATAATCCAGATGGTGTGGATGGTATCGGGAGTTCTGCCGCGATGTGCTTTCGTAAAACTTGGCGGCTGGAATTAAAACGAACAATTCCTCAGAGCATTCCCCGTGGTTTATTATTATATTTTATTATTTCTTACTTATAGATTCCGTTCTCAGTTATGCTCTTGACAGTTATGGCCTTACATTCAAAAGTAATATCGAAAAGCTGGAAGCTCTTCAGATTAGATTTTTAAAATTACTCGTAAACAAAAAAACTAAAGCTAATTGCAAAGGTAACTACTCTCAATTATTTAAAATTTGTAAGATTCTACCGGTTAGTTTAAAGCATAAATATCTACTGGCTATAAATAACCATGACTGTCAAAAGCTAAACTTGACGATTGTAAAACAGAATCAAGGTACCCGGTCGATGTCCGCGGGTAAGTTCGAAGTACCTAGAATAAAAAACTACTTTGGAGATAGAACATTAAAGAAACAAATACCGTATATTCTGAATAGTCTGCCCAAAGATATTCGACACGAGGCAAAGAAAAATGTATTTTAAAAAGATGGTTTATAGACACTTTTTATCATTATGTAATTAAGAAAAAAATGTACTATAGCTATCATTTATGTATTATTGTAAGACTCTGGATTCCACAGACAAACTGTGGGGTTTGTGGGAATATGTTTTACTGTATGGTTGTGTCGATTTGTTTAGTAAAATAAAGAAAAAAAAATGCGAAAGAAAATGCACAGGGATGCAATATCTCTTCGCGGCGCCAATAAATTGAGCCGATCGGAAAGGACTTGGTCGTCGACAATTCGAGCTGCTCTGCGCTGGATGCGGTCAAGTGATAGGAGCTGACACTGGAGAGCTCCAGCCCAGAAATGGGAACAGAATTCCATGCGAGGCCGAACCTGCGCCTTATAAAGTTGCAGGCGGCGTGCCGGCATGAAATACTGTTCCGCTCTGCTGAGCACGCCAAGCATTTTACAGGCCAATTTGGCCTTCTCTTCCAAGTGACCACGAAACTACACGTCACTCAATATGTCGACGCCGAGAATTCTGATACCGGCTGAGGCAACAAGGGGAGTGCCTTGAAACCGAGGAGATACGACAAAGGGGTTCTTTTTAGCGGTAATTGAACAAACTTGTGTCTTCTGAGGATTAAACTGGACTAGATTTCGTCGCCCCCAATCCGAGACTGTTCAGCAAAGGCTCGACTTCAGACACAAGTGTATTCCGGTACTCGGTACCGTTTTTCCGAGAAATATTGTCATTTCCCGAGAATTATTGGCCGGTGTATAGAGCATCACCAGTGCTGTCATCCGCATAGCAATGAATGGTTTGCATGTTATGCATCATTGATATGCAGAAGAAACAGCGTTGGTGATAGCACACAGCCTTGCCGCTCACCAGCCACTTCTTTTCTGTTAAACAATTCAGGCAGTTTTTGTCTCAATTTCTTGCTTGAGTCATATTAGTTCTTAGCAGTAGAGATCCGAATCGATGATTTTGTCCGACGGTAAAAGCTCATAATAAATGACGACCTTCCAATCCTCACCTTAATCATCATCATCATTACAGCCTTTCATAAGTCCTCTGCTGAACATAGGCCTCCCCCAAGGAATGCCACAAAGAATGGTCCTGAGCCATCTGCATCCATCGACTTCCTGCATGTCTTACCAGGTCGTCACTCCATCTCGTGAGGGATCGCCCTACACTTCGCCTACCGGTACGAGGCTGCCACTCGAGAACCTTTCTTCCCCATCGGTTGTCGGTTCTTCGAGCTATATGGCCGGCCCACTGCGACTTCAGCTTACTAATCCGTTGGGCTATGTCGGTTACTCTGGTTCTACTGCGGATAACCTCATTCCTAAGTTTATCACGCAGAGAAACTCCGAGCATAGCCCTCTCTATAGCTCGCTGAGCGACCTTGAGCTTCCTCATACGGCCAGCAGTAAAGGACCACGTCTCAGTTCCGTAAGTCATCACTGGCAACACGCACTGGTTGTACAATTTCGTTTTAAGGTTTTTAGGTATGTTTGACGAGAAGATGTGTCATAGTTTCCCGAACAATGCCCAGCCGAGTTGGATCCGTCGATTGACCTCTCGGTCTTAGTTGGACTTACCTAGTCGGACTATTTGTTCCAGGTAAACATACTCGTCAACAACTTCGAGCTTAGTGCTCCCAACAACTACCGCCATAGCTGTGACATGGACATTAAACATGATCTTTGTTTTGTCCATGTTCATCCTAAGACCTATTCGATTGGAGACACTATTGAGGTCATTGAGCATGGTGCTTAGGTCCTCCAGCGATTCTGCCATAAGGACTAAATCGTCAGCAAAATGAAGGTGAGTGATGTACTTGCCATTGATGTTAATACCGCATCCTTTCCAGTCCACAAGCTTGAAAACGTTTTCCAATGCAGCAGTGAAGAGTTTCGGGGATATAAAATCACCCTGTCTTACACCTCTCTGCAATTGGATAGGTTTCGTACTCTGGTTCTATACTCGGATAGCCATCGTAGCTCTACTGTACAAACACTCTAGCACTTCGATATACCGACAGTCGACTTGGCACCGCTGAGGGGATTACAGCACCGTCCAAATTTCGACGGAATCTAAGTTCTCATAGTCCACATACGCCAGACATAGTGGCAAATTGTACTCCTCGGACTTCTGTACAATTAGCTGAAGGGTATGTATGTGGTATATGGTGCTACATCCCTTGCGGAAACCGGCTTGTTCGGCAGGCTGAAAGTCGTGACGTCTGCGTACGAGACGATTCGTTATGACTCTCGAAAACAACACGAACAGCAAAAGGCAACAGCAGCAACACAAAACAGCAGAAGGGAAATCGGTCTGTAGTTCTTCAAGAGAGCGTTGTCACTTTTCTTGAAGAACTAGATCACCGCACTTCTGCTCCACGCCTCCGGTGTAACGCCACCATGGAGGACGGAATTAAAGAGCCTCTGAAGGACTTCAAGTATCGGTCTTCTACCCGCTTTCAGAAATTCTGCTGTAATTCCATCCTCGTCTGGGGCCTTGCCGTTTTTAAGGTGCTGTAGAGCCATTCTAATCTCGCTCAGACTGACATCCAGGATATGTTCGAAATATCCTCACCTTATTACGTATTAATCCGGGTTTCGCTACAGTCTGTGGAGTTTAGACTACCTTTTGAACACGATTTTTTTCACACGTTCTTGTCGCAAGTGATCTATTTCTTATCAACAGTAATAAGTCTTTCCAAAAATGGTTCGGTTTCATTACATTTTAATAGAGAATCGCAAATGAGTACACAATTCTTTAGGTTTCTTTCAGTGGGCTCGTATGGTACCCAAATATCGAGCTTTTTTTTGTATAGCCAGACTCATTGTTATGGGTCAAAACTGTTTTGTGGTCAATCCTCACTTCCTTAGCTATGTTGTAACTACATATTTGCCAATCTTGCTCCACTTTTCCAAAAATGGCATCGTCTTTATCCTTATGAGGGCGACCAGAGCGAGCTGCACCTTTGACATCGAAAGTCCCGAACTGAAAACGTTTGAACTTTGTTTGAAATTTGAAATTTTATTCGCGGCTTGAGTCGCATTTTTTCCTTTTTGTAACAAAACTTCTGAATATATTGAACTTCTTCGTTAGATTCACTCATTTTGGCGGACATAAATACAATTGAAAAATGGTGAGAAAGTATTTTTTAATTTTTCCTTTTCTTATTCTTTATGTCTTATATGTATTGATATAAAAACCAGCCAGATACAAACAGTAGAACCAAAGAGATTTTTCTTCAATTGTATACAAACAAAATACGAAGAAACTTTTTCCCCGACCTATTATATTATACAGTTGTCCTTAAACACAGCTACCTAATTTCACTACTTAAAATCGGTCACTAGCTTTTACTGTACGGAATGAGCTTATTGCAGCAGGTGTTCATAGTAGCCTTTATTGTCATATTATAGAGATTGAAGATCGTGTAGGGAGACCATTACATTGTAATCGAATTTAGTGAAGGGCTACTGGAAAGCTTCTGGTAAAGCAATTCAAGCAATTGCATAGAATTTGCGTACTAAATCTATTCAGTATATTACCTAGATTATTACTAGGCTCAATTCACAATCGAAGAATATATTTTGTGCAACATGCACATTTTTATATGTTTTCGGATTCAAGTATATTGAAATTTTAAGTTACATACATAAACATAAAACTACGCACATAATATTATGACTGACAAAATGTTGTGTAGGAAACACATGTATGATGGAATGTTACTTTTTGATGTGACGTCTCGCTTCTCAGGCCTGCATGTTAGTTTGCGTACCAAAACAAGAAATTCGGTAAAATACAAAATTAAGTAAAATATATTACTTATTTAATAAATTATTAAAGACAGGCATAAGAAAATGTCAACAAATGAATAATAAATAAATTCGTAAGAAAATTAAAAAACAAGTAGAATATAATTAAACATAATACAAACTTAACAAGTGTCTTTGAAAGGTACTAATTCTACTGGATATGATGAGTTTATACAAAAATAATAAAAATAATAGCTCCCTACATAGCAGCTCCCCTTTCCACACTTGGAAATAGATCGTTTGAGCAAGGTGTTTTCCCGGAACGCTTTAAATCGCCTATCGTAAAACCGCTATTAAAAAACATTATCGTACTTATATGGGTAATTACAGACCAATAACGCTTGTACCGATACTTTAGAAAAACATAATGTATTATTACCTTATCAATTTGTTTTTCAGAAGAACAGCTCTTTTATTTTTTTTTTTATAGGATAAGGGTGACAAACGAGCACACAGTCACCTGATGGTAAGTGGTTGCTGCGGCCCATAGACATCTACATCTATCCTCGTTTGCGAATCAAAATGCAGATGCGTTGTCACCCGTGAGGACTAAGATGGAATGCCTCATTTCCAGTAAAAAGGGCCTCCGGCCACCTGCACTCACCAAGCGAAACGCAGAGGTAAACCTCTACTTCACGCTGGTTTTCTCAACGACATTAGCGCGTTTCCTTTTAGTAAAAAAAAATCGTTGAAACACTAAATAACAAAATGTCAGAAGCATCAATATTTTTAGACATTAGCGAAGTATTTAAATATTTATGCCACAAAATTTTACTCAAAAAGCTTGAAAAATACGGGATAAGAGGGAAAGAATCTATGGCTGGAAAAAGAGATGAATCGATAAAATAATAAACAACATGAAAGTTACTTTTAAATCTGAGCTAATAAATAATAATTGCGGTATACCACAAGGATCGGTTCTTGCTCTATTTCCCTTCTTGCTTTACATATACGTCCTAAGAAAGGCCATGAATCAGGAGTGCATATTATTCGCGGATGATACAATGCTAATTATAAAATTTAAAAATAATAATGCAATCATTTGAACAGTTTAAATGCAATAAATTGGATGGAAAGTAACCATCTAATAATAAATGTTGATAAAACTAAAATAATTATATTCAAACCACGTAATTATACCTATAAAAATAAAATAATAATTATTATAAACGAAATTCAACCAGTAAATTCAACCAATTTTTAGGCATGATTAAAATAAAAATTTTAATTTGAAAGATCGTATTGTAAAATTAATAAATAAACTAGAAACATTCGTTTTTGCTTTAGGACGTTTAAGATTTATAGCTTCTTAGAAAATAGCCGTTATTACATATCATGGATATGCATCATCTCTGTTACAATATGGATTAATTGTTTGGGGAAATTCCGTTTATGCGAACAAAGATGGAGCGTTATGTGGTGTTGAAATTTATAAAAATTGTACACTATTATTTAAGAAACTAAAAATTGCCTTGTCTGTACATATTAGAAATAAGTATTGTTGTGAAAAAGCATCCTAACGTTTTTCCATCACCCAATAAAGTGTTGGGAAAAAAAGGCAGCCGAATTATCAGTAAATTATATATACCACAACAAAGACTGAATATGTGTACCCAGTTGTTTTTGTATGGCAATTAAAATATTTAACTAGCTAGCAGAATATATGAAACTATTAAATATTAACAAATTCAAAATAACTTTAACTCAATAGTATAATAACTCAAAATTTTTACTTTGTAAAAGATTATAAATCTGACATATAAAATAGATACTGACATTATATGTATTATAATTAAATGAAATATAATTATTGAATAAATTCTTTGCTTTGAACAAGTTACAATAGAGATGGACATATTATATGATAAAAACGCCTATTCATATAAAAAAATGTCAATATTTTACTAATTTCAAGTGTTTTACTAATTACGATTCAAAATAATTGAAAATTTATTATTAAGTTATACTTCACAATTTGTTTATAAGTGCTGTAATTATGATTATTAGGTTAATATAATATTATATTATTGACATCTTATCGTTATAGTGACATCGCAAAAAAATAGACTTAATAATTGTGCTATTTCTACGCCGATACTGATTAGACATGTAAATGATCCTGAAAGTATAATGCCACAACTTATTTTACCCTCTCTGAAAGAAAAAAAGAAATAAGTTTTACCATAACTTTAGCGAAATTAATAAGACCAATGCCTGATATATAAATCATGTTGAAGTTTAAGAAAAAGCCTTTAGTAAATCATTAAAATTACAAAATTAAATAAAATCACATATTATATTCCACAAAGTTTTTATAAAATTATAACATAATAAAATAATAACCGATTAAGTCATAAGCATAACTTAAGTTAGACGCGACAGAGGCACGACGTTAGCTTGTCCGCCTTCTACTTTTGAGAAAAAGACACAACGTTAGCGTAACCTAATATTACTCTTTCAGAAAGAAAGTACTACGTTAGCTATTTCTGACACATGTGTAACTTACTCACCCTAAAAGTAAGCATGGGGCAAGCACACACCTCGTGTGAAGGCTAAAGTAACGTTACTGGTTTAATGTAACTTTCCCGTCTCGTTACTTTCTGACCATGAAACGATAAACTCTTGATTTCAAATCTTTACCAATTGTTATTCAACAGCACACAATGAGTTGAGCTCTTGAAAACATTTTATACAGACTAAACTTTTACAGAATTGAAAGCATCATCAAAATCAGATTTTAGTATACAACGCTTCCTACGCTACAATTGCGCCAGCAAGTCGCTGTACCGCACTAGCGACAGCAAGCCGCAGCGCTGCACCAGCGCCAGCGAGCTTTCCAGACTTCAAAAGTATAGGCATAGGCACCAAGTTTGCATACCTTCCAGTGGCTCGAAGTGACTGTCTGCATAAGAAAAGCACAAATTTAGCGTTAAACTACACCTAAAACCTTTTGAATATTTTATTTTACTCTTAAGTAGTTTTAATGTTAAATTTAGAGTACACCACGGTAAAAGCAAAAGACGTGGAAACAACTACGTCAGATGCACAAGCGTACGCTTAAAATAGGTATCCAAAGTAATTTAAGACTGAAATAGATGTAAAACGCTTCAGGTGCTTGAAAATAATAAATAATTTGTTTTGCAAAATTAAAATAAATCAAGATAAATGTATAGCGAGCTATAGAATTCGGGGCTTACAAAGTTCATCACACATTCTCTTAAGAAAACTGTAACTAACATAGCACGCACAAACCACTGCACACATTGCAAAAACGACGTAAAATAACGTAAAATATTACACAGTCATTAAGTTGTCTTGGTTAGATAGATATCCGCGTGACATGGCTCACCACTCGCAACGAAAGCTGAGGAAGCCTCAGACGTCCATTTACCGCACCAGAGCACCATGTGCTCGGCGGCCGCTTGAGCCGCCTGCCGTTAGATCCACCGAGAAGTCGCAAGCTGCAGCGATAGCGTGGCAGCACGCACGAGACCTTATAGGGTCTCCGCATACTGGAGTTCAGCTTTCCCGTAGATTGCGACGAATCGAACAAAAAATCACAAACGGTGAAAGTTCGTGGCTGCCGAAAACCCTCGTTGCCGTAAGCTTCTTGTCGGCTATGGTTAGCGTCTAGTAAAGCAGACGCTTGCTGTCTCCAGGGCTCAGGCCGCACCTCACGACCCCAATTAGTTGACCACATAATATTCGGAGTAAACTGTAACACTTATCACACATTAGAATACACAAAGGCTACTTATTTTTTTCAATTCATGCCACGTCACATCGATCGCTTGAACATTTCGAACTTTAAAATGTAGCCCACGTAAATCATATTTCGCATACACTATCAATTATAACAAAACTCGAACAAATTTAATTTCCACCGAATGCAAAACCTCTCTAGAATATATCAAACATTTCTTTCAATATTTGTTAACATATTTTGGGTACGTTGAGAAATAACAAAATTACATGCGGGTACCTTTAATACAAATCCAACAAAACGATTTAACATTCTGCTTAAAACGTTTCACTTTCAACTTTTACTTTACAATTTAATAGTACGTCAATATCGAAAATAGGACAGCAAATTTTATTACAATATTTAACATAAAAACAAAGGCATGATAACGCGTAGCGCATTATAGTCTTTCACGAATGTAATAAAATTAAACAAAAGGATTTAAATTTTGCCTTGAAATATTTCACTTTTAAACTTTCACTCTACACTTTTATGATTCGTCAATGTCTTAAATAGGACAACAAACTATATTATGACAATTAACATAAAAACAAAGGCGATAATATGATACGCGAGTCGCATCGTCGTAGTCTTTCACAAACGTAATAACCCTCACAATATTCAAAGATTATACGAGGGTGGATTGAAAAGTACTCGGCCTAACACAGATCCATTCAATTCTAAAAATCAAATCTACCCACATTATTTAGTTCAGTTCAGACTAGTTCATTGTGTGAAGTTCGAAACGTGTGCGATAATTAGTTGTGATTTTATAAATTTATTAACAAAGTTATCGGACATAATTTCCGCGAATGGAGCAAATCGAGCAGCGTGCCGTCATTAAGTACCTCCATAAGAAGGGGCTATCATCAAAAGCCATCCATGATAACATGGTCAGTACATTAGGCGATTGTGCTCTGTCATATTCATCCGTCAAAAAATGGATAGCAGAATTTAAGCGTGGTAGAGAGAGTGTGAAAGATGAACCCCGCTCTGGAAGGCCTTCGACGTCAACTACTGACGAAAATATTAAAAAAGTACTTGATTTAATAATGGGAGACCGCAGATTAAAAATTAGAGAGATAGCCGAGATTATAGGCATCTCTTATGAACGAACTCAAAACATCATTGTCAACGAGTTTGGTTTCCACATGGTGTCTGCGAGGTGGGTTCCACGACTGCTTTCAGTTGAACAAAAAAGGACGCGATGGACTATTTCACGCGACTGTTTGGAGTTATTTGAAGCTGATGCAGATGATTTTTTGAATCGTTTTGTTACTATAGACGAAACATGGGTTCATTACTGTACACCGGAAACAAAACAACAATCAAAACAGTGGAGAAGACCTGGTTCACCACCCCCTAAAAAGGCTTAGTCGATTTTGTCGGCAAATAAGGTGATGGCTTCAGTATTCTGGGACTCGAAAGGTGTGATTATGATTGATTATCTTGAAAGGGGTCAGACTATAAACTCTGATTACTACTGCACCTTACTACGTCGTTTACGAGAGGAAATAAAAGAAAAACGTCGAGGAATGCTCAGAAGAAAAGTCCTGTTTCATCAAGATAACGCCCGTGTTCACACGTCAGTACAGTCAATGGCTGAAATTCACAACTGTGGCTTTGAACTGTTACCGCATCCGCCGTATTCACCTGATCTGGCACCATCAGACTTCTTTCTGTTCCCTAACCTAAAAAAGCACTTGGGAGGTCAAAGATTTTCGACAAATGACGAGGTCAAAGCAGCTGTAGACGCATATTTTGACTCTAAGGAAGAATAATTTTTTTTCAACGGTCTAAATGCTTGGAAGGGGAGGTGGCAAAAGTGTATTGAACTTGATGGTGATTATGTAGAAAAATAAAAATATAACTGATTTAGTATGTGTTTATTTTCTTGGTTAGGCCGAGTACTTTTCAATCCACCCTCGTATGTGAACGGTAACAGGAATTTCTATCCCACTTCTTATGTAAGAAACTATTCCACTTCTGATGTTAAAAATATTCTCAAAAATATTTAAATAAAAGAACACTACTCGGTAACAAACCCTGCTCACTATCAGGACCCAATTACATAATAACACCAAAGTATGTAAACCAACAGCATCACTGCCCATCTCAATGTAACATAGGGCAGCCTCTCAGCAACAAAATCTTTCTTGCCTACCTTAGTAGAATACCCCAACGGGCATAGTAAGGACAATGATACTCGTAGAATTACGTATTAATTTATCTTAGTCAACTGCGTGAAACTTTATACTGCTAGAACAAGTGGGAGATTACCGTTATACCTTCATTTGTTCGTATTTCATTATATTTTTTTACCCTTATTCCCGACAATATTAATATTTTAAATATATGTTAACACATTAAACGTCGCTATCGTTCAATAAAGTATATAAATACAATCTAGTCATCGAAAATAACGTACTTTTTGTATTATATTAATTTGTAATTCCGTTCCGAAACGAATTTAAAACGCTTATCTTTAAAAGATATTTATAAAATAATATCTATAGTATGATAATTTCCATACACACCAAATAATAGCTGTAATACATTAGTTATATAGCCTATTTTATGCCTGTACAGCTGCTGTACAGCGCTAATAACGCACAAAGCTGCATCATTTGTGCCAATTTTTTACTTATAAAATTTGTATAAGCGCTGATACAGCCTTTATATAGCCAGAAAATACAGCCTCTAGTATAAAAACGAACTTCAAGACAGCTCGTATACAGCTTGCATGCTGCTTGGGAAATAATTTACATTTGCTAAACATCTTTGCTAAACATGTCTTTTTCGTGTTTGTCTTTGTTTTTTATATGTCACTTATTTTTATTACCCAACTTCTTTTTGGGGTGAAAAAGATACAAAATTAGCGCTTTGGTTGGCAAATGGTAAAACCAGCCCAACTCATATATTTTGGTATTAAAATTTACAAAACACAGCATCACAATTGGTATGTTTGTTTTCTAGACCTTCGATATGGAGTAGTGGATACTTTTACGCCGCTATTACACAACTACTATTAACATCACTGTATAAGAACTAAGAAGTGCGAGCATAATTATTATTTCATGAAATTCCTTTTTTGATTCAAAACCATAATTTAATTTAAAACTCAATTAACCAGAGGAAATAATATTAGCTAAATTGTTTTCTGCATTTCCGCAGAAAATGGTTTTCATTTATTTAGTAAGTTATTAAAGTTATGGGTAATACAAAAAATATTGACAAATGATAGTGCCAAAATACAAATGGTTGGTTTGGGTCTTTTGTGTTTTTGTCGTTCCTCTGACATTGTGGAATACATTAGATTTCCAATATTTGATTAAGCATAAGCGAGTGTCTGTGTATAATATTGTAGAATTGCTCTACCACGTAAATGTATTTTATTACAAAGTTTGATCAAGTCTTTATAGGTAATAATTTTTTTTAGTAAATCTTTGTAAGTCTCATATTGCCATGAAAACCGAGTCCTTTCAACTTTTAATCATTACACTCAATGATTTTTTTTATTTACTGTTTACTTTAAGTGCAGCGGTTTAAGGATAATCAATAAATTTTAGAAACTTTTCTTGAATTTATAAAGATACTTTAGACGTCCCCTAAATTTGAATTCTTCAGTTGCTTTGAGGACAAGTTTAAAGTCATCAACAAAGTTTATTTAAGGACGGCAACAGATCAATTTAATTTTTACGCTCGAAAAACTCGGTTTAAACTCATGAATTCCTTAAAAACTTAAGTTTATAGCCTGCCCCAAATAAAATGTACAAGTTCCTTATATAAAATATAATATAAGAATTGATAACGATAAAATGTGTAAAATGTATATTTATATGCTGACCATAGGGTTCCGTATTCGAATTTCATCATCATCATCATTATTACAGCCCTTCACAAGTCCACTGCTGAACATAGGCCTCCCCCAAAGAATGCCACAAAGCACGGTCCTGAGCCACCTGCATCCATCGACTTCCTGCATGTCTTACCAGGTCGTCATTCCATCTCGTGGGGGGACGCCCTACACTTCGCCTACCGGTACGAGGCTGCCACTCGAGAACCTTTCTTCCCCATCGGTTGTCGGTTCTTCGAGCTATATGGCCGGCCCACTGCCACTTCAGCTTACTAATCCGTTGGGCTATGTCGTTTACTCTGGTTCTACTGCGGATATCCTTATTCCTAAGTTTATCACGCAGAGAAACTCCGAGCATAGCCCTCTCCATAGCTCGCTGAGCGACCTTGAGCTTCCTCATACGGCCAGCAGTGAAGGACCACGTCTCAGTTCCGTAAGTCATCACTGGCAACACGCACTGGTTGTACAATTTCGTTTTAAGGTTTTGAGGTATGTCTGACGAGAAGATGTGTCGTAGCTTCCCGAACGCTGCCCAGCCGAGTTGAATCCGTCGATTGACCTCTCGGTCGAAGTTGGACTTACCTAGTCGGACTATTTGTCCCAGGTAAACATACTCGTCAACAACTTCGAGCTTAGTGCTCCCAACAACTACCGGCATAGGTGTGACATGGACATTAAACATGATCTTTGTTTTGTCCATGTTCATCTTAAGACCTATCCGTTGGGAGACACTATTGAGGTCATTGAGCATAGTGCTTAGGTCCTCCAGCGATTCTGCCATAAGGACTATATCGTCGGCAAATCGAAGGTGAGTGATGTATTCGCCATTGATGTTAATACCGCATCCTTTCCAGTCCAGAAGCTTGAAAACGTCTTCCAATGCAGCGGTGAAGAGTTTCGGGGATATAACATCACCCTGTCTTACACCTCTCTGCAATTGGATGGGTTTCGTACTCTGGTTCTGTACTCGGATAGCCGAATTTCAGTTCAAATCAATTATTGGGTTTTTATATCAAGATAATCTCAGAAGCACCTCGGAGTCTGGAAGTTGGCGGTGTTTAACTCCCATGCCTCGAAAACATCTAAAGCCCCTGCGCCTATTCTTTCTCCGGTCGGGTCGAATTGCCACCCCATCGTTATAATACATGAAATAAGATATAGAGAATGCACCTGTGTTTGCGCACAAACGTAACACTGCTGAATACAAGTCATTCCAAAAGACAGATACAAATACGGTTCTGAGCTACCTGCATTCATCGACATCTCGAATTCTTCGCATCCTACACTCCGGTATTGATATGAATCTTTCACCCAAATATTACATAAAAACGGTGAAAACCATCAATTTCAAATCGTTCTATGCTCTAAAAAATTTAAATAAACTAAACATAAAGTTATTAATTGTACCTTTTAAGAAATGTGCTTTATATTTTATTGATGATGGTTATAATGATGATGTAGAAAATTATCACGACGCAAGCGAAATTAAAAAAAATCTTCCTTTTCTATCCTGAATAATCCTATTACACAGAAATTAGATTTTAACGAAAGCCGAATTTTATAAATATGCCAAATTTAAATTCATCGACTTAAAATACTCTCACAGAAGAACCTATAGTACCAACAAACAGACAGACAGGCAGAAGTTATTTAAAATTATTATATTTTAGAAGTAGAAATATGAACATTTGTTAGGCTAATTAACAAATTTACGAGTACTTGCAATATTATGGTATAATCCCACTGTAATGTATTAATGTAGGATTGATACCTACTGATCTAAATTATTTTTTAATTTATTTACTATATAAAAAGACTGGACTCGCATGATCAGTGTGAGCAAGAATACGTGAATGGGCTTTATAAAATTTATTTTATTAAGTATCAGGTGTTACATAATTTGCACGAATCCATTTTATCAATGATGTTGAATCTTTTTAGCTAAAATATTATTAAAGTAACGTGTGATATATACGCTTTTTCAACAAAATCCCAGAAAATACACAATTTGACTAAATGTTTTAAAACTTTATTAAACAAAGTATTTAGTGGATGGTGATGGTTTCCAAAAAAAAAAGAGGACAAGTTTTTGTTATGATCCACGACCAATTAATAGATAGAATGAAAGATGTTCAAGTGACACAATCAAAAGTATTTGTTAGTGTTGTTGTTTGAAAAAAACCGGTTGGCTTTTAATGGGATATCCTCATAGGCGGGATATTTTCCATAGATGCTACGCTTGACAAGCGGGTTGGCAACCGCAGATTTTTATTTTTAGTCATTCTTAGGAAGACGCTGCTGCCTATCTCCTGATTTGTTTTCCTCTGTCGCCTCTTACGAAACCCAGGGAATGATATGGGGTAGTGGATATTCTTACACCGTAAGAATTGTAGGATGTGGGTAGCTTAGGGTCTGTTTTTGTGGAATTCCTCGGGGAAGGCCTTACGCTAGAGGAGCGCTGTCCGCTCTCCAGGCAGAACAACTTGCCCGGCGGGAGATCTCCCTTTTTCCTTTCACAGCTGCAGTGGTAACCAACCGAATTGATCTGAACACGCAATCAACAACATTCGGAAAGCTACAACTTTCAGCCTTCATCATTTTCCTCAAAAATCGTACCATTCACTCACAAGAATCGTCTTCTGCAGTCTTCAGCTCTTGTAAGTCAGTCCAACTTGTCTTCATCTCGAATCATCGCAGATATTTTTTATAAGATAGTGTGACAAACGGGCACACAGTCCACCTGATGTTAAGTGATTGCTGTGGCCCATAGACATCTACATCTATCCCTGTTTGCGAATCAAAATTTGGATGCGTTTTCATCCATGAGGACTAAGACAGTATGCCTCTTTTCCAGTAGAAAGAGTCTCCGGTTCTCTACACTCACCATACGAGACACAGCAGTATTAAGCTGCTATTTTATGGTGGTATTCTGTTAGAGCATGGTCCTTCCCCGGTCGAGCCTACTCACTCGTGCTACAATTATACTACTAATACATCTGCAGCATGGTTCTACCACGTGAGATATACGTAGGTCACTCAATAAGTTTTGAGATATACAAAAAGTATTCTAGATACTATTAATATTTATTTTACATCTTTTCAAAATCTTCTTCACCATGCTCTATACAAAGTTACATTCGCCTAAATCAACTCTGAAAACGCTTTTGCCAGTCTTGATCTGACAGGTCGAAAATCGCTTCTTCGTAGGCAGCCACGGCTTCTTCGGCGCTTGAAAAGAACTTGCCTTTTATGTTTTCTTTGATTCTTGGGAACAAAAGGAAATCACAAAGAGCTAAGTCAGGGCTGTAGGGTGGGTGACTTAGAGTTTCAACACCAGATTCCTCAATAAATTCTTTTGTTCTAAGGGAGGTATGTGAAGAGGCATTATCGTGATGCAACATGATTCCCCAAAGCCCGGTCTTTGGTCTTCTCTCCCGCATAGTTTGAAAGGCTTAGGGTAATGGGACTGTAGTTTAATATTCAGAGTTGACTGATGTACAATTATCCAGCATTGACACCATTTTTTTGCCGACATTTTTTTGTGAGGTCTTTGCAGTTTTGCCGGTAACTGTCCTTCTGAGTAGACCCATACCGATGATTGCCTTTTATTTTCCAGATCATATTGATAGCTCCATGTCTCGTTACCAGTAATGATTTATGAAACACGCCTAGATGCCCCGTTTTCTAAACGTAGACGCATTTTTATTTTTCGCTTTCGGAGAGCAAACGAGGGATCCATCGACAACAAAGCTTCCTCACTCCAAGATGTTGATGTAGGATTGTATGAATGCTCCCCGAACTAATGCCTACAATCTTTTCGATGTCCGTATATGTGATTCGTGGGTCTTCTCGCACCATTTCAGTAGTCCACACATTTTCTGCCCTTACTGCTGTTTGCGGGGCCCCGGTTCTTTGGTCATCTTTAAGATTAATTTTACCCCTGTTGAATTCAGCAAACCACCGAAAAGTTGCTGCACGTGATGTAGCTGAGTCACCTAATGCTGATTGTAACCGTTGTAAATTTAATACATATATATATATATATATAATATATATATATATATATATATATATATATATATATATATTATATATATATATATTATATATATATATATATATATATATATATATATATATATATTATATATATATATATTATATATATATATATATATATATATATATATATATATATATATATATAATATATATTATATATATATATATATAATATTAAATTTACAACGGTTACAATCAGCATTAGGTGACTCAGCTACATCACGTGCAGCAACTTTTCGGTGGTTTGCTGAATTCAACAGGGGTAAAATTAATCTTAAAGATGACCAAAGAACCGGGGCCCCGCAAACAGCAGTAAGGGCAGAAAATGTATGGACTACTGAAATGGTGCGAGAAGACCCACGAATCACATATACGGACATCGAAAAGATTGTAGGCATTAGTTCGGGGAGCATTCATACAATCCTACATCAACATCTTGGAGTGAGGAAGCTTTGTTGTCGATGGATCCCTCGTTTGCTCTCCGAAAGCGAAAAATAAAAATGCGTCTACGTTTAGAAAACGGAGCATCTAGGCGTGTTTCATAAATCATTACTGGTAACGAGACATGGAGCTATCAATATGATCTGGAAAATAAAAGGCAATCATCGGTATGGGTCTACTCAGAAGGACAGTTACCGGCAAAACTGCAAAGACCTCACAAAAAAATGTCGGCAAAAAAATGGTGTCAATGCTGGATAATTGTACATCAGTCAACTCTGAATATTATACTACAGTCCCATTACCCTAAGCCTTTCAAACTATGCGGGAGAGAAGACCAAAGACCGGGCTTTGGGGAATCATGTTGCATCACGATAATGCCGCTTCACATACCTCCCTTAGAACAAAAGAATTTATTGAGGAATCTGGTGTTGAAACTCTAAGTCACCCACCCTACAGCCCTGACTTAGCTCTTTGTGATTTCCTTTTGTTCCCAAGAATCAAAGAAAACATAAAAGGCAAGTTCTTTTCAAGCGCCGAAGAAGCCGTGGCTGCCTACGAAGAAGCGATTTTCGACCTGTCAGATCAAGACTGGCAAAAGCGTTTTCAGAGTTGATTTAGGCGAATGTAACTTTGTATAGAGCATGGTGAAGAAGATTTTGAAAAGATGTAAAATAAATATTAATAGTATCTAGAATACTTTTTGTATATCTCAAAACTTATTGAGTGACCTACGTATATCTCACGTGGTAGAACCATGCTGCAGATGTATTAGTAGTATAATTGTAGCACGAGTGAGTAGGCTCGACCGGGGAAGGACCATGCTCTAACAGAATACCACCATAAAATAGCAGCTTAATACTGCTGTGTCTCGTATGGTGAGTGTAGAGAACCGGAGACTCTTTCTACTGGAAAAGAGGCATACTGTCTTAGTCCTCATGGATGAAAACGCATCCAAATTTTGATTCGCAAACAGGGATAGATGTAGATGTCTATGGGCCACAGCAATCACTTAACATCAGGTGGACTGTGTGCCCGTTTGTCACACTATCTTATAAAAAATATCTGCGATGATTCGAGATGAAGACAAGTTGGACTGACTTACAAGAGCTGAAGACTGCAGAAGACGATTCTTGTGAGTGAATGGTACGATTTTTGAGGAAAATGATGAAGGCTGAAAGTTGTAGCTTTCCGAATGTTGTTGATTGCGTGTTCAGATCAATTCGGTTGGTTATCACTGCAGCTGTGAAAGGAAAAAGGGAGATCTCCCGCCGGGCAAGTTGTTCTGCCTGGAGAGCGGACAGCGCTCCTCTAGCGTAAGGCCTTCCCCGAGGAATTCCACAAAAACAGACCCTAAGCTACCCACATCCTACAATTCTTACGGTGTAAGAATATCCACTACCCCATATCATTCCTTGGGTTTCGTAAGAGGCGACAGAGGAAAACAAATCAGGAGATAGGCAGCAGCGTCTTCCTAAGAATGACTAAAAATAAAAATCTGCGGTTGCCAACCCGCTTGTCAAGCGTAGCATCTATGGAAAATATCCCGCCTATGAGGATATCCCATTAAAAGCCAACCGGTTTTTTTCAAACAACAACACTAACAAATACTTTTGATTGTGTCACTTGAACATCTTTCATTCTATCTATTAATTGGTCGTGGATCATAACAAAAACTTGTCCTCTTTTTTTTTTGGAAACCATCACCATCCACTAAATACTTTGTTTAATAAAGTTTTAAAACATTTAGTCAAATTGTGTATTTTCTGGGATTTTGTTGAAAAAGCGTATATATCACACGTTACTTTAATAATATTTTAGCTAAAAAGATTCAACATCATTGATAAAATGGATTCGTGCAAATTATGTAACACCTGATACTTAATAAAATAAATTTTATAAAGCCCATTCACGTATTCTTGCTCACACTGATCATGCGAGTCCAGTCTTTTTATATAGTAAATAAATTAAAAAATAATTTAGATCAGTAGGTATCAATCCTACATTAATACATTACAGTGGGATTATACCATAATATTGCAAGTACTCGTAAATTTGTTAATTAGCCTAACAAATGTTCATATTTCTACTTCTAAAATATAATAATTTTAAATAACTTCTGCCTGTCTGTCAGTGAGTGACGGCAATATCAAAGTCCTGAAGTTAACACGCTATATATATATATATATATATATATATATATATATAGAAAAGCTCCGAAATAACACATGAAGCGTTGGCCGTTCCCCGAGCAGAACACCTCCTCTTTTCTATTGATATAGATATAGATCTAAGGGCTTTAAATTAAAAAAAAGAATACCTACGGAGTTTTTTTTTCGTCATTTATTCTCTAGACTAAGTCTCAAGTTAAATTTGCCATACCTGTAACTTCAGAAAAACATAAGTAAGCGATGTATTGTCTAGTATTAATGATACCGTTTCCTTTTCATCTTCCAATTCAGTGATGAAATATTTTGCGGGTGTTACAACCGCATATAACATTCATATCTTACATCTTTCTTCAATTTTTTAGATATCGTAACTTTTTCATAAATACTACAAATAACTTAAAATACAGGCAGCGACTTCGCCACCTCTGAAAGGACTTAAGTACCGTTCCACAGAATCGACGACTTTATCATAGTTTATAATAAAATGATACTAAATATTTAAATTCAAATATTTGGAAGTATTTAATTACTTTTATTGTAGCAAACATATAGTAGCGCATCAACAAAGTATATTTATATACTTTATAATTAATAACGTGATTAATAACTTCACGTGCGTTGAAGTTTCTAAAGGAACTGTACCCGCTACAGGTCGTTGCTGCGAGTGATAAGGGGGCTGGTTATTTTCTCGCTCAAAGGCTAAGTATAACCATTTAGCGAGGAAACGCATCCAGCATTCTTGGCACGCTACCACGGGGAGCAGGACCATGATAATTAAGTTATTAGTTTTAGTTTTATTTTATTATAGTTTTTAATAATGTTTTTAATAAAATATTGTATATTATGTTATGTAAATAAATGTTAATAAAATCAATAATAAAACAGTTATTTATAAGCTAAACAAACCGAAAAATTTAGAAGCAAAACAATGACAAATCCACCATCATTGCGTACATTACAAAAGACCATTTATATATTCATAATAACATATTCTCGTAACAAACCCTTGATTGATAGGGCCGGAGATTGCGTGCTAGAGTTACGTCTGCAAATGATGTAAGGATATTAGCTCATAGCTAATGAGATAAGCAAAGTTGTGATATATTATTAGTTAACATAATATAATCAATTGTTTGACAATAACTGTCCTATATTATACGTGAAAATATACAATACTTTTTAAATATTAGAGCTTTTATACCTTAAATAGTTTCAGCGTTAGAAAGTATCCTCAAAATAATTAACAGCAACACTACCACTTACGATGCGCCAAAGAGCAACCTCTTCGCGACAAAGTAAAGCGTGGTATCTGTGGTAAAATCTCCCTCATGAGTCACTCTATGGGGTAGGCCTTCGTTCATCAGTGGACTTTTATAGGTTGTTATGGATGGACAAAAATAATTACCATAACATGCAAAATCGCAACATCGATTAAGACTTGACAGATTCATGCTAGTTGCCTTCACCGTCCTTTTTTGTATTATATATTTATTTTATACCTTCATTGATATAAAAGGTGGAAAAGATACGTGAAATAGTTTACAATCTTTATAAATATATTGGAACATTTTTTTTAATAAGTGGCGTTTATATTCGATACAAAAAAAATGTTGTTTAACAGCTTATAATAGACACCTAATGCGCTTTTTGCGACAGATATGATACTTTGCAAGCCGAAGCTAGTCCATTAACTCTTTCTAAAGCTTAATATGTAATATTCATCATTGGGTACTGTACTTAAGAAGCCTGTTTCATATTTTTTTTGATTCAGACTTTTTGTTTAGATCTACTCAAAAACAGGGTTTAGTTTTACAGTTAAAGTTAAAGATACAGCCTATATACGTCCTACCGCTGAGCACAGGCCTTATCTCATTACTGAGAGGGTTTTAGGGCAAAGAAATGTACGCCTCGCTGCCCCAATGTGTGTTGACGAACTGTATACCTCTTCGAAATATTTTTTCTTAATTCTTAGACATGTAGGTTTTCTCACGATGTTTTCCTTTACCGCCGAGCACGTGGTAAATCAGCACTTAAAAGCGCTGGCAGGAATGAAACCCGAGATGCTCACGTACTGTGAAACTTACAGCGAGAGCCTAGCCCCTGAGCCACAACGGCTCTTCTTATATTGATATCCCAAATCTAGGTATCCCAGTTCTCTTCCATTTTGAAATTACAATGTTTTAATATAAAATCCTTAACGTCCACGGTATTATTGAGTTTCTAGTGATGGGCCACCAATCATTCAAAAGATATGCGGTCCGTATTGCCAATTTTAACAAGATGTGTTGGTGAAATTTGGCGGTTTGAATTATCTCTCTCTTCGTAGCGCCATTGTGTTAAGCCGATCAGAAAAAACTCGATCGTTAACGATTCATGCCGCTCTATGCTAAATGCGGTCAAGTAGCAGAAACTGGCACCCAGAACCAGAGATGAGCACAGTATAGTAAACAGTTTAGTTATTGATGTGACTGCTTGCATAGAGTTGACATAGAGCTGTCAGACATTTTCATTACACTTCAAAAGCACGTAAGTATCACACGTATGTTTGTGTAATTTAAAAATTTTAGGTATCTGCATTCACAATTCCTCTATAAAGGACCATAAAAAGATCATGGACATCTTGTGCTAATAGTACCACGCACGCCTTCAAATGAAGAATTTACGACTTATATATTACTTTATCACTTTGAGTCAGTTTCCATTTGGATAATTTTGTCATAGATAGGAATCGTTCATATTGGAAATATTTGATTCGTTGAAGTTTCTACGATACAGTGTAAATAAAACACGAGTTTTTGTTGATATCCAGAAAAATCAAAGGGCGAGAATATAATATATGACAAAGAAAAACTGTCTATCAAAACATACTGTTTAAATCAAATCGATTAAAATCAAAAATATTTTTTGCATGACACAGGTAAAATTAAATAACATCTTAGAAATATTTTATGTACATTTGTGCTCCATTGTCTTCCTATTTCAGGTGTACACTATTAAGTCTTAAGTATATTTATAAAATAATCAATTATAGTACACAAAGAACAAGTATATAGATTCAATCAATAATGTTATCATATTTTTGTATTATATTATTACTGTGGAGAAACGACGCGCTCCGCCTCGGGCGTTCTCGTAAACAGTCGGCGGCGCGAACGCAGCTTCAATGAGCATTCGGTTTTCAGCTCACCATTCGGTCTAGCTACGCGACGCCGAGAGGCTGCCCGTCTTGCGCCCCGTTCACGCCTACGCGATACGATCATTGTTCACCCTTAATTGTTTTATGCGTCTTTCAATATCTGACTGTTCTATAACTCTTATAGTTTCGTACTTCTCGCTAATTATATGTGTCTTGACTATTCTCTTACTTCGTGTTCCTTCTACTCTTGTGTATACTGTAATAAACTATTAACTGTATATGTGTGGTTTAATTCACCATCCGCCACATATATTTGGTGACCCCGACGTGATGAAACAATTAAGGGTGAACAATGATCGTATCGCGTAGGCGTGAACGGGGCGCAAGACGGGCAGCCTCTCGGCGTCGCGTAGCTAGACCGAATGGTGAGCTGGAGAAAACCGAATGCTCTTGAAGCTGCGTTCGCGCCGCCGACTGTTTACGAGAACGCCCGAGGCGGAGCGCGTCGTTTCTCCACATCAGCCCCCCCGGAGACCTTTACGGTCGATAGAAGTTAGCGAACCTCACTCTTCTGCCGGATCTGGTGGTGTAGAGGGGAGGTTCTTCTGATGGACTCAGTTTACTCCGCTGCGAGCTCTCTGGTGTCTCGGTAAGCAGGTAAGCAGGCTTAAGTCTGTCAATGGAAACAGTTGTGATTTTACCATTAAGATCAATTTTAAATGTTTTATCACTACGTTCTACCACTCTAAAAGGTCCAGCGTAAGGTGGCTGTAAAGCTTTTTTTATGGTGTCGTGCCTTAGAAATACGTGTGATGATTTACGTAGGTCTTTGTGTACGAAAACTTTTGTTGAACCATGTCTTGTTACCGTTGTCGGCTTTAAGTTTTGAATATAGTGTCGTAATCGTGATAAGAAGTCATTATAATCTACGACTGCTGTGGAAGTAGAGTCGAAAAAATCGCCTGGTAGTCTTATAGCTTCACCATATACAAGCTCTGCCGACGAGGATGCGATATCTTCTTTCCATGAACTCCGTATTCCGAGAAGAATTAATGGAAGGATTTCATACCAACTTTGCTCAGCATGACACATGATGGCTGCTTTCAGCTGTCGGTGGAACCGCTCCACGAGTCCGTTTGCTGCCGGGTGATAAGCAGTGGTGGTGATGTGATGTGCGCCTGTTAATTTGGAAAGCTCTTTAAAAAGGTAGCACTCAAATTGCCTGCCTCTATCTGTAGTTATTTTTAGAGGGCAACCAAATCGTGATATCCAACCTCTGACGAATGCGTTGGCTACGGTTTCTGCTTTCATGTCTTCGAGTGGCATCACTTCAGGCCATCGTGTAAACCGGTCAACAATGGTTAAGCAGTACTGATATCCTTTGGAGATAGGCAGCGGTCCGATAAGATCCACATGCACGTGAGCGAATCTGCTAGTTGGTGAAGCAAAAGCATGTACTGGAGATCGTGTATGCCGTGATACCTTTGAGAGTTGGCAATCAACACAGGTACGTGCCCATTGTCGACAGTCTTTTCGAATATTAGGCCATACGTATCTTGCTGTCATCAGCTTAATCATGACTCTCGCGCTTGGGTGACTCAGGTCATGAATCGTATCAAAAGCTTGGCGTCGTAACGTTTTAGGTAAGTATAACCGTGGAGGCATACCTGATACATCATAGTAGAGTTTCATTCCGGTGCCGGATAGGTCTAACTGCTTAAGCTTCAAAGATGTATGATGGCGAAGATGCGGAAGTTCGTCGTCTGTCTCCTGTGCTGCACGTACATCCTCTAAGTTGACTGCACTGCTTATGGTATCTACTCGAGATAAAGCATCTGCAACGACGTTGTTCTCTCCTGAAATGTAGCGAATGTCGGTTGTAAATTGGGCGATATAATCTAGGTATCGAAATTGCCTAGGTGAGCAGCTGTCCGAATTTTTCTTAAAGGCGGAGATGATGGGTTTATGATCGGTAAACACAGTGAATGGCTTAAGTTCGACCATATACCTAAAATATTTTATGCTCTCGTATATCGCTAGTAACTCTCTATCGTAGGGGCTGTATTTACGTTGAGCGTTGTTCAGTTTCTTTGAGAAAAACCCTAGAGGAATCCATTCTGAACCAGATTTCTGCTGCAGCACTGCGCGTATAGCACTGTCGGAGGCATCAGTGACGATGGCTAAGCGTGCTCGTGGGTCGGGGTGTGCTAACAGAGTCGCTTTAACTATACTTTCCTTAATTTCCTCAAATGATTTTTCTAGTTCGGTTGTCCAATATATTGGTGTAGTGGACTTCAGAGACGTCCCTGAGAGGAGGCGATTTAATTGTGCCTGTACTCTAGCTGCATTAGGTACAAATCGGCGGTAGAAGTTCAACATACCAAGATATCTGCGGAGTTCTTTTATGTTTTTCGGAAGTGGATAATTCAAAATGGCACTAACCTTATCTGGTGTTGGCTTCGTTCCTTCGGCGGTTACAATAAAGCCCAAGAACTCCACTTCAGGTACTCCAAAGATTGATTTTGAGCTGTTGATTAGCACACCATATTCTTTGAGGCGCTCGAAGACAGATCGTAAGTGTCGCTCGTGATCTTCTATGTTTTTAGATGCTACTAAAATGTCATCAAGGTAAGGAAATGCAAAATCACAACATCTTAGAATTTCATCCATAAAACGCTGGAATGTTTGCGCCGAGTTGCACATTCCAAAGCCCATATAAGGAAACTCAAACAGACCAAACGGAGTTGCAATGGCAGTTTTAGGTACATCCTCAGGTGCTACTGGTATTTGGTTATAAGCACGTACCAGATCTATTTTGCTGAAGATGGTGCAGCCAAAGAGATTGTGTGAGAAATCTCCGATGTGTCGAATTGGATAGCGGTCAGGTATCGTGCGTGCATTTAACGCCCGATAGTCACCGCATGGACGCCACGTGTTGTCTTTCTTTGGGATGAGATGCAGAGGTGACGACCACGAGCTGTCGGAGGGTCTAGCAATACCTAATCTTACCATCTCTTTAAACTCTTCTTTTGCGATGCGCAGACGGTCAGGTGCTAATCGGCGTGGACGGCAGGTGACAGGTGGTCCAGACGTGGTGCGGATGTAGTGCACGGTGCTGTGTTTCACCTCACGCGCAGCGTGACAGCCTGCTGGGCGCGTAATCTCCGGGTACTGTGCTAGCAGATCATAGAAGCGTGAAATGCCTGTAAATGTTTTAATTTGGCATAAAGCAGGTAATGCAACAGGAGATGCTTTAGCGACGAGGAGGTTGTATTATCTATTAACCTATGGTGTCTAGCATCAACAAGTAAATTATAAAACGATAAAAAGTCTATTCCTATAATTGGTTTCGTAACATTAGCTATAACAAAGCGCCAATTAAAAGCACGGCGTAGTCCAAAGTCCAGCACTAAATCCACCCAGCCGTAAGTAGCAATGGTAGACCAATTTGCTGCAAAAAGTTCATAATTAGTCTTTAAAAGGCGCTTATTACGTAGCATGCCAAGCGGATATACACACAGATCTGACCCGGTGTCCACTAAATAACACACCTTCGTCTTAATGTCCGTAACAAATAAGCGGCCGGAAGTATGGCAGTCATTGGCCGCCATCACTGACTGCCTTTGGTGTTTCCCGGTTGGAGACCGGAGAACTTACACGGCGATCTACACTTGTTAGCAGAGCTTCCGAACTTCCAGTGATACCAGCACTGGTTATGAGTGGAAGCAGAACGGCTACGTGAACGTTTACGGTAACTAGAAGTACGCCCTCGTGATCTTGAACGCGCACGATGCATAGTCAGTGAAGCTACTTGGCGGGATAGGTCATCCAAGCGACGTCTCAAATCGTCAAACTCAGATGGCGTTGCGATCGTTGATGTTGAAGCCACGTGTTGCACCTGCGGCGGGAACATGACCTCGTTGACCTTGTCAGCCAATTGTGCCACGGCGTCTAAACTGGTACCTGTTTGCGTTGCGATAATAGCCTGGATATGGTTAGGCAATCGGTTTGTCCACAGTGATCTTAGGAATTCGTCTGGAACGTCGTTACCCGCTAAATTTCTTAGATGCCGTAAGAACTGGGACGGTTTCCGGTCTCCAAGTTCTTCGTGCGCCAATAGTTGTCGAACTCGTTGTTCTTGGGATGCTGATAATCTGGTTATAAGCTCGGTCTTAATTTTTTCATATTTGTTTTCAGACGGCGGGTTAGTAATCACGTCTTTCACCTCCATTACATATTTATAGTCTAAATTAGAGATCACATGATTGAACTTCGTATTGTCTGCAGTAATATTTGCCAGTTGAAATTGTCCCTCTAATTGTGCGAACCACAACGCCGGTTCGTCAGGCCAAAATGGCGGTGCTTTTACACCGACACGGCATACGCTCGATTCCGGCAGCGTCGGTGCCGATGCGTCAAATTTGCTATTGTTCATTTCGAAAATAGACGAATAGCGAAATTAAAGTCTTAACACTGTCCTTACACTCGCGCGTGCTGGGTCACCAAATATATGTGGCGGATGGTGAATTAAACCACACATATACAGTTAATAGTTTATTACAGTATACACAAGAGTAGAAGGAACACGAAGTAAGAGAATAGTCAAGACACATATAATTAGCGAGAAGTACGAAACTATAAGAGTTATAGAACAGTCAGATATTGAAAGACGCATAAAACAATTAAGGGTGAACAATGATCGTATCGCGTAGGCGTGAACGGGGCGCAAGACGGGCAACCTCTCGGCGTCGCGTAGCTAGACCGAATGGTGAGCTGGAGAAAACCGAATGCTCTTGAAGCTGCGTTCGCGCCGCCGACTGTTTACGAGAACGCCCGAGGCGGAGCGCGTCGTTTCTCCACATTACTACAATATTTTACGTCATTTTAAGATAGAAACAATTACTTACAGATTAATCTTTTTTTATAGTTTCGTTTTAATATTCAATAACTTTTTTGAATTATTTAATTAATAAATCTTATCTTACCACTAAATATATCATAACTTTAATTAATCTTTATTGTCTCTATTAAATACTTGTTAGCTAAAGAAGTATTTATCTAATATCCACGTATTCAGTACCATTTTAAATTTTATATCGTTCATATTTTCAAGAGTATGGAATATTTTTGTAAATTTTAATGACATGACAGTAAATGCTTAAAGTATATTGTACTATTTTCAAATAAAATGAACTTGTTATTTTAAAAGGGTTTCTAGAATTTTTAACATAAATAATTATATTTCCATACAAAGATACCTCTTTAATGAATAAACAGGGAAGTTGAAAAATAACGAGTTTCTTAAAAACCGGTCTACAAGAGTCACTCTGAGAAGACTCTTGTTATTTGTTAATTGTTAAATTAAAATTGTTAGTTAAATTGGCGTATAATCAACCCTTGAATGTCGTAAAAGGCGATAAAGAGAAATGAAATATGATATAGGCAACAGCATTTTCCTAATAATAACAAAAAATAATAAAAAAACAGTTTTTGCCAGCCCAACTGCCAAGCGTGGCAACTATGACAAGATCCCTTCTATGAGGCAACCTACAGGGGAGGCCTATGTTCAGTTTTGGAATTTTAGAGACCGTAATGGATGGATAAATGAAATTGGAATGCTATTTTATGTAAGGACTAACGATCCGTCTTGGTTTTGCCTGGGTGGTATATATTAATGGCATTTATGTCGTCACTACATCATCAACGACAATTTCATCTTCTTCTTCTTTTCCCTGGCTACTGTCCCAATTTAATTGGGGTCAGCTCTCCTAGTAATCTTGCGCCACATCGTGCGATTGTGGGTTGTCATTTCTGGCATGTTAATAGATTTCCAGTCGTTTTTTAGTGTTTGCAGCCAGGTTATTGGTGGTCGTGCACGGCCTTTCTTCCCCTCTTCTATGTTCATAACTTTATTAGTGACATGGCTTTCATCCCGTCTCATCACGTGTCCGTACCAACGCATACGGTTTTCTTTTAACTTTTCGTGCACCATAGCAACCTTGAAACTACCACGAATATAACAGTTTCTTATTTTATCCATTCTAGAAACTCCTCCAGACCAACGTAACATTTTCATCTCAGTGACGTGAAGTTTTTGTTTGTCCGTCTTTCTCATCGGCCAGCACTCCGATCCATATAGCAGAGCTGCTCTTACTGCTATTTTGTATATATTGACCTTTATTTTAATAGGCATACGGGAGTCGCATAGTACGCCAGACAGCGATCTCCATTTTAACCAAGCTGTTTGGGTTCTGTTTTGAATATCTCTTTCTGTACATACCTTTGGTGCTACAATGGATCCGAGATACTTAAACTCTTGAACTCTTTTAAGAGGTCGACCTTCGATAGATAGACATGGAATAACATCCATATTGTCACCAGAAAAATTACAGTACATGTATACAGTCTTCTCTCTATTCACTCTCATCCCTCTTCTTTCTAAGGACTCCTGCCATAGTTGTATTTCTGTCAACGATTTGGCTATCAGTACTACAACACCAGCGTATAGAAGTGACCACGGTGCTGGTTTCTGAATGTACATAGTGATATAGTCCATTATTAGGTTGTTTAGGAGAGGGTTAAAGGTTGAGCCCTGGTGAACCCCCACTCCAACTTCAAATGATTCACTTTGCCCTGCTGGGCTGACCTATTACGTCGTGGTACAGATATTTGAGGAGCTCAATATAACGCTCCTGCACCAACTGCGCTCTTGGAGCTTGCCAGATTAGCTCTCGAACTCAGTCAAACGCCTTTTCGAGGTCAATGAAAATAACGTGAAGATCTTGTTTGCGTGACTTGTACTTTTCCATAAGTATTTTCATTGAGTGAATTGCATCTGAAGTTTCCACTCCACTAGTGAATCCACACTGGTTTGATGTATTTTTTGTAATTTTTGACAGTCTTTTTACGAGGACACATTCCCAGATCTTAAGGGCGCGAGCGAAATTCCGCTCAAGACGAAACCTGCTCGGGGCAAGCGGAGCAAGGAGACAAAGGCAACACCTGCCACGCTTACCGTGGATTTCTGCAATATCAAGGGCCTTCATTCAAACCTTAACGCCGTCCACTATCATCTGGAGATAGCTAAGCCGGCCTTGTTCTTTCTAACCGAGACACAGGTGTCCTGTCCGGCTAATACTTCGTATCTCTCCTACCCGGGGTACAAATTAGAACATTCGTTTGTGCCCCGAGCTGGAGTTTGCGTGTATGTCAGAGAGGACATCAGTTTTCGACGCCTCGGCAGTCTTGAAGGTACGGACCTGTCCATCCTATGGCTGCGCGTAGACAGTGACGAACATCTCCGCGTCTGCGGGTGCCTCTATAGGTCCCATAGCGGTAATACCGACACAGACCGACTCATCGACCACGTCCAAATGGCTGCAGACTCCGTGCTACAACAGGTCCCATCCGCAGAGATCGTGATACTCGGTGATTTCAACGCCCACCACGCTGAATGGCTTGGTTCTCGTTTAACCGATCATGCGGGTAGATCTGTCTATGACTTTGCTTTGGGATATGGTCTAACACAACTGGTTACTTCGCCTACGCGGATCCCAGATGTGGAAGACCATGTACCTTCCCTGTTAGACCTTCTGCTGACCTCTCATCCGGACGGATATCGGGTCTCCGTCGATGCCCCTCTGGGCTCTTCGGACCATTGTCTGATCCGGAGTACGGTGCCACTCACGCTCCAATCGTAGTTGCGATCTACAGCTTGCCGCCGTGTTTGGCACTATAGGTCAGCTGATTGGGACGGGATGCGGTCTTTTTTTGCATCCTACTCTTGGCGGCGGGTTTGCTTCTCGCCGGAAGATCCCAGCGTTGTTGCCGATTCTGTTGCGGATGTGGTACTTCAGGGTATGGAACTTTTTATTCCATCCTCTGTGGTGCCCATCGGAGGCAGATCCCAGCCATGGTTTGGTCGCTCCTGTAAAATAGCATCACGCTATAAGCAGGAGTGCTACCAGGCCTGGGCTGACGTATCAACGTCTCGGGATGTAAACACCAGCGCACTTAAAAAAAGTATAATTCCGCCTCCAGGTCCTTCAAAAGCGTCATTACCAAGGCAAGGTCTGAGCACATCGGCAGAATTGGCGAGAAGCTAGTTCGCCTTCCTTCGGGAACCCGTGCGATCTGGTCTCTCGCCAAGGCTGTCCAAGGGAACTTCTGTCAGCCATCTCTGCCATCTCTGCACAGAGAGGACGACTCACTGGCCCATGCCGCAAAGGAGAAAGCCGATCTGTTCAGCTCTCTTTTTGCGTCCAACTCGACTCTAGGTGACGGGGGGAACACACCGCCGATCATCCCGCGATGTGAGTGCTCCATGCCGGATGTGCGATTTACATAGCGCTCGGTCCGCAAAGCACTCTTCTCCCTGGACGTCAGCATGTCGACTGGGCCCGATGGAGTCCCTCCCATTGTGCTGAAGACGTGTGCTCCGGAGTTGGCACCGGTTTTAACGCGTCTTTTCCGGTACTCCTACTCCAAAGGCGTAGTCCCGAACTCATGGAAGACAGCTTTGTTGCACCCGATCCCTAAAAAAGGCGACCGCTCAGATCCATCCAACTACAGGCCTATCGCCATCACCTCCTTGTTCTCAAAAATAATAGAAGCCGTTATAAACTGCCAGCTCATGAGGTACCTTGAAGATCACCAGCTGATTAGTGACCGCCAGTACGGTTTTCGTTGGAGTCGATCAGCTCGTGATCTTCTAGTCTACTTAACTCATAGATGGGCGGAGACAGTAGAGTCCAAGGGGGAGATATTAGCCGTTAGTTTGGACGTAGCGAAGGCCTTTGATCGGGTCTGGCACAAAGCGCTTCTTTCGAAGCTTTCTGCCTATGGACTTCCCGAGAAATTGTGCAAATGGATCACCAGTTTCCTTGCTGATCGGAGCATCAAGGTCGTAGTAGACGGTGCATGCTCTGATCTCAAGCCTATCAACGCTGGTGTTCCACAAGGCTGCGTGCTATCATCAACGCTGTTTCTCCTGCATATCAATGATATGTTGCTAACTGGTAGCATTCATTGCTATGCGGACGACAGCACTGGTGATTCCTTATATACTGGCCGTGCCAATATTTCTCGGGAAAACGTCGCCGAGTACCGGGACAAACTTGTGTCTGAAGTCGAGTCTTTGCTTAACAAAGTCTCAGATTGGGGCCGACTAAACCTAGTCCAGTTCAATCCCCAGAAGACACAAGTTTGCGCGTTTACCGCTAAAAAGAACCCCTTTGTCGTATCTCCTCAGTTTCAAGGCACTCTCCTTGTTGCCTAAGCCAGTATCGGAATCCTTGGCGTCGACATATCGAATAATGTGCAGTTTCGTGGTCACTTGGAAGGGAAGGCCAAATTGGCTTCTAAAAAGCTTAGCGTGCTCAGCCGAGCGAGACAGAATTTCATGCCGGCACATCGCTTGCAACTTTACAAAGCGCAAGTTTGGCCCCACATGGAATACTGTTCTCATCTCTGGGCCGGGGCACCCCAGTGCCAGCTCCTTCCACTTGACCTCATCCAGCGCAGAGCGGTTCGAATCGTCGACGACCGAGTTCTTTCTGAACGGCTCGATACGCTGGCGCTGCGTAGAGATGTTGCATCTCTTTGCATATTTTATCGCAAATATCACGGGAAGTGCTCTGAGGAATTGTTCGGACTAATTCCAGCAGCTAAATTTCACCATCTCACATCGCGACATAACTCGCGTTACCATCTATACCATCTGGATGATTGGCGGTCCACCACTGTGCGATTTAGAAGAAGTTTTCTCCCTCTCACAACATCCTTGTGGAATCAATTACCACCAGCGAATTTTCCGGACCGATACGACTTAGGAACCTTCAAGAAAAGAGCTTACACCTTTCTAAAAGGTTGGCAACGCATCTGCAATTCCCCTGGTGTTGCGGTTGTTCATGGGCGGCGGTAGTCACTTACCATCAGGTGAGCCGCATGCTCATTTGCCCCCTATTCCATATAAAAAAACAGCAATTGTTATTAATTAAAATTAAATTAAACGAATTATTAATGTAGATACATATGTACTTACACATTATAGATGTAATATTTGTAATATGTTTATACTTTATAGCATTAACCCAAATTTTCATAACATCACAATAAGCACATGTGCGGTGTAGGTTTACCAAACGAATAATTTCGAATGAAAATAAATGAAATAAGACAATAATAAATAATCTTCGCCATTCCAAAATATCAAAAATGCACAACGTTAATATTCAAGTTTTCATTTCTGCTGGCACTCCCGGAGTGCAACCCGTCGTTTTTTATTTTATGTGGTTTTATTACTTCTTACTGACACTAGCCGATGCTAAAGCTAAGTAAAGCCGTGTACTTGACAATCCTCTTACTCCTTCAGACAATGCAGAGGTAACCACATACAATTTGCATACAATTTTTTTTAAATAAAATTAAAAAGAATATTCTTCGAGTTTTTAAAAAAGTTATTTCTATACGTTTGAATAATGATCCTGATAACGTAATTAACGGGAACCACAGGGTTTTTGTTACATATTGTATACATAGGCACCGCGCGATAAATATAAAAAAATATAATTTAAGAAGTATTTTGCAAAAAATTTTGTGGCACTATTGGATATATATATATGTCCAATAGTATATTTTTATTTATTATATACCAGAATAACATTAATATTAAATTTTAATAATTAGCCTTAACTTCGAGATTGCTTACATAATTTAATTCATCATCATTACAGCTCTTCATAAGTCCATTGCTGAACATAGGCCACCCCAAGGAATGCCACAAGCATGGTCCCGAGGCACCTGCATCCATTGACTTCCTGCGTGTTCTGCATGACATGCCACTCAAGAACACTGTCTTCCCCATCGGTTATCGGATTTTCCAGCTTCTTCCAGCCAACATTCATCATACTAATCCGTTAGGCTATGTCGGTTTTTTTCTTATTTTTTTACCCCTACACTAGGATTTTCTCTTGTACTGCAGAGGCAGTTTACAAAAACAAATTGCACAAGGACAAATATCCAGACCAGCAACAATTATTTGTAGGCCATAAAAATACTTGTTCCATGCGGGATTCAAACATGCGGCCCCCAGCGCAGCAATTCATTGCTAAGCTAATACGCCACGGAGCACGGGCTACTCTGTTTATACTGCGGATATCCTCGTTTTTAAGTCTACCACGCAGAGAAACCCCGTGCATAGCCCTCTTCAAAGATCGCTGAGCGACTTTGAGCTTCCTAAATAAGCTGACCATGTTTCAGATCCATAGGTAACCACTGGAAACACGCACTGGTTTTACAGTCTTGTTTTGAGGTATTAAGGTATGCCTGACGAGAAGATGTGTCGTAATCTCCCGAACGCTGCCCAACCGAGTTGAATCCGTCGATTGACCTCTCAGCCGAAGTTGTACTTACCTAGTCGGACTATTTGTCCCAGGTAAACATTCTCGTCAACGACTTCGAGCTTAGTACTCCATGACATGGACGTTACACATGACTTTTGTTTTGTCCATGTTCATCTTAAAACCTATTCGTTGGGAGACACTATTGAGGTCATTGAGCATAGTGCTTAGGTCCTCCATCGATTCTGCCATAAGGACTATATCGTCGGCAAATCGAAGGTGAGTGATGTACTCGCCATTGACGTAAATTCCGTATCCTTTCCAGTCCAGTAGCTTGAAAATGACTTCTAATGCAGCGGATAAGAGTTTCGGGGACAGCACGTCACTCAGTCTTACACCTCTCTGCAGTTGATTAGATTTTGTACTCTGTTCCTTTACTTGAATAGCCATCGTAGCCCTACTGTAACACTTCAGTACTGCGATATACTGACAGTCAACTTGGCACCCCTGAAGGGACTGCAGTACCGCCCGTAATTTGGACGGAATTAAAGATTTTCTCATAGTCGATATACGCAAGACAAAGTGGCAAATTGTACACTTCGGTCTTCTCTACAATTTGCCGAAGGGTAGGGTATGTGATCTATGGTGCTAAAGCCTTTTCGGAAACCGGCTAGTTCAGGAGGCTGAAAGTCGTCGAGTCTGCGTACGAGACGATTTGCAATGATAAAGAGAAATCCGTCTGCAGTACTTAAAATAAGCGTTGTCGCCTTTCTTGAAGAACAAGACCACCGCATTTCTACTCCACGCCTTCGGGGTAGTTCCACAATGGAGGACGGAAATAAAGAGCTTCTGAAGGACTTCAAGTACCGATTTCCCACCCGCTTTCAGAAGCTTCGCTGTCATTTCATTTTCGCCCGGGGTCTTGCCACTTTTAAAGTGCTGCAGAGCCATTCTAATTTCGCCCAGACTGACGGTCAAGATATAATCAGAACAGTTTTGGATAAGACTTACTCTTGGATTGTTACTCACACTTGCCTATGGCTCCAACGATGACGTGTACAACAGTCGAGAGAACGATGCTGCCAAATTCGGTCTTCAGCTTTAACAATTGGCTCTTTCTAGCAGACAGATCCCTGGTAAAGACTTTGGAATCCTGGTTCCGCTCTATCGCTTCTTCAATACGAGCTTTATTGAAGTTACGTAAGTTCCGCTGCATGCATTTGAAGATCTGTCTGTTCAGTTTGTAGTATTCTGTCAAATCAGCTGAAGACTGCAGCTTCATATCCCATCTAACAGCCAGGATATTATGAGTATTATCGGAGAGTTTTTGTGTTCTTCTGCGTCGGCTCTTACAGGGCTTGAACGAACATGAAACCAATCAAACGAAGGAATGAAACAAACGAATAAGAAGTCAGTTAAACATTATATACAGTAATTCAATGGTTAGTAAAAAACAATCTTAAAATAATTATGGCCAAAACAAAGATTAATTTTTACCAAAGAAACTACCCAAAACTATATTATGTTAGTTATAAAGACAAGTCAGTACATCCTGTGACAAATACAAAATTTTTAGGAATTAATATTGACTATAACCTATCATAGAAAACACATCTAGATCTGTAAAAAAGGTATCATTCCTCATTTGTTCTTTACAATCTTTCCAAGATTATTAGTAAAGAAGCCGATTTAACTGCCTATCACGGATTTGTTGCACCTATCCTAAGATATGGTGTAATATTTTGGGGCAACGCGGTAAATAAGGAATTTAGGTTCAAAGTTCAAAAGAAATGCATCAGAGCAATGTGCAACCTGGATAATACCACAACCTGTCAACCATACTATAAACGCTTAAAAATTCTGATACTGCCTTCGATGTATATCAACAAAATAAATCTATTTGCGAAATCAAATCCAAACTTTTACAAGACTGCTTTTAATAGCTACTATAGACAATAACGTGACGAAAAAGGTTTAGACACAAAAATACAGTATGGAGATACAGCACTAGTGAATAAAAGCATTCTTTGTATAATATAATTAATTCACAACAAACTGCCAGATGATGTGAAAAGTTGCTTATTTCGCAATTTAAGACGATATTACACAAAGAACAATGCCCATTTTTCACCTGACAATGTATAGAAATGAAATAAATCTTAAAATTCAGCTAATTGAATTGTAAATTAATTACGCTTATCACAATGTTAAAAGAAATGCAGAAAAAAAAATTTTTTACATATTTCTATAAGCTTATTCTACGTCCAGAGTAAATGTATTATATATTTTGAACGCATCTCAACTTCCCTTTTTCTAGGACATTCCATTTTTATCACTGCTACTTTAGTTTATTTAACTCTATTTCTGAGTTTTATACATTATTTTGTTTCTATTAATCAGTAAGTATTTATTTATCCGGAACAAGCCGGTTTCCGAAAGGGCTTTAGCACCATAGACCACATACATACCCTACGGCAAATTGTACAGAAGTCCGAAGAGTACAATTTGCCACTATGTCTGGCGTATGTGGACTATGCGAAATCCTTTGATTCCGTCGAAATTTGGGCGGTGCTGCAGTCCCTTCAGCGGTGCCAAGTTGACTGTCGGTATATCGAAGTGCTGAAGTGCTTGTACAGTAGAGCTACGATGGCTATCCGAGTACAGAACCAGAGTACGAAACCTATCCAATTGCAGAGAGGTGTAAGACAGGGTGATGTTATATCCCCGAAACTCTTCACCGCTGCATTGGAAGACGTTTTCAAGCTTCTGGACTGGAAAGGATACGGTATTAACATCAATGGCGAGTACATCACTCACCTTCGATTTTCCGACGATATAGTCCTTATGGCAGAATCGCTGAAGGACCTAAGCACTATGCTCAATGACCTCAATAGTGTCTCCCAACGGATAGGTCTTAAGATGAACATGGACAAAACAAAGATTATGTTTAATGTCCATGTCACACCTATGCCGGTAGTTGTTGGGAGCACTAAGCTCGAAGTTGTTGACGAGTATGTTTACCTGGGACAAATAGTCCGACTAGGTAAGTCCAACTTCGACCGAGAGGTCAATCGACGGATTCAACTCGGCTGGGCAGCGATCGGGAAGCTACGACACATCTTCTCGTCAGACATACCTCAAAACCTTAAAACGAAATTGTACAACCAGTGCGTGTTGCCAGTGATGACTTACGGAACTGAGACGTGGTCCTTCACTGCTGGCCGTATGAGGAAGCTCAAGGTCGCTCAGCGAGCTATGGAGAGGGCTATGCTCGGAGTTTATCTGCGTGATAAACTTAGGAATGAGGTTATCCGCAGTAGAACCAGAGTAACCGACATAGCCCAACGGATAAGTAAGCTGAAGTGGCAGTGGGCCGGCCATATAGCTCGAAGAACCGACAACCGATGGGGAAGAAAGGTTCTCGAGTGGCAGCCTCGTACCGGTAGGTGAAGTGTAGGGCGTCCCCCCACGAGATGGAGTGACGACCTGGTAAGACATGCAGGAAGTCGATGGATGCAGGTGGCTCAGGACCGTGCTTTGTGTCATTCTTTAGGGGAGGCCTATGTTCAGCAGTGGACTTGTGAAGGGCTGTAATGATGATGGTGATGAATTAATTTGTCAATTACACCATAAATTGTATTCGTTACCATAGTTAGAGTAGTTATACGCATTTATAATTAATAGAATCAGGCGTTACTTTGCGGAAATCCATTATATAAAAGGTTTTAAAAAGTTACTTCGCAAACATCCGCTCAATAAAATGAAATGATGTGTCTTACCTAGTATGAAGAGCACCTCCCGTACTTCTTTAAGTAGAGTAGCCACCGCAGAGTCTACATCACCTGAAGATGCCTCGTGTAGAGGTGAAACACGTGTCGTATTGTCGTCAGTGGTGTGTCTTTCCTAGTGTAGTGGTGTAGCGGATGTTTACGAAGTAACTTTTTTAAACCTTTTGTATACGCATTTGTTTTTATTACTATATTAACAATTTACAATGTAAAGCAATCTATGCAATCAATATATAATATATATATTGCGATGATAATAAAAAATAATAATAATTTATTTATTTGTATTTGTATAGTACATATTAATATAAAATAATATAATAATAAAATAAATTAATCATTCAGTATGTCATCGAGTGCGGACGAATGAAACGGATTTTTTTGACATTTGACAGTTCTGCAATGGGCATCGGCGCAGTTCTTCGTTGTTGCGTTTGCGTCTCGTTGTGTACTGTGTCATTTTGTTTGTGTTACTTCTTTTTACAACCCTATAATATGGTATCAAGAAAATATTTCTGCTCCAGCAGAATTTCTCGATGACGTAGTGGTGAGAGATTTAAGTGAAAATGATGATAATTAATAAACCATGCCACTTTAATATAGTGTTTTATTTGTTTATCCCATTTTGTTCATCAGGTAATAATAATAATAATGTCCTCCAGACAGAATTTCGGCCACGGCGGCCAGTCTCAACGGAGACGAGCCATCTGCGCAGTACAGGATTATAGTGCTCAAGTGTATGCGCAAGCACAGGTGCACTCTCTATTTCCTCACTCTCATAGCCCGATGGGACGGTAAACCGACACGACCGGAGAGAGATCAGGCGCAGGACCAACGGTTTACGTGCTTTCCGAGGCACGGGGGTGAAACACCGCCAACTTCCTGACTTCGGGCAGCTACTGAGAATTTCTTGATGGAAAAGCTCAATAACTGATTTTTTGGCCCGACCCGGGTTTCGAACCCAGGACCTCATGATCAGCAGTCGCACTAGTACAATCACTAGACCAACGAGGCAGTCAAACGTAAAAATAAGTATGTACCATAGGCCAATGAAATGTGTTCGGTTGATAAGTGATCTTTTTGACAATACAATATGAACTAAATATAGTTAGTAAGTACTTATGTGTGCTGAAGAAATAGCAGATAGAGCTAGACACTCAATATATGGTGACAATCATCGAGAATAAGTGGTGTCTTAGGGGCAGTTGGTTTCAAGAAATTCACAAAGTAAAAAAAACGTTTTAGACCATAACTAATTAAGTATTGCTATCTTAACTTCGAGCGTTAATGATAAGTTATAGCACATTTATTTCTTTATTACCTATTTGGTTACGGCAAAACCTAACTTAAAAAGTGACATTAGTATTTTTTTGGGATTCGTAGCGTTTAAATCGTAAAAATGACTATATGACATTATTTTCTAAGGTTACATGTAGTTTTTCTACTATAATTTATAATTATATATCAACTTTCACTATCTGGTTTTTAAATGTATGGAAAGTGGGCATGATTCTTTCGATTGTATAAATGTTATTATAATGTCAAATAGTACCCAAAAGATAAAAGTGTTATAATTCAATAACAATAGCTTTAATTAAATTTTAACTTAAAAATAATTTGAATGTAATTATAATTAAATAATAGTAATTTATACATGTATTATATGCGACACATTTTAATTTAATTTAAGATTTGATAAGATTAGTATCATAAATCAAAATTTTGACATTATTTTAAAAATTGTACATGTTATTAAAAATATTTAATTTTGTCTGTATATTAGAAACTTCAAGGCACTGACCTCTATATATGGACTGGCTATACACCGTGACATAATGAGGCAATTTGATTTTCGCCATTTTGGCGCTGGCAGCAGAAGTGAACGTCCAAGGAACTAATAATAGAGATAAGAGAGTGTGACAAAATATATCGATAAAAATGCTATACCCATGCCTACCCCTAAAGTCTATTCTATTTATGAATCAAATAATCATATTAATATAATCCAGTATAATAAATAAATGTATCAATTAATACCTAGGCCTTAGACGCAAGCTTTACCTCATTTAAAACCAAGACTGATACTGCGTTGGTCTATCTACGTTTTTATTCGTAACTATAGAACGGATTTTGTTCCGGGTTTCAAATGAGGAAATGCCTAAGCATACCCGCTTCGCGGGGGCAAGAATGGATTATGTTGGACTCGCATCTACTAAAACCCCATCGTGTTCCACCTTCGCCACACATTGGCTGGGCCACAGAAACGCTTTCAAACTCATCCGCAGCCCCACCAGCGCCAGCCGCCCAATAGCTGCCCTTCCTTAGTTGAGGACTTTTCCTCTTTCCTTCTCGGATAAGGCACATAAGGAACTGCCCTTTGCGGCCGCCAACTCAACCTGTACAACAGACTCCCCCAGCATCAAGTGGTGTAGCCCCGCCAAGTCGCGGAAGATAATCGAGTGGCGTGTCGCTGCAGCGATATAGGAAGAGGTCTTTCCTCTAGCCGCAGCTCACTAACACATATCCAAAGGCTCGACAAGCCCACTAGGAGTGGCCACCTTGGGCCAGCCCTTCACTTTGCGCCAGCCATGTGAATCGCACTACTTTTACCATGGGTTACTAAGCCACGACTATTAGAACTCGACAGCCCTATTGAATTTTATTGTTAATAAAAACTCAGTAATATAAAGCCAAACATGTCGGTAATTACGATATTAAGATTAGTAACAAATTTTTATTTTATCAAATAGTTTTAATTTGTTTAATATTAGCTGTAAATTGACTTACTTGTGGAATGTTATCCCGCTTTCCTTTTGTCAGTGCTTTAAGGTATTTAGTATGCCAAAATTTGCACTATAGACTCTACTTAAACTTAAACGCACCATTATTTAATTAGTATGTAATATGTAGCCTAATATTGTATTTGCACACCTCATAAGGTAATAATAGAGTATACATATTCTAATATTCTGTAACAACTTTTATAACCTGTATTATGCAAAAAAATTTATTGTAGAAAAAAAATGCCACCTGGAGCGATGCAATTATCACCTGGATCAGCTCTTAATACACTTCTATTCCTCAAGCCCCTTGATCTTTATGTAGGTATATTGTATAGGATCAACGCCCAGGTCGGCCTAAGCTTGCTTTCTTACAGACTGAGGTTCCTGCTCGACACAATGAAGGAAACACCGACTTTATGCATGATCTATGATATCATATGTCTACTTTTAATAAAATGTATATAGTGAAACTACCCCACGGAGAAAAGTAGCTGAATAGATAGGTCATCTGTGAGGTCCGTTTCTGTGAGGCCGTCATCATTAAGCCATTTAAGGCTTAAATGGCTTAACGATGGGTCAAAAATGGACGCGGAGGTGGGCTTTGAAATTTATGGGGAATACCCCAAATTCGAGCTTAGTAAGAATTTGGGGAAATTCTCCTCTATATTCCAGGCAGAAATTTTCGCCATACTTTGTTATGCGGAAATCAACCTGCAAAAACATTACTTCAACCAAATGATTTATATAAACACTGATAGTCAAGAAGCACTGCTAGCGCTCAGTGGTATAAGCACAAATTTAGTGGCCTCAAAGTTAGTTGGAGTCAGCGTGAGCTGTTTAATTACCCTGAAGTGTAACAACAGGGTAGTTCTGAGATGGGTTATTGCAAGCAATGAACTTGCCGACAAGCTCGCATGGGAGGATTAAAAGAGTACACAATTTGGACCTGAGCCAATTTGTGACTTCTGCGACTGACCATTGATACTCTATATTACAATAAAACAATTAAGATCTGGTCTGAAACACCAAGCTTAAAACATTTAAAAACTTAAACTCAGGCTTATGATCGTAAATACGCATTAGAGACCCTAGGATTAAGTGATCTGGGAAGAGTCCTGACTGGACACTGTTGTCGAAAAAACCACATGTCCATCCTGGAATTAAGCAACTTAAGAGTGTGCCAATTCTGTTCCTTAACGGAAGAAACACCTCTGTACATCCTAACTGATTGTGGACCCTTAATGCGCATAAATAACACTCATCTGGGAAACTACGTACTTAACCCACTCACTCCTTCCATTTTTTGAAGATATGGGCTTAGCAGTGAACTAAAGCTATAGCAGCGACCACAATAGATTATTGATACTGGTCTTTCTAGACCTGCATAGCTTGTTTTCTCAATAAAAATGTTTATGAAGATAATGTGACTTAAATTTATTTATCACGCTTTTATATTCAAGAGCAATAAAAAGTAAAAGAGAATTTTATCTTTATCTTTAACCCAATTGCCCGAGAAGAATGTAATGTTTTCGTGTCTATTTATTCTTGCTAATTTTATTGTGTGCATGTTTGGTATAATCTATATAAACTTTTGTTTTTTTAAAACGGATACCTGGAATTATAAATATTTTTAAAATTCCTTTAATTAATAACAATATATTGAATAAATTTTAAAATCTTTCGTGAAAATCTCCCAAAGATATCCCGGACGTCAGTCTGAGCTAGATTAGAATGGCTCTCCAGCACCTTAAAAACGGCAAGTCTCCGGGCGAGGATAGAATTATAGCGAAGCTTCTGAAAGCGGGTGGAAAATCGGTACTTAAAATCCTTCAGAAGGACTTTAATTCCGTCCTCCATGGTGGCACTACTCCGGAGGCGTGGATCAGAAGTGCGGTGGTCTTTTTCTTCAAGAAAGGCGACAACGCTCTCTTGAACAACTACAGACCGATTTCCCTTCTGAGCCGCGTCTACGTGCTGTTTTCGAGAGTCATTAAGAATCGTCTCGCACGCAGATTGACGACTTCCAGCCTCCCGAACAAGCCGGTTTCCGAAAAGGCTTTAGTACCATATACTACATACATACCCTGCGGCAGATTGTACAAAAAACAGAGGAGTATAATCTGCGTTTGTAGACTATGAGAAAGCCTTTGATTCCGTCGAAATTCGGGAGGTGCTGCAGTCCCTTCAGCGGTGCCAAGTCTGTACTGTCGTAACTGTCGGTATATCGAAGTGTTGAAGTGTTTGTACAGTAGAGATACGATGGCTATCCGAGTACAGAATCAGAGTACGAAACCCATCCAACTATGCAGTTGGATGGGTTTCGTACTCGTGTAAGACAGGGTGACGTTATATCCCCGAAAATCTTCACCGCTGCATTGGAAGACGTTTTCAAGCTACTGCACTGGAAAGGATGCGGTATTAACATCAATGGCGAGTACATCACTCACCTTCGATGTGCCGACGATATAGTCTTTATGGCAGAAACCCTGGAGGACCTATGCACTATACTCAATGACCTCAATAGTGTCCCACAACGGATATGTCTTAAGATGAACATGTACAAAACAAAGATCATGTTTAACGTCCATGTCACACCTATGCCGGTAGCTGTTGGAAGCACTAAGCTCGAAGTTGTTGACGAGTATGTGTCCGACTAGGTAAGTTCAACTTTTTTTATAGGAGAGGAGGCAAACGAGCATGCGGCTCACCTGATGGAAAGTGACTACCGCCGCCCATGAACAACTGCAACACCAGGGGAATCGCAGATGTGTTGCCGGCCTTTTAAAAAGGAGTAGGCTCTTTTCTTGAAGGTCACTAAGTCGTATCGGTCCGGAAAAATCGCTGGTGGTAATCGATTCCACAAGGAAGTCGTGCGAGGAAGAACATCTTCTAAATCGCACAGTGGTGGACCGCCAATCATCCAGATGGTGTGGATGGTATCGGGAGTTCTGCCGCGATGTGCGTTCGTGAAATTTGGCGGCTGGGATTAATCCGAACAATTCCTCAGAGCACTTTCTATGGTAGATGCGAAAGAAAATGCAAAGGGATGCAACATCTCTTCGCAGTGCCAATGAATCGAGCCGATCGGAAAGGGCTGGGTCGTCGACGATTCGAGCCGCTCTGCGCTGGATGCGGTCAAGTGGAAGGAGCTGGCACTGGGGAGCCCCTGCCCAGAGGTGGGAACAGTATTCCATGTGAGACCGAACCTGCGCCTTCTAAAGTTGCAGGCGGTGTGCCGGCATGAAATACTGTCCCGCTCTGCTGAGCACGCAAAGCTTTTTAGAGGCCAATTTGGCCTTCTCTTTCAAGTGACCACGAAACTGCACGTCACTCGATATGTCGAAAACATGAGACGTCAATCGACGGATTCAACTCGGCTGGGCAGCGTTCGGGAAACTACGACACATCTTCTCGTTAGACATACCTCAAAATCTGAAAACAAAATTGTATAACCAGTGCGTGTTGCCAGTGATAACTTACAGATCAGAGACGTGGTCCTTCACTGCTGGCCGTATGGGGAAGCTCAAGGTCGCTCAGCGAGCTATGGAGAGGGCTATGATCGGGGTTTCTCTGCGAGATAAACTTAGAAATGAGTATATCCGCAGTAGAACCAGAGTAACCGACACAGCCCAACGGATTAGTAAGCTGAAGTGGCAGTGGGCCGGTCATATAGCTCGAAGAACCGAAAACCGATAGGGAAGAAAGGTTCTCGAGTGACAGCCTCGTAACGGTAGGCGAAGTGTAGGGCGACCTCCCCCCCCCCCCCCCTACTAGATGGAGTGACGACCTGGTAAGACATGCAGGAAGTCGATGGATGCAAGTGGCTCAGGACCGTGGCATTTCTTGGGGGAGGCCTATGTTCAGCAGTGGACTTATGAAAGGCTGTAATGATGATGATGATGATGAATTTAAAGGACATATAAAAGTAAAATTCATATCTATACTTTACCCAACCTGAAGTCTGTGCAAAGACAACATAGTGTATTGTAGAAGAATTAACGCTCCGACTTCAGAATATGAAGCAATATTATTCTTTTTAAATCTTCGAAATTAGTTTTTAGTTTTTATTAAACGTTTTATTTTTACCCTTTTGATGGGAATAAGGAATATCACAATCTTTTTTGTTATATGGGATCACCACAGAAGTATTATTTTTAATAAAAAATAATCATTAAGTTGTTCACAACAGCCGAAGATATAGCCTTATACAAAAAAAGAACAAAAATAGTTGATTTGTAAACCTCTCATGTTTGAAATCTGCTAAAAATAGTACAATGCTCGAACTTAGTGCAAAGTGACAAACAAGAGGGCTGCGGCTGGTTGCCCGCAAAAAGGTGACGTTGCATTACAGCTCTTTTTTCACCGTGAAGAGCAACAAAATCAAGCCCAGTTAAGTATCGTCATATTATTAAATTAACAATGTGTTTTACTTGGTAATATCATTTTATCTTTAAGGTAACCATATAACGGTTATTTGTTAATTGTATGAAAATAAAGTATTGATATGATACTAATATCAATTAACGTTATTTTAATGGCCGAAAGTAATATTTTCTAGTCACTTCTTTTCACTTCTTTTCACACACACAAAATCGGTCCAGACGTTTAGGTGGAGTTTCGTGACAAACACACGTACAGAAGAATTATATTTATAAAGATTTTAAATACACACTTTATTTGCATGCCTTCTTTTTCGTTTTAAAAAGAAAGTTACAACCACGCTATCAATTTCTCCTGTATGATGTATGCGTTTAACAAACATACGAAAATTGCACATAGACAAACTTCCAAATCCGAAACAAATATTTGTCAAAATTATTTTACCAATCTACAGGAAAGCGTGAAACTACATATCCGCTCTGAATAGAGACACTTGCAGAATGATGAATCTGATGGTAAGTGACTACCGCCGCTCATGAACAATTGCAACACCAGGGTAATTGCAGGTGCGTTGATGGCCTGTTAGAAAGGAGTAAGCTCTTTCTTTGAAGGTTCCTAAGTCATGCGACTTGGGACCTTCAACCTACGGTCTGGAAAAATCGCTGGTGATAATCAATTCCATAAGGAAGTTGTGCGAGGAAGAAAACATATTCTAAATCGCATAGTGGTGGACCGCCAATCATCCAGATGGTATCACGAATTTTGTCGCGATGTGTGATGTTGAAATTGAGTGGCTAAAATTAATCCGAACAATCCCTCAGAGTACTCCCCGTGGTACATGCGATAAAATAGGTACGTAAAGAGACGCAACATGATGTTACCAACTTCTCTACGTAGTGCCTGTGAGTCAAGCCTATTGGAAAGAACTCGGTCGTCAACGATTCGAACCGCTCTACGCTGGATGCGGTCAAGTGGAAAGAGCTGGCACTTGGGAGCCCGTGCCCAAAGATGGGAACAGTATTCCATTTGAAGCCGAAGCTGTACCTTCTAAAGTTACAGGCGGTGTGCCGGCATGAAATACTGTTCAAGTCTGCTGAGCACGCCAAGCATTTAGAGGACAAAGGATGGATTGGTCCGTACCTTCAAGACTGCCTAGGCATCGAGAACAGATATCCTCCCTGACGTACACGTAAATTCCAGCCCAGAGCAGAAAGAAGTGTTCTAATTTGTACCCGGGTAGGACAGGTACGTAGTATTAGCAGGAGGACACCTGCGTCTCGGTCAAAAAGAGCAAGGCTGGCTTCGTCGTCTCTAGATGGTAGTGGACGGCGTTAAGGTTCGAGTGAAGTCCCCTGATGTTACAGAAGTCCCTTAGGGGTCGTAGGGTCGTAGGGGTCGCCTTGTTTTTATCGCTTTGTTTTCCCCGTACAGTGTTAGTAAAGATTGGGATTTATTTTTGTTTCTTGGATGTTCGCAACCTAATTTCCACCGTCATAAGTCTTAACCCTTAATTTGGCACTGTATGTACCGTCATACATGAACTTAAAAAAAAAGATTTGTTAAAAAAATTACATCTTTTACATTCTTATGTTGCAACTCTAACTGTTATTTGGTGGAAAAAATAAACACACATGTAGCAACATTTATTTTGACATAACTTGAAAAAAATGGCTACCCGGCGGACGTCAACTGCGTTGTCTAAGGTATTTATTCTATTATTATGAATATTACTTAGTTTAGGACAGGTGTAATGACTAAAATGTATGCTTTATTGTGTAATGGAATAAGTGTGATAATAATTGTGATGTTTCTATTGCATTGAATGATTCTATCACTAAAATGATGTATGACGTGACATACACTGCCAAGTTTGTAACGAAACACCCGCCATTTTGTTTGTATGTCACGGCATACATTGCCAATTTGAGGATGCTTTTTTTATTTACTTGGTTTTATAGCACGCTTTATTTTCTTTGTCGGCAGCAAAAATATCTAACTCGTGGTGGTAGAATTTTGACGCTTGTGCCTGCTGAGCATGCACCCTCTGACGGTAGCGAAAGTTCTGACGATGAATTACGTGTGCGCACCCCGCTTTCCGCGACATCTTCCTCTGCACCTTCTATAGATAGCTCAATGGAAAGGCTCAATATTTTAGATAATGATGAAGACCCCTCGACCAGAATGTTCGACTCACACCAATTTTTCGAAGCGTATATTCAAGCCCGTCCCTAGAACCAAATTGTAAAAAAGTGCCAATCCTGAGTGACATTCCGTCACTCCCAGCAACTCCCGCTACTCCTGCAACCCCAGCAACCCCTGCACTTCCTGGACCCCCCGCACCGCCTGAACCAACAGCAAGTGGTTCCATAACTGGCTTAGTTGCAGCTCGCCCTTATGCGAGGAGTGTCGGGCATGATTTATGATTTTCTTTTGTATGGTGGCGAGGACACATTTAGATTTCATACTTTTACAGATAAGGAAGTTTCCATTGGATTTGGGGCTCAGGTTGTCATTGCTTTGTGTAAAAGTATAAAAAATAAACCAGCTTTTGTTTTCTGCGACAATTTCTTTACTTGCCCGGAGCTACTTTATATACTTAGAGAAGACTATGGAATATTTGGATTGGGAACAGTCAGGAGCAACAGGTTGAGAGGAGCTGAAGCAGTTCTGCCCTCAGAAAAAGATATGAAAAAGAAACCCCGCGGCAGTTATGCTCAAGTGGTCTGCGATAAAAACCGATTAGCAATAGTACGGTGGAACGACAACAAAGCCGTAACATTGATAAGTTCTTACGTAGGTGCAGAGCCAGTAGAAAAAATTAAAAGATACTGCAAGGACTCTAAAAATAAAGTGGATGTAGATTGCCCTCAAATTGTCAAAGACTATAATAAACATATGGGGGGAGTCGATTTCGCCGATATGCTCATTTCTCTTTACAAAACCCCATTCAAGACACGGCGTTGGTACATCGGCATATTTGCGCAAATTCTCGACATATGTATCAGTAATGCGTGGCTTCTATACCGACAAGATTGCTCAAAATCGCAAAAACAATGGAAGTCTCTCAAGGATTTTCGATTTGAGATTTCTGAGGGGTTGACAAAGTTCGGACGCACCCGTACCGATAAACACACAAAGCGTGTACCACAAGTAAACCCGGTAGAATCGTCACGCTAAGACAGTGTTGGCCATTTTATGACAATGACCAGCCAAGGTCGTTGTAGGCTATGTTCAAAGCTAACGTCAGTGTTATGTATAAAATGCCAAGTCCGTTTGTGCTTTGTAACCGGAAAAAGTTCTAGGAATTGTCAATTAGATTACCATGTGCGGGTTTAGTAAAGTTGGCCATTTCTAGGCGTTGTCACCTTGTTTTTTTTTGCATTCTAGAAGAGGCCTTTGCCCAGCAGTGGGACAGTAACGTTCTGGTATTATTATTATCATTTTGGCTGTGTATGTCCCGGCATACAACACATTTCCTTAATGTTTTTATGGGCACTTGGCAATGTATGCTGTGACATACATTGTTTTTCAGTAAATCTGAAGTTTCTATATTTTTTTCACTATTTTTTTGTAACACCTATAAATGTTTACAATAAATTTTTATAAAAAAAAAATTATGATTTTATTACATTTTATTCTTTGCCAAATTAAGGGTTAAAGTTAGAACTCTTTTAATTTAGTTATGATATGGTGATTATTTTTTCAGTTTCAAAAAAGCATTATTAGAAATAAATTTTTGGATGCGAAAGCATTGCTCATTATCATAACTTCCCTTTACAAGGCCACAGCTGAAAATATGACTATTTTAAAGAATAAGGGTGACAAACGAAGACACAGTCTACCTGATGATAAGTCACATAGACATCTACATCTAACCTCGATTAAGAATTAAAATGAAGATGGGTTGTCACCCCTGAGGACCAAGATGGAATGCCCCTATTCAAGTAAGGAGGGTCTCTGGGTCTGTACACTCACCATACGGAACACAGCAGCATTAAGCTACTGTTTTACAATGGTATTCTGTGAGAACATCGAGCCGACCTATTCTTGCTACAACAATAATATAGCAATAATACAACAATATAATGTTAGTATAGCTGCAATATTGCAAATAATTAATTAAGGCCCTATCTTCAATAAAAAATCGAAATGCAAATGTGCACCTCTAAGGAAGAAGATAGAAGTATAATAGTCAATAAAAGGTCTCCGGGTTGCGACGGGTCGTTACTAATCATAAGAAACAGCATTAAACAGTACTATTATATAGTGGTATATAAGTACTTCTCAAGTTAAGGTTCCAAGGTTTATGGAACAAATTGTTCGCGGTGTTGCTACAGTAGAAGTAGGAGCCGTGGTAGTTTAAAATTACAATTACTTAACAACATTAGTACATTAGTACTGGCAGGAAGAACAAAAGGTACTTTTTCTTCATCATCAGAGTTCACTGTTGGATATGGCCCTCTCTCGTTGTAGTGTGGATTGACGATGACTGAACCAGACGTCTTAAACCTTTGACGCTTTTGCGCGTCACGTGTCAGAGTATTTGTATTTGTCGGATGTTGATGTTTTGGATGATATGGGTTAGTGGATATTCTTAAACCGTAACGATACGGCTGACTCTAATGAAATATAAAAGATATATAAGATATTATGACCGACTAAATTAGATAACTTGCAAAAACCAATAACTTACATTATATAATGAAGCAATTACCCATTTTCGTTTTAGTTAACAAAAACGAAACTTAACATCGCTTCTGAAACGATACGAATCAAAATGATTTTACGAAATTCGTAGGAATTTTTTCTCTCTAGTTCAATTGATTGAACCCGCATTAATTCTGTACTTACCAATTGATTCCACTTCAATCGGTTCCGAAACTCAATTTTTCCGAAATGGACTTTCTTATTATTCGAAAAAGCTTCTTACATAATGTATGATTAAAAGAAATGAGCCATTTTTTCTACTAATATTTAATATAGCAATGTTTGTTTAATTTGTATTTAAAAATGCTAGATACGCTATCAATATTACAAACACTAGGAGTATTAACCACATGATAATATTACGAATGGTTCACCACAGTAGGCGACTGGCAGATTGGAACCCCCGACTTTCTGTGTTTGCAGTCAGCACCCTACCATTAGGCAACTGTCCCTGTAATTTTTGTTATTAATCAAATATTTGTAAAATTAGTACAAATTTATAAAATTTATAAATACATGTCAAGTAGGTGTAATTAAAAAGAATACGGTTAGGTGTAAAGGTGTTATTAAAATGCTTTAATTTAAATACACATTTATAAAATTTATAAATACATTTTTTTTATAAGATAAGGGTGACAAACGAGCACACAGTTCACCTGATGGTAAGTGGTTGCTGCGGCCCATAGACATCTACATCTATCGTCGTTTGCGAATCAAAATGCAGATGCGTTGTCACCCGTGAGGACTAAGATGTAACGCCTCATTTCCAGTAAAAAGGGCCTCCGGCCACCTGCACTCACCAAGCGAAACACAGAGGTAAACCTCTACTTCACGCTGGTATTCTGTGAGGTCGTGGTACCACCCCGGTTCGAGCCAGCTTAGTCTATGTCAAGTAGATGTAATTAGAAAAAATACGGTAAGGTGTAAAGGTGTAATTTAAGTGTTCTTATGTTCTTATTTAAGTATATTAAACCATTATTAGTGTAATATACATTTTTTATATAAAACTGAAGTGACAAACGAACTTACAATCCAACTGATGATTAATGGCTCCTGCAGCCCAAGGACACCTGCAGCCAACATGAAAAAGGAAGTCTGTTGTGGTGTCGCTTCTGAAGCCTAAGCTGGATTGCCTCACTGCTTCGTAAGCAGAAAACAAGTCCCACAACCTCATAATTAAGTAAGCATTCTTGCCATGTTATAACTGTTTGTACAAAATTTCATATTGTACAAATTTTTTTTAAATTAATTTATAATTAATTAAAAAAAAAATTAGGTATGAAAAATTTAATTTTGCAATAAAGTATAAAATATCTACTTTTTTAAATTAAACTGTATGCCAATTAATTGCTCCTTAAATGCTCCAGCAGAATCCGAAATTGTTCCAGCTCTATTGTTATTAGTTAATTTAAAATTAATTTTTAAATAATTAAAGTATCGGAAATTCAATTTTTTTAAAAAACATAAAATATCTACGTTTTAAAATTAAACTGTATGCCAATTATTTGCTCCTTAAATGCTCCAGCAGAATCCGAATTTGCTCCACCTCTATTGCTATTAGTTAATTTATAAATAATTTTTAAAAAATTTAAGTAAAAGAAGTCCCGCTAGGTTTTTTGCTTTTCCTTCTAAGTACAAAGATTTATATAGGAACCAGTGGTAAAGTAACATATGACTTTCAATAAGAATTATGTGTAATTTACATATATTGAACAAAAAATATTGTATTCTATTCTGGTCTATTCTTTTCTAGTCTGAGGATTCAGTGTACAGACTTGCGACCTCGCTTTATAGCCGGTATGAAACAGTCAGAAGCACGAGAACAAGTAAGTTTCTTATCTAGTTCCTTTAGAAAGATTACTTTTGGATTGATATATTATATTTGACGGCGCGACAGAAATAAATTAATTAAAATACAAATAATAAGCAAAAAATTATTTTATTGTTTATTTTACTACTGTTCCAGCGTAAAAAATATAATCAATTTACTTTATTTGGGTTATATTTACCCATAAAAAACTTTTTTGCATTTAATATTTATTGGCCATTTTTTAGAAACTGAAACAATCACAGATTATAGATAAAGTATAAATGGACTTTTAAAATGTATTTTATAGTGAGCAGTATTCAAGGTGTGAAAGTGTGATTGCAAAACCACTTCCTACTTTTTAAATTTACAATATTTAAAAACTTATAAAAAATACAATTTTTTCTAAATTAAATTATAATTTCAGCATTATTACATATGTTTTGTGTTATAAATATTAATTTTGTTAGAACATACAAACAATCAATACGTACATAAAAATTTAGTAGGGATGTATTAATGCTGCCAAACACAAAAAGCTTTTACAGTTAAAATCTTTTTAACATCGCATTATTTTGTATTATTATCATAATTTGATAAATTAAAATTCAGAATTATAATAAACAAATAATATGCCCATTTGGTATACATTATATGAACCATAGAAAGAAACAATCCTTTTGAATGTAAAGTAAAAAGTGTGCGGGTGATTATATCTGCTAAATAAATGAAAGTTCGATCTATTTTATTATCGTTAAAAAACTACAGAATCGATTTTAATAAAAACTTATTCAGATGTTATTTACGCAATTTAAGTGTCATATAAAATTATTTTTAAGACTATTTATAATTTTTTCAGAGTCATAAATAACATATTGAGTGTACATACTGCATCTGCAGCCTTCTTTGCTTGAAGTTTGTCTTCGGTGTCAATTGGGTTGCAACAGTAACATACCACCAGATGAACTTGTTTGTTCAATTAAATAAAAAAATTAAAAATATACGATATATATCTTAAAAAAAATCTGAATTTTTGCCCTGGAAATGTGACAAAACCGCTGACTTCGCCTCATCATCAGTGTTAGTTTTTTTCTCGTAAGATGAATTTAAATTTTGGGGACTTGGCCGCAAGTGACTTATTTAGTTATGACTTATGCTTAGTATTTTTACCTAATTTTTATTATTTCATGTAAGACATTTTTTTTTCTGTATGTACTACATGTTTAAAGTTTTTAATAAAGTTAAAGTATAAATATAAAAACTAAATTGCCGCTATTTCAAACTACCCACTTAAATTAAACGTCTAGACTCGTCGAGATTTGCTAGGAAAAGTTAGAAGTATGACGTCGGCATTTAAAATAAGCTCGAAGTTTATTCCTTAGCGAGCGAAATGAGGCCCTGACACGTCAACCGCATAACTCATGACTTAAAATAGGGCTTTTGGAAACTTGACTGACTGGCACAAAGCACAGACCTTAAACACCATCATCCATGACTTCTCACATATGCAGGTCGTCACTCCATCTAATAGAAAGTCACCCTACCTTCGCTTACCGGTACGAGGCTGCCACTCGAGAACTTATCGGTTCTTCTTTTCTTATCGATTGTCAGTGCTTTGAGCTATAGGGTCAGCCGAGTGTTACTTCAGCTCACTGATCCGTTGGGCTATTTCAGTTATTTTGTTTCTACACTGGATAGGATTCTCATTTCGAAGTACTTATATCACGCAGAGAAAATCTGACCATTAATCTCTTCATTGCTTGTTGAGTAACTTTGAGCTTAGTCATGCGAATGACAGCCCAAGATCTCGTCTCAAATCCAAATGTCCTCATAGGCAACTCACACTCCTGTTTTCAAGCTTCGACGTATGTATACGTGACGAAAAGATCTGTCGTAATCGCCTAAACGTTTTCCGGCTGAGTTGGATCCATTGATTAACCCCTTGGTGAAAGTTTGACTTACCTAGTCTAATAATTTTCTCTTGGTAAAAATACTCGTCAATAACTTCAAGCGTAGTGCTCCAAATAACTAACTCTACACGACGACTTTTGCCTTGTCCTTATCCATGTTCTCTGTCACCTCTTACGGGGTGGTGGGTGTCACACGAGATAGTGGATATTCTTACATCGTCACTACGTGGTCCTCGCATGCTATGTTGTATTAAACTTTAGAATTAAATGTATACATCAGGCAATAAAATATTACATATCGATATAATTTAATGTACCTGCTATATTTTTTATTAAAAAAAAAATAAAAGATATTCAGGTATTAAGCATTTTGCTTGTCTTATTTTTAAAGTAAATAAAAACAATAATATTGCCGTTAAAGTAAATAAAAACAATAATATTGCCGTGTAGTGGCGGTTAAGAATATCCACTACCCCATATTTTCCCTTGTGTGTTGTAAAAGGCGACAAAGGGAAACAGGCAGGAGATGGGCAGCAGCATCTTCCTGATAACAACAAACTTACAATAAAAAAACTGCGGTTGCCAACCCGCTCGCCAAGCGTGGCAACTATGGCAAATGCCCCCCTATGATGACAGTAACAAAGAGACGGCCCCCAGTCCCCGGCGGCCCCGCTATTCCTGGCTACGGTGGCGACCATGGTAACGGCGGGGAAGGGGGTGCTAAGAACCTCCGGTGGAGGTTCGGTTTGCCACCTATGACGACTCGTCCTGGCAACATACAACGCACGCACCCTGAGGATTGACGAGAAGATCGTGGAGCTAGAACAAAAAAAAGACAAGTTACGCTGGCATATTATAGGATTATCCGAAGTCCGAAGAGAGGGGGAGGACACGGTAATCCTCGAATCCGGCAACTTGCTCTATCACCGGGAGCGCGACCATCTGTCCCAAGGAGGTGTCGGATTTATCGTCCACAAGTCTCTCGTTAACAACGTTGTAAAGATTGAGAGTGTGTCGACGAGGGTTGCGTACCTTATACTCAGAATCACTAAACAGTATTCGCTGAAGGTCATACAGGTTTACGCACCAAACTCGGCACACTCCGATGAAGAGGTGGAGGATATGTATGAGGATATCTCTAGAGCCATGCATTCCTCCAAAACTCAATATACAGTGTTAATGGGAGACTTCAATGCAAAACTAGTCACAAGAGAGAACGGTAAGCTGAAAGTAGGGAAATTTGGAATAGGGCAACGGAACACAAGGGGCCAGCAGCTGGCCGACTTCATGGACAAAGAGGGACTCTTTATGATGAACTCTTTCTTCCAGAAGCGGGCCCACAGGAAGTGGACCTGGTCGAGCCCCGATGGTTCTACAAAAAATTAGATTGACTTCATTATGACGACCAGACGACAACTGTTCAGTGATGTCTCCGTGATCGCGAGGATGAAAACTAGTAGCGATTACCGAATGGTTAGAGGTACACTGAACCTAAACGTTAAGTTGGAGAGGTCTGGTCTAATGAAGTCAACGCTCCGTCCCCCTCGTGCTCTGTTCCAAAGTCCCGAAACCTTTCAGCTCGAGTAACAAAACCGTTAACAGTGCCTAGAAGACTGCAATGAAGTGCACGATATGAATTTTAAGCTCGTGGAAACTGTCCATGCGGTCGGAGCTAAGTTCTGCAAGACCCGCCGCAGACAAACACAAAAACTCTCCGATCACACTCTCAATCTCATGGCTGTTAGACGAGAGATGAAGCTATATTTTGCAACAGATTTGACAGCATACAGGCAACTGAACAGACAGATCTCCAAATGCATGCGGCGGGACTTACGCAACTTCCATACAGCTTGTATTGAAGAAGCGATCGAGCGGAACCAAGGCTCCAAGGTCTTTGCTAGAGATCTGTCTGCCAGAAAGAGCCAAGTGTCAAATCTGAAGACCGAGTGTGGCAGCATCGTTTCCGGGGCACCTGATATTTTAAGTGAGATTGAGACCCACACGAAAGTATGAGTAACGATCCAAGAGCGAGTCTTATCCGACACTATTCCGAAGATATCGCGGACATCAGTCTGAGCGACATTAGAATGGCTCTCCAGCACCTTAAAAACAGCAAGGCCTAAGGCGAGGATGGAATTACAGCGGAGCTTCTGAAAGCGGGTGGAAAACCGGTACTTGAAGTCCTTCAGAAGCTCTTTAATTCGTTGCCCATGGTGGCATTACACCGGAGGCGTGAAGCAGAAGTGCGGTGGTCTTGTTCTTTAAGAAAGGTGACAACGCTCTTTTGAAGAACTACAGACCGATTGCCCTTCTGAGCCGCGTCTACGTGCTGTTTTCGAGAGTCATTACGAATCGTCTCGCGCGCAGACTTGACGACTTCCAGCCTCCCGAACAAGTCAGTTTCCGAAAGGTCTTTAGCACCATCTTTAAACAGTGGTAGAGCCACGCGGCAGCTTTTGCTGTCGCACGGATGGGCCGGCTCGAACCGTGGTGGTACCACGACCTCACAGAAAACCAGCGTGAAGTAGAGATTTACCTCTGCGTTTCGCTTGGTGAGTGCAGGTGGCCGGAGGCCCTTATTACTGGAAATGAGGCATTCCATCTTAGTCCTCACGGGTGACAACGCATCTACATTTTGATTTGTAATAGAGGATATATTTAGATGTCTATGGGCCGCAGTAACCACTTACCGTCAGGTGGACTGTGTGCTCGTTTGTCACCCTTATCCTATAAAAAAAAAACCATAGACCACATACATACCCTTTGGCAAATTGTACAGAAGTCCGAGGAGTACAATTTGCCACTATGTCTGGCGTATTTGGACTATGAGAAAGCCTTTGATTCCGTCGAAATTTGCGGTGCCAAGTTGACTGTCGGTATATCGAAGTGCTAAAGTGCTTGTACAGTAGGTCTGCGATGGCTATCCGAGTACAGAACCAGAGTACGAAACCTATCCAATTGCATAGAGGTGTAAGACAGGGTGATGTTATATCCCCGAAACCCTTCACCGCTGCATTGGGAGACGTTTTCAAGATTCTGGACTGGAAAGGATACGGTATTAACATAAATGGCGAGTACATCACTCACCTTCAATTTGCTGACGATATAGTCCTTATGGCAGAATCGTTGGAGGACCTAAGCACCATCCTCAATGACCTCAATAGTGTCTTACAACTTATAGGTCTTAAGATGAACATGGACAAAACAAAGATCATGTTTAATGTCCATGTCATACCTATGCCGGTAGTTGTTGGGAGCACTAAGCTCGAAGTTGTTGACGAATATGTTTTCCTGGCACAAATAGTCCGTCTAGGTAAGTCAAACTTCGACCGAGAGGTCAATCGACGGATTCAACTCGGCTGGGCAGCGTTTAGGAAACTACGACACATCTTTTCGTCAGACATACCTCAAAACCTTAAAACGAAATTGTACAACCAGTGCGTGTTGCCAGTGAGGACTTACGGATCTGAAACGTGGTCCTTCACTGCTGGTCGTATGAGGAAGCTCAAGGTCGCTCAGCGAGCTATGGAGAGGGCTATGCTCAGGGTTTCTCTGCGTGATAAACTTAGAAATGAGGATATCCGCAGTAGAACCAGAGTGACCGACATAGCCCAACGGATTAGTAAGCTGAAGTGGCAGTGGGCCGGCCATATAGCTCGAAGAACCGACAACCGATGGGGAAGAAAGGTTTTTGAGTGGCAGCCTCGTACGGGTAGGCGAAGTGTAGGGCGACCCCCACGAAATGGAGTGACGACATGCAGGATGTTGTTGGATGCAGGTGGCTCAGGACCATGCTTTGTGGCATTTTTGGGGGAGGCCTATGTTCCGCAGTGAACTTATGAAAGGCTGTAATGATGAATGCTGAAAAACAATTATTGTTATATTGATAATTGTTTTCGTCATACATTCGCCCGTTCTCGAAAACGGCTCTAACTACTTGGATGAAAATAATGTTTTAGATTTGATGAAAACAAAGTCTTTCTAGACAGGTGTAAAGCCTGAGAAAAATTATATGTTTTTTCTAACACCGAATATAGCTCGGTTGAATATTATTATACATCATGCATATATCATGTATTGAGAATAAAAATATTCATAATCTAAAAGTTATTTAATATTCGCAGAAACTAAAAGTACACTGTAAAATAAGCGCATAATTCAAATATATAACCTTTATCGCAGATTTCAAAACAGTAAAGTTATTACAAACATGACCTCCGGGCATTTTATGAAGTCTTCTTTGAGCGTAAATTAAGCGGAAATGAAATTAACGTGTTTAAAATTTACATTATTGTTCAATAATATGAATTAAGAAGTATAATTATAAATAATAATAAATAAATATTAGATTTTATTAGAAAAAAATAAGACAGAGCTGTAAGTAAGATTTTATAACGTTATTAAAAAAATTCCACTGTTTTCATGTATAGTTTGCAAAAAACTGCTATTACATTTTTTAAAGACGTTCGCTATATTCGTTTTCCTCTCAGACCATAATAGTTTGCCAGCCTTCGGATTTGTGATAGCATCACCAAACTTGTCACATCTTTCTTACTAATTCCCGTTGCCGGTCTATTTTATATGTAGTATATATGTACTTACAAGTTTAATATTTCGCCGTCGGTTTTTTTGACAACCCGAGACTAAATGTTTTTTTGTTCTAACTCCGAAGAGACATTTGAACTTATCTGATGGTAAGTGACTACTTTACTGACCACGGACACCTGCAGCCAACTTCAAACAAGGAAGGGTACAGGGGAGTTGTCAAATCTTAGAACTACTATGGAATGCCTCAAAGCTTGTAATTATACAGACTATCAATCCCCTTCAGATCGGATCACACTAGTGCAAGCACTGCTATTTGGTGGCAAAAATGGATAACAGGTTGGTATTTATATACTAAGGTGGACTCCCTGTAGGGCTAGCATAGGCAGAAGACAATTTTATTCAAGGGGAAAGGAGAAAATGTTTATATTTACAGTCACACTTAGTTTTATCCACCCTTCGAGCATGGGCACACCGGTGGATATAATATCCACAGTAGATAAAATGGGAGATAATATAATAATAAAGATAATAAGTTTTTGCATGAATATAAACTTAAACCCATGTCCAATGAATTAGGATAAAATTGTCCCTTTCAAATAATTTTTTATCTTTAATTTGGCTCCAGCTCCAATTTTGGGTCGGGATATATAATATATCCCCCGTACATAACATATCATAACATACATAACGAGTAGACATATTATGCCTACTCGTTATGTCAAACGGGGATAAAAGTACTCTTCTCCCCGTTGTCATGCTTTAGCATAGGGACAACATAATTTTATCTCTTGTCAGTGGATATAATCGGGGATAATTTTTTTGTCCCCAGCCCACGCTAGCCGTGCAGCAGAAAAGGAGTTAGAAGTAACCACCGCTTAGTATTAAAAGTTCTGTTTTTAAGGACATGTTTTAATTTCGTTCACTCAGTTTGTCCTACTGTATTACAATTACAGCAAATGGCCTTCAATAAGTTTTGACTAAAAGAAGTTTTAAAATATCGAAGTATTACAGATACATCTAGTTTATAAGATTTTTTTTATATTACATGAAAAAAATCTTTCATTTATTATGTTTATATTTCTCTAGTTCTAAGAATAAATAATCTCGACTAGAACCAAACTTTAGAAAGTTTTAAGGCAGTCCATACAGTGGTACCTACGCGTATCTCTAACACTTTGCCTCAGTAACCGTGTTTTTAAAGAGTCGTCTTCAACGTTTTAGCGTCAGAAGCTCAGAAGTTAAAAAAGTGCTTTAATTTAAAAATAAAACTACATTATTCCTACTTCTAGAAATAACAGGATAAAATCTTTATTTATAACAAACTACTTGACCCATCCCAGCTGCGAACGAGTGGTCTTACGTTTTACGCATCTCCGTATACACGTTACTCCTGTTACACGCGATCGTCCGTTCCGCTAAACGTAGCTCTCTATTTAGATGTTAGCAAAGAGATTTAAATCTACTTAAATGTCTTTGGATTTTAGACAAATGCTTCTCAATTTGAGAGAGACCCATGTTCGTTGCCGGGCTGATTATGAAGAGGAGGAAGAGGCTCAGATCCAAACTCTATAACTCCGTATGAAAATACACTTTTATGCTTATATTTGATGAGTTTAGATTCCGGAGAAATATTAAAGGAAAACTTATCTTATAAAATACTTATTGGTGTGAACTCCCAGAACATGCTAGATAATTTAAAAATTCAGATAATTATTCACAGTAGTGGAACTTGCACTACAAGCCAAACAGAATTTCAATGGGAATATTATAATTAAATAATAAAGTTAACGACCAAATCACACGTCACACGCTGTTAAAGGTTAATTAACGGTTTTAACTGCGTATTTGCTGTGATTAAGATACTTTTGTTACCTACCTGTAAGCTACCGTTGTTACCTGACTCAACAATGGTATTTTGTTACTATTCTGTATTTCTATATTATTTCCATACATTGTTTTATTTTTCATAAATCTGTTTAGGCAACGTTTGTAAATAATACCCGAGGCAAACAAACAAGGCGCAGTGCTCTTTCCTTGTTGAAAACTTGAGTAAAATACTTAATTAATTTTGAGATAATCACTTTCAAACACGGAAGTGCGATGAACAGACATTACGATCTTTTATATATTAATACGTAAAGAGAAAATTTTTATCCTTTCTAGAACATATTGAGCGCACGGAGGTGTGAGATTTGGCATTGCTAATATATATATATATATATAAATATATATATGTATATATATAACATATATATGTATATATGTTTTGCTAAAACATTAAATAAAAAATATTCATTATTTACGGTTATATAATATAGTATAATTATATATAGATCAAACGAGATTGTCGCCATAGAATTTCAAAATGTTGCCAACAAATAATTACTGAGAGATTTACTGAATAACCTGTTAATTTCGTGTGATTTCAAACAATCTTTTCTTTTTTCAATAGTCAGTGGAGTTCATGTTACGGCAAACATGTGTTTATTTTATAGATATCTGTGTTTTCGGTAAGTATATACTATATCAATGTGCAGTTGAAAACATATATATGAGAATTAAAAGTAAAACAGGCATTGTTTAATATACAAACATAAAATGTTTATTAATTACGGTCGAATTTCGACCAATAGGCAACCACTGGTATTTAGTGATAGCGAAATATTATCCCGCAATAGCACTTTAGACTTGATCGAAATGGTAATTAACTAAACATGTTTACTGTACACACAAGCCTTGTATACTTAACCTTTCGAGCAACAACGTTGCTCTTGTTGATTAAGTTCAGTTTTCGACTTATGTTTGCATTTCTAGGTTTATCTTTTATTAAAATGGATGCAACAGAATAAAGCTTTGTGCTCGTCGAAACAAACTATTTAGTTTTTGATGGATTAAAAAGTTTCGTGTCATTGAAATACGCACAAGAATATATTTAATAATTAATATCTTCTGTAAACGCAACTTTTCACGTTCGAGGAAGGATTTGCCATATTAGCACGATTGGAAACCTGCTTGCTATCGCAGTGCACAAGGTCTCTCACAGTTTATGCTATTCCTCGCCATTGGTCTAGGCAATTTTCTTCTGGAGTAGCTAAATAGTAATACCGCAATAGTAATATCTTTCGGGAACCATGAGACCATTCTGGTGTTACCTAAAATCGCTTCTCACGACACGCACGGATCTGGGTATGAGGTGGTGGATTGTCTTACTTAGCCAACACAGGACAAAATACTCGCGTTAGATTCTATTCTTATTTTCATTATGATTTAGTAATTTCATGTCAATATTTTAAATAAATAGATATCATATATGCACAGTTTTTAAACTTACTATGACAGTAAATTTGCTATGATGTAGTGAGGGCATAATCGATCACTCAATTTCATCTCGTGAATGTTCCCGTGAAGGGTTCCGTATCGTGAAGGGTCCTTCTGTCTTAAATTGTTACGTAATTAGCTAACCTAACAACATCATATAGTGACCACATCAATACTAATAATCTTTTATATTTTAAATAAATAGATTGACTTGTCCATCGTATGAAAACACTATGTATCTCTCAAGTAATACAACATATTATATTAAATTAGGTTGTTTAGTATGATTGCCAAGTCAATTTATTTACTTAAAACATAAAAGATTTTAATATTGATATGGTCACTATAAGATGTTGTTAGGTTAGCTAATTACGTAATAACTTAAGACAGAAGGATCCTTAAGTAGGGACTGAATATATTAACCGACTTGGTATTACATGGATCTCACAACTTTTTACGGTAGAAGAACTGAGTTGCGAGACTTGTTTTTTTTACAAGATCTATGTTTTTGATGGCATCTCATTTCTTTTTGTAGATAGTTATATCTAGGTACCTATCTACACTTATTATTCCATTATATTATACATATATAGGTACACTGATTCATTCACTGTAAATGTAACTTTGTAATCCTCTATATTTATATGGGAATACAAAGTTATTTATGCAGTTGGTGTATCTCGAAAACTGGACAAAAATTACAAAATATTTTAGTTTTTACTTGATTTATATACTAAACAGTAATTGTATTCTAAATTTGAAGCGTCTGTGTCTGCTAGAATTGCCTTAGAGTTTTGATGACCGGTCAGTGAGTGAGTGACAAAATTAAGAAACTTTGACTAGTTATAATTTTTAAACTAGTCGTTCAAATTTAATGAAATTTGAAATATACCGAGTTTATACAATGCATACTTGGTTACTTAAAACTCAGGCTTCTAGTCTTATCCACAACGAAGTTATACGGTTTCGAAAGTGGCCTGAACTGCTTCGAGAAAAGGATGGTACGACCGTGCCGCTTTTTTGCTCGACTTGGCGGGGGCACTACCGTGCCCCCAGATACAGCTGACCCATTGCCACTTGAGCTTACTGATCTGGTTAATGACAGACGTAAATTACCCAGATCAGCCTTGAAGTGGTGGTTATGGCCAAACTTAACTTTCTAATAAAAAGTAATAGCCTTTTTCTAAGAAATGTAAAGAATAAAATAATTTGCACATACTTACTTCAGAAGTCGGTACTAAATCATAGTGTAGAGCCCCGACTTCAGAAACTATGATGAGGAAATTATTATTTTCTTTTTATTTCTTGTAAGTTGGATTTTACTTTTAATTAAAAAGTCAAATTTAACCCTTTCGAATGGATTAAGGATTGCCACGCGATGAAATGTCGTCCAACCAGTTAAAAATTTTAGTCATTTTATTCCACATTTGGGGTGGAATTTTTTCTTTAAATTCATATAGGACAACTCAAGAGGCTTGAATCTGCTTAGTAAAAAATGTCATCAAAATTGACGAAAATATCGGGGAACTTATATACAAAAGAAACAAGCGGATGAAAAGAAAATCTCCGTCTTTTGTTTTGAAGTTATCAGACGTTTGCAGTTCTCTTGTTGCTGTGAAACAGTTTGGACAAAGTAACAATGATAAAACAAATTAGCCTGAGTATTTTGATAAGCTGTAAATGAACATAAAACATTTTTTTTCAATTCATTCACGAAGTAGCGTAGTTTTAAGACGAAAACAAGTTGTTTTTACCCAAAAGAAATAAATTTATTTATGTTCCCTCGGTTTTAGAGCCTTGTGGAATATTTAGGGACGATGGCAGGAGACCCGACGGTATGACACATTGGTCCCTTGGGAGAGAGGTAAAGCCCTAGTGTGGGATGCTACTTGCGTAGACACTCTGGCGGTCTCTCATCTCAGGGGTACCTCGTTTAGAGCCGGGGCGGCATCAGAGGCAGCTGAACTGAGTAAGTGGCGCAAATATGAGTCTCTGAGAGATGACTACATATTTGTACCATTTGCTGTAGAGACTATCGGTCCGTGGGGTCCACGTGCGGTGAAGTTCCTAAAGGAACTCCATCCGCGGCTGGTCGTTGCTGCTGGTGATAAGAGGGCTGGTTCTTTCCTCACTCAAAGGCTAAGTATAGCCATTCAGCGGGGAAACGCAGCCAGCGTTCTTGGCACGATACCGCGGGGAGTAGGACTATATGATATTTAAGTTTCTAGTTTTAGTTTTGTTTTAGTTTTTTTTTAATTATTATTATAGTTTTTAGTATTGTATATAAAATTTATAGTAGGTATACAGACATTTAGTTTTTTTTAATTTGTAATTTTCTAGTAATTAAACTTTCACTTAATCCAATGACTAGAGATTCTTTAAATGTACTGCAAAATTGGGCGACAAAAACTAAAATAAGTCTTAAAATCCAGGTGAAATTTTAGTTTAAAATTATGTTCCTATATCCAATCACATTTCAATCTTAAGCATTTATGTCTTTTTTTCTTAAATATTAAAAAAATACACTTGCATTGATATAATTACATCAGCTGTTGTCGCTATTATTCCAAAATCCCACCGCGTGAGTAATACGCCCATCTGTTTTCAATGGAAACATATTTTTATGAACATTTATTAAAATAAGTTTTTCCGGGTAGCTTAACAAAATATGGCCGCACGTATTTTTATTCAAAATCTAGATAGTTTTTAGATTTCGTTTAGTTTTTTAAATTACAAATAATATCAAATCAAACAACATAAATAACTTAAAAAGTTTGGTATCCCACTCTTAATTCAGTCGCAACCTCGCAACCTCTATGTAAACAGGTCAAACTAAAACAAATTAGTGTAGTAATCACGCGGTGCGATCTCGGACTATATTGAGTGAAATGACAGTTGCGCATCAATCAAACAGAAAAAAGAACTAATCGTTAATATTTTTTTATTAGAATAAAAGTACAAAAGAAAAAGAGCACACAGTCCTCCTGATAGTATGTGGTTGCTGTGGCCCATAAACAACTACATCTATCCTCGATTACGAATCAAAATGCAGATGCGTTGTCACCTGAAAGGACTAAGATGGAATGCCTCGTGGTTTTTATAAACGGCTTGATAGCGCAGTGATTGAGCATTAGACTTGGTCGTTTAAGACCGCGCGTTTTAATTGAACACGGTACAGGTTGTAAAATAAAGCTTACAGCAAGCGCTAACCATCTGAGCTACCAAGGCTCTCACGGGTACAGGTTGTAAGGGTGTATAAATGTATAATACAAATAATGATTGCAGCTTTGAGCTCCTGCATCCATGTAAAATAATATAAGTGTAACTAAATTAATAAATACATTTCTAACGTGGGTAAAGTTTTTTAAAAGATAAAAACATATCGTCATCCTACTAATATCACAAATGTGATAGTTTGTGAGGGTGTATGGATATTTGTTACTCTTTCACGAAAAACTACTGAATTGATTTCAATGAAACTATAATAATATAACTTATACATCAGAATAACACATACGCTATAATTCATAAATATATTGTATAAATTGGCCAAAATATAACGATAAATGTTAAGTAAGTCTGAAAAAAATCATCTGTGAGTCATTTTGGAGTGAACACGCATAACGCAAAAACCTGTAAACCGATTTGGATGGGACTTTCACTGGTAGATAGCTGATGTTATAAGGAGTAATTTAGACTACTTTTATTTTAGAGTTTCGCGCAAAAAAAAAAACGAAGTCGCGGAGAACAGCTAGTCTATACAAATAAATAAAATTAAAGTGTCTGTTTGTAATGTCAAAATGCCAGCTTTTTCCTAAATGCATATGAAAGTATATACGGTACTTATAACAAAAAAAACATTTTTAAAATTTTTGTCTGTCGGTCGGTCTGTCTGTCTGTCTGTCTGTTTGTTCCTGCTAATCTCCGAAACGGCTAGACCGATTTTAACGGGACTTTCACTGGCAGGTAGCTAATGTTATAAGGAGTAACTTAGGCTACTTATATATTAGAAAAAGGGTTAGGGTTCCGCGCAATATAATTAAAACCGTAAATTACACGCGGGCGAAGTCGCGGAGAACAGCTAGTAATATCATAAATTTAAGACAAGATAGAAATAACTTTCATCCAATACAGGCTCCCCTTTGTGGCTTGTATTGACCAAATCATAGTAAAGCACGTTCATAAAAAGGTTTTCTTAACTCAATAATTCTAAGAATTCTTTTAAAATTTATGATCTTTCGTTCTTTAATGAAATAAATCTCCTGTTAAACTTATCCTAAAAAACTAAAAGTTGTTATTTATAATTAGTCTCACGTCTAAACTAGAGTACTCTCTTTATTTTGTGCCTAAAGTTTACTTCAACATGTATATGTACGTAGTAAACCCATAAAAGTCAAAGTTAAAGCTACAGTCTACATACGTCCCACAGCTGGGCACAGGCCTTCTCTCATTTCTGAGAGGGTTTTAGGGCATGGAGTGTCCGCCGCGCTGCCTCAAAGCGTGTTGACGAACTTCACATGTCTTCGAAGTACTTTTTTAGGGTTCCGTACCTCAAAAGGAAAAAACGGAACCCTTATAGGATCACTTTGTTGTCCGTCTGTCTGTCCGTCTGTCTGTCTGCCTGTCTGTCAAGACCCTTTTTCTCAGGAACGCGTAGTGGTATCAAGCTGAAATTCATATCAAATACTGAAGTCTGCTGTCCCTTAGAGCTGTGAAAAAATCAAACTTCTAAGCCAACGCAATCAAAAGATACAGCCGTTTATGCCGTAAATTTTCGACATTCGCAAGGCAATCAAAACCTACAGGGTACTTCCCGTGAACTCAGAATCTTGAAATTTGGTACGAAGCAACGTTTTATAGCACAGATAAAGGAAAAATTGCGAAAAACATAAATTTTTAGTTACATCATATAATAAAAATATTTTAAATAATTTTAAACTTATATACCTACAGATATGTTCGGAACCCTCGGTGCGACTCGCACTTTGCCGGTTTTTTTATTATTTCTCAGAGATGCTGGTTTCCTCACGATGTTTGCCTTCACCGCCGAGCACGTGGTAAATCAGCACTTTTTTTATAGGAGAGACGGCAAACGAGCATGCGGCTCACCTGATAGTAAGTGACTACCGCCGCCCATGAACAACTGCAACACGAGGGGAATCGCAGAAACGTTTTTAAAAATCGCCTTTTAAAAAGGAGTAGGCTCTTTTCTTGAAGGTCCCTAAGTCGTATCGGTCCGGAAAAATCGCTGGTGGTAATCGATTCCACAAGGAAGTTGTGCGAGGGAGAAAACTTCTTCTGAATTTAAAATTACAATTAACAATTTCATTGGTGCCGGCGGGAATCGAACCCGGGTTGCTCGCGTACTGTGAAATTTACCGCGAGCTTCTACCATCTGAGCTAGCACGGCCCTCAGTAAACCCATGCTGCAACTATATTATAGTTGTATAACACGAATGGGTCGCTTCTACCGGGTAGGATCACGCTCTCAGAGTACATCAGCGTAAAAGAACAGAATAATGCTGCTGTGTTTCGCATAGCCATTTTAGTCCTCAGGGATAACATTGCATCTGAATTTTGATTCTTAATCGAGGATAGATCTAAGTTTTAATGGGCCACTAGGTGGATTTTCTACTTATTTGTCACCCTATTCTATAAAAAAAAAACGGCCAAGTGCGTGTAGGTCCACGCACAATATAACTAAACTATTACTTTTAAGATTTTATTTAACAATTTTGTAAACGTGGTTGATATCTATAACTATGCCCAAATTACAGCTTCGAATTACCTAGGGTCTATGAGTAAAACCGCGGACGGACATGGCGGAACTATGAGGGTTCCTTGTTTTTAAATTTCGGAAACCTAAACAAGAAGTCCCGTTGAAAATATGTAAACTAAAATATAAAGTCGAATTTCACAAAAACTGTGGCGTCACGATTAAGGGGCTTCTTTCGTAACAAACACTCTTCTTTAAATCCTAGGTTACATATCATAAACCACGTTTTACTGACTGAATCCTTCCTATAGAAGTCCGAAACTATCAATAAACTACGTTTTTTAAACAAACAGAAAGAAAATTTTAGAAGGTTTTTCTTTGGTTCAAACCTGAGATTATCGAGTAACCACTTTTTTAAATCAGACGAATTAAATATTAACAAATATAATCACACACAAGATAAAACCACGCTGCTACATATTATGACTGCAGCACGAAAGAGTCATATTTACCGGAGCAGGATAACACTCTCACAAAATACCCGCGTAGTATACCACCAGCAGTAGCTTTAATTATGCTGTATTTTGATAAGTGACGAAAAATAAGACTCAGACTTATATATCTAACATAGATATAATGTCAGGTGAACTGTGCGCTTGCTTGTCATCCTTAATTCGAAAAAGTATTATGACTCTTAGGGTTAATCAGAAGGTTCAAAAGATTTAAGTGACAAAAGGATATATATATATATATATATATATATATATATATATATATATTTTAATATCAATATATAATATGTAGTATAATATCAAAATCCAGATAATTCATGGTTTTGGCTAAATATTGACTTTGCCTGAGTTTGAATAGAGAATTCTACATGGTCGCTACGAATTACGGTTGATGCATAATTTTGAATAAAATTCCTTCAAAAATATTAAGTATTAAGTAGAAATCGATATATTTTATTTGATGCCCGTTCATTACAAAAATTACTTGTATTCCTAATTTTCACTCTAGTCATAGTCAAAGTACCCAGCGGGATGGCCTAGTTCTTTTCAGGACAGAAGTTTTATTTATTTACTTTTTATTCTGATTTCCGAAGTAGTGGTAACAGCATAAATGACTTTTAATTGTTATTTTTATAAGTTATATTGAGTAAAATTATTCTATTCTATTCTAAAAACTGTAAAGGTTAACTGCAGTTCAAATTAAAATACAATTTCATTTTAAAATTTAATTATTTTAAGAAGATATATGTATTTAGTAATTTAAACAATAATAAAAAAGGGAACAAATTTTATATGGGCAAAGGATATTTTTCTTACATTTTATGTTAAATGTGTACGCCTTTTTGAAGTGTTTCTTCTGTTCGGCCACATTAATCTGAAAATAAAAATGGTTTATTTAGTACGAATAAATAGTGAAATTATTATAATACATTATTTTGTAACATACGTTCAATATTTTGTGAAGTATTGTATATTAAATTATAATCACGTACTTGGTTTTGCCATTCCGCGCATCTGTCGCGTCTCCTCTTCGGTATAATCAGCAAACTTGTTTATACCGTACGTCGCAGAACTTTGTTTTGCATTGAGTTCATTGATCCGATGCAGGGATTTAATGAATGCTTGATAATGTACTTCCCGATCAGCGTCGTCCTTGTATTGCTTGTTATGCTCTTTCACAAATTTATCGAACAGTGCTTCGGCATCGTTTACGTCGTAAAACGGTTTACTCTGCTCTGACGTAGCGGACGCCATTGCGGTCAGAATGAGAGACAAAGACCTACTGAGCTACTGACTATCGAGGCGAGGGCGGCGAGGAGGTGTGCGGGACGATGTTTATTTTGTATTGCGCTCACTGACTGACTCATAAATGATACGAGGCTATATGATCAATGACAAAGTAGTAATGAATGTGATAAGCAAATAAATGAATAAAAATAGTTTTTTGTTTGTTGTAAGTTCATTATTTTGCTTCGACTCATAGTTAAATACATTTATACAAATTAAGGGGATTAAGAATTATGTATCTATAACAAAAATAAATACCTTTTAGTATACCTATATATTTACAACCACTAACAAATAGGTACAATCAATTATGATGGTTAAAGTGATGTGTAGCCACGGTAGCTCAAGGTCAGGGGCTAAGCACTCGCTATAAAGTTTATAGTACCTACGCGTGCAGCCCGGGTTCGATCCCTGCCGGAACCAATGAAATTGTTAAGTGCAATTTTAAGTGCTGATTTACCACATGATTGGCGTTTAAGAAAGACATCGTGAAGAAACCTGCATATGAGAATAAGAAAAATAAATATTTGGAAGACGTGAAGTTCGCCAACACGCATTGGGGCAGCGCGGCCGACATTTTCTTGCCCTAAAAGTGCCTAGCAGTGGGACTTATTATAGGCTGTAACTTTTTAACTTTAAAGTGTAGTAGTTTCCTCGTCTGCTTTAAAAATTAAGGCTCTTATTCAACATAGTATGCAAAATGCTAGTGTAGTGCTAGTGTAAAGTCAGTGGATAATAGTATCTGTATAAAGCAAAGATTTTTAAAATGAATAGTCATAGTTTTACACATTATGCTTCGCTTTTTTCAATGTTATTCGCAGTAGTGGGTTTAATAAATTAAACTGATCCCAAAGATTGCGTTCTTCTGCATTTATGATTTCATCCTTTGATTAAATCTTCCAAGTAATTCACGTAAAATCCCACACCAACATATAGGTACAAGGCCGGATTAACCATGTCGGGGCCCTTAGGCAATGCAATTCTCGGGGCCCCTTTCCAACCAGCGCGAAGGAATGTGTGTAATAGCATTACCAGACCGATGCTTAACTCCTTAGATATTTACAGTAAAACTTGTATTCGAACGTAGTGTGCAAAATTATTTATTTTCTTAATATGGGCCTGAAAACCATAGTAACTATCAGACATATTTGACGCATTGTCATAAATCTTGCCTCTCGCTTTTATATCAATGTTATATTGATTAAAAAAAAATATAGCTGCCAATCCTTCCCCTTTGTGACTTACTATGGGAATAAATGTAAGAAAACGTTCTGCTATTTCTCCATTTGACGTAACGTATCTGATCAGTAGGTATGAGACATGTCTGGTGTCAAATTGACGATTATTTTTTGAGGAATATATGGCTTTAGTAATTTCATTATCAATGAATTTTAAAACTTTACTTCCCAATATTTCAATAAGTTCTTCGCAAATCATTGAAGACAAATATGACTGTCTTCCTTTCTCAACATTACCATATTTGACTAAATGCGAACTAGGAACGGATCGTACTCCGCGAGTTATTGTAAAATTCCCAAATAGTTCTCAACATAATGACATTATGTTGAGAACGAATAATTTCATCATCATCACGAAATGCTAATCCATGGTATAACAAAAAATTTATCCCTGATACTACTCTTTGTAAAACTTTTATCCAATATTCCCTTTTTTTGGTGAATATCAAATCCAAAGAGGCGTTAAGTCGGCCTTGAATATATCGTCTACTAATCAGTGGCTGCACACATTCTTGAATTCTTTGCGGCACATTTTTCCAAAAAGAAAATCCAGTTTGAATTTGCGGTTGGCTTTGATCTTCGCCAAAAAAAAAACACATGGAAAGCAGTATAATTTTCCAGTAGATGGAGAATACATGAGTAACTTTCGTTCAATTTTACAACCACTTATGTGTTTCCCAACAAACTTAGATTGAGAAAAAAAATCTTTTACTGTCGTCATATTTTCGGCTTGAAGCAGAAAAATCATATACTCAAAAATCATACGCTACATAACGCATCAATATTGTTAGTTATAACTACTCGATACTAGATGGTTCTTTTCTATAAGTATGAAGTTGGTTAGTTAGGATAAGGGATAATGATAAGATTAAACTTAGGATAGAAGGTATATTCTAAGTCTATGGTTAGTTCTGTAAGTATATTTCATCAACTGGCAGCATGCGCCGATAAAACGTTATAATACGCCCAATTAAATTTTCATTGTATGAAATATTTTCCATTACTTTTGTGCAGGCGCAGGGCCCCTAGCCGATGCGGGGCCTCTAGGCAGTTGCCTATTCTGCCTTAAGGTTAATCCGGCCCTGCATAGGTACCTTTAAAACTTCTGGTACCAACTGCAAATCAGCTTTTGAACTATTAGCTGCAGCTTTAGCTGTCACTACAGCTTTGAGCTGGCTACTATTTTAGTACTAATAATACTTTTATATAACTGTATGTTGTCATTATTGCTATTTTATAACTTAAGGAAACTTTTTTTTTGTAGGATAGGGTGACAAACGAGCACACAGTCCACCTGATGGTAAGTGGTTGCTGTAGCCCATAGACATTTATATTTATCCTCGTTTGCGAAACAAAATGCAGATGCGTTGTCACCCGTGAGGACTAAGATAGAATGCCTCTTTTCCAGTAAAAAGGGTCTCCGGTTCTCTACACTCACCATACGAAACACAGCAGCATAAAGCTCCTATTTGACGTTGGTATTCTGTGAGAGCGTGGTCTTTCCCCGGTCGAGCCGACCCATTCGTGCTACAACTATACTACTGATATAGCTGCAGCATTGCTCTACCACGTATAAGACTTAATATATGATTTATCATACTGTCTAATTATTGAATGATTACATTCTTTCTTCTATATTAATTATGAAGTAATACCTGCTAATTGTTTTTGTACATATTTAAAATACTTGTTTAAAGTTTTTGCCGAATGCAAGATATGTTACAATTTTTAAATAAAATTGTACATGTAAGTGATCTGTAAATTTATTTTAAATTGGTGCTAAAGCACCAATTTAAAATAAATTTACAGATCAATAGCTTTTTAAATTAGATATCTTATTTACAAATCTTTAATTATAACCGTCTGTTAAAGGTTCCCTTCGTCGTATCTCCTCAGTTTCAAGGCACACCCCTTGTTGCCTCAGCCAGTATCGGAATCCTCGGCGTCGACATATCGAGTGACGTGTAGTTTTGTGTTCACTTGGAAGACAAGTCCAAATTGGCCTCTAAAAAGCTTGGCGTGCTCAGCAGAGTGGGACAGTATTTCATGCCGGCACAACGCCTGTAACTTTACAAGGCGCAGGTTCGGCCTCACATGGAATACTGCTCCCATCTCTGGGCAGGGGCTCTCCAGTGCCAGTTCCTTCCACTTGACTGCATCCAGCGCAGAGCGGCTCGATTCCTCGATGACCGAGTCCTTTCCGATCGACTCGATTCATTGGCGCTGCGAAGAAATGTTGCATCCCTTTGCATTGTCTTTCGTATTTACCACGGGGAGTGCTCTGAGGAATCGTTCGGATTAATCCCAGATGCCAAATTTCACGAACGCACATCGCGGCGGAAATCCCGATACCATCCACACTATCTGAATGATTGGCGGTCCACCACTCTGCGATTTAGAATATGTTTTCTTCCTCGCGCAACTTCCTTGTGGAATCGATTACCACCAGCGATTTTACCGGACCAATACGACTTAGGGACCTTCAAGAAAAGAGCCTACTCCTTTTTAAAAGGCCGGCAACGCATCTGCATTCCCCTGATTTCCCTGATGTTGCAGTTCTTCATGGGTGGCGTTAATCACTTACCATCAGGTGAGCCGCATGCTCGTTTGTCCCCTCTTCTATAAAAAAATTAAAATACAAATATGGATTAACAACTGTTAAAAAGCTGTCAAATCAAATTCGAGTTTTAATAAGACTATTAACATGCAATAAATATTGTCAGAATGAACATTCACTTGCAGTGCAGTTATAAAATTTAACACTATGAGTAAATTTTTTGACAGGTTTATTAGCAGAAACCACTAGCAACAGCACAGTTTTGACGGGCTTGTGTTATTACTTGGTACGATATATTATTTGTTTCGTTTTTGTTTCAAGTAAGGGACCAGAGTCGCTAAAACAACTCAAAAATATAGGTGCGTTGCCTGCTGTTTAGACTCTTTTCTAAAAATGGTGGATTCTTTTTTTGCCTGACGTCATCATTTTATTCTCTTAGAATTATTATCTCAATAAACATTAAGAAATAGGCGTAGAATCAGCCAAAATTGTTCTGTTTAACATTAAATCTGATTTTTTTCTCGTACTAGTACATAATTATGATTCTGTAATACATGTTTACATGATTAACTGTAATTTTATTAATTAATGTAAACATTACAAAATATGTTGTTAAAAAAATACACCCAATGGATTTCTTTATGAAAATAGGGTAAAAGATGCTCTACTAAATGTAATAACTGAAGTGACGTTGATTTTTATATGAAATTACGTAGCCGCGATGCACGGGCGCTTTTATTCTGATGGTTTGAGCGACGTTTTCCACTTACAAAAATTATATACCATTGTACGAATACTTGTGATGTACAACAGTTTTAAGTTTGAGCATAATTCTTTTTTATTTTCAGTACAAACTAAAAGAGGGTTCAAATTGATGTTCATATCGGAGCAATGAGAGTGAGTGACTGGCATTCACTTTCATTGGTCCGGGTTTAAATTATAGCTGAAATTGCTAAATTATTTACTTTGTATAGATTTTTTTATTAACACCGAATAAGTCTCGGTCGTCCTTGTCCTGCTTTATTTATTTTTAACTAGCCCGAGTGTAATTCAGGGTTTTAGTTTTGTTGCGCGTAAAACTAATTATTTTTCTAAAATATAAGTATCCTAATTTACTCTTTATAACATCAACTATCTGCCAGTGAAAGTTCCGTCAAAATCGGCCCAGCCGTTTCAGAGATTAGCCGGAACACACAGTCACTTGAAATTTTAAAAATTGTGTTTTTGTTATAAGTACTGTATATACTTTAATATGCATTTAATAAAAAGCTGTTATTTTGAAATTACAAACTGACAATTCAATATTATTTATTTGTATAGAGGAATAGATTTATACATAGAATAAGGCCAGCTAGGTGTAAGTAGATGCTGTGGCACGTCTGTCTTCCATAAAGAATCAAAACGCAGTTATGCATTGTCGCCCCTGAGTACTAAGATGGAATGCCTCGTATCCGGTTCTATAAACTCACCATACGAAACGCAGCATTAAGCTGCAATTTTACGTTAGTATTCTTTTATAACATGGACCTTCTCCGGTCGAGCCGACCCATTCGCGCTACAACTATAATGAAGCTGCAGCGTGAATTAACTTTTTGACTTGTGCTACTGACTACCAAATGTCACACTCTGTGGTAGTAGTCTGGATAAAGTTGAGAAATTTAAGTACTTGGGCCACCGAATTACCGAAGACCTGACTGACAATATTTATATAGAGCGGGAGCGCAGATCGCTGGCTGTCCGATGTAATATGTTGGTCCTACATTTGCAGGCTGAACTAAACATGTTAAGGTCACGCTTTTCAAAGCCTATTGTCATTCCTTCTATAGCATTTGGGTGAACTATACACGGAGGGTATACTGTCCATCTGTGCGTCAAATACAATAATGCTTAATACAATAAAATTTTAATGAGGATGTCAGGGTATTGTACCGCCTCATGCATGTTTTACAGGCATATGTTGATAGTTTTGAAGCCATAATGCGCAAAAGATGTGCCTCCATGCTGAATCGCATGCGGGCTAGAACTAACATCATCCTCAGTGTACTAGCGGACAGATAGTATTCACCATTGTTTTGGCGTTAGATAAATCTGCATACTGCAAATTAGAAACACTGTTAACTTTAACTTTCTTTTATGTTATAGGTCTTTAGATCATAAACTGTTAACAGATATGGATATTTGAGATCAATATATATAATATAATAAATGAATTATTATTATTATACCACGTGTAAGAAAAATGTACCTGTGCTATTTAAGAAATTTCTCCTAACTATTGGTGCATAATAGCATATTTTGGTTGTAGATTATAATACTAGGTTGATCAATAGGTTTAAAGAATAGGACACTTATCAAGGAGTTAGAGAAATGAGTTCTATTTTTTTTTCGAATCCTAAATTCGTTAGTAGCCAAGGCCAGAAAAAATCTAAATTAAAAACTTTATCCAACTTTTGTTTCAAACTTATCATTTGGTAGGAATTGAATTTGTATACAAAAAGGAGAAACTTGAACTTCGTGCGTTTGTTAAATATTTCTGCCTGAAAAATTTTCTACAAAAAGTGTTTTTGAAGAACTGCAGTCTACTTTGGCAGACAGTGTTCCGTGTTATTCTACAGTAGCATACTGGTGCGCTGAATTTAAACACGACAGAACTACCTGCAATGACGACACTCGCTCCGGGTGGCCAAAAAAGGCTGCTACGCAAGAAAATGTTAAAAATCGACGAAATTGTTGAACAATAGATTGACGTATGTCACTCCGTTATTTAGCTAAGATTTTAAAATTTTCGTTTGGGACAATTCAGTTTATTTTAGCTCATACCATGAAATTAAAAAAGAAGGCTGCGCGATTGGATCCTCAAATGTTAACAGACACTCAAAAGAAAGGTAGAGTTGACATTTCAAAGCTATATTTAGCAATAATTGAAGAAGACCCAGATTATTTTTGCACTCGTTTTGTAGCCGTTGATGCAACGTCGGAACACCATTTTGATTTTGATGAAAAACCAAAGCATGGTATGGAAAGGACCGTCTTCCCTTAAGCCAAGAGAGTCAAGGTGTCTGCGTCCGCTGGAAAAATAATGGCCTCTACATTTTGGGATGCGGAAGATATAAGAATGTTTGACTATTTAAATAAATGATAATCGTGGAGCTGGAAGAACAGATAGACAAGTTACGCTGGCATATTATATGACTATCCGAAGTCCGAAGAGAGGGGGAGGACACGGTAATCCTCGAATCTGGCAACTTGCTCTATCACCGGGAGGGCGACCATCTGTCCCAAGGAGGTGTCGGATTTATCGTCCACAAGTCTCTCGTTAACAACGTAATAAAAATTGAGAGTGTGTCGACGAGGGTTGCGTACCTTATACTCAGAATAACCAAACGGTATTCGCTGAAGGTCATACAGGTTTACGCACCAACCTCGGCACACTCTGATGAGGAGGTGGAGGAAATGTATGAGGATATCTCTAGAGCCATGCATTCCTCCAAACCGCACTATGCGGTGTTAATGGGAGACTTCAACGCAAAACTAGGCACAAGAGAAAACGGTGAGCTGAAAGTAGCGAAATTCGGAATAGGGCAACGGAAGCCAAGGGGCCAGCAGCTGGCCGACTTCATGTGGAAAAAGGGACTCTTTATGATGAACTCTTTCTTCCAGAAGCGGCCCCACAGGAAGTGGACCTGGTCGAGCCCTGACGGTTCCACAAAAAAATTAGATTGACTTCATTATGACGACCAGACGACAACTGTTCAGTGATGTCTCCGTGATCGCGAGGGTGAAAACTGGTAGCGATCACCGAATGGTTAGAGGCACACTGAACCTAAACGTTAAGTTGGAGAGGTCTCGTCTAATGAAGTCAACGCTCCGACCCCTCGTGCTCTGTTCCAAAGTCCCGAAACCTTTCAGCTCGAGTTACAAAACCGTTTTCAGTGCCTAGAAGACTGCAATGAAGTGGACGATATGAATGACAAGCTCTTGGAAACTGTCCATGTGGTCGGAGCTAAGTTCTGCAAGACCCGCCGCAGAAGAATACAAAAACTCTCCGATCACACTCTCAATCTCATGGCTGTTAGACGGGAGATGAAGCTACATTCTTCAACAGATTTGACAGCATACAGGCAACTGAACAGACAGATCTCTAAATGCATGCGGCGGGACTTACGCAACTTCAATCAGCTTGTATTGAAGAAACGATCGAGTGGAACCAAGGCTCCAAAGTCTTTGCCAGTGATCTGTCTGTCAGAAAGAGCTAACTGTCAAAGCTGAAGATCGAATGTGGCAGCATCGATTCCGGGGCACCTGAGATTTTGAATGAGATTGAGAGGTTCTATGGGCAGCTGTACACGTCATCGTTGGAGCCACACGCAAGTGTGAGTAATTATCCAAGATCGAGTCTTATCCGACACTATTCCGAAGATATCCCGGGCGTCAGTCTGAACAAGATTAGAATGGCTCTCCAGCACCTTAAAAACGGCAGGGCCCCAGGCGAGGACGGAATTACAGCGGAGCTTCTAAAAGCGGGTGGAAGACCGGTACTTGACGTCCTTCAGAAGCCCTTCAGTTCCGTCCTCCATGGTGGCGTTACACCGCAGGCGTGGAGCAGAAGTGTGGTGGTATTGTTCTTCAAGAACGGTGACAACGCTCTCTTGGGGAACTACAGACCGATTTACCTTCTGAACCGCGTCTACGTGCTGTTTTCGAGAGTCATTACGAATCGTCTCGCGCGCAGATTTGACGACTTCCAGCCTCTTGAATAAGCCGGTTTCCGAAAGGGCTTTAGCACCATAGACCACATACATACCCTTCGGCAAGTTGTACAGAAGTGCGAGGAGTATAATTTGCCACTATGGCTGGCGTATGTGGGCTTTGAGAAAGCCTTTGATTCTGTTGTAATTTGGGCGGTGCTGCAGTCCCTTTAGCGGTGCCAAGTTGACTGTCGCTTTATCGAAGTGCTGAAGTGTTTGTACAGTAGAGCTACGATGACTATCCAAATACAGAACCAGAATACGAAACCTATACATTTGCAGAGAGATGTAAGACAGGGTGATGTTATATCCCCGAAACTCTTCACCGCTGCATTGGAAGACGTTTTCAAGCTTCTGGACTGGAAAGGATACGGTATTAACTTAAATGGCGAGTACATCATTCACCTTTTATTTGCCGTCGATATAGTCCTTATGACAGAACCGCTGGAGGACCTAAGCACCATGCTCAATGACCTCAATAATGTCTCCCAACGAATAGGTCTTAGGATGATAATGGACAAAACAAATATCATGTTTAATGTCCATGTCACACCTATGCCGGTAGTTGTTGGGAGCACTAAGCTCGAAGTTGTTGACGAGTATGTTTACCTGGGACAAATAATCCGACTAGGTAAGTCCAACTTCGACCGAGAGGTCAATCGACGGATTCAATCGGCTGGGCAGCGTTCGGGAAACTACGACACATCTTCTCGTCAGACATACCTCAAAACCTTAAAACGAAATTATACAACCAGTGCGTGTTGCCAGTGATGACTTACGGATCTGAGACGTGGTTCTTTACTGCTGCCCGTATGAGGAAGTTCAAGGTCGCTCAACGAGCTATAGAGAGGGCTATGCTCGGAGTTTCTCTGTGTGATAAACTTAGAAACGAGGATATCCGCAGTAGAACCAGAGTGACCGACATAGCCCAACGGATTAGTAAGCTGAAGTTGCAGTGGGCCGACAACCGATGGGGAAGAAAGGTTCTTGAGTGGCAGCCTCGTACCGGTAGGCGAAGTGTAGGGCGTCCCCCCACAAGATGGAGTGACGACCTGGTAAGACATGCAGGAAGTCGATGGATGCAAGTGGCTCAGGACCGTGCTTTGTGGCATTCCTTGGGGAACATTCCTATGTTCAGCAGTGGACTTATGAAAGGCTGTAATGATGATTATATGATGAAACGGAGGTTATTATACATCATTTATCATAAAACTACGCGAAGAACTAAAGAATAAACGTTGAGGAAAATTGCGTGCTGGAGTGATTTTTCATCATGATAATTCCCCTGCCCATCAATCTGATGTTGCAGGCATAATTTAATTGAGTGTAAATAACAACGGTTCAATGTATAGTTACATCTTATCAAAAGTTCACTGTTGAACATAGGCCTCATAGGTTGAACATAGGGGGAATGCTTGCAACGGTTAATATAACCTAAATAGTAAGTATAACCTTGGTAAACGGGTACTTAACTTGGTAAAAAACCGCACTCTTTATTTTTAATCTGATGTTAAAAGGATGATTCTGCTGCTAATCTCGTGATTCAGCTTCTCTTTGTCAACTCTTACGATACTCAAGGGATGGTATTATGGAGTAGTTGATATCCTTACACCACATGATATATACTACACGCTTAACGACTGACTCATATAATGACTCACAACTAAAACTACACAATTATTCATTCTTTACTTTTTAAACCTTATATCATTTTAATTACAAAGATTTTATTTTTCTATTTTTAACTACAAAAATAAATCGGAAAATAAAATATAAATAAAAAATAAAATATTTCGGACTAATTTCAGCCGTTCAATTTCAGCACCGCACATCGCGTCAAAACTCGCGATCACATCCATACCATCGGGATGATTGGCGTCTCACCATTGTGCGATTTACTGCAAGATTTTTTTTTGCGAGCAACCTAATATTTTAATGTACATATCTCAATAAAAACCTGTTATAATAATGTCACAATTTTGTAATTGTTACATTTTCAAGCAAATATTTCCCGAAGCTATTCCAGCTTCTTCGCTCTACATCAAATCCATTATTAAAATTAATTTTAAACCTTCCAGAGTTCTCGGTTCTACTAATATCTATTATTAAAGCCTAGGCAAGATGGAATTTAATGTAGTATTAACATAATGCATATTGTACGAAAGTTCAATTGCTTCATCTATACAAATAAATGTGTCTTTTTGTAATGTCAAAAATTACAGTTTTTTACTAAATGCATATGAAAGTAAATACGGTACTTTTCGTCTGTCTGTCTGTTTGTTCCGGGTAATCTCCTAAACGGCTGGACCGATTTTGACGGGATTTTCACTAGCAGATAGCTGATTTCAGAAGGAGTAACTTAGGCTGCTTTAATTTTAGAAAAAGAATTAGGATTCCGCGCAAAAATAAAAAACCCTAACACGCGAGCGGAGTAATAATATTTTTGTATTATTTTTACATTTTATATTTATACATCAAAATGTTAACTAATTAAAATATTTTAACTGAATAAACCCTTGAAACTTTTATCATATCTTTCTTTTTTAATAAACACAATTGTTATTGATATCATAGAACTTAAAAACAGTTAAATGTTATTTTTTAATATTTATAACATAGCCGTGTATTGGCAGCGTAAGAATACCCACCACCACATATTATGCCGTAGATGTCGTAAGAGGCGACGATGGACGAGAAAAATAGAAACAGGTAGCATCTTTTTGATAAGCACTCTATAATAAATAAGTAAATCTGAGGTTAGACCAACCCGCCTGCCAGCGTATAATTTGTGGAAAATATAAAATTTATAAGACAATCCTATGCTATGATATCTATGCCTATGCAATCGATAAGTCTATGGCGGAGAGTTTTGTTCAGCAGTGGAATTTTAATGGGCTGCCACTTTATTCTTCAATCATTGCAAATTCAGAAAGCAATATATATTTTGGTTTTATTTTCAGCGTCATATTTCTCCAGGAATAAGAGCCATATCCACATACGTAGTAGAGCAATGCTTCACTTAATCATGGTTGTAGTATGAATGGGTCGGCACGACTGTGGAAAACCATGCTGCCAACCACCACCAACCACGTGCAGCGACAAGCACCTTAATGCTGATGTGTTTCTTCTGGTGATTGTAGAGATTCCAAGATCCTTTATTAACTTAAACGGAGTATTCCCGTCTTAGTCCGTTTTTAGTCCTCAGGGGTGACAACGCATCTGCATTTGGATTCTTAATCGAGGATAGATGTAATTGTTTATGCCCCACAGCATTCACTTATCATTAAGCGGACAATGAACTCGCTTATCACGCTCACTCTCCAAAAATGCTGTCTTCATTCAGAGTCAGGCAGATAGGAAGACTTCGACGTGATTCCTTACGTTTTACGTTTTTCTGAATTAGGAATTTGTGTCAAAGCTGTCCAATGTGAATAAAATTAGAGCAGCATTATAGGTAAGATCGCCACAATAGATTGCGATTAAGGAAAATCATTTCTATAACAGGAGAGACCAGCGACTCTAAAAGGCTTAAAATGAGAAGAAATGGAGATGTTGTTCTTTACTTTAAGCGATTTTATTTTCGTCATAACGGATCGATGCATAAGATTGTATGCCAATAAATAAAGTGCATGGAAAAATGCAATAATATGTTCAGATTGGACAGATAGAATAATCTGTGTTCCATAGAAATATTATTTACTTTAAACCTAGATGTTTTAATATTTTCTCTGCTTCATAAATTAAATTGATGTATTTAAATATATAATTTTAACAAAGATAAAATATAACATAACCTCATATTATATTTTTGAATTTGAGAAAATATGTATTAAATATTTTATTTTGTACAAAATAAACTATTTAAATTTAAGTTCAATTACAAGATAAAATTTAAAATTTTGAGACAACTAAAGCAGATAACGTAAGCTAGGCATTAGAGTTAGTAACCGTAATTTCCTAATTTATTTATTTTTCTCGGTCATTCCGTAACTGTTTTGTTTTCTTGTTAGCTTCTCTCGTTTTATTACTGTATTTTGAAAATGTTATGAAGTGTATGTACCATTTCCAACTTTGAGCATTTTCTGTCACTAATATTTTTCCAATAAACAATTTACTAGGTTATTGTAACTTTTACCTACTTCTACTGAAAGAAGAAAACATTAGTAGTGTAGTGGGTTAAAGGGTATGCGCAATGCATTTTTCATTTAATTGTTCGTGTCTGCACCTAATTATTATTAACGTAGCTATAACTTCCTTGTACCTACTAACAATTATGGATGTTAGTCCGAAATAAAGAGATTTTATTTATTTTTTTTTGGTGTCGGAAACTACGCCTCCATGGCCAGGGAGCTTGCTGATGTGAGAGGCAGAGCGACATTGCAAAGCATCGCTTTGTAAACTTGTGACTGCTTTACCCTCTCAAAAGTTCATTGCTGTTAGGAGATGCTAAGATTGTACAAAGTCTTACAAATTTTGCTGCGTTTCCTCGTGATATTTAGCCTCTGATCGAAAATAACGAACCCTCTTATCACGTGCAGTGACAATCACTTTCGGATACAATTCCTTTAGAAACTGCAACGCACGCGACCCAAGGACCGATAGTTTCTACAGTAAATGGTAAAAATATGTAGCCATCACTCAGAGACCAATATTTGCGCAAAAAACTAATTTGGCTGCCTATGATGCCACCCCCGCCTAATAATCGTACCCCTGAGATGAGAGGATGCCAAAGTGTCCACGCAAGTAGCATCTCACATTAGGGCTTTACCTCTATTCTATGGGACACAAAGCATACCATCGGGTTTCTATATCTCACAGTGTGAAAACCAATCACGGGATATAATTTATATTTCGGGATATAATATATTTTATATCCCATAGTGAAAAGCCAGCCTTAACGTTCTCGATATCGAACGCGTAAAAACAAAATCTGGTGAGCCGCATGCTCGTTTGCCCCCTCTCCTATAAAAATAAAAACATACCGAGATTGAGAGAATAGAGAGTGAGAGAATTGTGACTTGGGAGTATAATCCCAACCTGCGCTCAACCCCTTGGGGAAAATAGCGTGGTGTTATGAATACTGTACTAGCGTGACCGCGAGGCTGTGCGGTTGGTTGAGTAAGGTTATACATTTATTTTGGTTGATAAATGGATACTTAGTTGGGTCTATAATGTCTCAAAGAGGATAATCTCAAGATTTTTTTTATCTTTAATGTACTATAGTATTATAATGTATAGAAATCTGTCTCTGTTTTTATGTAAAGTTTTGAAAGTTAAATTTTTGAAGTCTTATTATAACAATATCATACTTACAGATACAAATAATGTAGAAATAACTCTTTTTAATAAAAAAATATTCAACTTTTTCTTTAATACTTTTCAAGAAAATTTTTACTGAAAATTGTTGAGTTCTTCTTCGGATTCCAACCAACCCGTTCAATTAACCTTAACTATTTTTCTAATTATAGAATCCGGAAGGAATCTGTTTGACAAAAGGCAAAATAAAATTACATTTTAGAACGCAAACCGAGGGTTTATTATCTTGTAGTGTAGCCTAGATTGTCTTTCGATTAATTATAAATATTCAAGATAAATATCGACATTAATTTTGATGTAGTTGAGTCAATCCCTAGCGTACATGTAAAATGATAATTTGCATGAATTTGGTAAATACGTTTGTATTCAAATGTATTTACCAAATTCATGCAAATTATCAACACTTTTATCTTTACAAAATATCAAAATTTACTAAATAACTGAAAAGATTCTATATTTTAAACAGTATATAACATAAAGTTTATCCAAAAATAAACGCGTCATATTATTGGTGACGTCTTGAGAATTTACCTGTGAAATGAATTTTCTTCTCTCTTGCACACTATGTTGGTATATACGGCAGTATATTCTAAGTCATCGACTTTTTATAAAATAATAGAAAAAAAAACTCATGGAAATCATTAATTTGTAGTTGTGGATTACAAAAATGTAAAATAAATGTAAAAAAAAAATAGTTTAAAAACATATCTTAGGTCTTACTTGGTATTTTTTGTAAGTATTTCTTCTGAATTGCTTTAGTTCTGCCTAGACCTATTTTAAAGTTATCCATTAATTACCGGACAGCTTGTGTGATAAAAAGAAGAAATTAATTTATAATTCTGGTTGAAAATAAAGCAACAATCAGAGAAAAGTTTAGGTACAGCAATTATGATTTTAATACATAAATTTAGGTAATAAACATTTTATTGCTCTATGACTGTACTTGTAATTGCTTACAACCCTTACTGATGGAGGTTTCAGTAAGATAAAACTGTAATATAAAGCCAACGGTCAACATTTATCAAAATTTTGCTTGAAACTTGGCTCGTACAAAGAATAATAACTCATGTATCGCGGAACGTACAGTTAAACCAACATAAATGTTTTGTTATTAACTTCATGTGCCTAACAAAATAAATCGTTCAAATATTTTTTTTGTTCACAGACCATAGGTTATTTAAAAAAAATTTAAATGGATTGTTCGTTCCACCATTTTTGTGACAGATCACGGTTTTTACTTTAAACAATATTTTTGAGTTAAACAACTTGGTAATAAAACTTTATTTCGTAAATTTTGGTTCATTTTAATTATTTTATCACCACGTGAGCCGCAGACTCGTTTGCCCCCGCGTCTATAAAAATGCAGTGTTAGAGCTTTCTCTTACCTTTATATTGTAACACTCTCCTCTCTGCTTTATTTTTCTTAAATCTAAAAAGTCTATGTTTATAAGTTATATAAAATGTGTCAAATTTACGTGACCAGTATATAAACCAAGTATTGATCTTTCAAAGGTTTAAATATAAGCCATTTAATAAGTTTATAGCATGATCGTCTTAGTGTTTTTAAAGTAACTTAGTTCTCCTAGGTATCTCTTAGAAGAATGAATATTCACTAGGGCAATCAGAAGCTGTTGGTAGTGCAATAGGCTAAAGGACCCCGTTCACGAAGACAGGGCTCAAAAAGGTTACAACATTAAATCATCCCTATTACATTGTACCAGGTGCACATCAGTCAATTCCTTATTAATGAGTCCCTTCCCGCTTGGAAAAGGTTCACAATAATTATATATAATACCAGATACAATGGTTTCGCTCTCCCACATTTATAAAAATGTGGTGGAGGCGCACGGCTCCACTCACGCCGTGTGCGGTGAGCACCAACCAGTCAACGTGCTTCCACCGAAGGGGAGGTTATACACGTTAGACGTTAATAACTGGCGTACCATAATAAGAGGGCTTTGCCCCTTGGTACTGCGTAGGCACAAACATCAACCAAACTCACTCATGTCAATGCGTGTAAACGCCATACAGAATACGACCAAATCCAGCCACAGTGAAGCTACGTCACACAGATTATGCAACAATGGGCATACAGGCCATAAAAGCCCTTCGTGAGCGCCATCACCTGCCCGCGCCATCATCATGCGCCTGCAGACGTGATGTAAGTGTAAGGTACCACTACCAATGGCATAATCAGCACAGCTAATTAGCCGCAGAGCATGTTATGAGTCTACAACCCACCTCAAGGGAATAGGGTCTCACGTTGCGCGATTTTTGGCCGCAGCCTTGAGAGCTTCCTCAGATTCTCCCTCCAGCTACAACCCGCATGAGGTCGAAATATATGTTCCACCAATCAATACAATGGCAGATATAGCCAATAGGTAGTTACAAGATAATAGTAATAATTCGCCATCAGAAAGGGTTTGTGTCAATGACGTTGAGTATACACATTTTTCGATTATGTTTATCTCACCCACCAAGAAGTTGCCTTCAATCATTGAAAGATGGGAACTTTACTGAGATATATTATTATGTTGTTATATAAAATATCATGAAGGTTAGACAGTCTGCAGCCCCGTAATAAAGGGACCCGTCTTGGGCAAAGCTACTTAGTTTGTGAGTAAAACCAAGACGCAGGGGGCGCCATTAAGAATAGCGACCGCCAAACAAGCATCACAGAGACGCAATGCTGCAGAACGCAACAAGCATCAATAAGACTATTGTCGGGCTTACACCATCCCAAGGCCCCCATACAATCCCAGCAGACATCACCACCCGCGTACCTCCATCGATCAGAACCACAAGATGCATTGAATTAGGTCTAGTACACTCGCAGATCCATCACAAGGCGCAATACCGCAAGTAGCAGTAAGCATCAATGCAATTATCATACAGATGGCGCCCCCTCACAACACACTTACATGATTCCTATCGACTTTGGTAACAAAATTGATACTATTGTTACTAAAAATCCACGTATCATAGCGCTATTCCATTACAAAAAAGAGTTGAGTATGCTTGCTGCACTTAAAATTACAACCTAACACAATCACTCTAATCCGAAAGATAGCCGACGTATCATAACGCTATGCGCTAAGATGCTGCCCACAAACGGTAGGGGTGTGCGATGTCCACGGCCAAGTCGTATTGCTACAACAAACGCGCTTACCACCGGCACTAAGATGATATTTCTAGGACACGTCGGTTAGCGAGTCCAAGTTTACCTAGATCTCGGACGCTGTGAAGCAATCTACATGCCACTATAATAATCCTTTTCAAGTCCCATTTCTTTCAATGTAATGTTTTTACATATTTGAGACCTTCCACATATTTCCTTTATTTCATAGACCATACTATTATATGTATTTTACATATAGGACTTCAAGTCATAACTCTGCTATCATAATCCTTTTGCATCATAGAGACATTCTATATTAATGCTTTTGTATCATAGACCAAAGACAGATATAATAAGTCCCTAATATAGGGACTATACATTATGCAACAGTACTAGTAGCAGTCGGTCAGCCGACCACCCCATATATATATATATGTACAACCATGCGTATGTATCTCCGACAACGCCTTCATATAAGCAATCATTACATGAACAACCTCCGGTAATACAAGACCATTAACTTTTTCGACCCATTTTTCAATTATGTGACAAATAATGATTTCTTATATTTACGCGAACACTACACATTTAAATAAAACTAATTTTACGGATTTTATCGCGTATATTAACTTATTTTATATTCCCGACGTTTCGAGCACTTTACAGCACCCATGGTCACGGGGGGGACTGAGGTCTATGACGTCCCAATGTCATAGTTAACCACGGCTACCTCCAGATTAAAAACTATTAATTTTTGTTCCGATCCACGCAGTATGAACTTACAGTATCATGAAGTCTTGCAGTTGTATGCTTGGGTTGGGATTTAATTTTATTAATTATGGGATCCCAAGCAGATGGTAGCACCCAGCCATCTTCTCTATTGAAATTAGGATGTTTCTTGATTTCAATAGCCTCGCGAATCATCCTTGGAAGGAATCGGTGTTCTTTAGCGAGGATTTGTGGTCTATCAAATCTAATGTAGTGACGGGGGCGATCCTGTATGTGTTCACAGACTGCAGACTTCCCGAAACGTCTATTCTTCACATCAGCTATGTGTTCTTTAACACGGGTTTTTATAGATCTTTTAGTTTGTCCTATATAAGAGAGACCACATTCACAATCAAGCTTGTACACTCCTGCATCTTGCAGAGGAATATTACACTTGACTGATGGTAAAAACTGACTAATCTTCTTCGGCGGCTTGAAATATGTTTTAATGGAAGCCCGCTTCAAGATGTAGCCAATCTTATCAGTGACACCTCTGACATATGGCAGTACAGCAGGCACTCGCTCGACTGTGGCCGGCTTCACTCGTTCACTGTGACGTAGGCGCGGGACCCGAAGCTTATTGTCGTGCAAAACTTGCTTGACGTGTTGGAGCTCGGCGGCCAGGTGTTTACTGTCACAGATCCCTCGTGCTCTCTGAAACAAAGATTTACCCACGGTAGCTAACTGTGAAGGATGGTGGTGAGAATCACCGTTTAAATATCTATCTGTATGGGTCTTTTTTCTATACACAGTGTGGCTCAAGGTGCTATCAGGATTCCGAATTACTAACACATCTAGAAAAGCTAAAGAATTGTTTGCCTCTAACTCCATTGTGAACTGAATTTTATAATTTAAGGAGTTAAGATGGTCTAGAAATGCAGTTACTTTATCTAAAGGGAGAATTGTGAAAGTGTCGTCTACGTACCGCTTGTAGAATCTTGGGTTTACGGGAGAAGTACGCAGGGCTTTCTCCTCAAAGTCCTCCATGAATATATCGGCAACAATGGGAGATACAGGTGAGCCCATCGCCACTCCATCTACTTGCTTGTAGAACTCCTCCTTCCACAATAGGTAGCCAGATGTAAGGCAGTGTCTAAGTAATACTGCATATTCTACGGGCATGTTGTTTTGCTCTAGCCTTCTAGTAACCATCGAGATGCAGTCTTCAACAGGTAAGCATGTGAACAGAGACTGCACATCAATTGTTGTGAAATTGTGAAAAGTGTGAAAGTGTGAAAATGTGAAATTTGTGTGAAATGTAAAGTGCTCGAAACGTCGGGAATATAAAATAAGTTAATATACGCGATAAAATCCGTAAAATTAGTTTTATTTAAATATGTGACAAATGTTATTTACCTTTATTATTGCAATATATTCGTCTTGTACTTCTATTATTTATTCTATTTTGAGTATTTTATTTAAACTTTATGCTTATTAACACATTAATTATTCAAATTATATATATATATATATATATATATTTTAAATGCCTCTTTATAGAATTTTATTATTATTTATTAATAACAATAATAATGAGCTGTCACAATATGATTGACAACAAAATATTGTTTTTTGGTAAAATTTAAATACCTAAAGAATCATATTTTCACAAGCGCTCGCTATAAAAGTAATAATAAATGCAGGCGGATAAAAAATATTAATTCCCAAGACTATTTCCATCGACAAAAGATGTCCGAGTATGTCTTAGTAAGTAAACTTAGTAAGTAAATGCATTGCAGCAGTGCAGCACACTTCTCCCTGATGTTTCATGATTTTTTTCATTCTCTGAGGATTTAAGTTTTCATGGATATTCTTAAATATATTTTTTCAATTCTTTATCAATCCGCAGTCTTAAAATTTCACTGGCAACTAGCTGGCGTTTCCCGCTGTATTTATGTAAATCGATCATTTCTAATGTTTTCCACGTCAGCTTTTGAGCTTAAAAGTTATTAAATTTAAGATTCCTGTTGCGAAAAAAAAACAGATAACATCAGTAGAGCTTTCGCGATTAACTAGAATAACACAAATGCATTGATTTTGCATCTTCAATATAAGTTCATCAAACTCCAATGATTGTTCAAGATAATAGTGCAACTGCACATAATCAGGTCATGGCAGGACGTTTGCTTGGCCTGTAAATAAATCACAGCAACTGACACATACTTTTAAGGATGTATACAACATATACTTTGTTTTTCTCTGCTATTCAAGTAAATCATACTATTACACTATATCCACCCATAAAATTATTATTTTTTGGTAAAAGGTAAAGGTAAGCAGCATGAAAAGTGTGATGTCTGGCAAATCCTCCCTACTGCGCGCGAAGGCATCTTCAGCGATGGGCTGCTCACCGGCTGATGAGTATGAATAGTCCGTAACTAATTTGAAAGCACTACTAAAAGCTTTATATTATGAATATTGGGAAATTGATAATAATTTATGAATTTAATTAACCTAATTGCCACACTGCACCAGAGCCTGAATAAAATTCAATTGAGCTTGTAAACAAAAGAGAGGAATTCAAAATCAGGCTTTCAATTTATCTTGATAGATTTTTATAAAATGTTTATACGTTATACAAAATTTAATATGTATGTTATTAAACATTTAAATTAATTTTTACTGACATTTGCTTTTAAAACAGAACCCATATTATTACTATTGTAAGAATTAAAGTATGCTAATTACTCAACAAGGTGAAAGTCAGTTTCAACAATTAGAACAGCTACCTCATTGGTCTAGTAATCGAAAACGTGACGGCTGAATATGAAGTCCCTGGTTCGTATTCCTGATCAGGCTAAATAAAAATCAGTTACTAAGATCCAAGAAATACTCAAAAGCAGCTCGGAGACAAGTTGACAATGTTTCACCTCCGTGTCTCTGAAAGCACATAAAACCGTTAATTCTGCGATAATCATTGTTTGCACAAACAGAGCAATTAGCGAAAACCTATTTACAAATTGCTAGGACTCCGTTTCTGCATAGTTGTCAATCTGGGTATGCACCACCCTGCACCACTCACTACTGTTTTACGGTCTGAAGTGTATAGAGAGAGAGTATAATTACAGGCTGTGAGGTATTCCATCTTAGTCCTCAGAGACAAGAGAGAGATGACAACACATCTGTAGCCTTCTTTGTTTGAAGTTGCCTACAGGTGTCCATGGACTGGATTTGCCACTTAAAATTAGGTTGACCGTAAATTATTCACTTCAATGAAATAAAAAATTGTCATGGTTATTTAACACGTTCACTGTCCGGTTTTAAAACACAATAGTAAGACAATAGCAATGACCTATATGTAGTGCACGGGACAGCGAAAGGGTTAATACTTTCTATACCAATAAATGGTCGGTGGCAGGACACCTATTCAGATTCGAAGTCTGTCTAAGTTAGTACCACCACTTTCTGCCACCTTTTTCTATCGCCAAGCCAGAGTGTATACGATTGTGTTTCTATAACTTGAACCAGCATATTTACAAGTTGTATGGCCATATTTATTTAAAGTTGGTTACGGTCGTATACTACGATGGTCACTCGCATGCACTTATTATAAAAATAATAAAGTTTGCGTGTAGAGTGGCTTAAATGTCTTTTAAAACGGTATTGTGATTTTAATCACTGGTTCCAGTATAAAATATTGAAATATGTTAACTGATATCTAAAATGTTTATTTACTGAATTATCTATAAAAGAAACTCAAATCTCTTAATGAGATATTTTTATCAACAAAAAAACTGTGTTGGAAAAATAAAAAAAGATGTTTCAAAAACAACATGTTCATATAATATAATACTGAACTTATTACTCAAAAGATAAGAAGTTAACGAGATAAGAAAAAGAGATAAAATAAGAAGGGTAACGGTACATATAATATGTTATTAGAGGCAGTAAGCTTAGTAAGTAACCATTTCAAGTAAGATCTTCATTCAAACTTATTTAGGGTGGATTCTTTATTTCCGTCTATATTATTAATGGTTGTACCAAATAAGATACCAGCAGTTAGAGTTTTTCGATAATCACTCATAACAATATATAGACTCAGACCAACAAAGAAAGAAAGATGGAGCCAAAACCATACTGAACTACATTTTTTTTATAGAAGTGTAAGTGTAATCATGCGGCTCGCTTGATTGTAAGTGATTACCGCCGCCCATGAACAAACGCAACACCAGAGGAATGGCAGATGCGTTGCCGGCCTTTTAGAAAGGTGTAAGCTCTATTCTTGAAGGTCCCTAAGTCGTATCGGTCCGGAAAAAACGGCGGTGGTAAACAATTCCACAGAGAAGTTGTACGAGGAAGAAAATTCCTAGTAAAATGCACAGTCGTGGACCGCTAAGCATCCAGATGGTGAGGATGATATCGTGAATTTTGACGCGATGTGCGTTTCTTAAATTTCACGACTTGAATTAATCCGAACAGTTTCTCAGAGCACTTCCCGTGATATTTGCGATAAAATATGCAAAGAGATGCAACATCCCGACGCAGCGCCAGTGTAACGAGTCGATCACAAAGAACTCGGTGATCAACGATGCGTACCGCTCTGCGCCGGATGCGGTCAAGTGGAAGGAGCTGGCACTGGGGTGCCCCGGCCCAGAGATGAGAACAGTATTTCATGTGAGGCCGAACTTGCGCTTTGTAAAGTTGCAAGCGATGTGCCGGCATGAAATACTATCTCGCTCTGCTGAGCACGCCAAGCTTTTTAGAGGCCAATTTGGCCTTCCCTTCCCAATGACCACTAAACTGCACATTATTCGATATGTCGACGCCAAGGATTCCGATGCTAGCTGAGACAGCATGGGGAGTGCCTTGAAACTGAGAAGATATGTTAAAGGGGTTCTTTTTAGCGTTAAACACGCAAACTTGTATCTTCTGGGGATTGAAATGGACTAGATTTAGTCGCCCCCAATCCGAGACTTTGTTCAGCAAAGACTCGACTTTAAACACAACAACACACACCCGGAACTCGGCAATTTTTTCTCGAGAAATAGTAGCACGGCCGGTGTATAACGCATCACCAGAGTGCTGTCATCTACATAGCAAGGAATGTTACCAGCTTGCAACATATCATTGATATGCAAAAGAAACAGCGTCGGTGATAACACACATCCTTGTAAAACACCAGCGTTAGTAGCTTTGTAATTAGAGTATGCACCGTCTATTACGACGGTGCATAGCATAGCAAGGAAACGGTGATTTGCACAATTGCACAATTTCTTGGGAAGCCTACAGAAAGGGAACTTCGAAAGAAGCGCTTTGTGCCAGACCCGATCGAAGGCCTTCGCAATGTCCAAACTAACGACCAATGCTTACCCATTGGACTCTACTGCCTTTGCTGATCGAACCCAATGAAAACTGTATTGGCAGTCACTAATAATCTGGTGATCTTCAAGGTACTTCATGAGCCGGTAGTTTATAATAGACTCCATTATTTTGGAGAACAAGGAGGTGATAGCGATAGGCCTGTAGTTGGATTGGTCTGAGTGGTCGCCTTTTTTATGAATCGGGTGAATCAAAGCTGTCTTCCATGAGTTCGGGACTACGTTTTGGCAGTAGGAGTACCTGAAAAGATGCGTTAAAATCGGTGCCACCTTCTGAGCACACGTCTTCAGCACAAAAGGAGGGACTCCATCAGGCCCACTACTTGCTGATGTCTAGTAAGAAGAGCGCTTTGCGAACCATGCACTGTGTTAACTACACATCCGGCATGGAGTACTCACAACGCGAAATGATCGGCGGTGTGTTTACCCGTCATCTAGAGTGACGTTGGACGCAAAAAAAGAGCCTTAAAGATTGGCTTTCTCCTTTGCGGCATGGGCCAGTGAGTCGTCTTCTCTGTGCAGAGATGGAAAAGATGGCTGACAGAAGTTCCATTGGACATTCTTGGCGAGAGACCAGAATGCACGGTTTCCCGAAGTAAGGTGAACTAGCTTCTCGCCAATTCTGCCGATGTTCTCACATTTTGCCTTAGCAATTACTTTTTTGAAGGACCTGGAGGCGGAATTATACTTCTGTTTAAGAGCGCTGGTGTTTAGATCCCGAGACGTTGATGTGTCAGCCCAGACCTGGTAGCACTCCTGCTTATTGCGTGATGTTATTTTACAGGAGCGACCAAACCATGGCTGGGATCTGCTTTCGATAGGCACCACGAAGGATGGAATAAAAAGTTCCATACCCTGAAGTACCACATCCGCAACAGAATCAGCAACAACGCTGGGCTCTTCCCGACTGGAATATATTGGACTTTAAATAACAATATGCACTCATGTATACATCTAAAATCATCTGTAACCAACAACATGGTTTTAGGAGCATGCCTATGTGCGCGTGAAGTGTACCACACGTGGGAAAATAAAATAGTAAATTAAAAGCGACGAAATCTATCATCTATCTTTGTTGGTATGAGAATATCAATAACAAAGAACATTATAAATTGACAATATTTGTATGTTAAATGAATATAAAATTTACTACTCCTTTTGTTCTCTGTTTCTAACACGATTAACCCTTTACCGCATCGTAGATCATATGTGAACCTAACCATATTATTACAAATATTTTTCCAGTAGCAAATAAAAATTGTTGTTTTGTACATATCATATCAAATTAGTTTCAAAGCCTTGTTGTAATGTTTAGAATACCGACATCTGAGACTGATTTTTATAATTTAAATCATCATTCGAACACACCGACCAAGTTGAGACCGGATCGAAGCGTATCCTGCTGTTTCAAAATTTCGAAATAAATATAAAATTACACCTTGTCGCTATCATTTAAATATAACAGGGAAAAACAATACTTGAAGATTATTGATAAGATTTTTCATTTCCCAATTGTATTACTATTTATTAGTCGTATGGATTTAATTCGGTACAACGTGCAGAAATATTTTTTTCTATTACGCCTTATTTGTGTACTAATATGCATAAAAGTGATTTGTTTTTTTTTGTATACATACTTGTATTACATAGTTTCATGAGTATTTATAATGTTTATAAACTTGTTCAATACTCGGTGAAATTTTCATGAGTATTTATAATGTTTATAAACTTGTACAAAACTCGGTGAAATGAATCTATGACGGTTTTACGGCGGTATACATACGATACTTGTCGAATTTCCGGACGACAACCCTGTTGAGGACCTATCAGACTAATTAACATTGGACAAAGAGAAGCCAACAGTTACCACCTTTATATATTCCAGAAACTGATGAAACTGACTCTGAATCTGGCAATAATATATCTACATCTCAACTTGCTTCCTCTCCTTTAATGGCTAAGAAACCTCGATGGAGGGATGGAAGTTTGCAAGAGTTGGGACTGAATTACAGTTTACTGGAAATATGTGTCTGCCTATGATGTCCTTTACAATGTTTGAAGTGTTTGTTGATACAGATGATATTTTTACATATATACATCACGAAACAAATAAATGTGCTGTTAAAAAACGATCCGAAAAGCCAAGCAATATAACTGTTAAAGAATTAGAACAGTTCGTTGGTATATGTCTTTACATGTCTATAATACAATTATCCTCAACAGGACGCTATTGGAATGAGGACTTATATCTACCATTGCATCTTGCAATGGTTTTGAAGAAAGCAAACGTTTTATTAATTTTAATGATAATTCTACATAGATCCCGAAAGATCAGACAGGGTATAACCCTCTCCATAAAATTTAACCATTCTTGGAACACATAAGGCCAAAGATTTTGATAGTTCCTGAAGAAGAGTATAATATAGCTGTTGATGAGCAGATTATACCAACTGAGAGCATATCATCTATGCGGCACTATAATTCTAAGAAACCCCACAAGTGGGGCTATAAGAATTTTGTGCTTAGCGCAGTTCTGGATTCAGTTACGATTTTGAAATTTATACTGGAGCTCGACGTCCTATAGAGAGTTACACTAATTTACTAAAAATAAGTACTAGCAGTGATTGCGTAGTTCGCCTTTCTAGTACAATGCAAGGGAGACTTAACCAAAAGTTATTCCTTGATAACTGGTACATGTTTTTGCCCCTTTTGACCTACTTAAACAAGAAATCTCTTTTATCATTAGCGACGATAAAATATTATCGTATTCCTGATTACAAGGTTCCAGCTGAAAAAGATTTGAAGAAAAAGGAAAAGGAACTACTGTAGAAAAATTAACGACTGTGGAAAATACCGATATTTCTGTAGTTATCCCGTATGATAATAGGGTTGTGAACTTGGCTTCAACTTACGTCGGTAGCAAACCACCGTCTGAACTTAGACGTTTCAATAAAAACGACAAAGCTTATCAAAATGTATCGTGTCCAAAGGCTGTCATAGTTTATAATAGACACGTGAGTAGGGTGGATTTATTAGACGGTCTTCTTGGCTAATTATGACCTGGAAAATGCCATTGAAGCAAATAAATTGAGAAGAGCTATTGCTATCATACCGTCCAGAGATGTAGGGCTTAAAGTACCAGAATGTAATGGTAGGTCACATGTCCATTACCAAAAATATAAGATAAATATATGACTCAGTGATAAAAGAAATTGTTTCAAACTATTTCATACAACATAATTTTATTTTATTTACAAATCGATTGATTGCATTTCCTAAAAAGAAGACTAAAATAATAATTTTACGACATATATGTACCTAAGAGGAAAATCGGAATATTTTCTCTTTTTTGCAATAGTTAATAAAATGCTGAAACACGTGTCTTTTTATTTCTTATTTTCCATCATGTATATTTTTTTTATCAACAAAAAAATCTTGCGGTAACTGGTTAAATATTTGAAACGATATTCAGTGTCCGAATTTTATGTACATGTACACATTTATAGGTTTTTTAAATGTTATTCTTCTTTAATAATATAAAATATAGTTATAATATTCATTCACATATATTGATAAGTAGTTTCTTATAATATTATGGTTACCAAACTTTTTAAGTGCATAAATGCTTAGCCAATGTTAATCACCGACGAGCGGATAAACCAAAAACTTTTAAATAAAAATTTTCATACTTATGTAACTTTTCGTAACAATTGTATAAAATGAAGTTATAATAGCAGTTTTATGTTTATTATTATTTGTTATTGAAAAATTAGATCGAAACATAATTAAAAAGGACAAGCCGTAGTAGCTCAGAGCCTAAGAGCTCGCCAGCATTCCGGATCCTATCCCAGCCGGCACCATCAAAATTGTTAATAGCATTTTTAAGTGCTGATTTATCATGTGATTGGAGTTGACGATAACATCTTGAAAAGACCTGCACGTCGAAGAAATAAAAGTATTTACCACGGCGAGTGCTGTGATGAAATATTGGGATTAATCCCAGCCGACAAATGTCACGAACGCACATCGCGGCAAAACTCCCGATACCATCCACACCATCTGGATGCTTGGCGGTCCACCACTGTACGTTTCACTAGGAGTTTTCTTCCGCGTACGATCTTTCTGTGGAATGATTTACTACCGGCGATTTTCCGGACCGATAAGACTTAGGGCCCTTCAAGAAAATAGCTTACTCCTTTTTATAAGGCCGGCAACGCACCTGCAATTCCCTTGGTGTTGCAGTTGTTCATGGGCAGCGGTAGTCACTTCCCATCAGGTGAACCGTATGCTCGTTTGCCCCCTCTCCTATAAAAAATAAATAAATTTCAAAGGCACCTAAAGTCACTGTACACGGTAGTAACGCGATGGACTAATTGCTCAATAACCATCTCAGAAATAAGAAAGAATGGATTACTATAACTTTACTTTACTTTGTTTGATTGTTACATACATGTAAAGAATAATTGATACCACAGGTAATAAACGTCGACAACTGATTTTCAATACAGTTTGATTTATCCTACCAACGAACAAGATTATAATATGCCTATGAGTGAATTCACACTGATTCACAATAATAGATTAAATCTGTATAATTTTGAATTATTACTATTACTTCAGATAGAAATCATTCAAAATTATACAGATAAATCAATGTTGAAACAATCTGATACCATTATTCAAAAAGCAATTTTAAATTTTCTTTAGATTTTTAATGAATTTAGACATTCAATTTACTTGATAATTTATTACAAATAATACACATAACACGGGTAAAACAGTAATAAAAAACCTCGAGCCAGAATGGCCAGAAAGACTAGTTTACTTACTAATTATAATATTACTACTCCTATATAACTATAGAATGACCGACCCGCTCGCCTCAATTAACGATCCAAATTCATTATAAATTCAATATAAATATATGACATCAATTAAATAAATGCATAAATTATTTGATCGCTAACAGGCGGCCATTCTGTTACAGGAATGTCCCTATTTCTGGCATCTCGGCCTTCCTAATCAGGGTATGATCTCATACCCAATCTAAATTTGTTATCAAAATTGTGGACAATCTTATTAATGTATATTTAAATATAAAGTCGATCAGCTGGTAATCTTCTAGTCTACTTAACTCATAGATAGGCGGAGGCAGTAGAGTCCAAGGGGGAGGCATTGGCCGTTAGTTTGGACGTAGACGTAGCAAAGGCCTTCGATTGGATCTGGCACAAAGCGCTTCTTTCGAAGCTTCCTTCCTATGGGCTTCCCGAGAAATTGTGCAAATGGATCACCAGTTTCCTTGCTGATCGGAGCATCAAGGTCGTAGTAGCGGTGCATGCTCTGATTTCAAGCCTATCAACGCTGGTATTCCACAAGGCTGCGTGCTATCACCAACGCTGTTTCTCCTGCATATCAATGATATGTTGCTAAATGGTAGCATTCATTGCTATGCAGACGACAGCACTGGAGATGCCTTATATACCGGCCGTACCAATATTTCTCGGGAAATCTTCGCCGAGTACCGGGACAAACTTGTGTCTGAAGTCGAGTCTTTGCTTAACAAAGTCTCGGATTGGGGCCGACTAAATCTAGTTCAGTTCAATCCCCAGAAGACACAAATTGCGCGTTTACCGCTAAAAAGAACCCCTTTGTCGTATCTCCTCAGTTTCAAGGCTTTCCCCTTGCTGCCTCAGCCAGTATCGGAATCCTTGGCGTCGATACGTCGAATAGTGTGCAGTTTCGTAGTCACTTGGAAGGGAAGGCCAAATTGGCCTTTAAAGGCTTGGCGTGCTCAGCAGAGCGAGACAGTATTTCATGCCGGCACATCGCTTGCAACATTACAAAGCGCAAGTTCGGCCCCACATGAAGTACTGTTCTCATCTCTGGGCCGGGGCACCCCAGTGCCAACTCCTTTCACTTGACCGCATCCAGCGCAGAGCGCTTCGAATCGTTGATCACCGAGTTCTTTGTGATCGGCTCGATACACTGGCACTGCGTAGAGATGTTCATCTCTTTGCGTATTTTATCGCATCTATCATGGGGAGTGCTCTGAGGAATTGTTCTGACTAATTCCAGCCGCTCAATTTCACCATCACACATCGCAACAAAACTCGCATTACCATCCATACCATTTAGATGATTGGTGGTCCACCACCTTGCGTAAAAGAAGTTTTCTCCTTCGCACAACTTCCTTGTGAAGTCGATTACCTCCAGCAAATTTTGCGGACCGATACGACTTAGGAACCTTCAAGAAAAGAGCTTACACCTTTCTAAAAAGCGTTGCTGCCTTTTAGAAAGGTGTAAGCTCCGCAACACCAGGGGAATTGCAGATGCAATTCCCCTGGTGTTGCGGTTGTTCATGGGCGGCGGTAGTCTTTTTTTTTTTTTTTTATAATTTATTAGGTTCACCTGCTGTTATTTCTTTTACAGCACCTTTGATTTCTTTTGTTTATTTCTCTGTGTTTACTTTCATTTCATTTTTTTTTATAGTACTCCACCGTGTTTTATCATACATGTATACACTATTATAATGACTACTAATACCCTATTAATACTTATTCTTTCTGCAACTACTTAATACTAATTTCTATCTGTTTTCATATTTCTACGGAATCTAGTAATCGACATTATACATGGATTATATACTACCTAGTATTCTAATTTCTTTTTTTTTCAGTTTCCGCTGTGTTTTATCTTACATGTACTTTACATGACTGTTTTATTTTCTGCAAATATTTAAAGACATAAAATTTAAAAGCATAAACTTACAAAGAGCATGATAATCTACAGTTTTTCTACACTATTATTATAACTACTAATACCCTATTTATACTTATTGTTTCTACAACTACTTAATACTACAATTCTATCTGTTTAAATCTTTCTACGGAATCTATTATCCAACATTATTCATGGATTGTGTACTGCCCAACATTCTATATATATATATATATATATATATATATATATTGTTCACGCAAAAGCGTTAGTGTCAGGCATCGACGTTAGATGGCACTCGGCTCGGTCGATACGGAATGACGTTTGTGTGTGTTGAACGTCCGAGTTGACTGAACGGTGGGAGTAGAGAGCGAAAAATTAGAAGTCTTCTTCGCGTCGAAGGAGAAGGCAGTCCGTTTTTTGGTCGGGAGCTCTTAATTTTATGATAGGCGCGTATAGTGAATATACCACTGGGAATGGTGGCGCGTGTTGAGAGTTTACCCGGGACTTTAGGTTTAACGCAGAATCTGTATAAGTGGATTCGACTGTATTAGTTACTAGTGCGGTAGTTAATATTCTAGAAATAACGGTGACCTTTGACCCGTACGTTCTGTGTTCATTTTCGCGAGTAAATCGTAACAAAGGAAGAAAGTGACTGCGGAAGGCGACCTTAGCTTGGAGAGGAGCTGAGGGCCGAACTGCTGCAGGGGGAACGGTCAAATAAGGTCAACAACACTACCAGCCACACCCAAATACACATCACTGACCTTTACTTCCTAGCACAATACACCCACACGAGACCTGACCGAATCCTGAGGGACCAGTCGCCTTGAATAGAGGTAAGTAAGCTCTGTACAATAATTGTAACGCTCCCCCCGGATTATTTAGTGTAATTAGACTTTTAACCCGTGGCGTGAGGACGCCCGACCAGCATCTGCCTGTAGCTTCTTCGTCTATGGGCCGCGAAGGATTCTACTCCTGGGATGGGCAGCTGCCGGCCGTAACATTTGGTAGCAGAACGCGGTGCTGGGATCGATTCCCGGTCGATCCACCGACCATAGTATTTGATAAAAATTAAATAATTTTGGTGGCAGGGAGCGTTGGGTTGATTGGTTTAATTTTGTGTCTACAATCACGCCCGTCCGTAATACGTAAAAATATTTTTTTTATTATATACGTAATAATAAAATTCCTTTCTTTGTTAGCTTGCTTTGTTGTTTGCGGGTAAATTTGAAAAGCCACGCCCGGTTTAGCGCGCAAGCGGGAGATTGCGTCATGTAGGTAGATGGTTATTTTTACGTAATCGGTTAATTATCGTTGTCGGATGGTTGTAGTGTGTTACTTATCGAAGGGTCGATTTCCGAGCAAGGCATTTTTTGTTGATGTGTATCTTCGTTATGTATCTTTCGTATTGTAATTTGTATTTGAACTAAAGAGTGGTAATTTGTATTTACGTAATTTGAATTTAACTTGATTTGATCGCACTAGTATTTGTTGTTGTTAATTTGATTTGCCTTTTCTTTTGTACTAACTTGTGTTTGATTTAATAAATAGCGGTTCTTATTTGTGTAATTTCTATTCAACTCGATTTGATAGGAACTGCATTGGTTAGCTGTTAATTTTTTTGTATTTTTTATTTGTTATTTTTGTAATTGTGCTCGAGCGGCGTCGTAATTTGTATTTAGTAGTGATGTCCTCGCCCAAGATGCTAATCCGTTGCCTGCGGACTGAGTTACGCTGGGCCACCAGCGCCCATGCTTTGATAGGTCGACCGGATAGGGTCCATAATTTGATGAAGCGGTTCGAGCAGGTCGATGCTCGAAGGGCTGCAGTGGAGGAGGCTTACGCTGAGCTCGAGGATTCGGATGTGGAAAAGGGAGTCCTGGACTCCTGCTTCGCAGACTACGAGCAGTTCTTGTGGCTCACGGACGAGTTGATCGAGGCTGAAGGCAGGTATGCCGAAGAGGCGCGTGAAGCTCGGACGAGTGGCCTGCCCGAGTCCGTTCGGAAGCAGCCTCAGCCGGAGCTGTTGGGACGACTCCCAACTCTGGACTTGCCAAAGTTCTCCGGGGTCCTTTCCGAGTGGCTGACCTTCGTTGGTCTTTTCGACGGCCTAGTGGACGCCCGGAGTGACTTGACTCCGAGCCAGAAGATGGCGTACCTCTTGGCCTCACTGGAGGGGGAGGCCCTGGGCGTTGTCAGCCATTTGAGCTTGTCGGACGACGCCTACCAGACTGCTCGGGACCTCCTAGCCAGAAGATACGCCAACGTCCGGCGAATTGCGGACGAACATGTTAAGCAGCTTCTGAGCCTCCCGCTGCTGAGTGACCGGGCCAGACTACGTCCGGACCTGTTGGATCCAGTCTTGGTGGCCTGTAATATGTTGAGGCGGCTGGATTTACCAGTGGGCGAATGGGCCTTCTTGTTGCTCCGCATCGTGCTGTCCCGTCTACCTCTTGACCTTCAAATGCATTTTGAGGAGAGGTACGGCGGGGACGAGGCCTCCTATATTCCGCCCTTCTATGACCTGCTGCGGTTTTTGGAGGAGCAGTGCCGACAGATCGAGCACGCGGCGGGCACCGTCGACGACTTACGAGCCGTGCCCAGTGAGAGGCGAATTCCGCCGGGCAAGTCGTCGTCAACCCCCCCCTGCTCCTATTGTCGAGCATCTGATCACCGGGTAACGTCTTGCCCAAAATTATTAAGTAAGCCAGTTCCGGCGAGGCGAACTATCGCCAAGGAGCGCCGCTGGTGTTACTCCTGTTTGGAAGGGCACCTCCAGCGAGACTGTCCGCACCAGCGGCCCTGTCTGCATTGCCAGGGCAATCACCATGTCGTACTGTGCCTGGGTGCGAACGGCGTCTCCTCTCGGGGCGCTGCCAGGCCCTCGACCCCCACGGGCGGGGGCGCTCCGCCATGCCCGTTGACGGGCGACGCTCGGCTCCCGCCGGCTAGCCACCAGGCCCCTAGGTTTGAAAGGGGTCCCTCCCCCGACCAGTCGGGGGGTAATTCCCCCAGGGGCGGGGGTGTCATCACACCCCCTCAGCGTGCGGAGAGGAACTTCACGGCCACTCATCAGTCCGCTGGACCCTTATCGCTCCCGTTAGCTGAGTGGCCGCGACTGGTGTACCACTGTACCCCATTTGATGGAGGCGGCCCTAGCTAGCTGCCGCCTTAGCTCCCACCATGGCTGCCTCTACTGAGCCTTAAGCCGTCAACAGTCCACTTGTCAAGCTGTTCTGTTGCCGACGGCCTCAGTGAGGGCGTACAACCCGAGTGGCGACCGTTAGCGGTTGCGCTCTGTTAGTATCGGGTTCACGCGGTGGGGCCTCCACTTGGTGGTGGGAAGATTAGGGCCCCCTGGAGCGTTGAATCACGCTCTCAAGGGGTATAGGATTTGGTTAGGTCGAGCACTTAGTTAAGAATTCTTTAAATTTAAATTAAAATGCTTTTGGGTTTTCCGCGAAATTCATATTGTAGCGGTTATGATTAAAAGAATTGAATTTAAAATACTCCTTTAAATGCTGCTGCATATGTTTTGTAAATACATTTGATCACTGCGTTTGTTGTTGCACGGAAAATGGAGATTAAATTGTGTGCCCTTTTTGAATGCTTGGGCGTATGCTTGTAATTGTATTTGATTGTCGCGCCTGTGCTGAAGGGAAGTTTGAATTCATTTGAAATTTGAATGGCGCTCTATTTTGAAAATTATGTATATGTTTGTGATAGTGTTTAATCATTTTGCTTTGTGATAAGGAAGATTGAAATTAGATAACCCTGTGGTTACCGAAGGAAATAGGAGTCAATTCTCTTTTGGTTTAGATTTTGTTGGCACTGTCTAAGATATTTATTTGAAATAAGAGATAGGGCTGTCCCTTACGTTTATTGTTTTGTTTACTTTGCCAAGTTGACCTATGTGCATCGGTGATTACTTGTTTTAATTAATTCTGTAATTGAACATTGATGCTTTTGAAAAATTAGTTGAAATATGAGCATAGGATCACCTGCTAGGGACCATCTGTGCGTTTCGTTCAGCTCTCCACAGACGACGTTCATGGGGAATTTGGAAGTGCTCTCTGCACTGAAGCTTGAAGGTCCCTCTGGGCCGCTTCGTGTCGCGTCGCTGTTTGCAGACCTGATCCGGTCGAATTGCGGAACTAATCATAGGAGCGCAGATAGGTGTTTGAAGGAGGTCGTCTGACTTCTGTCTAGGAATAGGACTTATTTATGTGCTGCGATGTCCAGGAAGGGCATCCAGTTCAACTCTCCGGCTAGCCCACGTTAGGGCTGCAATTTTGGGGCGTTGGTTAGTGTTGCAAGATCTGATTGGGTGCGTAAGGTGGCCTAGTTTGGTTGTAGATTCGATCTTGCAACTTGCCGTCGCGACCCTGTCCCGCTGACCGGTTTGTTCGCGGACCTAAATCCTTATGTCCGGGACGGGGGTTTGTTCACGCAAAAGCGTTAGTGTCAGGCATCGACGTTAGATGGCACTCGGCTCGGTCGATACGGAATGACGTTTGTGTGTGTTGAACGTCCGAGTTGACTGAACGGTGGGAGTAGAGAGCGAAAAATTAGAAGTCTTCTTCGCGTCGAAGGAGAAGGCAGCCCGTTTTTTGGTCGGGAGCTCTTAATTTTATGATAGGCGCGTATAGTGAATATACCACTGGGAATGGTGGCGCGTGTTGAGAGTTTACCCGGGACTTTAGGTTTAACGCAGAATCTGTATAAGTGGATTCGACTGTATTAGTTACTAGTGCGGTAGTTAATATTCTAGAAATAACGGTGACCTTTGACCCGTACGTTCTGTGTTCATTTTCGCGAGTAAATCGTAACAAAGGAAGAAAGTGACTGCGGAAGGCGACCTTAGCTTGGAGAGGAGCTGAGGGCCGAACTGCTGCAGGGGGAACGGTCAAATAAGGTCAACAACACTACCAGCCACACCCAAATACACATCACTGACCTTTACTTCCTAGCACAATACACCCACACGAGACCTGACCGAATCCTGAGGGACCAGTCGCCTTGAATAGAGGTAAGTAAGCTCTGTACAATAATTGTAACGCTCCCCCCGGATTATTTAGTGTAATTAGACTTTTAACCCGTGGCGTGAGGACGCCCGACCAGCATCTGCCTGTAGCTTCTTCGTCTATGGGCCGCGAAGGATTCTACTCCTGGGATGGGCAGCTGCCGGCCGTAACATATATATATATATATATATATATATATATATATATATATACACATACATATATATATATATATATATATATATATATATGTACATACACATACATACATATACACACACATACATACATACATATATACACACATACACATATATATACATAGTTTTATTATTAATTTACTTACTTAATTTATACTACTTAAAATAACTGTCTGCTACTACCAATACAGGCATTAGAGGCTAGTATACTTTAGATCCATTTTCCTTGAGAACCTTTTTCAAACAATGTTCAGCAAATTCAAGGAAATGCATGTAGCTATCATTGTCGTTGATTGCCTTACAAAGTGTTGTTTCATTTATTGCAAAGCCCATGCGGTGTTCGCAGCTTATTCTTTGTGCTGCATACTTTGGACAATCTATTAGCACGTGTACAACTGTTTGTGGTGTTGATTGGTCACAGTCACAGCATGGACTCTGCGTCAGTATAAATTTACAAAAATATGCCTTAAAACCTCCATGTCCAGTAAAAATTTGGCATCTCATATTATTAATCTTGATATTCTTCATGGTTTTGTAGGCTTGCTTAACGGTTGTGAAGAACTTCTTTGTCACTTGTCCCGTTTGTGCCGTTGTATATCTTTCTTGCCAATTATGCAAAGTTTTGTCCCTGATGAAGCATTTTGCGAAAGAAAGAGGAAAACAGTCGTAGACTGGGGTCTGCTTCAATGTCTCCGCGGCAGACTTTGCAAGCTCATCTGCTCTCTCGTTGCCTGGAATACCGCAGTGGGCTTTGATCCAAAAGAGTCTAACTTTGCCTTGATTGCTGTCTATGTCTCGCATGCGTTCCAGAATTTTTGCTGCGAGAGGGTGTAGTGCATTAGGGTTAGTGAGACTTTCCAGCGCTGATTTAGAATCACTGAGGATGTTTGCCATTTTTAGTGTTTTCTTGCTTAAGATTACTTCTGTGGCTTTTACTATAGCTGCTAATTCTGCTTGGTAAACACTACAGTGATTTCCAAGGCGTAATCTGGCTTTGTATATTTCTTTCCCGTCTTTCCAGCAAGTGATGGCTGCTCCCACTTTGCCTGTAATCTTACTCCCGTCAGTATATATGCAGGGCCAGTCATTTCCGATAGAGTCAAGATCTTCTTCTGCATTTATTAAGTTATAAGTTTGGTTTACGCGTTTGGCTGGATGAGGTAACGAGTACAGACTTACGGATTTTGCTAGTTCTCTGCCTGGTAATTGTTCCAGTGGTTCCCCCTTTTTTATTCTAAATAGATTAGCGTTTTCTTGTGCTCTTAGGTCTAGAGGAAGAACTCTAGCTAAAGTGGCGCATGAAATTAAAGAAGAAGTGCGATGTGCTTTACATATCAGTATACTGAAGGTTCTCGTTATCCTGTCAAGCCTGGTTTTTATTTGTTTCTTATTTGCTACATGTCCCCATACGCTTGCAGCATATAATATGGTTGGTTCTACCACAGTTATGTAAATTGTCCTAAGGATTTCAGGATTCAGGCCCCAGTTTGTTTTTGCTGTTTTTGCTACTTTTTTATAAAGTTGGATTGCTTTTTCAGTTACCCTGTCTACATGTTTAAGGTAGTTTAGATTGGCGTCAATTGTGAGTCCAAGTATTGTAATCGTGTCAGAGAAACTTATTTCCGTGTATCCCATTACTATCTTTGGATTTTCAAATTTCATCTTTTTTGTTATTAATATGGCTTGAGTTTTCTGAGCTGCCAGTTTCATTTTTCTCTTTTTTGCCCATTTTATGTTTAGTACCGGATTCAGCTCCTTTTCTAAATCTTTTGCCGATTTACCTTTCGCTATTATTGTTATATCGTCTGCGTATGCTTGAATGTATGTTCCTAGGCCTTCAACTTCTGTTAGTAACGGGTCGAGCTGCAAATTCCATAAAAGGCCTTTGTTGGTTTGCTTTATCACCTCATGACCAGCACATGTGAGTTTTATTTGCATGTCCAGTAAATAGCTGCTTATTAACCTGCATAGTGATCTATCTACTTTCTTATTTTCTAGCTCGTTTATCATTCCGGGCCACCAGGCATTATCGAATGCGCCCTCAATATCAATGGAGATGACGACCACAATTTCTTAATGTTTTAAGCCTTGTTTTACAATTTCGATGGCATCATACAGGGCATCTTCTGTACCGCGCTGTGCGACAAAACCATACTGCCGCACGCTCATTTTATTTTCGGTCCATAATTGCCACATCATTCTCTTCACGAATAGCTTCTCTAGTACTTTCCCCAAGACAGGTAGAAGGCCAATTGGTCGATAGGACTTTGGAAGGGTATAGTTTTCCTTTTTTGCCTTTGGAATCACCCGAATTGTCGCTCTTTTCCAAACTTTAGGGAAGTGTCCAAGTAGATGACATTTAGTGTATATGGCTAGTAGGATTTGTGGAGCCGCCTTGTAGGCTCTGAAGCATATGTCGGATGTAAGGCCGTCTTCCCCAGGCGATTTTTTCGGACTCATGTTTTTAAATATTTCTTCAATTTCAGTGTTGGTGAAAGGGATTATTACATCTTTATTCTGGTTGTTGGCCCACTCTTTCCTATTGTTTTCTGACTTGATTCTAATTTCTGTGTGTATCTGCTCGTCTGATTTGATGTCATCCTGTGAATAAAGGTGTCTGATAAGAGCTGTGCAGATTCTTTTGGGGTCATGATCTCACTAGTTGCTGTTTCCCGTAATAATGTGTCTTCAGGAGTTTTGTAAGATTTACGTATTACCCTATAAATACTTTGCCACATACTCTCCCGATCTTGCCTAGTACAAAATTCCTTCCAGCTCCATGTTATTGCTTCTTCAAGGAGATTTTTGTATTCTACTTTGGTTTGAAGATATTCCTCAATTACTGTCTGTTTCCTGTTTTTGTTAGCAAATTTAATTTTTCTTCTTTTTCGAATAAGTTCTTTTTTCTTTTCGTCTAATTCCTTTGTCCACCATGGTGTCTTTGTGGGTATTCTCTGAGATAGCTTTGGAATTGTTATATCGCAAGATTTTCGCAGGCATTCAACGTACTGCATGACCAAGTCTTCTAAGGCCCATGTCGTTTCTATGTTCATAGTTACTTCTTCAGTGATATTAATTGACTGCAGTTCTGCTTGTAACGTGACAGTGAATCTGTTCCAATCCGCTTTGGTGGTGTTAAAGATGCGGGTAGATCTTCGCTGGTTAGGTTGCCTTGTTGAATTCTCAGGTTCTATGTCATACATAATCGCTCTATGGTCCAACAGAGTGACAAAGTCAGGATTAACCCTCCAGTTTATTATTTTGTGGAATAGGCTGTTAGAGCATGCTGTTATGTCCACAATACTCGTGTAGTCTTTGTCTCCTCTGTGTGCCCAAAATGTTGGTGTACTTCCTGTGTTAAGTATGTTTAACGCCAGTTGGGCTAAAGTCTCAGCGACGGCCGTTCCCCGTCCATCTTCCACGCTACAACCCCACCAGGGACTTTTTGCATTTACATCCCCTCCAAATATGATATGGTCGTTTCCCAGTATGTCAATGTATTTTGATATCTTTATTAAATCTTCTTCGATGTTTTGGCCTCCTTCCATATATGCGTTCACAATACTAATATCCAGGTTATTAATTTTAAAATTACACGCGACAATGTTTTCGGTAATAGTTTCAGGGTTTATAGTATATTGTATGGAAGGATCAACGACAATGACAGCTGACTTGACTGGTTTTTGTGTGTCTGTAGTATATTTTTGTATAACTGCATGGCGGCTGGTAGTGTGTGCTTTTGCTCCTACATAGGGTTCTTGTATTAGGAGAATAGCCACTCCTTGTGTTTCAGCCGCCTGAAGGCATTCTTGTTGGGCTAATTGTCCCCTACCGAGATTGACTTGGGCAATTTTTATTTTTCCATACTTTGTGCTCGAAGGTCTTTGTGAGGAAACGTCGCTGACTTTAGCAATACGTGATCGTTGCTCTCGCTACCCGATCCCATTTCCTCCATTCCAGACATTCTGAGCTATACGCAGGGTGTGCACACTTCGTGTCACACTCATTCTTTTCTACGTAGTTTTTGCACTTAGGCGCTTTATCTCTGTTGTGACACTCTGTGGTGTCATGTTCCTCAGCACAATACCCACAGCATATCTTTTGAGCTTGGCAATCTCGTGCTCGATGAGAAAACCCAAGACATCGATAACACTGAGTAACCGGTCACTGATCAACTGCTGGGACTATCTGAAAGCCGAGTCTGATTTTCTTATCTTTTAATTTGCTCCAGATTTGTGAGCTTACTTCGAGTATGATGTTGCTTGTGGAGCATGTTCGACCCTTTATTCTTCTTACTACTCTGACATATTGCTGCGTTGATGAGATGCCTTGTAAGAGAGTGTTGTTTTGCTTTATTATTGCTTCTTCGATCTTTTTGTCGGTTAGGTCAAAGACCACCCCTATTAGGCGTAGGAGTGAGTTCTTGATAGTCGGCTTATAGACCGTCAGCTTGGCTGTGTTGTTTTTTAATTTTTCTTGGAGGATGCTTCTGTCCTCTTCAGATTCACAGCTAATGAGAACTTTTTGATTTTTCGCTTTTCTCATATTACTGATGCCGATCCCAAGCCCGACTACATCGACCCCGCTCTTGACCTGTTTAATGATATCGTCGCTGGTGCTCCTAGGATCAGCCGATTCCACTATCACCGGATAATGCGGCTTCATCACCACCTCTGAGAATGTACATGTGGAGCTTTTATGCCTCGTCACTGTTGCTTGATCTCTTTTCTCATAATCGTTTGTATCATCCTCTTTTAGTTGAGAGCTGTTTCCAGTGAAGTCCGCTTCACTTAAACCCGGTTGGTTCTTGAGCTCTTTTCTGAGGCTCTCTATTGCAACTCTAATTGGAGCTGCTGAATCCACCGTGGTGTCTCGCAGTTCTCTCGTCTCTCTTCTCAATTCTTCCAGGTTTGCCTGGACTGAGGGTAGCTGAGAATTGAGTGAGGCATCAGTTATTCCTTTGATATCCCTCGTTATTTTGAGGATCTCGTGCCTCAATTCTGCTACCTCTGCTGTTATTTGTGCTTTGATTTCAGAAATATGACCCTGAAGTTCCGCCATTACTTTTTTGTGATGTTTTTCTGATAAAATCTCTTGGTTTTGTACCTCTGGGCTGTGTTCTCTATTTTGTGTCTGAGGATTTGCCCAATCTCTAGTGAGTTCTCTGACCGCCTGACGGAGTTCCTGTAGCTCCTCGGCGAAGCGAGATAAGTCAATTTCTTGACGAACAGGGTTCTTAAGGGTATCGGTGTTCGCCCGGAGTAGCTTTAGTTCCTCCATCAAGACTTGCATCTGATCCGAAATGGATGAACCTAATGTGATTTCTTTACGTACATTGACGACTTCTATCTTTGTCGCCGTTACTGCCTCACAGAGGTCATACGAAACAATTGATCGGGTAGATTCTATTTCTTTCGAAAGCTTTTCTACGTTCTCTTTTAAGTTAGCATATTGCCCTAAAGTCTCGTGCATGAATCTTGCATGCCTTTGTTTGAGCCTTTCCGATTCGCGTGAGACATTTAGTAGGTAGGGCGGCGGTAGTCACTTACCATCAGGTTAGCCGCATGCTCGTTTGCCCCCTATTCTATAAAAATATATAGAATATAAATTGAAATAGACAAAAGCATGATTTTGTTTTTTTTTTACTTATTTAGAATTAGAAATTAATTCATCACACAGAGAGAGAAAAATTTACTTCATTGTACATATTTATAATCCTTTGTATGCCTACAAAATATATTAATACATCAATCTGGCTCATTAACTATGGGTATTTTAACTTTATTATACTTAACTTAATCACTTTATAATTTTTGAGACCACTGCAAGTCAAGATCTATTGATTCCACTGTTGTCCAATTAGCGTTTGCCTCAGTTGTGAGTTGTTGCCCTTGCCTGTTGTAGAAATAATGTAGCTGTCTATCGCGTGTCCTGCTTGTGGGACCTATTAACAACCTGTTGTATAATAAGTGCAGCTAACTACCGTTTGACTATATCGATATACGGCCTGTTGCTCAACTGATCTTCCAACTACCGTTTGCCACTATCGGGACACGGCCTTTTGTTCGACTAATACTGCCATCTACCGTTTGCCTTCATCGGGACACGGCCTGTTGTTCAACAGATACTCCCAACTACCATTTGCCACCATCGGGACACGCCCTGTTGATAGATTGATATGGTCAATTACCGCTTGCCACCATCGGGACGCGGCCTGTTGTTCGACTAATACTGCGCACTACCGTTTGCCTTCAGATCCTTTCGATCAGCTGGATATATCTTTTTAAACTTATTTTAAGAATGGTCATCACTGTTTAAAACTTCATATCTATCATGATGTATACAGATGTAATTGTAAACGAGGCGCGCATACTCCAGAGCTAGTTTCTTGCCATCCTTTCTTCCTCAATTTTAGGAGAAGCTGGCGTCTTATCAACATTCTCTTTCATTTTCAATTGTATTTCTTTAACCCTTTCCCTGTCCCATGAATCATATACGAACATTTTGATTGTGTGACTATAGTGTCTTTATTTCGGACAAAGAAACTTAATATTGTTTTCCACATCAATGCTTATCTCTTCTCGATTATTTTCATCTGGTTCTAATGCTGCCTTCAAGATGTTTTCCGACTGTCAAACTGTTATTTGACCAAAAATTACTTTGGTAGGCGCCGCACTTGCCGATTAATTTATTCGTGGTGTTGTTCAAACTCAGGTATAATTTTCGTAAATGTATGTCCTAGTCCTTTTCTTCAAGCCAATGATTTAAAGATTGCTAGACTGTATCGTTCAATATCTTTGTTTGCTTGTAGTGTTGCTTCTACATTAAGAATTTTTGCTTAGTTTATAAAGTCTATGAATTTCCGGGACACTGTAGAAGTGAAACTAGTGCCTTTTGGCGGCTCAAAAGGCTTTCCCTTATTTTTTTTGACATAAAATTCTAGAGAATTGTCCTTTTGCCTTTTGTAATACTCTAGCATGTGCAATGATCTTATTTTCAGAGAGTTTCAATGGCTGACTAGAACAATGCCGACCTTTCTCATTAGTAATACATTTTAATACATTATCTATACATTCTAGTAAGCCCATATTTTCCTCGAAAGATAAAGTAATATCCGGGCCCCAATAGAAGACCTATGTAGTCGGTACCCTTAGCGTGTGGATTAATGAGTTTAAGCCTTCTACAGATACATTTTAAGAGCCAGGTTTAGCTTATTATAATCACAATATACCTATAAAATAAAGTCAGCTGTGTGCTTGTATATAGTTACCAATGATGGCAACTCCGTAAGTGACTGTCACATCAGAACATCTGTTTTTATAAATCGTCGCTGAACACATATGTTTAGATATCCGCCCTAATTGCGTCTACTTCTGTAGTCACCAAAACCCTCTGTGAGGTATACAACTATCTTATTTAAACCCTTTAATGATATGATTTAATGAGTGCCCCGACATTTTTAAGCCAATTTGGATTCTTCAGTAACTTTAGGTACAGGACAGGACTTTAGTTAGTGTACATTGACTACCAAAATCAATATAAGCCGACCGTTCGGTGCCATTTAATTTGATCACTTTAAAATATTTACCATCTTTTTTTTTAATCTGATCTGTTGTGGTCATTCTTAATAGATAATTGCTATAGGAATTTATTGATGTTGATAATTAAGATCATCAGGGAAGGTGTTTAATATTCGACGCTGCCATTTATGTTCAGGTTTACAGAACTTTGACCCTGCTATGCTTGGGAATGGCATAATATTTTTTTTTATCTTATTCCACCACTAGAGGTCTGTTTGTCGTTACCGTTTAAGAATTTGCGTATGGATTGAATTCTGGGATAACATTTTACACGTCCTCGAACGTGTTGCTAATCTTATTACTCACTACCTAATTCAGAAAATTTCGTCAAAAGGGCAGCCCATGGCTAATGCCATGAAGTGGTCTTGTCCCCGTTTTCTTATTACGTGGTGCTTTAAAATACCTTCCATTCCTTATTTTCTTCTTTTTCCTGCCCTTATCTCAAGCATTTGAGGTTGGCAAGCATGTCTTGCTCTTTCATTCTCCTCTATAAGCTGTTATCCCGTCACTCCTTTCTTACGCATATCATTCCTAACACAGTCCATCTATCCTTTTTATGGCCGCCCTCTGTTCTAATATCCATTTAGTTATATAGCCCACATTCTTCTTGTTACATGGTTTACTCCCCCTTTGCGCTATAAATCACGCTAGATTAATATTTCTTTTCTTTTTGGGGCCATTTTATTTAAACTGCCACTTTAATTAAACTGTCACTGATTATTACACTTTTGATTTTATCTTATTTCGTCAATTCACACTTCCATCTTAACTTTCGCATTTCAGTCACATGCCTATTTTTTTCGTGCATCTCTTTCGTAGCCAACACTTTGATCTATATAATACGACATGTCTTATGTTCATATTGTAGGTTTTTCCTTTGAGCTTAAGAGGAAACCACGAACTGCAAGTTATTCGAGTGACTGCACTTATTCTATTCCTTAAGTATCCGTCTATCTAGGTATAATTCTGTATCAATGAACTAAGTTACCGCAACTCGGAGCAGGCTAGTAAGAATTTATCTAAGGCAATTTGAGAAAAATTTAAGAAAAGTCCAAAGTTACCGAACGGTAATACTTAGTTTTGGTTCTGCTGACCTTCAGTCCGATACTTATTTATTCTGCCATTTTTCCAGTCTACTATGGACGCAAGTGCATTTTCCCTAACAAGAACAATATCGTCGATGAACAGCAAGCACCCTGGTGCCTCCTCTTGTATATCCGATGTCAGTGCATTCATTACCAGGAGGAACAAATAAGACTTAAAGCTGATCCCTGCTGCTAGTCTACGGCGACATTGACTTGTCAGATATTTCAAATTCAAACCGAACATGTGTACTGAATTAACTGTACATCGCACGGAAAAGCTTAACATACTTCATTGGCCCTTCATTTTGTTTCAATCTTCTTTATATTACAATGTCATTTACGTGGTAGAGCCATGCAGCAGCTATATTACGATTGTAGCATGACTTTGTTGGCTCAACCGAGGAATGACCGCGCTCTCATAGAATATCTGCGTAAAATAATCTCAATGCTGCTGTGTTTTGCATGGTAAGCATAGAGAACCGAAGAACCCTTTTAACTTGAAACGGAGCATTCCATTTTCGTCCTCAGCGATAACAACGCATCTGGATTTTATTTTTAATCGAGAATAAATTTAGATGTATGTATATGAACCACAGCATCCACTTACCATCAGGTATTGCATCTGGTCCCACATTCTTTAAATTCTTCCCACCCATTTTAACTTCATTCAGAGTTACTTCTTTTATCACGCCCATTTTCACGGTAACCTTAACTAACTTACATTTCACTCAATACATTCTCCTCATATATTGACTTCCCTGTCGTCCGTCAAAAACTTCAAACCTTCGATTTTTATTTCCCTCCTTATGTGATACTAACCTTAGTGGTCACGCGGGCTCCCGAGTGACTGGTACAGTCCTGTCCTGCACCTTCGTCTTTGCAACCGCAACAACTATCTTACATTTCACATTTGCTACACTTTTGTCCTTTTTAACTATGTAATTTCCTACTCCCACACTTCCACTATCGGAATTCATTCTTCTTTCCTTTCAGACCAAGTATAGTACCACCAAGTATCCCTATTAATTTTACCTTTTGTTTCCTCGAAAATATCTTTCACTACACTTCTGATACATGTTGACATTTAATTTCAACATTCATTTAAAGACATTCCAAGCATATCGTTCATTTATCATTTTATTTAAAATACAACACAACAACTAACACAACAACATAGACTGGCATAGAGGTGTATACAATACACCTCTATGCCAGAATTTTTCACTTCACTTTATTCATTTTATTAATAAGATGTTATTTTATTTGGGGAAAAGGCCTAGCTCTATGCTTTATATTTGACAATAATTTTACTTTCTAAAAGCAGTAACTGAGGTTAAAAAACAAAGCTCTCACATACACACTTTACAATCCTGGACTGATCGAATTTAATTTCATCTTACTATAAAGTAATCGATTTGTGTACTTAGGTGGCCATTATTGTATGTGATCAAATGCAGGTTTTTTTTCTAAAGAAAAACGTATTTATCACAGTCATATCAAATGTAGTTTCTGCTTGTAGTAAAGCCTCTCCCTCGTTGTTCCGGTTTTAAAACCCCATCCCCCATGAGCTCCGTATCTTGGCCGTAATTTGTAATGGCTTATCTGACACGACCGAGACAGAACTTGGTACTTATTTTAAAAAGTGTTTTGTGGTTGCAGAATAGTAGGTTTGAGTATTAGTATTTAGAAATTGGAGTGTAAATAGGAAAGATCAAATAAAAAGTTATGAATTATGTCATTATTTTCAAATGTAATAAACACTTAACACTACTGGTTTAAATATCGTGTATGTACTTGTGATTTTCTTAAATATTATTTATAATTTACAATTTTAATTGTCAATTGCATGTTACTATTGTTTTGGAAATTTTAGTAATTAAATTAAAATAATCAATTTATAGAAGTATCTAAAACTAATTTGTTTGAAATTAACAAAACACTAATAATGAACATTGTAGGTAACTACAGTCCGAAATCTCTTTACTAAAATTATTACACTTCTTCAATATTGTAATAACAACTTGTAACAAAGTTATACGTTACATAGGTATTTATTGCGGCGAACATTCAGTTCCGGTAACTACGGCAGGCTATCTTGTGTCTTAATTCCAGCTATTTATTTGGGGAAAAAGTTGTGATAAAGACATAAAAGTGTTTCGTCTTAACGCTACAAAAGTAATATCATTTACATAACAATTTCTCCAAGTAAAAATAATATTGTCTTTAAACGAGTGCAAGCTAAATGATTCAACCGTATGAAGACACATCAAGAGAACAAAACAAATTATGCAGTTTACCCGCACTATAGTTTTAGTTTTATTAAATTAAATATAATTAATTTTTTTTGTTTCTATCGAGTTAAAGTAACGATTTCTTATACAAGCAAACAGTTTTTTTTTTAATAGGATAAGGGTGACAAACGCGCACACAGTCAACTTGATGGTAAGTGGTTGCTGTGGCCCATAGACATCTACATCTATCTTCGATTACGAATCAAATTGCAGATGCGTTGTCACCCGTGAGCACTAAGATAGAATGCCTCGTTTCCAGTAAATAGGGTCTCCGGTTCTCTACACTCACCATACGAAACACAGCAGCGTTAAGCTGCTATTTTACGCTGGTATTCTGTGAGAGCGTGGTTCTTCCCCGGTGGAGACGACCCATTCGTGCTATAACTATAGTATAGCTGCAGCTTGCCTCTACCACGTTTAAAACTATATCGTATTATGCAATAAGATAGGTCGGATGAGATCGAATACTAAATTTTTCGTTTTCGTTTCGTTTTCGAAGAAAACATCTTCTAAATCGCACAGTGGTGGACCGCCAATCATCCAGATGGTGTGGATGGTATCGGGAGTTCTGCCGCGATGTGCGTTCGTGAAATTTGGCGGCTGTGTGTGATAGTGGATAGATGTAGATGTCTATGGGCTGCAGCAACCACTTATCATCAGGTGGACTGTGTGCTCGTTTGTCACACTTATCCTATAAAAAAAGAATACTTGCTGTACATTTTATTGCGTACATAGTTGTTAATATTTAATTGCAAAAAATCTAAACGGAAAGTGGATACATCGTTTTATTAAATTAGTTATTAATAAAATGAAAGCGATTTATTACGAATAACAAAGTGATACATTCAACAATACAAAGCGAAAGGCAATTCATTTAATGTCTAATTATTTTATTAACTTTAAAGTGAATTTTGTCTTAACCGTTCTGATTTAAAGAAATAAAATATAAATAAAGTGATAAATTTTCTCTAGTATGATAGTAATAACCAGTAGTGAACTGTTCTTGGGGTGACAGAGAAGGCTCTTCTTCTTACATATATCCTACTAAAACGCAGGCAAAATTGGTAAACTACTATAAAATATTACTTGGCAAACGCACAGTAAGGTTGTCATAAACGCAGGGGTTCTTACGGTCAGTGTAATATCTTGGGCCCTCGATTAGAACAAATAAGCATGAAAATGTTTACAGCTTGGGGTAGTCTTCAGAGACTCCGAAATTTCCTGCCCATTTCTATCAAAATTGCATTAACGCTGTCTATTTAGTTACATATTTAAGAATTTGCTGATATCTGCTACACTGATATTGCCATGGAGCAATTAAACATGCTCAAGAAGTTGAAGTCTTCAGAATCTATCTATTCACATATGCAAATATGACCATGTATCTTTATTTCAAAATTAACTCAAGTGGCTCCCAATTTAACTTCGCCGAAATGCTTATTTCTCCTTTTCTGTGTACTGTTTGATCCGAAATCTCCAAGATATCATAAGGAATAATTTCACTATGAACATGAATTTTATGACCTTAATTTAAAAACTTTTTGCAGCGTAACTTTATTTTATACTAAGTCATTTGCCTCGCAAGAAACCCAAATTTGAAATTCATTACCACTCATCATACAACAATCTTAACATATTTAAAAATAACTACTTAAAGTGTATTATGTAAATTTTCCATCATAACAAAAATTTATAATATGTATTCGCTGTCTTCATTAATACTTAATTTTTTAATTATTTTTCTCTGCAGAATTTATATATTTATGTATATGATTCATATCCATCTTTATTAAATATTATGTTATAATATACATATTTTATATACTTTTAAAAATATTCGTCAAAATTAAAATATTTTAATTAAATTAGATGTAAAATGGAAATAATATTTAAGAATAATATTATTTCCATTTTAAGTTCGGTTTGTTAAGTAGAAATCGCTTAAGGTGGTTTGACCACCGTTTGTAGTTCATAAGTTTTCCGTTAATATATAAACTTTAGGTTTAAATGCAATAAAAATGTATGACGGCTCCGTGGCGCAGTGGATTAGCAATGAGTTGGTGCGCTGGGGGCTGTGGGTTTGAATCCCATACGGAACAAGTATTTGTATGACCTACAAATAATTGGTCCGTATCTGGATGTTTGTCCTTGTGCAATTTGTGTTTGTAAACTGCATCCACGATACAAGAGAAAATCCTAGTGTGGAGGTAACGTTTTCCAAACAAAAAAAATCTATCTCTATCAAAACATAACTCTGTAAAGAAGTTAATTAATAATAAAAAATAACAATAATTTTAAAAACTAACGTGATTACGTGATACAGTTACGTAAGTGGTTTTTGTGGACCATGGATACCTCCAGCCAACTTCAAACAAAGAAGGCTATAGAGGCGTTGTCACCTGAGGATTAAGATGTAATGCCTCACAGTCTTTAATTTTACTGATTCTCCCAGGCTGGAACACAGCAGTACTGCAAAAGTATCAGTGCTTACAGAATTATTTATTTAGTATTTATAAAATACTAGCTGGCTAGGCAGACGTTGTTCTGTTTCTACCATTAGCGAAGAACCTTTGTACTATAAAAATTCTTAAATTCGCAATAATAAATACTGAGGGTCACTTATCGGGAAACAAAACTAGCCTATCTCTCAAGTTGGACCAAACTGCACAGATTGTGCAAATTTCATTGAAATGAGTTCAGTAGTTTAGGAGTTCATCGCGGACAAACAATGTGACACGTAATTTTTATATATAAAGATAAACCAATTTTTGTTCATCAAATCTATTTTTGTCTCTATTTAGTAAGACCAAAATAGCTTAACATTTAAGGTATGATGTGACTCTAAATTTATGTAGTACGTTTTTCTTTTTAGTTCCGTTAAATCATGCTAGCACGCAACTAAACGCGTTAGCAGTTTTATGTTTTTTGTCAAATTTTAAGAGCTTAGCAGCTCTCCGACATCTCACGAAAGTGAAGAGTTTCTGGATACTGGCTATATTTAGCATACGTGTTTCTTCCACAGATTTAAAGTTTTATATACACAATTTGAAATAAGACTTGTGATTTAATTCAAATTTAACATTTAATTTAAATGATAGAATTATTTATTTTTCTTTCTTTTTAGTCTTCCGTGCGAAATCGAACATAATGGAACACTTATGACTGTAAAACACTTTGTTTTCTATCTTGCGCGACTTATCAGTCAATGATAAAGATATTTCTTTGAGATACGGTTCCACGTATAGGCATGAAGTTAAAAACGTGGAAGAGCCATGCTGCATCTCTAAACAGTGACAAAAATATGACATATTATGACTTGTACTAAAATTGGTGCTTATTGCATATCATTACAAGACTAACCAAATTATACATGAGTCGCGGCCTATGATAATCCGCTACCCCCATCATCCCATGGGTGTCATAAGAAGCAACAGAGTGAAATGAAGCAGGAGATGGTCATTAGCTTCTTCCAGATAACAACTCAAAGTACTATAAAAATGCAGTAGCTAGCCGTACGCTAAGATTGGCAATATGGTAAATAGCCCCTTTATGAGCCAATCTATGATGAAGGGCCTAGATTCAGAAATGGACTCTTGATAAGCTGCAATGAATGAATTAAAAACTAAAAAAAAAAGAATTAAATTATGCTTCTTAATGTGTGACAGGTCTTAAATGCCATACTAGGAAAACACGTAAAATGTGTATTACTTTCAGGTCGTAATTAAATAAAGATTTCATTTGTTTATTTGGAGTTAATTATAAATACCCATAAATTTGTTACAAATAAGATTATAATATAATATAGTATTTTATAATTTTCATCACAATAATTTAATGAATAATAATAATAATACATAAATTTAATATTAATATTGATAAATAAAATTATAAGACTGAAGAAATATATAAAAATGACCAGCTAACTAGCAAATAATTCTACGCACAAAACTATTCTGGATAGAAGAGTCGTAGCTCTCCGCGACAATATGCAGGATGTTGTAGGGAATATCTCGCACCCTTATCATTAATGTATCATGTTCAGTAATGAGTCAAGCTAATGTTTACTAATGTTTACGAAAATTTTCCATTTATTTTAACACTGATGTTACAAACGACCTTGTAGTGTATCTGAGGGAATGTGGCTACTGTAGCACATGGACTCCTGCGACCATCTCCCATTTGAGGATGCTACGGATGATTTGTGAACGTTGAAAGTATTAGGTATAAGTATTAAATATCTTATAGAGAAAGTATAAAATATATGATATGAAATATCCGAACTAATCTACCAATATGATGCGATTTATTTATATTAGATCGGTTTTGAAGTACATGAGTTATTTCCAATATTCCTTTTGGCCAGTTCACTGACTTATTGAACTGGAACTATAAAGAAGAGAAAAATTTATGACTTTTCATCTTTATAACATCGAGCAATGTTATAAAGATAGAGTTTAGAGTTTTAATAACTGTAAACTTATTTTAGCAATGCATCAATTAATGAATTATTTTTATAATGATTTTTTATATTAACGAGAAAACTACACTTCGAGTAAAACTATTTTTACGGATTTAATCGCGTTTATAAAATCCGTAAAAATATAGTTTCTTTTTTGCGTCCAGAAGCAATTGGAAAAGAGCTACCCCGTTACCGCGAGGAGGCGGTGAATGCTTTATGCATACCACGACAGCCGGTCTGTCGTAGTTATGTGAGACTCACTGTCTCTGACTATCCTACACCCTAAGTGTACCCACTAAACACCGCCTAAAGGGGATGAGCAGTGGCCTTTGAGGCCTCTCTGCCGAATCGGAAGCGACCCTCTTTTGGAAAAAGAGGGCGCAGGCGGCTACGAGCCGCTGAGGGAGAGCCTACTAAGGCAAATTTAAGAAGCGTCGGCCTGAACCGTCAGGAGGCAGTTCAGGTCGGTTGAAAATTTATTAGGTGAATCCGAGAGGGAGTTTCTCGGCCTGCGGACTCGATAGCGAGAGGGTAGTGGGGCTGCATAAATAGCTGCCTCACGAATAAAATGATTGGAGTGAGGCTTTGAGGCTTTGAAGAAGTTCTCACAGAGTATTTTCAGAAATTGTTGGATTGTAGGGAGCTCTAAGTCCCGATGGAGGTCGGCGTTACGGAAGAATCAGAGTGCGTTCGTAGCTCGACGACAGAAGAGGTTTTGAACTACTTGGAGTTCATTAATAATTTTGGGGTCAGCGTGAGCAAATATAGGGCCCGCGTAAGACATGACTGATCGTATACAGACCTTATAAAGGGTTCGTTTGTTACGGAGGGACATTTTACTGTATCGGCCCAGCATACTGTTGAGCCTACTCAGATAGAAACGTGCGTGACGGGTTACTCTTTTGACATGGGGCCCATAGGTGAGCCTCGTGTCAAGGGTGACGCCTAAATATTTTTGGGCAGACGTATGCCAGGGGACAGGGGTCCCTAGCATACTTATTGGTGGGATGTTTTTGAGGCAGCGTCGTTTATAATCGAAGTGAACGGCGGAGTTCTTCTCCGGGTTCACATCGATGCGCCATTTTTGGAACCAAGCTCCTAGGTCATTAACTAACTTTTGGATCTTGTTCCGTATGAAAGGTAGCAAGGTAGGGCAATGTCGTCTGCGAAGAGAGAGAGCTGAACACCTTTCGACGGGATGGGAATGTCGTTGGTGAACAGGATGTACAGAAGAGGAGCAAGTACTGAGCCCTAATGGACACCAGCTTTGATGGGGCGCTGAGAGGAGAGCGTGCCTCCGTGTCTAAAACGAAAGGTACGATGCTTCAGGTAAGAGGCCACGAAACGTACTAGACGATCTGAGAGATCTATTCTGTATAGTTTGTAGATAAGGCCTTCATGCCAGACTCTATCGAAAGCTTTAGCAATGACGAAAAAGACCGCGATGGTCTTAAGACGACGAGAATAAAATCCGTTGAGGATATATTCCACAATACGGTGAACTATATGGGGACAAGAATGTTTTGCTCGGAAACCGAATTGATGGGGGGTGACAAGAGGTCACCGTCTGTGGGAAACAGATGGAGCCACATGTTTTATTAGATGTTATATATAGTAATAGATGTTACTCTATTAAGTTCAAGAGACTTTCCTCAGTTAAGTTTAGTTTTATTTTTCATTTGTTTGTAGGGTGAGACATCTACATATATAGGAAGATAACTAATTTCATTCATTTTGTTGGTTTAATTAGGGACTTAATTTTAGATTAGGCATTTGATTGTAGTTTTCATTTCAAATATTTTTCATATTAATAGCAATATGATACCGCATATAATAAATAAGATACCTCTACAAATATTTGGTGATGGAGCTTGCTTATTTAGGACAATCTCTTATATATTGTACGGAAAGCAAGTGATGCAAATTGTTAATTACATTATTGCTGTTATTTTGGTGTTTATTTACAAATGCTGATGAAATTCAAGCTTGTATACCCAATTCGTTTCTTGGTTCGTTTGTAGGTCCGTTCATTAGTTCGTTTGTGTTCCTGAGAAATATTGGCACGGCTGGTGTATAGTGCATCACCAGTGCTGTCATCGGCATAGCAATGAATGTTAATTCGTAAGGCACCCGTTTCTTAGGTTTTTTTATGTAATCCATTTTGTGCAAATGAGACACTATTGTGAGTTAATTAACTTCAAATCATTACGCTCATTCCTAGGTTGTTTGATGACGATCAGCTGAAGCATTACTTATAATTCCTCGTTATTTACCTTAGTGTTTGGTCTTTCTCGGGGTTCATTCTTCAAGTCGAAGTTTTGATTATTTTATAGTGAAATAGTGAAAAAACTGGTACAGTCAAGCTGCAGCTATGTTAAGGTTGCGGAAGGAATGGGTCGGCTCGACCGGGAAAGATCTCACAGAATACCAATGTAAAATAGCGGTTTAATGCTGCTGTCTTTCGTATGTTGAGTGTGTGTACATTCCATCTTAGTTCTCAGGGGTGACCACGGTTTTGCATTTTGATTTTTAATCGAAGATAAATATAGATGTCTATGGGCCACAGCGTCCACTTTCCATCAGGTGGACTGTATGCTCGTTTGTCGCCCTTATTCTATAAATAAGTGATTAAACCAAAAATGCGCAGTGCTTTCGTTAGTCGATTTCCCTGAAAACGCAGCATTAATATTGCGAAATGCTGCGTTGCTTTTGAGGTCCCCATGTTTAACTCAAATAATTAGGTATTCATTCATATAACCAGAAAACAGGTATTATTTGCTACAAAAAATATATACTTGACTTTTTTTCTCTGTTTTCTTCTAAAATAATACATCACAACAAAAGCTTCGTCGAAGTCTATCGTGTATAGTCGCCTCGCATACACTGCCAAAAAATAACTCCAGCTTTATTCGGATCCAACAATCGATTAGTGTGAAAAGAGGTGCCGACACCCAATAAACATACGGTGTTTGACACCCGGCAAGTGGGAACTAGCTCTAAAGGCTAGGAAATATCCGCTGTACTGCTCCAATACACGCAGGCGGACTTCACATGTTTTCGAAATATTTTTTTTTAAATTTCTCATATATACAGATTTTCCACAATATATTCCTTCACCACCAAGCTTGAGGTAAATAAACACTTAAAATTGCAATTAAAAATATAATGATATAAATAGTGCTGGCGAAGATCGAACACGGGTTTTTCGCTTACTGTAATATTTGGCGAGCTCATAGCCACTGAGCTACCACGGTTCTACTGTATATTATAATATATAAGAACAAAAAATTTAAAGTCAAACAATAGAATGTGTTTAAATTTTTTAATAAGAATATTGTGTGTAAAAAATAATTCACAAATATTGGACCACGCAGGTTTAATTTTAATTTTGCTGCTGGTGATAAGAGGGCTGGTTCTTTTCTCGCTCAAAAGCCAAGTATAGCCATTCAGCAGGGAAACGCAGCCAGCGTTTTTGGCACGATACTGCGGGAAGTAGACTGTATAATAATTAAGTTACTAGTTTTATTTTCTTTATAATCGATTTTAATTCAAATTGGCAACTCCTTTAATACCGCAACTAATTTCAAATTAATTTTATTTTACAAACATGGAATTCTTTTTTCAAAATTAGTCATTTGTTTATTGATTAGCGTTATGTTTTCATCGTTTTTGAATATTTTTCGTCATAATGAATAAGTTAAAAATTAAAGTAATTATGGAATATGAGTACCGTCGTGGCAGCAACGTAGCACAAGCGATACGCAACATCAATGACGTTAACGAAGCGAATACTACAAACGAACGCACCACCTGTTCTTGTTTTACCCGCCTCCGTTCTAGAAATTTTGACCTAAAAATGAATGTGTAACAATGACAAATTAAAGGCGAATGTGGAAGCTGATAACACTCAATCTACGGCCAAACTATAAAAACTTTTTTTTTTAGGATAAGGGTGACAAACGAGCACACAGTCCACCTGATGGTAAGTGGTTGCTGCGGCCTATAGACATCTACATCTATCCTCGTTTGCGAATCAAAATGCAGATGGGTTGCCACCCGTGAGGACTAAGATGGAATGCCTCATTTCCAGTAAAAAGGGCCTCCGGCCACCTGCACTCACCAAGCGAAACGAAGAGGTAAACCTCTACTTCACGCTGGTATTCTGTGAGGTCGTGGTACCACCCCGATTCGAGCCGGCCCATCCGTGCGACAGCAAAAGCTGCCACGTGGCTCTACCACTATTAAAAAACTTAAACATTACATGAGGTTATAAAGATGAAGAGTCATAAATTTATCTTTGTATAAATTTCCAGTTCAATAAGTCAGTGAGCTGGGTAGAAGGAATTTTTAATTCAATGAACTTTAAAACAGATCTAATATGAATAAATCTCATCCTACTGGTAGATCAGTTCAGATATTTCATATCAAATATTTTATACCCGCTCTTTATATTAAGTAGTAATACCTAATATTTTCAACGCTTACAAATCTTTTTTTTAATAGAATAAGGGAGACAAACGAGCACACAGTCCACCTGATGGTAAGTGGATGCTGTGGCCCATAGACATTTACATTTATCCTCGATTGCAAATCAAAATGCAGATGCGTTCTCAACCCTGAGGACTAAGATGGAATGCCTGGTTTCCAGTAAAAAGGGTCTCCGGTTTTCTATACTCTCCAAACGAAACACAGCAGAATTAAGCTGCTATTTTACGCTGATATTCCGTGAGAGCGTAGTCCTACCCCGGTCGAGCCGACCTATTCATGCTAAAACCATATTAAAGCAATAATAGATGACGAAGATGAAGATGGCGTGGTTCTATCACATAAAAATTTTATCATTGAAACTTATTATAAAATAATTTGGTAATTTTATAATATGATGCGATGAGCAACAATATTATTACAAATCATAATATATCATATTTTTTGTCACTCTCTAGATCTGCAGCTTGGCTCTTATATATTTTTAACTTCACGTCTATATTTGCGCATACATACGAGTATTTTAAAGTAAAGCCTTTATCGCTGATAGATCGCCTAGGACAAACGACGAGGTGATTCTTTAAGTATTCGATTTTATTAAATTTGGCACAGATCACTAAAAAGAAAGAAATTGAAATAATTTTGTTATTAAAGTAAAATATTAAATTTAAATGTAAATTATAAGCCGCATTCTAAATTGTGTATATGAAGTCTCCGGAAGAAACACGTACGCCAAATATGGCCTGTATCCAGAAACTCTTCATTCTCGTGAGAGGTTGGAGAGCTGCTAAGCCCTTAAACCGAGACAAAAAACATAAAACTGCTTACACGTGTAGAGCAACCCTCGGTTTTAACGAAACTAGAAAGAAAAACTTACTAATTCAGTTTAGAGTCACATCATATAATTAAAAATTAAGCTATTTTGAACTTACTATAGAGAGATAAAAATATATTAGATGAAAATAATAGCATGTTTTACCTATATTTTATAAACACTTATTAAATAATCCTGCCGCAAAAGTAGCAGTGCTTACATTGCTGTGTGGCAATGCATCTAAATTCTTCTTTGTATTAAGTTGGTTGCAAGTATCCATGGTCTACAAAAATCACTTAGGTAACTTTATGTACGTTTTTCACGTCAGTTTATAAAATTATGAAAAAAAATTATAATATGAAGAAAAAATATTAATTACTAACTATTATGTTTGATATAAATACTAGATTACCTTTTTATTGCATTTAAACCTAAGGTTGTTACAGTAACGGATATCTTATGAACTACAAACGGTGGTCATACCGCTTTAAGCGATTTCAATTTGACAAACCGAACGTAGAATGAAAATAATACTAAATTACAATATTTTGACGGATAGGTCAAAGTGCAATGTTAAATATACCTAAAACTAATTAATAAATAATATTAAAGATATATACATATATATACAATATATACATAATTATATATACTGCAGAAAATAATAAATATAAATGAAATATGACATGAACTTGCCAATAAAGACAGGACATACATACATTTTATTATTATAATGGAAAATTCAAATAATAGTCTTTAAGTATAGTTTTTTTAATCAGTAAAGATTGCGCTTGCTGTGTAATGAGTAGTAATGAATTCTAAATTTGGGTTGCTTACAAACTTATTATAAAATGAGGTACGCTGGAAGGAGTTTTCAAAGACGGTCAACGCAAATTACGACCATAAAATTAATGTTGATTACTGATATTGTTAATGGTAACTTGGATATGATGGCTCCGTGGCGTAATGGCTTAGACATACAGCGCTGAGAGCCGCGGTTTCGAATTCCGCACGGAAGAAATATTTGTATGGATACCAAATAATTGTTCCGGGTCCCAATGTTTGTACTTGTAAAAATTATGTATGTTAACTGCCCTCATGATACAACACAATAACAATAACACAACAAAAAAGTAGATAGAGGATATGAGAATTCCGGTAAAGGCGAATTGGCAGCCACTTGGATTAATTTCGAAATGAAGATACGTAGTAAAATTTGTGCAAACTAAATATGAAGTGAATAGATAGATTCTAAAGAAGCTTGATCTTGTTTGATTCCTCCATGGTAATATTACTGTAGCATATATCAGTGACGTTATATCCCCGAAACTCTTCACCGCTGCATTGAAAGACGTTTTCAAGCTACTGGACTGGAAAGGATGCGGTATTATTATCAATGGCGAGTACATCACTCACCTTCGATTTGCCGACGATATAGTCCTTATGATAGAATCGCTGGAGGACCTAAGCACTATGCTCAATGACCTCAATAGTGTCTCCCAACGGATAGGTCTTAAGATGAACATGGACAAAAAAAATCATGTTTAAGATCCATGTCACATCTATGCCGGTAGTTGTTGGGAGCACAAAGCTCGAAGTTGTTGACGAGTATGTTTACCTGGGACAAATAGTCCGACTAGGTAAGTCCAACTTCGACCGAGAGGTCAATCGACGGATTCAACTCGGCTGGGCCGCGTTCGGGAAACTACGACACATCTTCTCGTTAGACATAACTCGAAGAACCGACAACCGATGGGGAAGAAAGGTTCTCGAGTGGCAGCCTCGTACCGGTAGGCGAAGTGTAGGGCGACCCCTCACTAGATGGAGTGACGACATGGTGAGACATGCAGGAAGTCGTTGGATGCAGGTGGCTCAGGGCCGTGCTTTTTGTGGCATTCCTTGGGGGAGGCCTATGTTCAGTAGTGGACGTGTGAAGGGCTGGAATGATGATGATGACGATGATGATGATGATACATCAGCATAGTCTAAAATTAGCAATTAGATAAAAAGTGTTAACTCAATTTTGATAGAAATGTGCAGGAAATTTCGGAGTCTCTTAAGACTTCCGCAAGCTGCAAGCATTTCCTTGTTAACCTGTTCTATTTAAGCTACTCAAGACATTGCACTGACCATAAGAACCCCTATGTTTTTTATAACCTTACTCTAAGGAATAGCAGAATTCTCAAAACAAACGAAGAGCATTTAATGCCAAGTAATTGTTTGTAGTAGTTTGTTGCTACCCACATATATTGCCTGCGTTTTATTAGGATATATGTAAGAAGAAGAACCTTCTTTGTCATCATAAGAACATTTCACTATTGGTTATTACCCTATCCTATGAGAATAAGAAAATTTATCACTTTGTATATAGATAGACAGATAACTCTTTATTGCATTTATACAAAGTGGTTAAAATTACGGAAAACTTAAGAACTACAAACGGTGGTCATATCGCTTTAAGAGATTTCTACCAAAAAAAGGAAAAAGGACAATGTAATAAATGTTGACGGATAGGTGCAATGTGCAATATAAAATAAAACTGAGGACCGAAACTTATAATTAAATGAAATTTATATAATATATGATAATATAGTATTTAATAAACACACAAACACACAAACATATATACACGACATCTGGATGTCCAGGGAGAAGAGTGCTTTGCGAACCTTGCGCTGTGAGAACAGCACATCTGGCACGGAGCACTCACACCGCGGGATGGCAGGCGGTGTTTTCCCCCCGTCATCAAGAGTCGAGTTGGACGCAAAAAGGGAGCCTAAAAGGTCGGCTTTGTCTTTTGCGGCTTGGGCCAGTGAGTCGTCCTTCCTGTGCAGAAATGGTAGTGATGGCTTACAGAAATTCCCTTGGACAGCCTTGGCGAGAGACCAGAACGCACGGGTTCCCGAAGGAAGGCGAACTAGTTTCTCACTAATTCTGCCTATAATCATAATTATAAGCCAAGGTTGGTCTAAATTCTAAGCTGTAACCATGTCCGATGTAATATTTAATGCGATAACATCAAAGGTTAGCGTGGGTTTTCAGACACGAGAAAAATACAATAAAGGAAAATAAAAAACACGCCTAGTCCTAAAAATTAACCATTAATATTTATGCACAAATTTAACATTAACTAAGGCTTGAGTCCAATAATTCCGTCTTAGTAATCAGGTATTTAGAACTTTAGACCAAGCAGTTGCCCTATAGAACATATAGGAAGAAGAATAAAGTACATAAGCAAAAAAAGCGTGCTCGTTTGTTAAGGAAAACATCAAGAGGAAACCTTTATGTCTAAGGAATAAAAACATTTTAAAGACGTAAATTCCGCCAACATGTAGGTAGTAGAACAGCGTGACCAACCAGTTACTCAATGGGACGTACATATACCGTAACTTAAGCTTAAGTAAAGGTAGTGTCTGTTTTCTATGCACAATCGATAACTGGACGCTAAGTGATTTTTTGGCGATATGACCACCGTTTGTAGTTCTTAAGTTTTCCGTAATTGTAACCGCTTTGTATAAATGCAATAAAAAGTTATCTGTCTATCTATATACAAAGTGATAAATTTTCTCATTCTCATAGGATAGGGCAATAACCAATAGTGAAATGTTCTTAAGATGACAAGAAGGTTCTTCTTCTTACATATATCCTAATAAAACGCAGGCAATATATGTGGGTAGCAACAAAATACTACAAACAATTACTTGGCATTAAATCCTCTTCCTGCCGTGTAGTGGCGGTCAAGAATATCCACTACCCCATATCCTCCCGTGGGTGTCGTAAAAGGCGACAAAGGGAAACAGGCGGGAGATGGGCAGCAGCATCTTCCTGATAATAGCCAAAATTATAATAAAAAAACTGCGGTTGCCAACCCGCTCGCCAAGCGTGGCAACTATGGCAAATACCCCCCAATGACAAGAGTAACAAAGAGACGGCCCCCAGTCCCCGGCGGCCCCGCTATTCCTGGCTACGGTGGCGACCATGGTAACGGCGGGGCAGGGTGTGCTAAGAATCTCCGGTGGAGGTTCGGTTGCCACCTAAAACGACTTGACCTGGCAACATACAACGCACGCACCCTGAGGACTGACGAGAAGATCGTGGAGCTGGAAGAAGAGATAGACAAGTTGCGCTGGCATATTATAGGATTATCCGAAGTCCGAAGAGAGGGGGAGGACACGGTAATCCTCGAATCCGGCAACTTGCTCTATCACCGGGAGGGCGACCATCTGTCCCAAGGAGGTGTCGAATTTATCGTCCACAAGTCTCTCGTTAACAACGTTGTAAAGATCGGGAGTGTGTCGACGAGGGTTGCGTACCTTATACTCAGAATCACCAAACGATATTCGCTGAAGGTCATACAGGTTTACGCACCAACCTCGGCACACCCCGATGAGGCGCTGGAGAAAATGTATGAGGATATCTCTAGAGCCATGCATTCCTCCAAATCCCAATATACGGTGTTAATGGGAGACTTCAATGCAAAACTAGGCACAAAAGAGAACGGTGAGCTGAAAGTAGGGAAATTTGGAATAGGGCAACGGAACCCAAGGGGCCAGCAGCTGGCCGACTTCATGGAGAAAGAGGGACTCTTTATGATGAACTCTTTCTTCACAAAGCGGCCCCACAGGAAGTGGACCTGGTCGAGCCCCGACGGTTCGACAAAAAATGAGATTGACTTCATTATGACGACCAGACGACAACTGTTCAGTGATGTCTCAGTGATCGCGAGGGTGAAAACCGGCAGCGATCACCGAATGGTTAGAGGCACACTGAACCTAAATGTTAAGTTGGAGAGGTCTCGTCTGATGAAGTCAACGCTCCGTCCCCCTTGTGCTCTAATCCAAAGTCCCGAAACCTTTCAGCTCGAGTTACAAAACCGTTTTCAGTGCCTAGAAGACTGCAATGAAGTGGACGATATGAATGACAAGCTCGTGGAAACTGTCCATGCGGTCGGAGCTAAGTTCTGCAAGACCCGCCGCAGAAGAACACAAAAACTCTCCGATCACACTCTTAATCTCATGGCTGTTAGACGGGAGATGAGGCTACATTCTTCAACAGATTTGACAGCATACAGGCAACTGAACAGACAGATCTCCAAATGCATGCGGCGAGACTTACGCAACTTCAATACAGCTCGTATTGAAGAAGCGATCGAGCGGAACCAAGGCTCCAAAGTCTTTGCCAGAGATCTGTCTGCCAGAAAGAGCCAAGTGTCAAGGCTGAAGACCGAATGTGGCAGCATCGTTTCCGGGGCACCTGAGATTTTGAGTGAGATTGAGAGGTTCTATGGGCAGCTGTACACGTCATCGTTGGAGCCACACGCAAGTGTGAGTAACGATCCCAGAGCGAGTCTTATTCGACACTATTCCGAAGATATCCCGGACGTCAGTCTGAGCGAGATTAGAATGGCTCTCCAGCACCTTAAAAACGGCAAGGCCCCAGGCGAGGATGGAATTACAGCGGAGTTTCTGAAAGCGGGTGGAAGACCGGTACTTGCGGTACTTTCAGAAGCTCTTAAATTCCGTCCTCCATGGTGGCATTACACCGGAGGCGTGGAGCAGAAGTGCGGTGGTCTTGTTCTTCAAGAAAGGTGACAACGCTCTCTTGAAAAACTACAGACCGATTTCCCTTCTGAGCCGCGTCTACGTGCTGTTTTCGAGAGTCATTACGAATCGTCTCGCGCGCAGACTTGACGACTTCCAGCCTCCCGAACAAGCCGGTTTCCGAAAGGGCTTTAGTACCATAGACCACATACATACCCTACGGCAAATTGTACAGAAGTCCGAAGAGTACAATTTGCCACAATGTCTGGCGTATGTGGACTATGAGAAAGCCTTTGGTTCCGTCGAAATTTGGGCGGTGCTGCAGTCCCTTCAGCGGTGCCAAATTGACTGTCGGTATATCGAAGTGCTGAAGTGTTTGTACAGTAGGGCTACGATGGCTATCCGAGTACAGAACCAGAGTACGAAACCTATCCAATTGCAGAGAGGTGTAAGACAGGGTGATGTTATATCCCCGGAACTCTTCACCGCTGCATTGGAAGACGTTTTCAAGCTTCTGGACTGGAAAGGATGCGGTATTAACATCAATGGCGAGTACATCACTCACCTTTAATTTGCCGACGATATAGTCCTTGTGGCAGAATCGCTGAAGGACCTAAGCACTATGCTCAATGACATCAATAGTGTCTCCCAACGGATAGGTCTTAAGATGAACATGGACAAAACAAAGATCATGTTTAATGTCCATGTCACACCTATGCCGGTAGTTGTTGGGAGCACTAAGCTCGAAGTTGTTGACGAGTATGTTTACCTGGGACAAATAGTCCGACTAGGTAAGTCCAACTTCGACCGAGAGGTCAATCAACGGATTCAACTCGGCTGGGCAGCGTTCGGGAAGCTACGACACATATTCTCGTCAGACATACCTCAAAACCTTAAAACAAAATTGTACAACCAGTGCGTGTTGCCAGTGATGACTTACGGAACTGAGACGTGGTCCTTCACTTCTGGCCGTATGAGGAAGCTCAAGGTCGCTCAGCGAGCTATGGAGAGGGCTATGCTCGGAGTTTCTCTGCGTGATAAACTTAGGAATAAGGATATCCGCAGTAGAACCAGAGTAACCGACATAGCCCAACGGATTAGTAAGCTGAAGTGGCAGTGGGCCGGCCATATAGCTCGAAGAACCGACAACCGATGGGGAAGAAAGGTTCTCGAGTGGCAGCCTCGTACCGGTAGGCGAAATGTAGGACGTCCCCCTACGAGATGGAGTGACGACCTGGTAAGACATGCAGGAAGTCGATGGATGCAGGTGGCTCAGGACCGTGCTTTGTGGCATTCTTTGGGGGAGGCCTATGTTCAGCAGTGGACTTGTGAAGGGCTGTAATGATGTTGATGATGAAATCCTCTTCGTTTGTTTTGAGAATTATGCATTCCTTAGAGTAAGGTTATAAAAAACATAGGGGTTCTTATGGTCAGTGCAATGTCTTGAGTAAAGTAAAGTAAAAGTAAAGTAAAGCGCGGCGCTCACCTAAGTAACGTAACGCGTGATCTGATGCGTGATTTGACGCGTAACTTGCCACTCGCCTCAACATTCAAAGAGATTATATGTAGAAGCGCCCATTAGCGTGGCGTGATGCTGCATGACCTGACGTGCCATTCAGCTTGCTACTAGTGACGTATTGAAATGGCGCGTAACACGAAACTTGTAGTGACTTGTCTATACAAAATGAAAGATGACCTAGCTTTTTTCTTTTCATGAAAGACCATGTTTACAATATGATTGTTCTAGACCCGATTACAATAACATGAACTCGCAAGATGCTTCTTGCAACTTGTAGTGACTTGTCTATGCAAAATATAATTCTAATTTCTTCAAAGTGTGACGCTTCATAATTATTAATAATAAATAATTATTAAATTCATTATAAAGACATTTAAAAATGTCATAGAAATTATAATTTGAACAATTAAAATGCAAATAATAAGCATAAAATTCAAATATATTCATTTGGAATATTGAAAATCATAGTATTAGTAAACGCATAAATTGTCTCTAAAAATCTCTAAATTTATTAAAATTCTGCTTAAAATATTCAAAATGTATTAAATCATATAAATAAAAGTCGATTATATTGCAATATAAAGATAAATAACATTTGTAATATAATAGAAAAAGTGGATCAAAATTTTCTAAGTTGATGAAGGTGTTCTTGTAATAATCGGAAAATTTAAAAGTTGATGAACGTGTTCTTGTAATGTTCCTTTATATGGGGACGTTGCCGGAGACACATACCTAAGGTTGTACATATATATGGGTTGGTCGGCTGATCAACTCCTAGTAGTAAGGTTGCACAATGACTAGTCCTATATTAGGGCTTATGAAAGTAAGGTCTAACGAACCAAAGCATTAATATAGAAGGTCTGTATGTTGCATAAGTATTATGATAGCAGAGTTATGGCTTGAAGTCCCGTATACACATACCTATGTAAAAGCACTTGCGTGGTAACATTGGACAGCAACGATGAGGCGATTTGTGCTGTAGAGGCTTTTTTTGGGTCCCAGGATAAACCCTTTTTTCCCAAGGAAGTTAACCAACTTGCCAAACGCTATTTAATGTCTATTAGCTTAAGAGGCGATTAAGTTTAAAAATAAATACAATTTACATATTTTTTATGGTTTTAATAACAAAAATAAGATAATTTAATACCCTAAACGGGATTATTTAAAAAAATCTTAGAATACGTTTTTCTTATTTTGTAACCGAAATACCATATACATATTTTTATGGTTTTACCTTCAAAAATGATCGATTTTTTACAAACTTACATCCTTTATTAAACCTCTTTAGGGGAAGAATACCGGAGACCAGAGAGAGATCAGTTACTGGGCCAACGGCTTTACGTGCTTACCGAGGCACTTGGGTGAAACACCGTCAATTCCCTGACTCCGGAGTGCTTCTTGAATCCGGGACTTCATGATCAGCGGTCGCATTTACGTTCACAAAACCAACGAGACCGTCAAATATAATATGATTAGTTATTATTTAACACAATTATATTGAACGCTCGATACATTGTGTAAACATGGACGTGTTTGATGTTCAATGTTCGCTCAGTACAAAGAGTTGATAATTAAATCATTTTAACATTGTTACACATAACTTTATAAGTGATTTTTATTCATCTGAGTTAAGTTATCGTTATCATTATCGTCAGAATTATTTTGGCTACCATTGCTGGACGTGGGAATTTTCAAGAATGTGTCTGTTTTTACCATGTATTTACTAACTCGCTTTCGTGTATGTCAGTTTGGGTCGAATTTAGTAATTGATTTTAAAGTATTTTTCCGATGAGCAAGAGAGCTGTAATTTGTAATATAGTTCAGAATCGGATGACAATGTAAGATTATGAAAACGTGGTATATTATTTTGTTTTTAATTTGTTATTGCTTGTTTTGATTATATTTTCATTTACATGAAGACCAATACATAATTATATTCTAATAATATTTTTTTTAAAACCTTGAAACGTCTATCGCCTTTGACGTAAGCAGTAGAACTTTTTTAAGTAACATTTGTGAATTAAAATATCCCGTAAAACTAATTTTCTCATTGGAAGTACAGAAATTTGCTGAGAGAAGCATGTACACTGAATATGGGCCACATGCGAAAGCTCTTAAGCGGGGTCGGGCAACTGCTAAACCCTTATACTGAGCCTAAAAGAACAAAACTGCTAACACTTAAGAAATTCCCAACTGCAAATATGTGATGCAGTCTACAGAAGATAAAACGCTAACACTAAAATAATTGCAGAATTTATACAGTCGTGTGGTATAAATATTAATAAGTATCATGTTATAATTTATACTCGCACTACACGACTGTATTATAAAATGTTCGTATTTGGGTAATTTGACATGGTTTTATACTTTATTTTACATTTGTATATACTACGTACTAATACTATGTAAGAAAATACTACGTCAGATTACTAATTTGTAATAATAATTTTGTAGAGTCGTTATCATGATCATCCTTACAGCTACGAGCAAGTCAAAGGATGCCACAAAGCACGGGTTTGAGTCATCGACTTACTTTTGCTTAAAAATGTGTCAAAGTTGACTTATATTAGTAATATGCTAAGTTGACTTACATTAGTAAATAAATCTAGAAGTTCTTTCTACTTGACTAAATAAGTGTGAGCATTAATGTGGCACTTTTCATAATTTATTAATAATAATATTTTTGAGTTTAGTTTTAAGTATAATTATGTAATATTAAAATTATTATAATCTTGTAACATGTAGTGGCGGCGTGATAGAATTCATTACCCCATATCAATATGAGAGTGTACGTAAGAGGAAGTATTGGAAAATGACATAGGATATATTCGTACGTTGTAGCATTTTCCTGATAAAAACATAAAATAATAAAACTACGGTTGCCAACCCACTTGCCATACGTGGCAATCATGATAAATATCCCCCTTATCTATGTATATATATATATATATATATATATATATATATATATATATATATATATATATATATATATATATATATATATGGGGAGTTCTAAATTCGGCAGTAGAACATTCATATGCTGATTGGAATAATATTAATATTCTAAGATAATTAACATTCTGCCTGTGCTCATTTCATAAAATATATTATTTCTTTATTTCTTAGGAAGGAATAATAAAACAACATTTTTTATACGTATAGAATTTGAATTTACTGTATCATGTCTTAAAACAATAGAATATTAATTTCAGAGAGAGAGAGCAGCTGATACAACATATCGATGCTTTTATTTCTCTGCACACGCTCTTATTTCGATAACTTATATTTGCGGAATATGCAAGTACTTATGGGAACTGGAGTGAGATATTTAATACTGACAAAAACCTTTGTATAGTGAGAATGTCTTGAATAAAATATAACATTTGTTAAGAATACATGCAATTTTTTTTTAAAGACAGTGGTTTCCAATTGTTAAAACCAAAGAAATATAAAAATATATTGCATTATTATTTTTATTATTAGTATTTTGTTAAATAGAATTAGGGTGACAAACGAGCACACAGTTCACCTTATGGTAAGTGACTCCTGCAGCCCATATAGATATATACATCTATCCTTTATTACAAATCAAAATGCAGATGCCGTGTCACCCGTGAGGTCTAAGATGCAATGCCTCATTACGAGTAAAAAGGGTCTCTGGTTCTCTACACTCACCATACGAAACACTACAGCGTTTAGCTGCTATTTTACGCTGGTATTCTGTGATTGTGTGGTCATTCCCTGGTCAAGCCAACCCATTCGTGCTACAACTATACTACTAATACAGCTGCAATATGGATCTACCATATAGAAATGTAATAAGTAACTTTACCACGTAAATAAGTAATTTTATAAAACATAACATAACATAAACAATCACGCCTCCCTAGACGGGTAGGCAGAGTCTATGAAATTCCACTGGGCACGATCCTGACAGATTTCTCTAGCGTTCTTTACATCCAAACACATACGCATTCATGCTCGTCGGTTACGGTTTTTTTTTTTATAGGAGAGGGGGCAAACGAGCATGCGGCTTACCTGATGGTAAGTGACTACCGCCGCCCATGAACAACTGCAACACCAGGGGAATCGCAGATGCGTTGCCGGCCTTTTAAAAAGGAGTAGGCTCTTTTCTTGAAGGTCCTGTTAATTTGGCCCATCTAAAATATATCGCCAACTTGGTCGACAAACTTTCCTCTAGGGCGTCCCTTCCCGACTCTCTTCTGCTACATACATTTGCTTTGTTACTCTTTCCTCGTTCAAACCTCATCTTGCAAACTACACTTATCTCTTATCAAATAATTTCTCAATCTGCCTTCAGATTCAGCCTTAACATACTCCTGAATGACCGCATTTTTACAGCATTTATTCTACTCTCGCCACCATACATTAAGGTATGGATTAACATAGCACTGTTTATTGCCATACGTGCCTTTTTTTAAATACAAACTGACTTCCCACAATAGAGTAAATTAAAAACTATTTTTAAAATTAATTATAAGGGATATTTGATAAACATAGTTTTTGAAATGCGTTATGTTTCATTGTGCTGGAATTATACATATTATTTCTATATCTTCTCTGCTATAATTTTATTCTTGCTAACAAAAAACACGACTAGCGACTACAATATTATTAAACGTAATATATATTTCGGAAACATCACTTTACTTTATTGTGTTAGAATAGTTATTGTTACGGCCTGCAACTACCTATCCCAGGAGTAGGCTCTTCCGCGGCCCATTAACGGAAGAACCTACAGGCAGGTACAGGTCGGGCGTCCTAACGCCAAGGGTTAAAAGTTTCTAATTACATTAAACGATCAGGGGGGAGCGTTACAATTATTGAACAGAGCTTACTTACCTCTATCCAAGGCGACTGGTCCCTCAGGATTCGGTCAGGTCGCGTGTAGATGTGTAGTGCTAGGAAAGTGAGGGTCAGTGATGTGTATTTGGGTGTGGCTGGTAGTGTTATTGACCTTATTAGACCGTTCCCTCTGCAGCAGTTCGGCCCTCAGCTCCTCTCCAAACTACGGTCTCCTTCCGCAGTCACTTTCTTCGTTTTCTACGATAACAGTTCTTTAACTCTGTCGTACGATTAACTACCTTACATAAGCCACTAACTCTCGTTTGTTATAACGCTTGACTCGCGAAAATGAACACAGAACGTACGGATCAAAGGTCACCGTTATTTCTAGAATATCAACTACCGCACTAGTAACTAATACGGTCGAATCCACTTATACAGATTCTGAATTAGACCCTAAGTCCCGGGATGAAGCTAACAAAACAGGAATGCGCGTTACAATTCCCAGTGGTATATTTACTATACGCGCCTATTATATTCCGCCTCCGACTTCCCGACCAAGAACGCGTACTCTCTCGACGCGATGAAAAGGACTACTTGTTCTAGCGTGCCCTCGAAACGACCGGACGTCCAAAACCGGTATCGTAGAGGCACGCACGCCCTCTGACGTCTATTATTGACACTAACGCTTATGCGCGAACAATCCCCCGTCCCGGACATAAGTATTTAGGTCCGCGAGCAAACCGGTCAGCGGGACAGGGTCGCGACGGCAAGTGGCAAGACCTAATCTACAACCAAACTAGGCCACCTTACGCAACCCATCAGATCTTGGAACCCTAACCAACGCCTCAAAATTACAGCCCCAACGTGGGCTAGCCGGAGAGTTGAACTGGATGCCCTTCCTGGACATCGCAGCACATAAATAAGTCCTATTCCTAGACAGAAGTCCGACGACCTCCTTCAAACACCTATCTGCGCTCCTATGATTAGTTCCGCAATCCGACCGGATCAGGTCTGCAAACAGCGACGCGACACGAAGCGGCCCAAAGGGACCTTCCAAGCTTCAGTGCAGAGAGCACCCCCAAATGCCCCATGAACGTCGTCTGTGGAGAGCTGAACGAAACGCACAGATAGTCCCTAGTATGAATTTTCAAACAAGTAGGCATAACCAAGCCATCCTATAATCATTTACCAAATGGTGCGACAGCTGATTTCCATCTGATAATCTACAAACCAGATAGCCCTATAGGCAGGTAATCCTATGCTCATATTTCAACTAATTTTTCAAAAGCATCAATGTTCAATTACAGAATTAATTAAAACAAGTAATCACCGATGCACATAAGTCAACTTGGCAAAGTAAACAAAACAATAAACGTAAGAGACAGCCTATTTCTTATTTCAAATAAATATCTTAGACAGTGCCAACAAAATCTAAACCAAAAGAGAATTGACTCTTATTTCCTTCGGCAACAATAGGGTTATCTAATTTCAACTTTCCTTATCACAAAGCAAAATGATCAAACACTATCACAAACATATACATAATTTTCAAAATAGCGCGCCATTCAAATTTCAAATGAATTCACACTTCCCTTCAGCACAGGCGCGACAATCAAATACATTTACAAAGCATTAGCACAAGCATTAAAAAAGGGCACACAATTAAATCTCAATTTTCCGTGCAACAACAAACGCAGTGATCAAATGTATTTACAAAACATATGCAACAGCATTTAAAGGAGTATTTTAAATTCAATTCTTTTAATCACAACCGCTACAATATGAATTTCGCGGAAAACGCAAAAATTTGAATTTTAATTCAAAGAATTCTTAACCAAGTGCTCGACCAAACCAAATCCAATACCCCTTGAGAGCGTGATTCAACGCTCCAGGGGGCCCAAATTCTCCCACCACCAAGTGGAGGCCACACCGCGTGAAACCGAGACTAACAGAGCGCAACCGCTAACAGTCGCCACTCGGGTTGTACGCCCTCACTGAGGCCGTCGGCAACAGAACAGCTTGACAAGTAAGTGGATTGTTGACGGCTTAAGGCTCAGTAGAGGCAGCCATGGTGGGAGCTAAGGCGGCAGCTAGCTAGGGCCGCCTCCATCAAATGGGGTACAGTGGTACACCAGTCGCGGCCACTCAGCTAACGGGAGTGGGAAGGGTCCAGCGGACCGATGAGTGGCCGTGAAGTTCCTCTTCGCACGCTGAGGGGGGGCGATGACACCCCCGCCCCTGGGGGAATTACCCCCCGACTGGTCGGGGGAGGGACCCTTTTCAAACCTAGGGGTCTGTTGGCTAGCCGGCGGGCGCCGAGCGTCGCCCGTCAGAGGGCGTGGCGGAACGCCCCCGCCCGTGGGCATCGAGGGCCTGGCAGCGCCCCGAGAGAAGACGCCGTTCGCACCCAGGCACAGTACGGCATGGTGATTGCCCTGGCAATGCAAACAGCGACGCCGGTGCGGACAGTCTCGCTAGAGTTGCCCTTTCACACATGAGTAGCACCAGCGGCGCTCCTTGGCGATAGTTCGCCTCTCCGGAACCGGCTTACTTAGTAATTTCGGGCAAGACGTTACCCGGTGATCAGATGCTCGACAATAGGAGCAGGGGGGGGGGGGTTGACGACTACTTGCCCGGTGGATTCCGCCTCTCACTGGGCACGGCTCGTATGTCGTCAACGGTGACCGCTGCGTTCTCAATCTGCCGGCACTGCTCCTCCAAAAATCGCAGCAGGTCACAGAAGGGCGGAATATAGGAGACCTCGTCCCCGCCGTACCTCTCCTAAAAAGTATTCTAAGGTCGAGAGGTAGGCGGGACAGCACGATGCGGAGCAACAAAAAGGCCCATTCGCCCACTGGTAAATCCAGCCGCCTTAACGTATTACAGGCCACCAAGACTGGATCCAACAGGTCCAGACGTAGTCTGGCCCGGTCACTAAGCAGCGGGAGGCTCAGAAGCTGCTTAACATGTTCGTCCGCAATTCCCCGGACGTTGGCGTATCTTCTGGCTAGGAGGTCCCGAGCAGTCTGGTAGGCGTCGTCCGACAAGCTCAAATGGCTGACAACGCCCAGGGCCTCCCCCTCCAGTGAGGCCAGGAGGTACGCCATCTTCTGGCTCGGGGTCAAGTCACTCCAGGCGTCCACTAGGCCGTCGAAAAGACCAACGAAGGTCAGCCAATCAGGACCCCGGAGAACCTTGGCAAGTCCAGAGTTGGGAGTCGTCCCAACAGCTTCGGCTGAGGCTGCTTCCGAAAGGACTCGGGCAGGCCACTCGTCCGAGCTTCACGCGCCTCCTCGGCATACCTGCCTTCAGCCTCGATCAACTCGCCCGTGAGTGAAAGGAACTGCTCATAGTCTGCGAAGCAGGAGTCCAGGACTCCCTTATCCACATCCGAATCCTCGAGCTCAGCGTAAGCCTCCTCCACTGCAGCCCTTCGAGCATCGACCTGCTCGAACCGCTTCATCAAGTTATGGACCCTATCCGGTCGACCTATCAAAGCATGGGCGCTGGTGGCCCAGCGTAACTCAGTCCGCAGGCAACGGATTAGCATCTTGGGCGAGGACATCACTAATAAATACAAATTACAACGCGGCTCGAGCACAATTACAAAAATAACAAATAACAAATACAAAAAAAAATTAACAGCTAACAAATGCAGTTCCTATCAAATCGAGTTGAATAGAAATTAAACAAATAAGAACCGCTATTTATCAAATCACATACAAGTTAGTACAAAAGAAAAGACAAATCAAATTAACAATAACAAATACTAGTGCGATCAAATCAAGCTAAATTCAAATTACGTAAATACAAATTATTACTCTTTAGTTCAAATACAAATTACAATACGAAAGATACATAACGAAGATACACATCAACAAAAAATGATCAACAAAAAATGCCTATCTCGGAAATTGACCCTTCGATAAGTACTATTCGACAACGATAATTAACCGATTACGTAAAAATAACCATCTACCTACATGACGCAAACTCCCGCTTGTGCGCTAGCCGGGCGCGGCTTTTCAAATTTACCCGCTAACAACAAAAAAAAAGCAAGCCACCAAAGAAGGGGATTTTATTATTACGTATATAATAAAAAAAAATATTTTTACGTATTACGGACGGGCGTGATTGTAGACACAAAATTAAACCTATCAACCCAACGCTCCCTGCCACCAAAATTATTTAATTTTTATCAAACACTATGGTCGGTGTATCGACCGGGAATCGATCCCAGAACCACGCTCTGCTACCAAATGTTACGGCCTGCAACTACCTATCCCAGGAGTAGGATCTTCCGCGGCCCATTAACGGAGGAACCTACAGGCAGGTACAGGTCGGGCGTCCTAACGCCAAGGGTTAAAAGTTTCTAATTATTTTAAACGATCAGGGGGGAGCGTTACAATTATTGAACAGAGCTTACTTACCTCTATCCAAGGCGACTGGTCCCTCAGGATTCGGTCAGTTCGCGTGTAGATGTGTAGTGCTAGGAAAGTAAGGGTCAGTGATGTGTATTTAGGTGTGGCTGGTAGTGTTATTGACCTTATTAGACCGTTCCCTCTGCAGCAGTTCGGCCCTCAGCTCCTCTCCAAACTACGGTCTCCTTCCGCAGTCACTTTCTTCGTTTTCTACGATAACAGTTCTTTAACTCTGTCGTACTATTAACTACCTTACATAAGCCACTAACTCTCGTTTGTTATAACGCTTGACTCGCGAAAATGAACACAGAACGTACGGATCAAAGGTCACCGTTATTTCTAGAATATCAACTACCGCACTAGTAACTAATACGGTCGAATCCACTTATACAGATTCTGAATTAGACCCTAAGTCCCGGGATGAAGCTAACAAAACAGGAATGCGCGTTACAATTCCCAGTGGTATATTTACTATACGCGCCTATTATATTCCGCCTCCGACTTCCCGACCAAGAACGCGTACTCTCTCGACGCAATGAAAAGGACTATTTGTACTAGCGTGCCCTCGAAACGACCGGACGTCCAAAACCGGTATCGTAGAGGCACGCACGCCCTCTGACGTCTATTATTGACACTAACGCTTATGCGCGAACAGTTATATATAGTTAAAAATTTATTTTATTAGAACTCGTTTTTATCGTTGAAGTGCATCATAATACATAAAACAACATCCTGTTTTGTGTCTCGGAGTGCCTCGGGTAATTTAGACTATTTAACTTACTATACAAATAATTGATTTAAAAATTATCATACATATTATAATCAGCAAAGGAAATAATGAAAAATTGAAACTTTTGCTTGCATATTTTTTTACTGCTATGTATAAACTGTTCCTTATTTGAATTTAACTACGATTTTCAATAAAAGTAACTCATTTTCATTAAAGTAAGTCTGACTTTGTTTTTCATGTTATTGTATACTACGGCAGGGATCAAAGAACCAGTATTTATAAAATAATATTCGAAGGCAATTACTAGTTGACGTGTATTCGAAATTTCGTATTGGGGTGTAAATAATAAATATGTTAACATTTTCTTTGACATTTTTTAATTTAGGTGCACATAGAATTTTTTGTATCGATGTTCGTACTTTGTTCCGTTCGGTGTTCAGCCAAGAGTTGATAACTTATTAGTTACTAATAAGTTGGTAAATTGATCTAACTCACTGTGGGACGTAGTGGAGGGTTTGGTTCGTGTATTTTAAGTAACCCACTAAGCAATTGGCAAAATACTGTCACCACTGAGAATACATACCAGAGCACACGCAAAGAATTCATAACATTTTGTATGTAAGATAAAAGACTTACATGTTGTTTTGATGTTCAGTCACTATTTAAATGCAACTATTAGTATACTTGTCACTATTTACATGCATACGTAGGTATGAACATATAGGTTTTCATGTAAATAGTTACAAGTTACAATTGAGATGCGATTTTAAATAGTGAAGAATACATCTTAATCGTAACAAGGAAGCTATAAGTCAACAACATGCCAGTAAAATATGCAGTAGTACACAAACAAACCTAAACCTTTCATCTGGTATCTATTTTAAAAGGAAGAGGATAGATTGCCAATACAACCAAGGCAATCTATGTGGGAGGCCTATGTTCAGCAGTGGACTTTAATAGGCTGTGACGGTAACGGTATAGGAAAAAGCTCTAACACATCTAGTAGGTATTAGAATAGAATATAATCATTTTTATTCAATATAAATTACATGAATACTTTTTGAAAGTATTGCATGCCATAAGCGCAACGTGCATAGGTATGTTATACTAGCGCCTAAAAGTCAAGATGCCGACGTTTTGTCGCATGAAATCATGTCTAGCAATCACATTATACATATAAATGATATAAAAAGCACATTGTCAGAAAGATAAGTGATTGTTGAACTTATGAATTTTTTTTAAATCCATTAATTGCTATTTTTACATAAAAAGGGGTTTTAGTGGCTTATGGCGTGGATTTGCCAAGTCCTCAAGGCTTGTAAACACGATAAATTTTGATAACATCAATTGTTCAACTCAATATATTTTTAAAACTCTTCATCTATCATGTGGGAAGCCATTGAATTTAAATGGCAGTTTAATTTTGTTTTGTTTAGTTATAATTAATTTTTTTCGGCTGAAATGCTAACGGCTAAATGTTGAAATTTTCGGTGTTTGAGCAACCTTGTGTGAAATCATTTTTAGTAAATAGGCTACCTCACTCGGTTAGTTAGTACGGCGTGGAGGTGGGCAAAGTGTATCATTTTTGCGATTGGAACAGTTGCATCTCGATCACTGAAATGTTCCGAAACACTGATATGTTTCATTTGACTCATTTAGATCATCGACTCAAAATATATAAAATACAGAATGTTCCGAATACATTAAGTTGCGTCGCGGGCGTTTAGTACGGACTGATCAGTGAAATGTTATGTGGCAATAATGCTGAATAATATAAGTGCTTAGGTTATTTATTGTGTACCGTAATAGGATTGTATATAAAATCGATTCTCCTTCATACTTTAACAAAAATGTCATTATGTCAATTCATTGTTTACAATTTTTTTTATATGATAAGGGTTAAAAAAGAGTACACAATCCACCCGACGGCAAGTAGCCGCTGCGGCCCACAGAGATCCACATCCATCCCCTATTACAAATCAAAATGTAGATGCGCCGCCACCCGTGAGGACCAAGATGGAATGCCTCATTTCCAGTAAAATAGGCTTCCGGCCACTTGCACTAACCAAGCGAAACGCAGAGTAAACCTCTATTTCACGATGGTTTTCTGTGAGGTCGTGGTACCACCCCGGTTCGAGCCGGCCCATCCGTGCGACAGCAAAAGCTGCCGCGTGGCTCTATCACTGTTATAATGACCATTTACTTTTACATTTGACATTTGACGTATATAAAAAATGACCATTTACACAAAACAATAATGTCTATGTACACAGAATTTTATCGTAAAGTCTCATAACTCTAACTTTATGATGAAACGGATGAAAGTAAGTCACAATAATCACTACGTGAAGAAATCCTAAAAAGTACTCAGTATGTTTTCGTAAACAGGCGCTAATGAACATAAACAATTTCACAAGTGCCGCATCAACGTAAAATGACAACTTATTAATGCAAACATTACATACAAAAAACGAACGTAAAGTATTTGGTACGTAAGTGCCTTAGGTAATTTTTATGTGCATGAATAACCACAGTCAAAATCCGTACGAGTGATACACTTCTTATTTGTTATCTCTATCTGACTTTAATGGATTACAATGAGGGCATCCACGACTTTTTCTGCCAACAGGGCGGCGCCACCTTACAGTGAGGTAAAATACTTGACAGATTTCATAGGGGAACGATAATTTCTTAGGAAAATGTAATCTCTAAGGTTTCTTTTTGTTTTATTAGTTATATTTTATATTAATTACATTAGAAATGAATAAACTAAACTATAAATATAACTAAAAGCCCTTTTAAAAAAAAGAGATATTAAGTGCAAAAAATTTAAAAATTAAAATTACTGACGCATTGTGTTGTGTATTAATATTATACTCTAAATAATGATAAACTATTATTTAAAACGAATTTATCAATTAACTGACATTAAAATTTACATCAGTCACAACTAGCGACATCTGGTGAGCGGAAGATTATTAGCCCTCATTATTTCGCCCGCTCATTCGCCACTCGCGAGTCATTAGTTAAGTTAATTATTGTCTTAGTCTGTTCCTCTCGCTCTTGGCTTAGTCGCCTCGCAAGCGACGCGTCGCGCGAAATGAGCCTAGAGAAAAGTAATGTTTCACTGTTCCAGATCCAAATGATGCATTATAAACGTTGTTACTGAACCAATCTTTTGAATTACTTCAGTGATTCGGATCAGTGAGTCAGTTCCGTAAAGAAATACACATGCCGTACTACGGCGTCAACCGCCGTTGTGAGTGGATACTGTATTGGTTGTTTGCAAAGGCTTAAAAAGATCGTTGTACAAATAAATACTAAATATTCGAAAAACTTGATTATTATAATTATCAGAGATTTCTATTACAATATTTTAAAAGAACAGAATAAATAATAGTAGTACGTACTAAAAGTAAGTAGGATATAATATTTATAAGTACTTAAATACGTCTTGGACTTTATGGAGTGACATAAATGATGAGTCGTGCACTTTTGGATTTTCCAAACTTTTTTCAAATTGAAGTTTGACGCAAAATTATCGGAAAATTGGAAGTATAATATGGTTTTTAGTGAAAACTTGTGCGTATTTAAACTACTTTAAAAAATTCCGCATAATCATGTTATACGTATTTTTTAATGCGATTAAGGCATGCTCAATTGGATTTACCAATAGTTTTTTTTACTTTTACCACTGGTTCTGAAAAACCCTCTGTCCTGGGAACCAAGAACCAAGAACCAGTAGGAAACCCAGTGGGACTTTTTTTAAAGCAGAATTTACTATTATACAATTGTTATGATAACATTTAAAAACAACACAGTACCGATCACCTCTTTCCCAGAAGTTATTGTCAATCATATACTCTTTAGTAGTATAATAACCCTTACTTAACAATTTTTGCTTAATAAATATTTCAAACCTTTTGATAGATAAAGTCTGCACATTTTTTGGGACTTTTCTGGGAACATTGAGTAACCGAAAATAGATATGGAACCACATTAATTTGCATGTTGTATATGCACACATACGATGGTAAAGAAGGCCCTTTGAACCCAACTCGAACCGATTCACTTTCAGTCCAGCCAGATTCTCCATCGCCTTGCTATCTGCGTTAGAGTCGTTTCATGTTCGCCACGTCGACTAAGCAAGATATTGATTCAAACAGTTCTTTTTCTGATAAATCTTATTAGATGTTCTTGATCACGCCATAAGATAGTCCTACTTCAAATGGTCGATAAAACCTTCATTCCAATCCCACAAGATCATCACATTGTAATAACAAATCAGATTTTTTTTTCTCGCTCTCTCTCGCTTCTATAGCTCCACAATTATTTTGTATGAATGAATATATTTAACTCGAAGCATGTTTAGATTCTGATTTTTAAATGATTTAAAAACGGCAAACTGTTTCGGGAACTTCTCATAGACTTCATTAGACGTTATACATATTTCAATACTAACTTTTTATTTCTTTGGATCTCTCTTTTCTACTTTGTACTTTTTCCCCAGTCCGCTTGCTCACTTCCTTTAGCATTTTTTTCTGTATGAAGGTCCGAAAGCGAAGTTTTTTTCCCTCTTTTGTCTAATATTTGGCTAGGTTCGTAATCTCATTTCTCGTGCAAAAGATCAGAATTTTCATCCAGTATTCATTCTTCCAAAAGATGATCACTTATTTCCTCCGCTGACTCAGTCGAAAGAAGATCGGCCTCCATTATTGTTCAACTAAACGGACGGCCCCGCTTGGCCCGGCCGTAGACGCGAGTAAAAAAATCCTAAACCGATTATAGCCATGCGCGCAACGATACACGTCGGAACGGCTCGAGCGCCAATTCTTCAGTGAGAAAACAAACATATTATGATTGGTTCAAACAGACTCTGAAGATGGTAAATAGTAAAAATTATGCTACGGTAGTTATTTCGGCGCGATTAAGTAAATTGGATGGAAAAAATGATAGATGTACTATGTTGTCTGAGAGTTACGAGGCATTATTGAATAATAATGATGATGAAGAACAGCAACTCAAACTTCAGTAAGATACGAGGTTTAGAGCAACTGAAGAGATTTATAACCAACTGGAAGCGATATCAGTGACTTACCCAACCCTTGATGTGGTGATCAAACCGACGGAGAGTTCGCCCATGGCTTGGTTGCCCACTATTCTTGGACGAGTTTTGTGTCCTAATTTTCTTCGTTAGTTTTGTCGGAGTGATATTTCTAAAACCGACAAACTTCACTACCTCTTCTCACATGTTGAAAAGGAGCCTCGTTCCCTAAAGCCGTGTGTCCACTAAAAATGTTGACAACATTTATGTTTACCAACTGTTTATAACTCAACAAAAGTTACCAACATTTGTTTCCGATGTTGCCGACAACTGTTTCCAAAAAGCATCTCCACCGAGGGAACAAATGTTTGCAAGAAGCGTATTCCTTTGATGTTGCCGCTGATAATGGAAACACGGTTCGCGACATTGTTACAAGTTTTGTTGCAAACACTAGGTAATTACAGAAACATTTGTTACCAACACGTGTTGGCAACACAACAGTTAGTAAAAAAACTTTGGTGGAGACGTGGCTTAATAAAGCATTTATCCCTAGTCGATGATTCTTGATGAGATGTGACATTAGATGTTTTAAAAGTGCCTTATGATAACAAACGGTTGTTGGCGGATAGTCATATTTCACGGAATTTACATTTATTGATATCAAATAAACCAATCAGTCTAAGAACTCAAATATTAATTCCCTTATTAGAATCTAAACGGGCGTTGGAGAGCCTAGAATTTACTGTAACTGAGTGCAGTTATCTCTTACTGCATATCAGCCTTACTAAACTTTCCTCGGATATAAAAACCAGGTTCGAACATTAATACGAGGGTGACAGTTTTGTGGTTCCGACCTTTAGTCAGTTATTAGATTTTCTATCGAAACGAGTGTAGGTTAATTGACACGTCATCTCCATAGAGATCGAGTTTAAGAAATAATAATTAATCTGGAGAAAATAAACCCACCAGGTTTATTCATGTAATACAAAATAAAAATAAGTACAAAACATTTAATCGCAATCATTGTTCATATTTTCACATGAATAATCACACAACTTCGGAGTGTTTCAAATTCGCCAAGTCGGATAACCACGAGCGTCGTATTTGGGATACTTGTAGAGGATATTATTTTAAATGCTTTGAACGGCACACCGCAACTTCATGTTCTAAAAACGTGCCATGGGATATATGAGACCATATCGTGCATCATCGTTTAGTGTGTACGGTGACCAACACCCAGGAGTGGTACAAAGGTCGTCTGTCCCGCGGCATGCGTGGTTTTATACATAATAGAGCCATGCTGCAGCTATATTAGTAGTATAGTTGTAGCACGAATGGGTCGGCTCGACCAGGGAAGGACCTGACAGAATACCAGCGTAATTTTTTTTTATATGAGAGGGGCAAACGACTCACCTGATGTTAAGTGACTACCGCCGCCCATGAACAACTGCAACATCAAGGAGGGAATTGCAGATGCGTTGCCGGCCTTTTAAAAAGAGTAATCTCTTTTCTTGAAGGTCCCTAAGTCGTATCGGTCCACAAGGAAGTCGTGCGAAGAAGTAAACATCTTCTAAATCGCACAGTGGTGGACCGCCAATCATCTAGATGGTATGGATGGTATCGGGAGTTCTGCCACGATGTGCGTTCTCGAAATTTGGCGGCTGGGATTAAACCGAACTATTCCTCAGAACACTCCCCATGGTAGATGCGAAAGAAAATGCAAAGGGATGCAACATCTCTTCACAGTGCCAATGAATCGAGCTGATCGTAAGGGACTCGGTCGTCAACGATTCGAGATTCGTCGCGCAAACTTGTGTCTTCTGAGGATTAAACTGGACTAGCTAGAAGCGCTTTGTGCCAAGCCCGATCGAAGGCCTTGGCAATGTCCAAACTAACGGCTAACGCCTCCCCCTTGAACTCTACTGCCTCCGCCCATCTATTGGTCAGGTAGACCAGAAGATCACCAGCTGATCGACCCCGATGAAAACCGTATTGGCGGTCACTAATCAGCTGATGATCCTCAAAGTACCGCATGAGCTGGCAGTTAATAATGGATTCCATTATTTTGAGAACAAGGAGGTGATCGCGATAGGCCTATAGTTGGACGGGTCTGAGCGGTTGCCATGTTTAGGGATCGGGTGGACAAAAGCTATATTCCATGAATTCGGGACTACGCCTTGGGAGTAGGAGTACCGGAAAAGACGCGTTAGAACCGGTGTCAAATCCGGAGCATACGTCCTCAGCACAATTGGGGGGATTCCGTCAGGCCCATTCGATTTCTGGAAGTCCAGGGAGAGGAATGCTTTGCGAACCGAGCGCTGTGAAAACAGCACATCCATCATCAGTTCATTCAGCACATCATCAGTTGGATGGTTGGCGGTGTTTTCCTCCCATTATCAAGAGTTGAGTTGGACGCGAAAAGGGAACCTAAAAGGTCGACTTTGTCTTTTGCAGCTTGGGCCTGTGTGTCGTTCTCCCTGTGCAGGGATGGTAGTGATGGCTTACAGAAATTCCCTTGGACAGCCTTGGCGAGAGACCAGAATGTACGGGTTCCCGAAGGAAGGCGAACTAGTTTCTCGCCAATTCTGCCTATGTGCTCTGACTTTACCCTGGCAATAACTATTTTGAAGGACCTGGAGGCGAAGTTTTACTTCTTTTTAAGTATGCTGGTGTTTACATCCCGAGTCGCCGAAGCCGCAGCCCAGGCTCGATAACACTCCTGCTTACTGCGTAATGCAGTCTTACAGGAGCGACCAAACCAAGGCTGAGATCTGCCTCCGATGGGTACCACAGATGATGGAATAAATAGTTTCATTCCCTGTAGTACCACATCAGTGACAGAGTCAGCAACAGCGCTGGGATTATCCGGCGAGAAGCAAACCCGCGCTCATTGGTAGGATGCAAAGAAAGACGGCTTGACAGCTCGGTGGCGCAGTAGCTTAACAATCAGTTGTTGCGCTGGGGGCCGTGGGTTCGAATCCCGCACGGAACAAGTATTTGTATGGCCTACAAATAAAATTTCCCGGTCTGGATGTTTGTCCTTTTGCAATATATGTTTGTAAACTGCCTCCACGACACAGGAGAAAATCTGAGTGTGGGGGTAACATTGTGAAAAAAAAAGACCCCAGTCCGTCCCAATCCGCCGCCCTGTAATGCCAAATACGGCGGCAACCTTTAAAACGCAACCGCGAAGGGAGCGTGAGTAGCACCATCCTCCGGATCAGACAATGGTCCGAAGAGCCGAGAGGGGCATCATAGAGGGCATCGACGGAAACCTGATATCCGTCCGGATGAGAGGTCAGCAGAAGGTCCAACAGGGAAGGTTTATGATCCTCCACATCTGGAATCCGCGTAGGTGAAGTAACCAGTTGTGTCAGACCAAAAACCAAGGCAAAGTCATAAACAGATCTCCCCGCATGGCCGGTTGAACGTGAACCGAGCCATTCGGCGTGGTGGGCGCTAAAATCACCAAGGATCACGATCTCTGCGGATGGGACCTGTTGTAGCAAGGAATCTGTAGCCATTTGGACGTGGTCGATGAGTCGGTCTTTTTCGGCATTACCGCTATGGGACCTATAGAGGCACCCGTAGACGCGCGGATGGTCGTCGCTGTCTACGCGTAGTCAAAGGATGGACAGGTCCGAACCTTCAAGACTGCCGAGGCGTCGAGAACAGATGTCCTCTCTGACATACACGTAAACTCCAGCCCGAGGCACAAAGGAGTGCTCCAATTTGTACCCCGGGTAGGAGAGATACGAAATATCAGCTGGAGAGGAAACCTGCGTCTCGGTCAGAAAGAGCAAGGCCGGCTTCGCCGTCTCGAGATGGTAGTGGCCGGCGTTTAGTTAGAGTGAAGTTACCTGATGTTGCAGAAATTCACGGATAGCGTGGCAGGGGTGGTCTTGGTATTGTTGCTCAGTTTGCCCCGAGTTACGTTTTTGAGCGGAATTTTGCTCCCCCCCCCCCCCTCCAGAATACGCGGGGCAGTCTCAGCACCCACGCTCAGAATTGGAATAACATGGTCGTGGATGCTCAGCGAGGGATACTGGTACTGGTACCCTCCTGGTGTAGTCTATCGTGTAATTCCGCTACCATGTTGATGGGGGGGGGGGATTGGGCCTCCGGTCACCTGCACTCACCAGACGAAACGCAGAAGCAGAGCTTCTACTTCACGCCTGTATTCTGTGAGTTCGTGGTACCAACCCGGCTCGAGCCGGCCCATACGTGCAACAGCAAAAAAAGCTGCTGCGTGGCTCTACCACCGAAAAAAATAATAATAGTTTAACGCTGTTGTGATTTGTATGGTACGTTAAGAGAACCGGAGACCATTTTTACTGTAAAAAGGCATTCCATCTTAGTCCTCATGGGTGACAACACATCTGCATTTTGATTCTTTATTGAGGATAGATGTAAGTGTCTGTGGTTCACAGCAACTACTTACCATCAGGTGGACTGTGTGCTCGTTTTTCACCCTATCCTAAAAAATTGCAATAGTTACGTTTACTCGTGATAGTGCCGGTATTAGAGGCGAAGGATCACCTTCTTGCGGCACCCGTAGTCTCCATAGTAACGGTTATAATGATAAAATTCATTGCATTGTTCCAGATAACGGTATTTAACGGAAAGCGCTCATATGGATTGCGAATCGTCCCGGTGGCCACTTAGTCGTGACGAGCCTAGAGTAGAGTTGGTGCGTGGAGTAGAGTCGACGAACTCGCGTCTTCGCGAGAATGCAATAGCAATTAATTTCTAATAACAATATAATTTCGGCATAAGATAATTCATTCAGCACGTATAATTGAATAAAATTAGTTCAATATTCGGCACCTAAATTAACGGAAAACGTTATTTTACACTCAGTAATTGTTAAAGTAATAACGCAAAGAAATCATTTTATTAAGACACGAGCGTTGCTAGATCTCGGTTCACAAGTCACGATAATTAGAAGCGACTTTGTTCATAGATTAGGATTAAAGAGATATTATTCTCAATTCCCATTTGTGGGCATCGGTGGTTTACAAAATAATGATAGTTAATCGGTTGTTTTGATACACTGTAAGCCTAAAAATTAAAATGTGTTGTTATCGGTCAAGGCGGCGGTTTTGAATAATCCTAATTGTAAAAAAACGATCACATGCGCAGGCCAATTAATTAGACATTTGTGACCACCGCTTGTAAATGCCTAATGCGCTTGGAACACCCAGCTTTAAAACACATGAACTGTTTATCATAGCCATTGGGAAGAAGATTACGAGGATTGCAGCAGATAACCTTTAGCCGGAGACGTCTTCAAGCAACACACCGCTTTGCCATAGAAAGCAGATAAGCTCACCATATTTCTGGGGAGTGTAATGCTAAAATTAGTTATCGAAGGCATACGTAAACACATATAAACCCGCGTAAAGCATATAGCTGACGTGAAGTACCGATGTTACGGCAAGTTTGCAGTCTGTGAACGTGTTCAAGATCGTCCCAGTCATTTAACATATTTGATTAACCACAAACCTTCGTAAAAATACACCGTTTCTACCAAGGATGATTTGCGATGCTATTAAAATTAAAATTATCCAAATTTCAATAGAGAATATGACTAGGTTATATCATCTGCTTGGAATTCTATAATTAATAAAATTAAATTCAAACTCAAACATATCACCACAAGACTTCAAGATACTATAAGTTTGTTCAGCGCTCAAAATGAATATTTTGCCGGGTTTGTGATGTAGTAGCATACATGAAATTTTTACTTAGTTATAGGATTGGTCTAATTAAAGACCTAGAAGAAGCTACATGTGTGATTATTTGAAACTTCCCATATTACATATCACCTTATTAATACCTACTAAATTGTAGGTTAATTATGACATCGGGACGTCAAATACCTCAAACCACGTTATCATTGGTGCTGTAAAGAGACCCGTTTTAATGGGAAAGAGGCATTCCATCTTAGTTCTCACTGGTGACAACGCATCTGCATTTTGATTCGCAAACGAGTATAGATGTAGATGTCTATGGGCCACAGCAACCACTTGTCATCAGGTGGACTGTGAGCTCGTTTATCACCCTATATTATAAAAAAAACGAAGAAGTCGGAAATTAAAAAAAATAAAATTAAGATATATTACCCGAGATAAAAAATGTAAAATTAGTTTTATTCAATGTGTAGTATTCACGTATAATTTTTATTCAGATGAAAATCTGTCAAGTAATAAAAGTTGCAAAACTTTTGTTACGATATGCCATTGCATTTTGAGAATTAATGAGGATAAATATTGTCAATGAAATTTGTATTTAGAGTTTACTATTAATAAGAATAGTTGGGGATATGAATACAACTACATTTTGGTTAAAGCTTAAGAGAATTCATTATTTCATTATGTCCCGTGATGAGTGGCGAATATGTGAATTTTCAGTAGAACCGCTATGTCTGCCACTGCTGAGCATTGCTTATTACAGATCTCCTCTAATTTGTGTAAGGCTCGTGGAATACTTAATACGCTGTACTACGTTAGTGTGTGTTGGTAAACTTGACATGTCCTAGAAAATACTTTATTTCTCACGCTCTCCCTCAATCACATTTTTGTGATTACGTACGTACGGTGATCACTTAGACTCTGAGCTTGGCTATATATTTTATGTGTAAGTCACCTTATATGACAGATATATAATACTCAGATCTAAATGAATACTTGAAAACTGTGGATTCCAACTCCTTGACGTGGGGGAATTTCAAAACCTCCGTAAAAGAAGATCTCTAGTTAAAGCAGTTAAAGTAGTAATAGGTATTAACAGATCATAAATAAAACCACTTAAATCAAAGTGCACGTCCCGAAATGTGAATTGTCTGAAACTGTGTGTGTGTGTGTAAGCTCTAAATCGCATAGCAGCCGTAATCAAATTTGACTTAAAGTTGTCGCGCCCTACAGGTGCTTGTCTTAGGTGAAACGCCTAGTTAACAAAATGGATATTAAAAAAATGGCATAGAATACCAGTTTAAATATAATATCTGACAACTAGCATAAATTTAATAAATGTATTCTATGAAAGCGTGGTCATATAATATTGATAGATATGTAATAGCGAGGGTCTATGTTTAATATCGGACTATTACGGGCAGATATTGAAAGAAAGAAAATAAAAATGTTAACGGTAAACTTTTAAGGTTGTGACTTAAATGATTGACATATTGAGAACTACGTGAATAAATTTAATATCATCCTTTTTCCATGTCTAATTGGCACTAAAATATTTTATACAGCGCAATATACAGAAATGGATTGTTTATGTTCAGAGGATTTAACAAAATAATCACTTCTGCATCTTCTTATATGTTCAGTGCTGAACATGAACCATTTTATTTGGGAACAATTGCCTTAATTGTCATGTTTGGAAGGCAGATCAGTGATCGCAATACCATACGTCTTGAACATTTATATACTACTAATGAAGGTTAGTAAACTACTAAACTAGGGTTAATATACTACTAAAGAGTCATCATCATCATCATCATTGCAGCTCTTCACAAGTCCACTGCTGAACATAGGCCTCCCCCAAAGAATGCCACAAAGCACGGTCCTGAGCCACCTGCATCCATCGACTTCCTGCATATCTTACCAGGTCGTCACTCCATCTCGTGGGGGGACGCCCTACACTTCGCCTACCGGTACGAGGCTGCCACTCGAGAACCTTTCTTCCCCATCGGTTGTCGGTTCTTCGAGCTATATGGCCGGCCCACTGCCACTTCAGCTTACTAATCCGTTGGGCTATGTCGGTTACTCTGGTTCTACTGCGGATATCCTTATTCCTAAGTTTATCACGCAGAGAAACTCCAAGCATAGCCCTCTCCATAGCTCGCTGAGCGACCTTGAGCTTCCTCATACGGCCAACAGTGAAGGACCACGTATCAGTTCCGTAAGTCATCACTGGCAACACGCACTGGTTGTACAATTTTGTTTTAAGGTTTTGAGGTATGTCTGACAAGAAGATGTGTCGTAGCTTCCCGAACGCTGCCCAGCCGAGTTGAATCCGTCGATTGACCTCTTGGTCGAAGTTGGACTTACCTAGTCGGACTATTTGTCCCAGGTAAACATACTCGTCAACAACTTCGAGCTTAGTGCTCCCAACAACTACCGGCATAGGTGTGACATGGACATTAAACATGATCTTTGTTTTGTCCATGTTCATCTTAAGACCTATCCGTTGGGAGACACTATTGAGGTCATTGAGCATAGTGCTTAGGTCCTCCAGCGATTCTGCCATAAGGACTATATCGTCGGCAAATCGAAGGTGAGTGATGTACTCGCCATTGATGTTAATACCGCATCCTTTCCAGTCCAGAAACTTGAAAACGTCTTCCAATGCAGCGGTGAAGATTTTCGGGGATATAACATCACCCTGTCTTACACCTCTCTGCAATTGGATGGGTTTCGTACTCTGGTTCTGTACTCGGATAGCCATCGTAGCCCTACTGTACAAACACTTCAGCACTTCGATATACCGACAGTCAACTTGGCACCGCTGAAGGGACTGCAGCACCGCCCAAATTTCGACGGAATCAAAGGCTTTCTCATAGTCCACATACGCCAGACATAGTGGCAAATTGTACTCTTTGGACTTCTGAACAATTTGCCGTAGGGTATGTATGTGGTCTATGGTGCTAAAGCCCTTTCGGAAACCGGCTTGTTCGGGAGGCTGGAAGTCGTCAAGTCTGCGCGCGAGACGAGTCGTAATGACTCTCGAAAACAGCACGTAGACGCGGCTCAGAATGGAAATCGGTCTGTAATTCTTCAAAAGAGCGTTGTCACCTTTCTTGAAGAACAAGACCACCGCACTTCTGCTCCACGCCTCCGGTGTAATGCCACCATGGGGGACGGAATTAAAGAGCCTCTGAAGGACTTCAAGTACCGGTCTTCCACCCGCTTTCAGAAGCTCCGCTGTAATTCCATCCTCGCCTGGGGCCTTGCCGTTTTTAAGGTGCTGGAGAGCCATTCTAATCTCGCTCAGACTGACTTCCGGGATATCATCGGAATAATGTCGGATAAGACTCGCTCTTGGATCGTTACTCACACTTGCGTGCGGCTCCAACGATGACGTGTACAGCTGCCCATAGAACCTCTCAATCTCACCCAAAATCCCAGGTGCCCCGGAAACGATGCTGCCACATTCGGTCTTCAGCTTTGACAGTTGGCTCTTTCTGGCAGACAGGTCTCTGGCAAAGACTTTGGAGCCTTGGTTCCGCTCGATCGCTTTTTCAATACGAGCTGTATTGAAGTTGCGTAAGTCCCGCCGCATGCATTTGGAGATCTGTCTGTTCAGTTGCCTGTATGCTGTCAAATCTGTTGAAGAATGTAGCCTCATCTCCCGTCTAACAGCCATGAGACTAAGAGTGTGATCGGAGAGTTTTTGTGTTCTTCTGCGGTGGGTATTGCAGAACTTAGCTCCGACCGCATGGACAGTTTCCACGAGCTTGTCATTCATATCGTCCACTTCATTGCAGTCTTCTAGGCACTGAAAACGGTTTCGTAACTCGAGCTGAAAGATTTTGGGACTTTGAATTAGAGCACGAGGGGGCCGGAGCGTTTCGGTGATCGCTGCTGGTTTTCACCCTCGCGATGACTGAGACATCACTGAACAGTTGTCGTCTGGTCGTCATAATGAATTCAATCTCATTTTTTGTCGAACCGCCGGGGCTCGACCAGGTCCACTTCCTGTGGGGCCGCTTCTTAAAAAAGGAGTTCATCATAAAGAGTCCCTTTTTCTCCATGAAGTCGGCCAGCTGCTGGCCCCTTGGGTTCCGTTGCCCTATTCCAAATTTCCCTACTTTCAGCTCACCGTTCACTCTTGTGCCTAGTTTTGCATTGAAGTCTCCCATTAACACCGTATATTGGGTTTTGGAGGAATGCATGGCTCTAGAGATATCCTCATACATTTCCTCCACCTCCTCATCGGTGTGTGCCGAGGTTGGTGCGTAAACCTGTATGACCTTCAGCGAATACCGTTTGGTGATTCTGAGTATAAGGTACGCAACCCGTGTCGACACACTCTCGATCTTTACAACGTTGTTAACGAGAGACTTGTGGACGATAAATCCGACACCTCCTTGGGACAGATGGTCACCCTCCCGGTGATAGAGCAAGTTGCCGGATTCGAGGATTACCGTGTCCTCCCCCTCTCTTCGGACTTCGGATAATCCTTTAATATGCCAGCGCAACTTGTCTATCTCTTCTTCCAGCTCCACGATCTTCTCGTCAGTCCTCAGGGTGCGTGCGTTGTACGTTGCCAGGTCGAGTCGTTTAAGGTGGCAACCGAACCTCCACCGGAGATTCTTAGCACCCCCTGCCCCGCCGTTACCATGGTCGCCACCGTAGCCAGGAATAGCGGGGCCGCCGGGGACTGGGGGCCGTATCTTTGTTACTCTTGTCATTGGGGATATTTGCCATAGTTGCCACGCTTGGCGAGCGGGTTGGCAACCGCATTTTTTCATTATTATAATATTGGCTATTATCAGGAAGATGCTGCTGCCCAACTCCCGCCTGTTTCCCTTTGTCGCCTTTTACGACACCCACGGGAGGATATGGGGTAGTGGATATTCTTGACCGCCACTACACGGCATCACTAAAGAGTACATGATTAATAATAACTTCTGGGGATTATGTTGCTTATCTTCACGCACAATCCCTGAAGGGGTAGCCAGAGAGAACAGATCGCCAAGTGTCACGATCCTTTCATACCTCTTTCGCTTCTTTCAGATTCATTATCTTCTTTATACATGCACGTCTAGGTATCCAAGTACTCTTGACCCTCCCCTCTTCGAGCAATTTCCTCACCTGGTCTTCGAAAGTTAGTCTCGGTCTACCTCGACACCTTTTAATATTAACTTTCGCGCTATATATTTTCTTCACCATTCGGTCTTCACTCATTCGCTCAATGTGCCCAAACCATCGAAGCACGCCCTTATCAATTTTTGTGATAAGGTCCTGCCATATTGCGATTCTCTTCGTTTCGCTTTCGGTCGGCCATGGTAACGCCGCACATTTTACGAAGAGATCGCATCTCCACTGCATTCAACTTGCTTTTATGCTTCTTCCGGCTTACCCAGGTTTCGCTGCCATATAACAAAGTCGGTACCAACACTGCGTTATGTATTGCAAAGCGTGCACCCTTCACTACGCCTTGCCTTTTGACTAACGCAGTCAGGGCACCATTGACTTTGTTCCCGGCAGCGACACGCCTGTCCACATTTAAATCACATCTTCCATCCCGGCTAAAAGCACTCCCCAAGTATACAATTTCATTTACCTGTTCTAGAAATTCCTGATTTACCCATATTTCACATTTCGTTCTCTCTTCGTTCCTTTTAAATACCAGAACCTTAGTTTTATTAGCATTCAAACGGAGACCTTTAATTTCACATTCCTCTTTCATACATGTGACTAATGCCTGTAGTTCTGCCTTTGATTGTGCAATAAGCACTGGATCATCAGCATACAGCAGAGAATTTGTTTTTAAGTCCCCCAATTTCACACCCAAACAGCTATCTTTCAGCTTCTGTAAACAGCTGTCGAGATACAGTATGAACAGCCAGGAAGACATGACACAACCCTGTTTTACGCCCGTTTGGACGCTAAACATGGGTGACAGGTCATGCCCTACCCGCACACAGGCTTTACAGTCACAGTAAAGTGACTGCACAACCCTTAGCAATCGACCATCCACACCGTACCTCGGCAACAGTTCCCACATTTTCTTTGGGGATGAGGTAATTGCTAGATACCATGATGTTCTAAATGTTTTCATATTTAGTTGTACTACATGTTATATTGTAAATTATTGTTTAAGAAAACGTCCCGCTGGATTGTTGGTGCATCCCAAGACAGGGGATTTTTCCGAACCAGTGGTAAAATCATAAGTGAATTTCATAAATACTATGTATTAATATAATAAAATAAAATAAAATAATAAGTATTCTTGTTGTAGTATGTATGTTGAATTTAATAATTCTATTCTATTCTATTCTTTTAGGGCTGATTTGCGCCCCGTCTTCAGTCTAGGTATTTAACGACTAGCATGAACGATATGGTAAAAACCTTGAGATCTTGCCATCAACAACTGTAGACACAAATTTGTGATAATCCGATTTTAGCACAAATATGTTCGGGTTGATCATGGATACATTTTAGAAAATTTTATTTTTACAAAATGGTTCTCATGAATTATTTAGCCCCTTTTTCTATTTTTTTTTAAACTTTGCCTCAAGATTCGTTCAAACTAACGTGATATATAGTAATACTTGAATTTCTGAATTTAGGCTTCCCGACACGATATACTACAACCTTGTCATTTGTATAATCTTATCAATTTTGTCTAAAACCTCACAATAATAAAGTAACTTTATAAAGAAGCGTACTTTCTCACTTACCTCATTGATGGGTAAGTGTTGAAAGTCTTCAGACCCTAATTGATTTTAATTATCTTAAATTACAAAATACGACTTATAGATACAAAAATGATTGATCATACAAACAACCACCTAATAGTTGATGTTTTGAAAGATAATTTTCTAAGGATATAATCCTTACGAAGTAGAACTATTTAAATGTTCAGTATAGTTTTAATTTATTTATGTCACATGTGCCTCGGTTGATCATACCGTATATATATGCTGTTATATGAATTTAGTAAAAAGCTATTATTTTGACATTACAAACACACACTTCAATTATTTGTATAGATAATAAGAATTAAATAATATTTTTTCTTACGTTATTTATATCTTAAAATGAGTATAGTTTAAATAAAACATGTTACAATTAAAATAAAGTGAACAGTGTAACTGGACGAGAGTCGAAGTCATATTATATAGATTGTAAAATATATCAACAGGGACAACGCAAACCAATTCTATGCTGAAAGCTGGACAAGTCTAAAATCTAGGCATAACTTTAAATAACTCTTTAAAGGGACAAAAATTTACAAATTGCTGCATGCCTGGAGCATCTTTTAGTGACATCCTAAATAAAATTATTGTTACTAAATTTTGCCCAAATAGTTCAATAATAATTTTTGGTGGTAGAAGAGGTAGTGTAAACAACAAACAGTTATTAAGATATATTGAACAACTTAATAACTTAAATGTACACAAAATTGTCTTGTTCACACTACCTATACCTATATACAGGGATTACCACAGGAAATTAATTTAAGACATAATTTAAATATACAAATGCATAATTTAATATGTAATAATAATTTAAAGGAGGAGACATCTCCATACATTTTTGGGCCCAGATGTTAACAAGATGAAAGTCGGAATATTTGAAAGCTTATATATAAACAATTCATACCTGAAAATCTGGCTAGATTTGTCAATCTAGGAGCTGAGTTATTAAAGAATAATTAAAAGTGATTTTATGTATTACCTAAATAAATATTAGAAATATCGATGTGAGATCGATTACTTGAATTATTGTTGTTACTGTTATTTGTTGGCATGTTGATACTTTGTATTTTTTCATATTATTTTGTACATATGTTTTTTTATCTGTCTAGTTAACACAGATAAATAATTAAAAATAGATTTAAAAATGCTGGATTTAATCGAGAATCGATTATATTGCACTCGTTTCAAATCAAATCGAAAATAAGTCTTCTTCTTTTTTCTTTAAAGTGAATAGTTTTGAAGTTTGACTTGTCAAAACAAACTAATAGAAATTACTAGTGGTAGGTAGTGAACAGAAAAGAGAATTTCAAAAGTGTATTCTTTACGGTAATCGATTTATTTCCATAAAATGTTTATTTCTTGTTTCCTTATGCGAATAATAATAATATACTTTATTTCCAAATGAATATATCATATTAATATATCAGCGTTACCATTGAATTTTTATGGATCCGAATAAATATAAAATCATCATCATCGTCATCATTACAGCCCTTCACAAGTCCACTGCTGAACATAGGCCTCCCCCAAAGAATGCCACAAAGCACGGTCCTGAGCCACTTGCATCCATCGACTTCCTGCATATCTTACCAGGTCGTCACTCCATCTAGTGGGGGGACGCCCTACACTTCGCCTGCCGGTACGAGGCTGCCACTCGAGAACCTTTCTTCCCCATCGATTGTCGGTTCTTCGAGCTATATGGCCGGCCTATTGCCACTTCAGCCTACTAATCCGTTGGGCTATGTCGGTCACTCTGGTTCTACTGCGGGTTTCCACATTTCTGAGTTTATCACGCAGAGAAACTCCGAGCACAGCCCTCTCCATAGCTCGCTGAGCGACCTTGAGCTTCCACATCCAGCCAGCAGTGAATGACCACGTCTCAGTTCCGTATTTCATCACTGGAACCACGCACTGGGTGTACAGTCTCGTTTTCATGTTTTGAGGTATACCTGACGAGAAGATGTGCCGTAATTTCCCGAACGCTGCCCAACCGAGTTCAATCCGTCGATTTACCTCTCGGTCGAAGTTGGACTTACCTAGTCGGACTACTTGTCCCAGGTAAACATACTCGTCAACAACTTTGAGCTTAGTGTTCCCAACAACTACCGGCATATGTGTGACATGAACATTAAATATGATCTTTGTTTTGTCCATGTTCATTTTAATACCTATCCGTTGGGAGACACTATTGAGGTCATTGAGCATAGTGCTTAGGTCCTCCAGCGATTCTGCCATAAGGACTATATCGTCGGCAAATCTAAGGTGAGTGATGTACTCGCCATTAATGTTGATACCGTATCCTTTTTAGTCCATAAGCTTGAAAACGTCTTCCAATGCAGCGGTGAAGAGTTTCGGGGATATGACGTCACTCTGTCTTACACCTCTCTGCAATTGGATAGGTTTAGTAGTCTGGTTCTGTACTCGGATAGCCATCTTAGCCCTACTGTACAAGCACTTCAACACTTCGATATACCGACAGTCAACTTGGCACCGCTAAAAGGACTGCAGCACCGCCCAAATTTCGACGGAATCAAAGGCTTTCTCATAGTCCACATACGCCAGACATAGTGGCAAATTGTACTCTTCGGACTTCTGTACAATTTGCCGAAGGGTATGTATGTGGTCTATGGTACTAAAGCTCTTTCGGAAACCGGCTTGTTCGGGAGGCTGGAAGTCGTTAAGTCTGCGCGCGAGATGATTCGTAATGACTCTCGAAAACAGCACGTAGACGCGGCAATCGCAGAAGGGAAATCGGTCTGCAGTTCTTCAAGAGAGCGTTGTCGCCTTTCTTGAAGAACAAGACCACCGCACTTCTGCTCTACGCCTCCGGTGTAATGCCACCATTGAGGACGGAAATAAAGAGCTTCTGAAGGACTTCAAGTACCGGTTTTCCACCCGCTTTCAGAAGCTTCGCTGTAATTCTATCCTCGACTGGGTCCTTGCCGTTTTTAAGGTACTGGAGAGCCATTCTAATCTCGCTCAGACTGACTTCCGGGATATCATCGGAATAATGTCGGATAAGACTCGCTCTTGGATCGTTACTCTCACTTGCGTGCGGCTCCAACGATGACGTGTACAGCTGCCCATAGAACCTCTCAATCTCACTCAAAATCTCAGGTGCCCCGTAAACAATAATGCCACACCCGGTCTTCAGCTTCGACAGTTGGCACTTTTTAGCAGACAGATCTCTGGCAAAGACTTTGGAGCCTTGGTTCCGCTCGATCGCTTCTTCAATACGAACTGTATTGAAGTTGCGTAAGTCCCGCCGCACGCATTTGGAGATCTGTCTATTCAGTTGCCTGTATGCTGTCAAATCTGTTGAAGAATGTAGCCTCATCTCTCGTCTAACAGCCATGAGATTAAGAGTGTGATCGGAGAGTTTTTGTAATCTTCTGCGGCGGGTCTTGCAAAACTTATCTCCGACCGCATGGACAGTTTCCACGAGCTTGTCATTCATATCGTCCACTTCATTGCAGTCTTCTAGGCACTGAAAACAGTTTTGTAACTCGAGCTGAAAGGTTTCGGGACTTTGGATTAGAGCACGAGGGGGACGGAGCGTTGACTTCATCAGACGAGACCTCTCCAACTTAACATTTAGGTTCAGTGCGCCTCTAACCATTCGGTGATCGCTGCCGGTTTTCACCCTCGCGATCACTGAGACATCACTGAACAGTTGTCGTCTGGTCGTCATAATGAAGTCAATCTCATTTTTTGTCGAACCGTCGGGGCTCGACCAGGTCCACTTTCTGTGGGGCCGCTTCTTAAAAAAAGAGTTCATCATAAAGAGTCCCTCTTTCTCCATGAAGTCGGCCAGCTGTTGGCCCCTTGGGTTCCGTTGCCCTATTCCAAATTTCTCTTCTTTCAGCTCACCGTTCTATCTTGTGCCTAGTTTTGCATTGAAGTCTCCCATTAACACCCTATATTGGGTTTCGGAGGAATGCATGGCTCTAGAGATATCCTCATACATTTCCTCCACCTCCTCATTGGGGTGTGCCGAGGTTGTTACGTAAACCTGTATGACCTTCAGCGAATACCGTTTAGTGATTCTGAGTATAAGGTACGCAACCCTCGTCGACACACTCCCGATCTTTACAACGTTGTTAACGAGAGACTTGTGAACGATAAATCCGACACCTCCTTGGGGCAGATGGTCGCCCTCCCGGTGATAGAGCAAGTTGCCGGGTTCGAGGATTACCGTGTCCTCCCCCTCTCTTCGGACTTCGGATAATCCTATTATATGCCAGCGTAACTTGTCTATCTCTTCTTCTAGCTCCACAATCTTCTCGTCAGTCTTCAGGGTGCATATTGCTAGGTCAAGTCGTCGTAGGTGGCAACCGAACCTCCACCGGAGATTCTTAGCACCCCCTGCCCCGCCGTTACCATGGTCGCCACCGTAGCCAGGAATAGGGGGGCCGCCAGGGACTGGGGGCCGTCTCTTAGTCACTTTCATCATGGGGAGTATATTGCCATAGTTGCCACGCTTGGCGAGCGGGTTGGCAACCGCAGTTTTTTTATTGTATTTTTGCCATTACCAGGAAGATGCTGCTGCCCATCTCCTGCCTGTTTCCCTTTGTCGCCTTTTACGACACCCACGGGAAGATATGGGTTAGTGGATATTCTTAACCGCCACTACACGGCAAAATATGAAATCGATTGCATCAATACAATCGATTTTCTTACTTATTTTTTTTTTTTGAAATCTAGATTGTAAAATGAGCTAGTTTTTTGTATTTAACTTCAGAAAAATATAGCCAATTTTTGAAGTATAAACCAATTTATTAACTTCAGGGCCAAAAATCCCATTCTCCTTTGACATATAATTGTAATGATAATAATCATAAATTTCATGCAATTGACATAAATAATTTAATAAAAAAGTTTTGGACAAAAGATAGGTATTACCTATCCAAATATAATTTTAGGCTACCAAGACTGCTTTTATTGAGCATAATCATTTGGCATTTAATTTGGAATCAGTTCCAACTAATTAAAATTAGTGAATGTGACAATTGAGGCAATCTCTAGCAATAATAAGAGTTTAATTAATTTTGAATACAGCCCACAAATAAGTAATAAAAATTGTTTACACCTGGTGCATCAAAATATACAAGGCATGTTGGGCAAAGAATTGGAAGTTGAATTGTTTTTAAATAGTAACAATACACACATCCTTTGTATTACTGAACATTGGCTAAAAGATTATAATTGCATGTTTAATTCCAGAAATCACCAGGTGGTCATTCCTTCAATAGAGAAAAAAGTTTACGTGGTGGCTCCTTAATATTAGCAGATAAGTCATTAATCTATAAAGAGAGGATATTGTGAGCTTCTCTGTTGAACGAACTGTAGAAATGGCTTGTGTCGAGCTCGAGCACCTCATTGTTGTAAGTGTTTACAGACTCCCATGTGCTACTTATGACAATTTTGAAAGGATTGTGGAAGAAGTTTTACTCAAATTTAGTAAACAGAACAAGTCTGTTGTAATATTTGGAGACTTTAATACTTAAATCTCCTTGAAACTTCTTCCATTAGTATTAAGTTTAGCTCATTGTTTAAATCGTATAATCTTGTAAATTTATTCTTAGAACCAACACGTATTGCTGAGCCTAGTGCGACCTGTATAGATAACATTTTTACAAATGTTAAGCCCTTGCATAAATCAATTATTCAAAATTTAAGTTCAGATCACTGTGGATAGTTGGTATCACTACCTTACATACACAAAAAACAGAAAAATAAGAAAGTTGTGTTTGTTCCAATAAATGAACATCGCTTGGAGAGGTTTAGAAGTAATATAATAAAAAGACTTCCATCACTTTCGTTTAAAAATAGTGCTAATTATTTGTATGTTACATTATTTAAAATTATAGGTTGTGAATTTAGTAGAATATTTACTTCTAAAACTTTCTCTTTTAACAGTCGCAAATCATTTATGAATGGGCGACAGTAGAAAAATTATAAAAATAGGCGAAGGTTATTTATTTATTTATAAGGGTCACCGACAGGTGATACACAAATACTAAAAACAAGAACCAAGCATTGTGAGAAACATGCAATGTGCTCACCCAGTTATAGGTAACCACAGCTAACACAGAGTAATGTTGCGAAAAGTTAATTATCGTACAAAATTTAATGGCACAGTAGCAAATTAGTTATACGAGCTTTATGATGAGAGATCATATAATAGTAGTGTTATATTTAGAGATTATGTAAAAACATATTCTAAAATATTTAAAAACGTGTGCTCCACTGCTAAGGCTTTACATTTAAGCAACAAAATTAATCTGCATCCGACAAAATTAAAATGACCTGGAGAATAATAAATAGTGAAACGGGCAAGGTCAAACCGCGCAACTCGGATTTTCAATTGAATATTAACAATAATTTAACGCGATCTGATCAAGAAGTTGCTATGGCTTTTGAGAAACATTTTACTGATGTTTTTTTTGACAACAAAATCATTAAATTCTTCTCCTATTGTCGCCGAACCATTGCTCAAAAAAAAATGTAAAGGCTTGTTCAAATACCTTTAAATTCCATAGAGTACTGCCAAAAGATATCGTTAAATATTTTAAAACTATTATTGTTAAGAAAACTTAATCGTCAATCATTTAAATGTGACGAAGTGAATAATGCTATATCAAAATTAGTGCATTAGTTTAACGTTAATAATCTGCATTTGAACGGAAATAAAACTAATTGTGTTAAATTTACAACAACGAATGTTAAAAATCTGAATACAAATGTATTTTTAAATGGGGAGGAATTAAGCCCTGTTGTATCCACTGTTTTTCTTGGCATCACTCTTGACGCAAAGCTTCAGTGGGGCCCCCATATATCCAAATTAGCAAGCAGACTAAGTTCTGCAGCCTACGCTTTAAAAAAGATTAGAGGTCTCACTAGTAAAATAAACTAATCTAGCTGTCTCGACAGCTAGATTAGTTTATTTTAGTTATTTCCATAGCATAATGTCTTATGGGATTTTGCTATGGGGAAATGCGGCTGATTCAGAAACTATTTTTGTTTTACAGAAGAGGGCCATTAGAGCTATTTACAATCTTAAACCGAGAGAGTCTTTTAGAGATAAATTTAAAGAAATTAATATATTAACTTTGACCTCTCAGTATATTTACGAAAATTTAATGTATGTTTACAAAAACAAAGACAGTTTTAGTAAAAAAAGTGATATACATTCTGTAAACACTAGGAACAAACACAAGCTAGTGATGCCAGTTCCTCGACTCCACAGAGTCAGTAATCCATTCTTGGGGCAATGTATACGCTATTACAACAAGGTCCCGGAAAGTGTACAGGTTCTCTCTATTACCAAGTTTAAATGTTTTATTAAGCTGAAACTGTATAAAAAGGGTTATTATAGTATAAATTAATACATGGTTGATAATAACCCCTGGGAATGAGGTGGTCGCTTCCAAGCAGTTACTAAAATAAATTTTGTAAATAGTTCGTAATCATTTATATTGTAAAATTTATTTAAAAAAAGTCCCGCTGGGTTTCTTGCTGGTTCTTCCCAGTACAGAGGATTTTTTTTCGAACTAGTGGTAAAGTAAAAAATGACTTTCAATAAGAATTACACATGTAATGTTATTCGTGCTACAACCATAATATAGCTGCAGCATGGCTCTACCACGTAACGGTGTAAGAATATCCACTACCCCATATTATCCTGTGGGTTTCGTTCTTTGCCTCTTGGCAACAGAAAGAAACTATTCAGGAGATTAATGAAATGATAAATCGAAATTAACGTAGAGTTAATGCATGCAACGCTTTTGTTTGACGTTTGCAAAAAAAGCAAGTCTATTTTTCTACTCAAAACTCACACGGCTCTATTTTTAAGGTAATGTACGTAAGAAGAGAGAAGCTCTCAATAAATTAATTAAAATGTTCTCTGGTATACTAAGGTATACTCACCTGCTATTATAAGTACTGTATAAATTATACAATAAAATACAGTCTTTTAGAATCAGTGAAATAATATTAAAACGTATGTGTTCTTATTTTATTGAACTAAGCGACAATTGACAAGAGGGCTGTAATATTTCTGACTGCAAATATTTGTCTCCATCGGGAATTTAGCCACTGCTAGCTTTTAAGATATCTTCAGAGATTCAATGTAGGAGTAACGTTTTGAGCAGGTTATATGCTCTAGTACTGAATATAATATATTGTTCAATGGTTTCAAATACGGACTGAACAAGGGCGAGTTGTCAGATCTTATAAAATCCGTACTGTTGTTAACTAAAAATCCACTTACCATAGCGCTTTTGCACAAATACATGGAATTGAGTATGACACACTCACCCTTATTCGAAAGATAGCCAACTGTATTATTGTAATCGTCTTGTACTTCTATTATTTATTCTATGTTGAATATTTAAAGCATAGTTTTAATAAATTTAAAAGGTTTTGTAAAGACAATATTAAGCACTTACTGTAATATAATACTTAATATTCGAAATTAATATAATTAAACTTTATGATTATTAACGCATATTAATTTTTCAAATTATTTTATAAATGATATTTTACATATCGCTTTATTGAATTTAATTAGTATTTATAAAAAGTAATAATTAAGGCGCGCTGATGAAAAATGGTTATTCCCAAAACTCTTTTCATCGATAAAAGATGTCCGAGTATGTCTTAGTAAATAAAAAAATAAAAACATGTAAAGTCGCCGTACTTGCATTGGGGCAGTACGGCACACTCCTCCCTGATGTTTCATGATTTTTTTTCATACTCGGATGTTACAAGTTTTTACGGATATTTTTAAATATAACTTTCTTTAGTTCTTTTTCAACCCGTAGTCTTAAAATTCCACGGGCGATCAACATTTTAATTTCTATATATTATGTTAATTGGAATCCAATGAATCTATAAGTACTAAAGTCTACTCGTGTATCAATCAAAAATACAGAATTTTTGTTTATTATAATTGGTGAAAATAAATATTACTAAGCATAAATATTTTATGATTTTTATGAAGTTCTGTGAGTGATGAAAAGTTTTGGAAAATTAATTTTTTGTAATTATAACCATTTGGTAGACCTTCATAATTCAATAATAAGCCTTATAATTAGTTCTCTTGTTAGAAATAGACATAATAAAGACTGAAATTGTCCGTGCTATTGCTTACTTAACACAAAATTAATTTCTTTTTATCTCAGACAGTAATATGATTTCGTGGTAGATTTCTAACAAGATATTAATTCTATTCAAAACGCCTTTGATATAATCTTGTCTGAAATAGAATGTTCTTTGGTTTGAATACAATCAAAGGATAATGAAGCAAATATTCCACGAAGATGTAAACATTACATAATTTAGGCGTCATAATAAAATTCATCTTTACCAGAAGCAGTTTCTAGGCATTGAAATACATGAAACATTAATGGTCGCGCCAGTGTGTCGGCATCAAGTCGTCAAGAGATACAAGACACACCGCTCCTAAAGGTACTGTGTTTTAACCATCCCTTTTAAGTGAGCTGCTTGTTTTATTTATTGCTCCCCATCTGCAACAAGCTCATCACGTTTCGTTTCAGTCAACGAATTAAATAAATTTTACGCAAGGTATAGTGTCCAAAGTATGTTAAATATATACCGCACCGCCCCGTCCACCATTTTGTTTTGGGTCTTTCGATCACAGCTGATAGAGTCCATTTTCAGTTCATTCGGTCCGCTATATTTACGCTAATTCCCAGCGAATTTGGATCAAACAAATAAGTTTTCCTAAGTTAGTAGAAGGAATTGGTAAAAAATTATTTAATTCTTATATTATTAATAAAAGCGCATATTTTAACAGAAGTTCTTTCCGATCGGTTAGACTCACTAGCACAGCCTAGAAATGTTGCAGCTCTTTACGTATTTTATCGCATCTACCACGGTCGGGGAGTGCTCTGAGGAATTGTTAGGACTAATTCAAGCCGCTCAATTTCACCATCGCACATCGCAACAAAACTCGTGTTACCATCCATACCACCTGGATGATTGGCGGTCCATCGCTATGCGATTTAGAAGAAGTTTTCTTCCTCGCACAACTTCCTTGTGGAATCTATTACTAACAGCGATTTTTATTGACTTAGAGACCTTCAAGAAAAGAGCTTAACCCTTTTTTAAAGGCCTGCAACGTATCTGCAATTCACCTGGTGTTATAGTTGTTCTTGGGCGGCGGTGGTCACTTACCATTAGGTGAGCCGCATGCCCGTTTGCCGCTCTCTTATAAAAAGGGGAATTATTTCTTAATATAAAATAACAATACTAATATCCTCCAGGCTCAATTTAGGTCACGGGAGCCAATCTCAATGTAGACTAGCCATCGGCACAGAACAGGATTAGAGTGCACGTAGTGAGCGCAGGCACAGGTGCACTTTCTATTGCTCTACTCTCATAGTTCTATGGGATAACATACCAATACGACCAAAGATATAGCAGGCACAGGATAATTGGCTTTACGCGCTTTCCGAGGCACGGTGGTGAAACATCACCAACTTTCTGAATCCGGTCTGCTATTGATAATTTGTTGACAGAAAAAGCTAATAAATGATTAAAAATCGACCCGGCATTCGAATCCTGGAACATGTGATTTGCAGTCACGCTTAGGACGACTAGACCAAAGAAGGTAACAACTTAAGAACGGCTACGTTCACGCAGCACGATAATTCGATCAAACAAATCGATTCCGTTCACTAACTCACGAACAAACTTCACAATGAATAGTCAAAAATTGTTCGACATGATAAAAACCGAGATGCAAAACTAAACTAAAAAATTATTAGCAAAATGAGAAATTGGTTTCCCGCAGGTAATAAATGATTTGAGACATGAAAATCAAACGCTGAAGGTAAAAGTTAAGCATTTAAAAAAATCCGAAAGATCTAACAACATCGTCATTCTCGGATTTGAAGAAAGTGAAGATTCAACTACGGATCTCATGGAAATGAAAATGCAAGAGCTAAATACACACCTAAATTTGGACGTTAAATGCATTTATTAAAATAAAATACATAGAATTGGGAAGTAAGAAGCCTCAGGTAGGAAATAAAGACCCATAATAATCGCCTTTGTCAACAATTGGATAAGAAATATTGTCTTGGAAAACAAAAAGAAGCTGGGAGCCTATTATTTATCAAAAGACTATCCAATGGCAGTATTAGACAAGAGAAGAGACCTAGAGCAAAGATTGAAATCGGAAAGGGAGAAAAGAAATTATGCAAGTCACTAAACACCTCTAACCAACCAGAAAAGCAACTTGTAATACAAACAGGGATTCTCATTAATACTTCTGATGTCATGGAAAGGAAAAGAAATTTCTCAACATCACAAAATTGGCCAACCGAACAAAATGTATGAAATAAGGACACTGGCCACCGGAACCATGTAAAACAAATAAAACATAACCAAACAATAAGTCCATTCCCAACACGGCTGGTCCCCGCAAGCAGTTAGACCTACACCCTCCTTTCAAAAAGAATCAAAACACTAAAATAAAAACGTTAATGAAAATATCAATGAAAACTAATATAAATATATAATAAAGTTCTGAATGTACTTACTTTAAAACCAGAAAATTACCTCACGGAATCGACATATGCACTAAATAGGTAAGGTAAACTGGAACAGCTAAGAATTGCAGAAGTTGAATGCTTTGAGGCACACTCAGACTATGTATTTTACCACATAGGCGAGACCCACGATAGACATGGAGTAGGATTCATAGTAAAAAAAAAATTTAACTGATATAGAAGGGTTCTATGGTGTGTCTAAGTGCATTGCATTATTAAATCTTAAATGACCAGGTCATAAAGAACCCTGAACTATTACACAAGTATACACACGCATTGAACAAGCAGACATTGTAACAATTCAAAAATTCTACTAGGATCTAAATAAATCATTACAAACACATCTCTCAAGAGCCTTATAGTGATGTGCGCCTTCAATGGCCAAATTGGGGAATAATAACCAGAAGGAGACACAGTCCTGGGCTCGTTTACATATAGCAATATAACCAGACCGAATCTTATAAACTTTGAACTAGAAAATAAATTAATTCTCATAAACATAATACTCAAGATAAAAGGAATAGGATATGGACTTGGATAAACAAAAAAAATGAAATGAATTTATAATGAGCAATAAAACCAGAAACTCATAAAACATAAGATAATTATTGAATGATTCGAGCATAGCTCGTGACAACCCCTTTAATTAAACCAAGACAAAGAGATAATATGAAAAGTATTAAACCTTCTACATGGAAAATAGATCAAATAGCCAATTCTTGTGCATTACAACAAAGAGACAATAAGATAAGATGATTTATTTGTTAGAATATGGTACATTTAAGTTGTTACAGAATAATTCAGATCCAAAATATTCTGCAGTTTCCTGCGTACAAAAACAAAAATGTCAATCAATTAATTCATAATATTTTTTAGTAAAAACATGTCAATAAATTAACTCGAGATTAATTTCAATAATTACAATTTAAATCAAAAGTATCATTGAAGAAGTCATTTATAGAGTAATAACATTTATTTAAAAGAAATTGATATAATTTACTTTTAAATATTCCTTTATTCATTTTTTTTAAACAAACAGGCAATTTGTTGTAAACATGTATGACCATACAATATAAATTTTTGAGAAAAGTTGTATTCTTTGCTTTGGCACACACAATTTATGTATGTTTCTATTAGTCCTAATTATAACCTCGTTTTGTTTTTCAAATAAATTACTATTTTTGTGAACAAAAACACAAATTTCGTAAATATATAATGCAGGAAGTGGCAATACTTTATGTTTGTGAAAAAGAGTAATGCAACTACCTAATTGGTGTGCTCCACACAAAGACCTTATATATTTTTTCTGCCCGCGAAAAGCTCTAATTAAATCGACAGAATTACCCTTAATTATTAAGCTGTAACGTAGGATCGAAGAAACATATCCATGATAGGCAGAAAGTGCGGCCTCTATGTTAGCCACTCGTCTTAAACGATATAGAACCAAGACAAATTTATCTAACTTTCTACATAGGCTATCAATATGTGCCTTCCAATTATACAACTTGTCTATTGTTATACCTAAAAAGTTGGTATGGTCAACTTCTTCAATGACGTTTTTCCCATATTCGATTTTAAGTGGTGCTTGTTTGCTATTATATGTCTGAAATCTTATCATTTTAATTTTTCCGTTGTTAACTTATAAATTATTATGCCTTAACTAATCTATTATTGTTTCTAGAGTACTATTTATTTCGTATTCGTAGTCAAAAGATTTATTATTATTTTCAATATTAATGGTAATGTCATCCACATACAGCACACATTTGTGCGTAGTTATATTGGAAAGATCGTTTATGTATATTATGAATAATAGAGGACCTAGTATACTTCCTTGCGGCACTCCGCATTTATTTTCGCGATATGGTGTTTTATAATTTTTTTATGGTGTTCAGAGTAGCTTGATATCTCAACGCACTGTTTCCGGCGACTTAAATAATCTTCTATTAATTTTAGTGCAATACCTGTACTTATACTATATCTGTTGAGTTTGTGTAACAATAATTCGTGGTTAACAAAGTCAAATGCCTTTGACATATCGATGAAAATGGATGTTATAGGTATTTTGTTGTTTAGGCTGGTTGTTATAAGTTTTACTAAGTTGAAACATACTTAAGACGTTGACTTGTTTTTTTGTAAACCCATATTGCTCTGGTTTTAATATTTCATGTTTGGTAAAGAAGTTAGAGATTTTGGTATGTATGGCCTTTTTAAATACTTTAGACAAAACAGGTATAAGTGTTATAGGACAATAATTGTTAATATCACTTTTATCGCCTTTCTTGTATAGTGGTTTAACGATAAAAAATTTAAGTCTGCTTAGGAATATGCATTGAACAAAAGATAAATTAATAATATGGGTCAGTGGAAAAAAATATTTAGAGCATTGTTTTAAGATTTTAGTACTAATATCATGGTAACCTGTTGAATTTATATTATTTAAGGAACTCATTATTAAACATGGAGGTGCAAGAAAAATACAATTGGTTTCAAAGAACAATTAAATCTATTATTCAAAAATAGGCTAATAACAAAGACCAAAACAACAAATGGTTGACAGCCAAAACCATCAACCTTTTTGACCAAGGAGCTGGATGGAATAAATACGAAAGACAGACGAGAACAGATAGCAAACTTAGCAAAAAAAAGTATTAAAAGAGTATTTGTTTTTGTATAAGGAACTGTATTTATTTATTTGTCCGAATAAAAGGTTAATAAATAATAAAAAAAATAATCTTTGTGAACTTTATTGTAAAGTCACTTTACTGTATAACTGTTGTACTCATAAGAGAATATGTGCGTTAAAAATGTTTTATGTATTAAGAAAACGTGTTTTGAAAACAAAATGATTGTTTGATTTCTTATAAAATATATGTAAATAAACACTTCATCTTTTAATTTAAACTAACTTTGTGTTCGAGAAGAAGAAAACAAAAATAGTGTCAGACCGTTAAGGACGTGTTTACAAAATTGATAGGTATAAAATCGAACTATTACATTGACACGGGTCACACACACAAGTGTACGCACGGTTAGCTGCGGGAATCGCAATCAAGTATAAACATTTTGATAATTTGAAAGATCCTTATACCTACAAAAATATACTTAGATACGAAATATACTCCAGAGACAGCTAGGCACTAGAAGCCCTCTACAGGGAGTGAGATGTTGGCTGTGGACTTTGGGCTGGTTTTGTTAGTTATGATAACTTCAGCTCCGGACTTGATGGAATGACCTGAAGGTGGACTTCGGTAACTGCTAGTGGAACTCCTGGACGAGTAGAACTAGGCATGCCAAGTTTGGGCGTGTTTTGTTAGTTATGACGAGACCTTACCTCCGGACTTGACACAATGACCTGATGGTGTACGTTGGTGACTACTACTGCAACTCCTGGATGAGTAGAACTAGGTATGCCGAACTTGGGCTCGTTTTGTTGGTTATGACGAGATCTTACCTCCGGACTTGATGGAGAGACCTGATGGTGTACTTCAGTGACTGCTACTCAGTAACTCCACGATGAGTATCTAGGTGTGCCGCGTTTGGGCTTGATTTGTAAGTTATGATGAGGCCTTACCTTCGGACTTGATGGAGAGACCTGATGGTGTACTTCAGTGACTACTAGTGGAACTCATGGACGAGTAGAACTAGGTGTGCCGAGTTTGGGCTCGGTTAGTTAGTTATGATGTGACCTTACCTCCGGAATTGACGGAGAGACCTGATGGTGTACTTCAGTGACTACTAGTGGAACACCTGGACGAGTAGAACTAGGTATGCCAAGTTTGAGCTCGTTTTGTTAGTTATGACGAGACCTTACCTCCGGACTTGACAGAATGACCTGATGGTGTACGTTGGTGACTACTACTGCAACTTCTGGACGAGTAGAACTAGGTATGCCAAATTTGGGCTCGTTTTGTTGTTTATGACGAGATCTTACCTCCGGACTTGATGGAGAGACCTGATGGTGTACTTCAGTGACTACTAGTGGAACACCTGGACGAGTAGAACTAGGTATGCCAAGTTTGGGCTCGTTTTGTTAGTTAAGACGAGACCTTACCTCCGGACTTGACAGAATGACCTGATGGTGTACGTTGGTGACTACTACTGCAACTTCTGGACGAGTAGAACTAGGTATGCCGAACTTGGGCTCGTTTTGTTGGTTATGACGATATCTTACCTCCGGACTTGATGGAGAGACCTGATGGTGTACTTCAGTGACTACTAGTGGAACACCTGGACGAGTAGAACTAGGTATGCCAAGTTTGGGCTCGTTTTGTTAGTTATGACGAGAACTTACCTCCGGACTTGACAGAATGACCTGATGGTGTACGTTGGTGACTACTACTGCAGTTTCTGGACGAGTAGAACTAGGTATGCCGAACTTGGGCTCGTTTTGTTGGTTATGACGAGATCTTACCTCCGAACTTGATGGTGAGACCTGATGGTGTACTTCAATGACTACTAGTGGAACACCTGGACGAGTAGAACTAGGTATGCCAAGTTTGGGCTCGTTTTGTTAGTTATGACGAGACCTTACCTCCGGACTTGACAGAATGACCTGATGGTGTACGTTGGTGACTACTACTGCAACTTCTGGACGAGTAAAACTAGGTATGCCGAACTTGGGCTCGTTTTGTTGGTTATGACGAGATCTTACCTCCGGACTTGATTAAGAGACCTGATGGTGTACTTCAGTGACTGCTACTCTGTAACTCCACGATGAGTAGCTAGGTGTGCCACGTTTGGGTTTGATTTGTAAGTTATGATGAGGCCTTACCTCCGGACTTTATGAAGAGAACTGATGGTGTACTTCAGTGACTACTAGTGGAACTCATGGACGAGTAGAACTAGGTGTGCCGAGTTTGGGCTCGGTTAGTTAGTTATGATGGGACCTTACCTCCGGAATTGATGGAGAGACCTGATGGTGTACTTCAGTGACTACTAGTGGAACACCTGGACGAGTAGAACTAGGTGTGCCGAGTTTGTTAGTTATGATGCGCAGTTGCCCTTGAATTCGGTAATACCATTTATATTTTCTCCGACGTGCCTAAGCTCGGCACACCCAGTTCTACTCTACAAGGAGTTACGAAGTACACCATCAGGTCTTTCATCAAGTTCGGAGGTAAGATCTCGTCATAACCAACAAAACGAGCCCAAGTTCGGCATACCTAGTTCTACTCGTCCAGAAGTTGCAGAAGTAGTCACCAACGTACACCATCAGGTCATTCTGTCAAGTCCGGAGGTAAGTTCTCATCATAACTAACAAAACGAGCCAAAACTTGGCATACCTAGTTCTACTCGTCCAGGTGTTCCACTAGTAGTCACTGCAGTACACCATCAGGTCTCTCCATCAAGTCCGGAGGTAAGATCTCGTCATAACCAACAAAACGAGCCCAAGTTCGGCATACCTAGTTCTACTCGTCCAGAAGTTGCAGTAGTAGTCACCAACGTACACCATCAGGTCATTCTGTCAAGCCCGGAGGTAAGGTCTCGTCATAACTAACAAAACAATTCCAAACTTGGCATACCTAGTTCTACTCGTCCAGGAGTTCCACTAGAAGTTACCGAAGTACACCTTCAGGTCATTCCATCAAGTCCGGAGGTAAGGTCTCGTCATGAGCCCAAACTCGGCACACCTAGTTCAACTCGTCGAGGAGTTCTAGTATCATTCACCGTATACTTTCAGATCACTCCATAAAGTCCAAGACGAATAGGATTTATATATATTTATATATTATAAATCCCACTTGCTTTTAGCGAGACAAAACATTATAATAAGAATTTGTGATTATAAAAATATTTATATTATGTATTATTTTACTTTGTCAGGTCATGTACCTATGTATCAAATTCGAATATTTTGTGTTTGTACAACGATATTTTTCAGCTGCTGCAGGCGATACAGCGACCACCTGCGATAGCGGCCGAGCGCCGACTGTGGTTTTATCGAAATTTTTGTATAACAAATCAAAACAGGCACTAAAAATAAAATAACCCTTATTGCAATCCATTAGGATTCATCCGTATCAGCAAAATATGTCAAAAAATAAGCATCAGTTTTTATTTTTTTTACGACCATTTGTGACATTTTGATAAAAAGTAATCACCAGTATTTTTTATTGAATATGTCTGCCTACTTACAGTATTTTTAGAAATCTTAATATATGTTGATAATAGAACAAAAAATGTACCGAAACATGAGCCGGTATCGTTAATTTTGTAGAAAATGGCTAGGGAAGATCCTTTTTACAATGTAAATAACCATTATTTTCAACAAAAAAGTTACCACCATTTGAAGATAAAGAACCATTCTATACGTTGTAGTTATTAGTTATATTTGATTTGGTTTAGTTTTGTCACAAAATGTACCGAAAAACAGCATGATTTGGCCCGATTTGCAAACGCACCCTTAACGATTAATACTTATTAAGGTGGCACAAGTCGCGGGCTTGAACTCGCTGGTGGGCGCGGCCAAAAAGCACGCTGTCTCACCTGACATCGTGCCTGACAGAGATAGTATCAGTGATGAGCATATCGACACTAGTATTCACGCACGTCTTGTTTGTACGGCGTTCCGAACCGTTACACGATGCAACATCTATACTAATATAATAAAGCAGAAGAGTGTTTTTGTTTGTTTAAACGTGCTAATCTCTGGAACTACCAGTCCGATTTGAAAAATCTTTTTGGATATGATAGCCAGATTCATGTTTAATAGTATAGGCTATATATCTCAGCTAGCCTATATTTGTTAAGCAAGTCAGAAGAAAAAGCGCTCCCAAAATGATTTATCCGCATACGCTGATGTTATGGTTCGGGATACGTAAATACAATGTTCTAGAAAAATATAGATCTTTACTCCGTCTTAAAAAATTTCGCGATACCATATGTCTATTTCTTATATATAAGCCACAATTAGGCATTTTGTGACAAAAAAATGAAAATTTAATTATTAGGCATGGCATATTTATCCTTACGAACGAAGTTACTTCATTATCAAGACAATTTTATGAAGATAAACTTCATTCTTTGTACCATGTTTATATAGTACATAGTTTAAGAGATAATGTAAAATTAAAATAATTCAATACTTGGCTGACGCGCAAACAAAACCCCTAGCCCGGTGCGAACTGAGAAAGAAGCCAGTATTGAATAAAGTAAGCAATGAAAGCTTCTATGAGCGAGGTTAGGTTAGCCGTTAGTTCAATCATTATCTATATCTACACAAATAAATGAAATTGAAGTGTCTGTTTGTAATGTCAAAATAACAGCTTTTTACTAATTGCATATGAAATTATATACGGTACTTTTTTTTTTTTTTTTATAGGATAAGGGTGACAAACGAGCACACAGTCCACCTGATGGTAAGTGGTTGCTGCGGCCCATAGACATCTACATCTAACCACTATTACAATTCAAAATGTAGATGCGTTGTCACCCGTGAGGACTAAGATGGAATGCCTCATTTCCAGTAAAAAGGACCTCCGGCCACCTGCATTCACCAAACGAAACGCAGAGGTAAACCTCTACTTCACGCTGGTTTTCTGTGAGGTCGTGGTACCACCCCGGTTCGAGCCGGCCCATCCGTGCGATAGCAAAAGCTGCCGCATGGCTCTACCACTGTTAACTTATAACATTAACACAATTTTTAACATTTTTGTATGTCTGTCCGTGTTCCGGTGTGTTCCGGTTAATTTCCAAAACGGCTGGACCGATTTTAACGGGACTTTCACTAGTAGATAGCTCATGTTATAAGAAGTAACTTAGACTGCTTAAATTTTAGAAAAATTATTAGGTGTCCGTGCAACAAAATTAACGCCCTAAACTAAACGCGGACGAAGTCGCGGGGAACAGCTAGAAGGTAAAATAAATTAAAAATTAATTGAGTACTTTTATCTATCTCCCGGGTGAGCGTAACAATAATTAGTTACATCTTTATTTCTGAACTCTTTCATTTCACGTTGCTATGGTATTTTGAAAGATTAATTGATTAATAAGTATAAGAGGTTGATAGCAAATTTATCAATAATCATTTCTTGCCCACACACTTTTCATGTATCGTGTACGTTTTTCTTTAAAACTGAAAAAAACCGCGCATAATATGCCGACAGATAAAATAAAAGTACTCCGTTAATTATGACAATTTTTCAATATTTTTTTTTATAATACTTTTTTTTAAATATTTGATTACAGTTAAAATGAATGAAATCGAAACATGACACCTAGTGTCATGTCATGCCACGCATCTCGGACACGTGATGACGTGGGTGAAACTGCGAAATTATTAGGCGCTGCTTTATCGTTTCATATTATACCTCTGTGGCTCTATAATATACTTAATATATACCTTCTGTGTACTAAATATCGGGAATTTGTCAATAAAACAAAAAATACAAATTATTCATCTAAATTTATTTTATCGCTTTCAAAGTAGGCCCTATCGCTTGCAATACAACATCTCCAACGCTTCACCCAGTCTTCCATACATTTTTCATAGGCTATTTGCGGTATGGCCTTTAGCTCATTCAGCGAATTTTTTGTTATGGCTTCTATCGACTCAAAAGGTTTTCCTCGAAGTGGTAATTTTAACTTGGGAAATAAAAAAAAGTCAGACGGAGCCATATCAGGTGAATACGGTGCTTGGTCGAGAACTTTTGTTGAATTTTTTGCTAAAAACTCTTTCTCTGTAATGGCTGTGTGTGATGATGCATTATCATGGTGCAGCATCCATGAGTTGTTTTGCCACAAATCTGGACGTTTTCGGCGGATACTCTCATGCAAACGCTTCATGACGCCTAAATAATATTCTTTATTCACCGTTTCTCCCTTTGGAAGGAATTAGGAGTGAACCACACCACGGTAGTCAAAAAAAACTGTCAGCATCACCTTGATTTTGGAGCGACTTTGCCGCGGTTTTAAGGGTTTTGGCTCGTTTTCGAGACGCCATTCTGAAGACTTGTTTGCATGTCGTACTCATAAACCCATGTCTCGTCGCCAGTTATTATACGTTTCATAAAGGTCGGATCCGTAGAAGCTCGGGAAACCATGTCTTCAGCGACATGCTTTCGCTGCGCTCTTTGAACAAAATTGAGCTCTTTTGGAACTAGTCGAGCGGCGACGCGTTTCATGCCTAAAATGTCAATGAGAATGTTGTGGACGGACTTAAAAGATATGTTCACCTCACTAGCCAACTCTCTCAGACTCATTCGTCGATTTTCGAGCACTAGCTTCTTGATTTTGTCGATGTTTTCTTTGGTCGTAGCGGTTGAAGGTCTACCAGAACGAGGCAAGTCTACTACTACTTCTCGGCCTTCTTTAAAAGCCTTATACCATTCATAAGCCCTTGTTTTTGATATACACGATTCACCGTAGGTATTTCGCAACATTTTTAGTGATTCACCACATGAAATATCATTCGAAACACAAAATTTAAGGCACACTCTTTGTTCAACAATATTTTCCATTGTAAAAATCGCCGAGAACTCAAAACTATGACCAACAAAAAGTGTAGTTTAACCCTTTCGCTGTCCCGTGCACTACATATAGGTCATTGCTATTGTCTTACTATTGTGTTTTAAAACCGGACAGTGAACGTGTTAAAACAAATTAAATGACAGATCCCGCTCAAACTTTGCGCGCTAAATCAGTACAGTGCTACCAACATGCAGTAAATAAATTAGAACGACCTCTTTTACGCGGGTCTTTTTATTGACATATTTCCGATACTTTTTACACAGAGTAGTATGTAGATTGCTTATTTTATGATGTTTAGTTTTCCCCGAGTGTTCATGCAGCGATCACTCAAGAGTTCGGCTTCGAACGTTTGTAACTCGGAAATTATCCCACGGGAACGAAATACCTGAATTAACGGTATCATATATGTTATTTGACAGCTCTGTGGCGCAGTGGCTTAGCAATGAATTGTTGTACTGGGAGCCGCGGGCTCGAATCCCGCATGGAACAAGTATTTGTATGGTCTACAAATAATTGTGTGGGGTAAAGATTTAAAAAAAAAATTCCAGACTATAACCTATCTCTGAGCAAAATATCATCCAAATCCCTTCAGGCATTCTGGCGTGATTGAGTGACATACATCCATTCATCAGTCCATCCAAATATCCAAACTTTCGCATTTATTTATTTTATATATTTTTTTTATTTTTTATAGGAAAAGGGTGACAAACGAGCACACCACAGTCCACCTGATGGTAAGTGGTTGCTGCGGCCCATAGACATCTACATCTATCCTCTATTACAAATCAAAATTTAGATGCGTTGTCACTCGTGAGGACTAAGATGGAATGCCTTATTTCCAGTAAAAAGGGCCTCCGGCCACCTGCACTCACCAAGCGAAACGCAGCGGTAAATCTCAACTTCACGCTGGTTTTCTGTGAGGTCGTGGTACCACCCCGGTTCGAGCCGGCCCATCCGTGCGACAGCAAAAGCTGCCGCGTGGCTCTACCACTGCTGTTTTATATATATATATATATTTAGATAATAATTGTAATTAGTTCTGCCTACCTATAAATTGTTTTCAAAAATACTTACCTGTCTTCTTACTTTTTTATATATACTCAATATCACTAAACGTAAACACAGGTTTTTATCAAGACAAGTGACCCATCAAGATTGTGTACGTACCTACCTAAAGTTTACAATTTTGTGGCCACGACGCGGCGACGTTTTGTGACATTTTGTTGTGTTGTAGGTTGTAGGTATCTAGGTAATAACAGTAGGTACCTATGAAAATCCCACATAATATACCTTGTTTGTCCGCCGCAAAAGCAGTCTAATAAATAATTAAACTGATTTGTAATTATTTATTTATTTATAACACTTGTATTGAGAGCCGTGGTAGCTCAGATGGTTAGCGCTCGCTGTAAGTATCACATTACGCGAGCAACCCGGGTTCGATCACCGTCCGCACCAATAAAATTATTGCAATTTTATATAGTAATCGTATATAGACTTTAATTTTTTTTACTTTTATAATTATATTATTTTAGAGATGAAAATTTAAAAACATTGTCTGTCGTGCAAAACGCATCATCTCTTTCAATTATATCAATTTCCATGCCGTCTTTTGTCTTTGGCGTCCAAATTACAAAATAGAAAAACTTTTCGTTTCGAATAAAACTCGAATAAGCGCGCGTCACTGCCCGTGCATGTGTGTGTAAGCGTCGTCCTCCCGCACCGCACCGGGGGAAACATTATTCAGTGAGATGCACGATAATTCATAGTAACATGCGCGCGTAAAAAATACGAAAAGGCCTTTGGAAGAAGGGGTTTTATGAAAAAACTACTGCATTAATCAATTACAAATAAAATTTATTGAAATCTTCGATAATTGAACTGTGTCGGTACTGATTTTGTTTTGGAAATTTTAAACTTTTTTTATTACTAATTTAAACCCAAAGTTGTGTTAAAATTGGCAATAAAAACGAATTTTTGGTAGCTCGTAACTTTTTAATAACATTTTATTTTACTATTCTGTTTCCGTACAGACAAATTTAATAATAAGACAAAACGATATCATGTTTAACTTTGGATGTACACTGCCAAACAGCGGAGTAAAACCCCTCCGAAATTTCTATAGAAATAATGTCGACTAGTGTCATCTTAAGTGGCGAAGCTTGCGAAGTCACTTATTGATTTCACGATGTCTGTCCGTCTATCCGTCTGTCCCACGATTATCTAGAGAACGGTTTCGAATTTTCAAATTCTGTTTTCAGAAATCGATTACTGATCACCCAGGCATCTGAAACTGCTATTTTAATTTTTTTTTTCCGTTAGAAACCGCTACAAAGCTGATTGCTTCGCCACTTTGCTATGCTGTTAGATTGCTAGGTTTATTATTAAAGTAAATGTTTCTTTTGTACCACCTTGCATTTTTAACGGTGAAATAGATTAGCCTTCATATTTTGTTGTTAAATTATTGAACCATTTGTATTTGAGATTCCGAATGAAACGGTATAAGAAATAGAGCAAAGATAAAAAAAGCGGATCGAGAATTACACTAATAATTTAGACCTCTAATAGAGAGAATTGGGACCTTCAGCGGCATGTAGCTCGAGCGAAGCGAGAGCAAGTGACGCAGAAGCCCCAATTCACACCTACTTATACATTTTTATACATATATATATATATATATATATATATATATATATATATATATATATATATATATATCTATATCTATATATATATATATATATATATTATATATGTATGTATGTATTATTTGTTTATATAAAGTGTGTATATGACTGGACCAGCACCATTGCACGTACGGCGCGGTAGCTGTCGGTGCAGTTAGACAGAATTCTTGTAAATAACACGTGTTCCGCACACCTGCACCATTACACCTGCAGTGGCGCCCGTTTTGCTTGTATAAAACGGACGGCACGGCCGCCGTTATGACAGTCTTGGCTCTGACGTGGAACGGTGCGCTTGTCGTATTCCGTTACTAGTTTATCCTCGACTCGTTGGATAATTAATTCGTGTAAACGTATTAATTATTATTCGTAACTACAAAATTAGTCTCTGTACTATACTCAATTATCCTTTCTACATCAGAAGTAGGATAAAGTCCCCATTTTTGCCCACATTTAATCTTCGAATAGTATGAGGATTATTACATTTGTGGAAGACTGTAATGCATTCCGCATTGATGAATCTGCTTTTAAGTTAAATAACGTAATGAAATTTGCTATGCTACTTACGATATTTTCGTATCATTAAAGTGTAGAGAAAAGATAAAGTGAACTTATTTAAGCCAATTTTTTTTAATTTGTTCGATTTGTATTAAAAGTACCCCGCAAGTATTTTCATTATTTCTTGATGTACCTAAATATGTTAACAAATGTCGAAAGAAGTTGGAGGCTTTCTAATTAACTTATTCAAGTTATGTTGTAATTTGATAGTTCACGCGAAACATGATTATCATTTGCTATATTTTGAAGTTCAAAACGTTTAAGGGATGTACCAAAATAAAGGATTAAATTTAACACGCTATGAATTGAAAATAATAAGTGACGTTTTTGTGTTCTAATATGTTGATCAGTGTTGCAGTTTGCTCCGAATATTGTGTGGTCCACAAGATTGGGGTTTGATGTCGAGGGATTCGTAAAAGTCTCTACAACAACGATCAATGAGGAAGATGTTGTGACGGCTAATCAAACATGGTCAGGTTCGGCCGAGCGCTGGTAAGATTGAGCCTACACCGCTACAGACGGTAACTTATCGGCTGATCTTACGGCAGGGCAATTTAAGCGGCCGCCGAACAAATGGTGCTTTGGCGCTGTAAATGGACGTCTGAGGTCGGCTTTCGTAGATTTTGCGCAGTTGCCTCCTTTCCTTTGAAATGTTGTGGTACTAGAGCCCAATGACTTCGTCAATCTCACTTAGCGGTACCATGTAGCGACATCTATGGAAATGTATTAAATAAAGAACGATGTATTTAGCGCGTCAAATTTTCATATCGATATACATCGCAACCGCTTCCGTAGATAGATAATAGATGGCGCTAGAGTAGTCAAGAGAGCTCGGCCACGGTCCTTATTGCTTTGTAAGAGAGATTTGCCTCTACACATAGTTTCTCTTATTTTTTGCAATATTTTCAAATGTCATACAGTTGCCGTTTCTTAAGAGAATATGTCATGAATTTTGGAATGAATTTTGGAATCTCGGAATTCCATGGTTCGCACTACGTTTATCTCGATTTCTTTCAATTTTGCAAAGCAGTGCGACGATTTGCTAGCGCTAGTACGGCGCGACGGCTCGCTGGCGCGAATGTGGAACGAACGCAGCAGAACGAAAAGCTGGAGTGCGTTTGCCTGGAGGTAGCCATATCGGCGCCGTTCATGACTTAAATGAAGTCTGGGATGGTCGAACGTTGTAATATTTAATAAGAGTTAATATATGTTAGCGGGTGGTGATAACTGATAGACCGTATGCTGTGCACTGTCAACCGCACGAGGACGTGCGACAGTCGGAAGTAGCCGTGTCTGCATCTAGAAAATACTAGAGACGTTGCAACACTCTAGCGAAGTAATTATCCTGGAGCAGGAAAGGAACATGAAGTTGCAGGGAGGCTGGTCTGTGCTGCACCGGGATGTGTTGTGTTGCTGTTGGTTTACATACTTAGGTGTTATCATATCACTACGTCCCTCACGATACACTTTTGTGTGATTGTGAGAGGGACATGTTTGCGGTATGTTTGGTCTGTAACTGTTCTATACTGAATTGAAAAAAAAAGAGAGAGTAAGAAAAAAAAGTGGTTCTTACACTCATTGTAGGGCGTTTGCCGGACCAATGATATAGCTACAGGGAATAGTGATTCCGGACTAGCAAATAGTACTTGAAAAAAAAAGAGTAAGAAAAAAAAAATAGTTCTTACTATCATTGCAGGGCTTTGTGCCGGTCCAATGATATGGCTATAGGGAATAGTCATTCCAGACTAGCGAAAACAGTAATTGAAAAAAAAAGAGCAAATAGAAAAAGCTACAGACTAATCATTCCGATCTCGCATAGAGTTGATTAAAGTTTTGTAGGGCTTACTGCCGGATCAAAACCACCCAAGTCACCCAAGTCTGAAGGGTCAATATAGACCGGACCAGACGCTGTTATGTCAGGATAGTCGAACGATGTTTTTTTGTCTACAGATAACTAAAATTGTGATGGAGCGTGTGCGAGGACGCACGCATGTCAGTATGGCCGTGACGGGACCAGCACCATTGCACGTACGGCGCGGTAGCCGTCGGTGCAGTTAGACAGAATTCTTGTAAATAAAACGTGTTCCGCACACTTGCACCATTACACCTGCAGTGGCGCCCGTTTTGCTTGTATAAAACGGACTGCACGGCCGCCGTTATGACAGTCTTCGCTCTGACGTGGAACGGTGCGCTTGTCGTATTCCGTTACTAGTTTATCCTCGACTCGTTGGATAATTAATTCGTGTAAACGAATTAATTATTATTCCTAACTACAAAATTAGTCTCTGTACTATACTCAATTATCCTTTCTACATATATAAATAAAGTAACATATTTATGTAATTTTTTTCTTGTTTTTTTATAGGATAAGGGTGACAAACGAGCACACAGTCCACCTGATGTTAAGCGGTTGCTGCGGCCCATAGACATCCACATCCATCCACGTTTGCGAATCAAAATTCAGATGCGTTGTCACCCGTGAGGACTAAGATGGAATGCCTCTTTTCCAGTAAAAAGGGTCTCCGGTTCTCTACACTCATCATACGAAACACAGCAGCGTTAAGCTGCTATTTTACGCTGGTATAATGTGAGAGCATGGTCCTTCCCCGGTCGAGCCGACCCATTCGTGCTACAACTATACTACTAATATAGCTGCAGCATGGCTTTACCATGTAAAAGCATTCCCTCACTCTTGCTTCGCTCAAGCTATGTGCCCACTGAAGACCATAATTCTCTCAAGTATAGGTCCAAATTTTTTTTAGTCTAATCAAATTAGTACCTACATGCTTGCAAGTTTCTATATTAAATCAATTAATTTAATCAATGGTGGGTGATCGCAAATGATCTAGCGGTTTGTACTACGAGTGAGCTACAAAGGCTGATGGATGTGGTTTGGTTCCCATCCAATATAAAAATTAGGGTGCCTGAACACATGAAAACATTCGCATATACGGTTGGAGACATTTATTTTCTTCTTTTTCTCTATGTGTAACAAGCGAGCGTTAGCGGTTCAGGCAATCTATTATGATTGAGTAACAAACATAAAAAAAAAATCTAACATACACTTTCTAACATACTAACTACAACAAACAAACAGCATTAAAAATTAATTTTGAACTGTTTGTTACATATATTTTACCCAAGAATAATGAATCATCCTCCAAGTTTTAATGATATCAAATTATTCGAGGAAATGATTCCTAATATAAGCCTTAATATTTACGGTTTAGATAAAAAAATAATGTGACCGGACCGCTGTATAAAACTTTAAAAAGAAAGATATTGCATGTTAACTTACATACACTTTACTTTAATAAAAATAATAAACATCATTTTTGTTTAATAGAAAGGTTTGATAAACTCGTACACAAGCAATTAACTAAGCATTAATCTAAAACACATTTATGTGAAGAATGTTTTTTATATTTTAACACTGCAGAAAAACTTTTAAATCATGATTGTGCGAGGATCCAAACCATTTTACCGGAAGAAAATACTAAACTTTATTTTTCAAACTATGAAAAGACTCAAAGAATTCCTATCGTAATATACGGCGACTATGAGAGTTTATTACATGAGTATTCAGACAAAATTAAAACTACGTATGTGGAAAATATTCAAATCCATGAGGCCAGTTGTTTTGCATATTATATATTATGTGATTCTAAGCCCGAGCTCAATAAATAAGTTTCCTACCGAGGGTCAGAGTGTGCTAAAAAAATTATTGAATCAATTAGTAAAGATGTTAAACGGTTACATAAATTACTTTCAAATAATACACCTCTGGTAATCGGTGAAACGGGGCGAGACTATTTGAATAATGTAAAGGAATGTAATTTGTGTAAAAAAATATTTAGTAATACAGATATCATAGTTGCAGATCATGATCACTTTACTGGATAATACAGAGGACCTGCTAACATAACAAATGTAATTTAAAAGCTAAGACATGCTCATTCATACCTATAATATTTCACAACCTTTCTGGTTATGATTGTCATTTATTTATCAAGGAACTTTCCACCATTTCGGTCGTATAAATATAATACCCCGAAATATAGAAAACTTTTTTTCATTTACTAAGTTTATTCCAATAGAAAATAATAATAATAATAAGAACTCTGCTCAGTTGAAATTTATTATCTCTTTCAACTTTTTGAGCTCGAGTGTAGATAATTTAGTAAAAACGATGGAAGCGAAAGATTTTAAAAATTTACACAAGTTTTTTTTTAAGATAAACATTTATTTAATTTAGTATGAAAGAAAGGTATCTACTGTTATGGCTATATAGATTCATGGGATCGGTATGAAGAAAATCAATTACCAGAGCAATCGAAATTTTTCATTCATCTTACATCTCATTCTGTTTCAGGTGAAGATTACAGTCATGCATTGAAGGTATGGAATGATTTTAAAATCCGTAACTTAGGTGAATACACCGATTAATATTTAAAATGTGATGTATTACTGTTGTGTGATGTTTTTGAAAAATTCCGAGCTATGAGTTTAAAACATGATAGTCTTGACCCAGGTTACTATGTCTCATCCCCATCATTAAGTTGGGATGCTATGTTGTTTCATACGAACGTACAATTAGATTTACTTTCAGATATTGAAATGTACCAATTTTTAGAGAAAGGAATTCGTGGTGGTCTTGCTCAATGTTCTCTAAGATATGCAAAAGCAAACAATAAAGACATGTCCTATTATGACAGCAAGGATAAAAACAATTGTTTAATTTATCATCATTGTGTAAATTTATATGATTTTGCTATGATGCAAAAGTTACTAACGGGGAACTTTAAATTCCTAAGTGAAAAAGAAGTTAATCAATTTGATGAAATGAGTGTTCCTGATGATAGTGATATTGGGTATATTCTTGAAGTAGACATGCACTATCCAATTGAAATACATGGTGATCATTCAGATTTACTATTTGCAGTAGAAAAGTTTGCTCCACCAGGAAGCAAACATAAAAAATTAATAGCTAGTTTGTACGATAAATGTAAATATGTTATTTATTATGAGCATTTAAAAGAATGTTTACGACATGGACTCATTTTGCTCAAAGTCTATAGGATATTGTTATTTAGTTAAAATGCAATTTTTAGCACCATATATTTTATTAAATACAACACTTAGACAAAACGCTACTTCAGACTTTGAAAGTGATTTTTTTTAAAAAACAAAACAATTCTATTTTTGGAAAGACAATAGAGAATAAACGAAAAGAAGTCGATGTAAAATTGGTTAATGTATGGAAACATACATCTAATAAGACTAATAAACTATGTGGAGCTGAAAACTATGTAAGTGCTCCAAATTTTAAAAATTTGTTAATAATTTTAGATTCGTTAGTAGCAATCCAGTTAGAACTAACAAAAGTTATCCTTGGTCGCCCAATTTACATTGAGTTTTCAATTCTGGATTTAGCCAAGAATCATTTATATCATTTTCATTACTCTATAATGAAAAGCATGTAAAAAAATTCACTGCAACTCTGTTATACTGATACTGATAGTCTGCTGTATCTAATAAATATAAATGATTTTTATGAAGACAAGAAAAAAATTATAAAATATTTTGATACAAGTAATTTATTTATTTTATTTATTTATTTAGATAGATACACCATCGACAATATCAATATGCATTGTTACGAACGAAATACATTTTATTAGACAAAGGATATCTCTTTACAGGTGTATACATCATTATATGAAAAACTAAACAACATACATATAAACTCTAAACAAACACAAATCAAATTAATTGAGCAAAAGCACCAAATCCAGTAAAAAAAATTGCAATAAATAATAGTTTAGAATCATTAATCGGGCAAGGTAGTTAATAGTAAGTCTTTACACTTTCTTTTGAATACACGTTCGGGGTCGCTAAAGATGTCGATTTCATGATTGTTTAAGCTGTTATAAGTTCGCATACATCTGTTTAACGGTGAAAACTTACCAAGATTGGTTCTACTGAAAGGAATATTTATTAATAATAATAATTTCAAAAACAATCAGTATGATATGCCCAAAGTAAATTGTAAAATTCCAGGGTTTCTCAAAGACGAAATGGATGGTGATATAATAACTGAATTTGTTGGATTAAGAGCGAAATCTGTTATTAAAAATCTTAATATTGAAAAATATAAACGAGTGTTATGATTAAATGAAAACTTTAGAAAGAGTATGTGTATAATTAGATCAAAGAATCATCAAATATTTACTCAAAAAGTTGATAAACTTGTACTTAATAGAGATGATGAAAAAAGACAAATTATGGCTACTATACGTTACCGTGGGGACACTATAAAACTATATTTTAATAAATTTGAATGTAAAACTATGCAATGCTACTACTATGTACTGTATAAGTAAGTAAGAGATAAATGTATAGCTTAAGTTACATGTATTATCATGTTTATAACTTTATATTAATTTAAATGTATAAGTAAGTAAGAGATAAATGTATAGCTTTAGTTACATGTATTATCATGTTTATAACTTTATATTAATTTAAAATAAATATTTAGTTTTAATAAATACATTCGTTGTAACAATAAATGTCTTTTTCTTTTTTACTCTACACAATTGAATAGTAATGATATATAATAAAACAACAATAAAAATCAATGTATAACTTTTACTATATTTTACAAGCTATATTAATTAAATTACTAGTTCTCACATAATTTTTCACCTATTTTTTTATAAGACAATTTGTAGCACCTAACACTTCATCATACATTGAATTCACAACATATTGAACACTTATATTAGCACTAAGATCGTGGATGAGATTTTCTTCTTGCTCGTTAAGTTCGCAAATGCTGATTTTAATCAGACGATGACTTCGTTTATCTTTATCTTGGCGGATAATGTATGATGATGATGATGATTCTTGAGAACGGTTTTTCTTCCTATTACATTTCTTTGATTTCGATTACCGCTCTTCATTAATAGCTATTCTATTTGGTGGTAAATCGTGAAGCTGCTCCTTTCGGTTCTAATAATTTAGTGTAAATTTATCCACATCCTGTGCATAGTAATACGGATTAGTGATTGGATTAGAATCATTGTGTTCCTTAGTGTTGGCCATGATCTGCAATTAACAATAACAAGTATGAAGACAAAAAAAGTAATGACGGCTGAATTTCTAAATAGTAAAAAAATAATTAAACTCAACAATATAGATGATATTTGACGAGCGTTGTAATCAACGTGCACTCGCTACAAGAATAAAACAATAATGAAACAATTGAGAGGGGGCGGGAGGCGCTCTTCAATCCAGGTAACACATCATTGTATTTAGTTAGCGGATGGTTGCAAATTAATTAATATCTTTATTGTAATGGATTTACGATGTTAGGTTTTCAGGTCTTAGGTTTTTTTTTTTTCGCTACAAAATTTCTTGATTCGGTCGCCGTGCTCAAAGCCCGCGATAAAAGCTATGCAACAGCTTAAAAACGTTTATTAGCACTAACCACAATCAAATTAGGCTAAACAAGTTTTTAATTATTAAACAATTAATCATATAGATGTTGCCAATACCATCAGTATCTCGCAAACGCTCCGAATATAATGCTCAATAACTCAACTGGAAATGGAAGTACACTTGTTCCCGCAGGATAGAACTGTGAGTATGTAGACGTTAATTTGGTTAAACCAAATCCATACAAAGTAGTGAGAAAGTGTGTGTTCCGGCGAAAACGTATGTCGAGCCACTTAAGTCTTAAGCGAAATTGTGATATATGATCAAACTTGTGCAGGCCAAAAATATAGCGTATGCACAGATTGAGCAGACGGTCGAGTTTGCTAAGCAGTTCCTCAGTTATATCTGGATAAGCAATATCAGTATAATTTGAAATAGGAAGAAACAGAGAGTTGACTAGTGCAACCTTGGCCGTCTGAGGGATAAACTTTTGCCAGAGCTTTAATCATTGTGCTAAAAATCCGTTTCCGGACCTCATTAACTTGTCTCACCCAGCTTAGGTCTTCAGCCAAAATCAAGCCGATGTTTTTAACCTGACCAGCATATTCTAAATCTACACCGCTTAGAATGACCTTAGGTAGATGTTGATAGTCTAGTCAACATGTAATTTTTCTGCTGGCTATGATTATAAACTGTGTTTTGGCAGGATTTAATATTAGTCCTTGACAGGTTGCCCACTAATTAACTGCAGCAAGATCCAAATTCATTTTGTCAACAGATGCATTTAGGTCATTTACTCTAAAAGACTGATACAGCTGGACATCATCTGCGTACAGGTGTTACTTGCTGAAATTTATTATGGAAACAAGTGCATTGATAAACACAGAAAAAAAGCAACGGAGATAAAACACCGCCTTGAGTAACACCAGCAACAACGTTACACCAATCGGAGAACTTATCATCAACACGTATGCGTTGCCGACGTCCCCGAAGTTAGGAACTGAACCCTTGTACAACTGATGATGGTAAACTCAGGCATTTCAGAATTGCTAACAGAATATGGTCAACACAATTAAACGCGTTACTGAAGTCTAGAAGGACAAGAAGAGTAAGTTGACGATTATCCATCAAAGCGGATATCATCAGTTATTTTAATTAAGGCCGTGCAAGTACTGTGCTGTGATAGGAAACCAGACTGAAAGGGATTGAATAGGTTGTTTTTGTTTATATATAGGATCTCGGGCTATAATGGTTGAAGTAAGTAGGAGAGCTATTTTTGGGGATAGGAATTAGGAACGCTTCTTTCCTCTTGGTAGGGAAGGTACTGGAGGCAAAGAAAAAATTTATTAGATGAATGATATGGGAAAGTATTTGGTCCAAAATCGGCAAAACGATATCACGTCCAATACCATCTAGGCCGACAGCTTTGCTGGATATAACGGATTCAATTTTTTTTACTTCATCATCAGTCACTGGTTCGAAACAGAAAGAAGTCCAATATGATAAAAGGAAAGAAGTAATATCTTTAATGATATCTCTTTTGACTGTTGAGTCCAATGTAATTGGCAAAGAGCAAAAGTGTTTATTCAGCGCTGATAAGTCAAGGGAGCGACTAACATTCTGTTTACTTTTACCAAAGTCCAGGCTGCGCAAGAACTTCCATTTATTCTGAGTTGAGCAAGTCTGAATAGTAATGTGAATATATTGGCGTTTGGCATTTCGTATCACCTGGTTGCAGCGATTCCGTGCCTTTTAAAATCTTTCCCAGTTCTCATCACTGGGCAAGCATTTATATTTTCTTTTTAGGCGGTCTCTTTGTGCCATAAGAGATCGAATATATGGCGTTAACCAGGGTGCTGGTGCCCGTTTCATTTTAACTGATTTTAAAGGCGCTACTTTGTCTAAATATGACATGATAATGTTATTGAATAACTCCAGTTTATTGTATTGCATATCTCATAATTTAATATCTGGCGATTCATATGGACAAGGTTACGCTGAAACACAATTTTGGGAGTTAACTTAGTTGATTTAAGAGCATATGATTCGAAAATTAGATCGTGATGTGAAAATCCAGAAGCCACAAGTTGGCCATGTAGAGATATATGATCAAGATTGGAAGTAAGGATCAAATCTAGTAAAGAGTGAGTATTATTGACGTGATAGGTGGATTCAAGGTCAAGAATTTTAATATTGCTTGATGCACATATGAGTTTAAGCTTGTTCGATCTAGCATCATTTCGAATAAGGCAGGTGTTAAAGTCACCCATGAAAATTGACTGGAAATAGTTTGGGAGATGCGTCTCAATCAGCTGTTCCAAATCATTGAAATAATTTACAGAAGGAGGTGCATAAAAAGCACCTTATAGGATGTATATAATTAATGAAAGACAAAATCCGACATATAGCAGCAAAAATAATTTGCTCAATACCTGCATTTTAATAATTTTAATATTTGGAAGCCAAAAATGGGCTTTGTCAAGGAACATAATTAATAAATTTGCCATTTGCCAACAAGCAACGGAAAAAAACACGCTAAGAATCAAGAAAGCTATCCGCTTTATCTTTTCTATCCGAATAAGAAACATGAAAAACAGGAAAAGGATTAAGATCCAGGACGTAACATTAAAAATCAAAAGGTGGAAGTGGTCGCGAAACATGATAAGAGGAAAAGACAAATGGAACAAAATAATTACTCAACGATACCACAATGAAAGGCAAAAGGAGAAGAAGTAGACAACGGAAAAGATGGGATGATGATATCAGACAGGTTGCAGGGATAACATGGAGTATTCATATTCATATTTATATTATTTATTGCATCCTTAATGTTACATTTAAGGTTTTAAGTTTTAACTCAAAACTATGATATCATTATGGGCTCTGCAGGGCACGGCAATTAAGAGAGAGGAGGGCTATTATAATGAAACAATAATGTTAAATACACTTTGAAATAAAAATAGAATTGAAATACTAGGTAGGTATTTAAAATGTATCATTTAAGTATTCGTTTAGTGTGTGTAGTATAAAAATAATTTCTTTTTTTATATTTTTTATCGAGTCTGGCAGTTAGTAAAATTTTGATAAGCATGACGAAGAGATCTGATGAATGTAGTTTAAGGCGAGATATGGGTTGAGCCATTTTTCTTTATGGCGTAATTGGTATCTGTTATAGCTTTCTCCTCGTTTGATGTAAAATTCCTAGTTATTTTTAATAAATTTGCAGATTTCCAAAATGTATGTATATGCACGGTAAGGTGAGTATTATACTTTATGTGTGACGAAGTATGGTTTGCAGCTATCAGTATTTTGTATGTTAAATATCAGATCAGAAACGTCTATGTGCTATTTCCCCATATGATAACCCCGTAGCAGAACCACGGGTACGCATAAGCATAATAGGTATTGAGGGCTGTTTGTATATCGGTAAATTTTTTTTGGACTTGCAGAAAAGTAGCAAACACCAAATATGTGAATAATTCATTTATTAATATTAAAACTGAATATTTAACAGTGTTAAATGTTATTCTGTATTTGTTTTTGTTTAAGGAACTGTAGTTATTTATTTTTCCGAATAAAAGGCTTTGTATTGTTTAAAGTGTAAGAAAGCTGATGCAGAAAGTGCGAGAGAGAGAGACAGAGAGAAAGAGAGAGAGAGAGAGAGAGAGAGAGAGAGAGAAAGAGAGAGCAATTCTTTTTATAAAGGCTGCATTTCTAATACGTTACATATTTTTAAATTGAGATTATATTTTGGACAGAAAACAAAATGCGTATGTGCCCATGTGTGCTCTGGTGTGACCACAATTTTTACCATTATTTTTGCATGTTTTAACATTGTGAATGCACTTCTATGAACATGTAACATTGCAATATTTTTGAAGACAATAGTTAAATTATCTAAATCTGGAGCTCTTCGTTATTTATCATAAAATAAGTATTAAATGTCAATGGATAAATAAAAATTTTATGTTGCCTTTTGGGAAATCCCCAGATATACCAATCTTTAAGACAATGTTGAATAAACGGAGACTAACAAATTTAAAAAGTCTGAGAAAATTTTAATCAATAAAAATTTTTGGAATAAATTGAGAAGAATTAAGTTTAGAGTTGCGGTTAATTAATTCAAACATATTCAGTAAATTTTTTATGGTTCATTCACTAACGGAGGTTTTAAATATGAGTATTTTTAAATCAATTAAAAGAGTGGGTTAAGTCAGTCTGTAAAGTGTAAACGAATTTTAGTGTAGAAAAAGTCGGCTATTTTGGTGTTTAACAGAAATAAATGTATACATGTGTATAAACGTTTACCACGTGCTGAGCGATGAAGGAAAACATCATGAGGAAACCTGCATGTCTGAGAAATAATATATATATATATATATATATATATATCGAAGAGAAGTGAAGTTCAAAAAAAAAAATTGGGGCAGCGCGGCAGACATTTCCTTGCCTTTAAACCCTCTCAGAAATGAGAGAAGGCTTGTGCCCAGCTGTGGGACGTATATAAGCTGCAACTTAACTTTACTTTAATTTTATGTGTACAAAGTCAAGATTTTCAATGAAGACATAATTAAAAAAAAACTTCTCATACATTCGGTCTTATGCATTGATTGTAGGAAAACACCATAAAAATAATGACGTATTACTCGACTACAACTATAACTGGACAGAAAAATATAGGAGTCTATTATCTCATACTGAAGCAGCGTGATAGACCCGTGATATTAATACGTGCATACTGTTAAGACTTATCCCTTATTTTATGGTTGAGAATAACTACCATGTAAATTATAACTACTACCTATGAGTGATAAATTACCAGATCCAGAAACTATTGAGAAGCTAATCATCATCATCATCATCATCATTACAGCCCTTCACAAGTCCACTGCTGAACAAAGGCCTCCCCCAAAGAATGCCACAAAGCACGGTCCTGAGCCACCATCCATCGACTTCCTGCATGTCTTACCAGGTCGTCACTCCATCTCGTGGGGGGATGCCCTACACTTCGCCTACCGGTACGAGGCTGCCACTCGAGAACCTTTCTTCCCCATTGAAAACGTCTTCCAATGCAGCGGTGAAGAGTTTCGGGGATATAACATCACCATGTCTTACACCTCTCTGCAATTGGGTAGGTTTCGTACTCTGGTTCTGTACTAGGATAGCCATCGTATCTCTACTGTCCAAACACTTCAGCACTTCGATATACCGACAGTCAACTTGGCACCGCTGAAAGGACTGCAGCACCGCCCAAATTTCGTCGGAATCAAAGGCTTTCTCATAGTACACATACGCCAGACATAGTGGCAAATTGTACTCTTCGGACTTCTGTACAATTTGCCGTAGGGTATGTATGTGGTCTATGGTGCTAAATCCCTTTCGGAAACCGGCTTGTGCGGGAGGCTGGAAGTCGTCAAGTCTGCGCGCGAGACGATTCGTAATGACTCTCGAAAACAGCACGTAGACGCGGCTCAGAAGGGAAATCGGTCTGTAGTTCTTCAAGAGAGCGTTGTCTCCTTTCTTGAAGAACAAGACCACCGCATTTCTGCTCCACGCCTCCGGTATAATGCCACCATGGAGGACGGAATTAAAGAGCTTCTGAAGGACTTCAAGTACCGGTCTTCCACCCGCTTTCAGAAGCTCCGCTGTAATTGCATCCTCGCCTAGGGTCTTGCCGTTTTTAAGGTGCTGGAGAGCCCTTCTAATCTCGCTCAGACTGACGTCCGGGATATCTTCGGAATAGTGTCGGATAAGACTCGCTCTTGGATCGTTACTCACACTTGCGTGTGGCTCCAACGATGACGTGTACAGCTGCCCATAGAATCTCTCAATCTCACTCAAAATCTCAGGTGCCCTGGAAACGATGCTTCCACACTCAGTCTTCAGCTTTGACAGTTGGCTCTTTCTGGCAGACAGATCTCTGGCAAAGCCTTTGGAGCCTCGGTTCCGCTCGATCGCTTCTTCAATACGAGCTGTATAGAAGTTGCGCAAGTCCCGCCGCATGCATTTGGGGATCTGTCTGTTCAGTTGCCTGTATGCTGTCAAATCTGTTGAAGAATGTAGCCTCATCTCTCGTCTAACAGCCATGAGATTAAGAGTGTGATCGGAGAGTTTTTGTAATCTTCTGCGACGGGTCTTGCAAAACTTATCTCCGACCGCATGGACAGTTTCCACGAGCTTGTCATTCATATTGTCCACTTCATTGCAGTCTTCTAGGCACTGAAAACAGTTTTGTAACTCGAGCTGAAAGGTTTCGGGACTTTGGAATAGAGCACGAGGGGGACGGAGCGTTGACTTCATCAGACGCGACCTCTCCAACTTAACATTTAGGTTCAGTGTGCCTCTAACCATTCGGTGATCGCTGCCGGTTTTCACCCTCGCGATCACTGAGACATCACTGAACAGTTGTCGTCTGGTCGTCATAATGAAGTCAATCTCATTTTTTGTCGAACCGTCGGGGCTCGACCAGGTCCACTTTCTGTGGGGCCGCTTCTTAAAGAAAGAGTTCATCATAAAGAGTCCCTCTTTCTCCATGAAGTCGGCCAGCTGTTGGCCCCTTGGGTTCCGTTGCCCTATTCCAAATTTCCCTACTTTCAGCTCACCGTTCTATCTTGTGCCTAGTTTTGCATTGAAGTCTCCCATTAACACCCTATATTGGGTTTCGGAGGAATGCATGGCTCTAGAGATATCCTCATACATTTCCTCCACCTCCTCATTGGGGTGTGCCGAGGTTGTTACGTAAACCTGTATGACCTTCAGCGAATACCGTTTAGTGATTCTGAGTATAAGGTACGCAACCCTCGTCGACACACTCCCGATCTTTACAACGTTGTTAACGAGAGACTTGTGAACGATAAATCCGACACCTCCTTGGGACAGATGGTCGCCCTCCCGGTGATAGAGCAAGTTGCCGGATTCGAGGATTACCGTGTCTTCCCCCTCTCTTCGGACTTCGGATAATCCTATAATATGCCAGCGCAACTTGTCTATCTCTTCTTCCAGCTCCACGATCTTCTCGTCAGTCCTCAGGGTGCGTGCGTTGTACGTTGCCAGGTCGAGTCGTCGTAGGTGGCAACCGAACCTTCACCGGAGATTCTTAGCGCCCCCTGCCCCGCCGTTACCATGGTCGCCACCGTAGCCAGGAATAGCGGGTCCGCCGTGGACTGGGGGCCGTCTGTTTGTTGCTCTATTCAATGAGGGGTATTTGCCATAGTTGCCACGCTTGGCGAGCGGGTTGGCAACCGCAGTTTTTTTATTGAAATTTTGGCTATTATCAGGGAGATGCTGCTGCCCATCTCCCGCCTGTTTCCCTTTGTCGCCTTTTACGACACCCACGGGAGGATATGGGGTAGTGGATATTCTTTACCGCCACTACACGGCAAGAAGCTAATACCGATAATGAATATTTTCTGTAACTATTTACTATTTTACTAAGTCTTTTACTACTGCTAGGATTAAGGTTATAATAGCTGAAAATAACGTAAAATGTAAAGAATTAGGTTCCAAAAAAGTTTTGATTATTAAACTAAGATGTTACTGACGAAGTTATATATGGGTTGGTTAATTACGTTCATACACGCAGTTAACGCCATGCCAAAAGTTTAAAGCCAGCTTAAGTTGTCTTTAGTTTGTAGTTCAATTTTGTATGATTTTGACGTAAGGATAATATTACTATGTATTGAAGAAAAAAAAGGATTAAAATCACATTTCAATCATCATTTCTTTATAAGTAAGTTTTACAACTATTATGAGCTGACCTAGATTCTCTAAAAGAGGAATTTATTTATACTTTTGCTATCGTATAATTTTTCACGAACGAAGACGTGAACATTTATGTAACAGCTGTTGGAGATTGCTTTACAATGATCTGAACTCGATTCTATGATGAATAGCTTAGGCAATCACTCAAATCCTCACAGAGTCTGCGAAACATAATATATTAGAATGTATATCACGCAAGAAAGAATGGACTTCAATAACTTTGGTAAAAGGATAAGAAAAGTAATAAGTGAATAAAAAATTCCACCATTGTGTTATTACAACATGTTATTAACAAATAGCTAAAGTTCATCTGTAACGATAGTAAGTGGTAAATTGTAACCACAGATCTGTTGTTGACCTTGAGGACTTAGATTAAATGCCTCACAGTTCACTGAATCTGCAAACCGTAACATCAGAGTAGGTGAAGCTAATCGGCACCAAAAATAGATAAGAAACGGTGCAGTATATACGGTAACAGAGAAATGTCAAGAACGTTTAGTATAAAGCGTAGCCACGCTGGCGACTCTTATGGCTACAGCACGAATGGGTCAGCTCGACAGGGAAGAAACCATATTGTAAAATAGTAAAATTGAGCTGTATTGATTCGTTTTTAGCCCTCAGGGACGACAACGCATATATATTTTGATTCATAATCAATAAGTGAGAGAAATGTCTATGGGCTACAATCCACTTGTCATCAGGTGGACTGTGTGTTCGTTTATCATATTTATTTCTAGAAAGCAATAAACAAAAATGCCAAATGTCTTGCAGCCAGTATTTTAATAAAAAAATACAATGCTCACCACACGTAACGTACTACACCCGTTTCTTTTAAAGTCGGGTTATGAATTATGATGAATATGATGAATGTTTACTGAGCTTTCATTTAAACAGGTAAGTAGAAATTAATAAGATATTTTTATATTTTTTAAGTATATAGACGATAATCGAAAAGATACGAAAATATAAAATATGACCAATTCGTGGCATATTTATCTGTGTACAGAACTATTGAGTCAAAGGTCCGGGGTTTTAGTTAATCAAAATTTATGTACAAAGACAAATTGTTGGAATATTTTTATGTGTTAAGATTGTCTTCGTAACTGTCTCTGATAATACTCATTTTATTTTCGATAATGTTCCGGTAATATTATTGGTGACTTCGATGATATTTTGAACTATTTTACGACCACGACTGTTTCACCACATTTGACATAACATAGTAGAGATTAGAACCGTAAATTTTCGTAGGTTCTAAAAAGTCAAAACAGATATTATACAGCATATTGGCTTACATAGTTTTCTCAGCAATTTATTAGTGTGAAAAAGTCACGTATAATCGTAAAGCGAGCGACTGCATCAGGATCTAATCCAATATTTTTTTCTAGTGTAAGTTGACATTCAATCTTAAATTTTTGCGGACCTCGTCATTTCCAAATCGTTTTCGGAGGTAGCGAAAACTATTATTATTTTAAATATTTGTTTTACATTTTGAACATTTTTCTAAATACAATGTAAGTATATAAATGTATCTACAATTAAGTTGAATATAAAGGAAAAGTAAGGCGAAATAAAATATTTCTAACGTGATCTAATATTATAAAGATTATTTTGTTGTGATTTTGTTTTAATTATATTAGTTTTGAGATATAAGTGAAGAGAAAATGTGTCGTAATCTCCCGAACGCTGCTCAGCCAAATTGAATTCGTCGATTGATCTCTTGGTCGGAAGTTGGACTTACCTAGTCAAATAATTAACCCTCGGTAAACATACTCGTCGACATCTTCGAGCGTTGTACTCTTCACAACTACCGGCATATGTGTGACAAAGGCATTACTCATGATTTTTTGTTTTGTTCATGTTCATTTTAAGAACCTTCCGTTTGGAGCGATCCTTTTAATACGTTTTCCAATGCAGCGGTGAAGGTTTTGCGAATATAACATCACCTTGTCTTACATCTATTGCAGTACGGAATAAAACCGATCTAGGTTTTGTTCCATACTTCGATGGCCATCGTAGCCCTACTGTATAAACACTTCAGCATTTTGATATATCAATAGATAACTTGGCATCGCTAAAGAGACTGTAGCACTGCTCAAATTTCAACGAAATCAAAGGATAACTCATAGTTCAGCTACATAAAAAAAGTGGCAGATTGTACTCTTCGGTCCGCCGTAAAATTTGCCGAAGAGTATGTGTGATCTACAAATACAAGAGCCTTTTCGAAAACAAATCAGCGTTTTATCATTAGCACATTGAATCCTTAGACATTTTACTATACCGGGAAGATTGTTTACATTTTATGCTAAAAATTGTAAGGGTCCAAAAATACTTCCTTGAGTCAAACTATATCTATGAATGCACTCTGTTTTAACGAACTTCACAAAGGAGGAGGTACTCAATTCGACTGTATGTTTTTTATGTGTTTTATCTCATAACTTTTTCCTAGGTCGATCGATTTTGGTGATTATTTTTTTATTTGAAAGCTCGTGCTCTTCTTGTAGTTTCTTATAAATTTAATCAAGATTTGACCAGTCATTTTTGAGTTATAGTTAATAGTTTATATTGAAGACGGTTGTACAATATTTTTAATTTTACCACTTGTCTAAATGTAATTTTTGCCTGTGGTGGTCATTTTCATTTTTTATAGAATTATCGTGACAAAGGAGTATAAATCAAAAAAAAAGATCACCTGAATAGACATTTATCCTCGATAATCAAATATATTGTCACCCCTGAGGACTAAGATGCCCCGTTTGTAGAAAAAAGGGTCTCCGGTTCTATACACTCACCATACGAAACAAAGTAGAATAAAGTGGCTATTTCACTCTGGTATAATGTAAGAGCGTGGTGCTTCCCGTTCTAGCCGATTTATTGGTGCTACAACCATAAAATAGATACATCCTACTACCTCGACTACCTTGTTGGTCTAGTAGTCTAAAACGCAACTTGAAGTCCTGCATCTGGGTTTGAATCATGGGTCGGGCCAAATAATCAGTTATTGAGATTTTCTGTCAAGAAAGTCTCAGTATCAGTCAGACAGAAAGTTGGCGGTGTTTCAACCCCATGCCTCGAAAAGCACGTAAAGCCGTAGATCCTGCACCCAAACTCTCTCTGGTCATTCGGATTATCGTCCCATCGGACTATGAGAGTGAGGGAATAGAGAGTGCACCTGTACTTGCGCATACATTTGTGCACTTTAATCCTGTCCTACACATTTGCGCAACGGAAAATAGGCATTTAGCTACTGACAGGCCACCGCGACCGAAATTCGGCCTTGAAAACATTATTATTAAATTCTCTAGTGTAAAGTACGACTAATTGTTATGATAAAAGTATAAATCTATACAAATAAATAAAATTGAAGTGTCTGTTTGTAATATTAAAATAAAACCTTTTTACTCAATGCATATGAATGTATATACGGTACTTATAACAAAAACACAATTTTATTAATTTTTGTCTCTCTGTCGGTCTGTCTGTCTGTCTGTCTGTTTGTTCCGGCTAATCTCCGAAACGACTGGACTGATTTCGACGGGACTTCACTAGCAGATAGCCGATGTTCTAAGGAGTAACTTAGGCTACTTATATTTGAGAAAAAGGATTAGGGTTCTGAGCAATATAATTAAAACCCTCAATTTCACGCGGGCGAAGTCGCGGCGCACAGCTAGTTTTGTATATAAAAACCAATAGCTGATAACGACAATGATACTTATTCGTAGTTAAATACTGATATTCTTGAACAATGATCAAAATTAAATAATTTCAAGCACAAGACTCGACCTAAACATAAGGCGTAAGATTATTGATACAAATTGATTAATGTATCATTAAATGTTTCAAATCATTCCGTTTAAAGTTCGCTTGAAAATATTTATTTATTTAGATAGATACACCATCGACAATATTAATATGCATTGTTACGAATGAAATAATTTTTTTTTAGACAAAGGATATGTCTTTACAGGTGTATACATCATTATATGAAAAAAGAAACTAAACAACATACATATAAACTCTAAACAAACACAACTCAAACTAATTGAGCAAAAGCACCACATCCAGTAAAAAAGAAAATTGCAATAAATAATAGTTTAGCATCATTAAACGGGCAAGGTAGGTAATAGTAAGTCTTTACACTTTCTTTTGAATACACGTTCGGGGTCGCTAAAGAAGTCGATGTCATGATTGTTTAAGCTGTTATAAGTTCGCATACATCTGTTTAACGGTGAAAACTTACCAAGATTGGTTCTACTGAAGGGAATATTTAATAAATTGGTAATTGGGTGTCTAGGAATATGATAGGGGATTTTAAGGCACACTTGCTGCAATAAACTGGGTGAAATTAACTTACCATGTTTATGTAGTGTCTTTAGGTCTAAAAGTTTTCGTCGGTCTGCCAGTGAACTCATTCCGAGATGAGAAAGCCTAGATTTATAGTCAGTATAGTATGGACAGTTTTGAAATTTATAAGCAATGAATCGAGTGAAGTTTTTTTGAATACGCTCGATTCTGTCAACGTGTATTTTATAAGAAGGATTCCATATCACTGTGGCATATTCTAAACTGCCACGAATCAATGCATTGTAGATAGTTATCAGAGACTGAGTATTATCAAATCTATTGATTAGCTGTCATGATCAACGTTACAAATACAAGTACATCTTATTATAATAGATTTTTGCGCCACCTTTGTCCCAGTAGTAAAATAATATTGCGTCATATTATCTTATTATCATAATATATTTACATTACCAACTAAAACACATATTATATATTTTTCGAATCGCGTATTAAAACGATTTGTTTTAATTTTTTTCACGGCTCCTTAACTTGTAAGTCTACATACATTAAGAATTTGGGAGAAAAATAACTAATCCGTCGTGACAAATTATCTTGCCGTAACTTCGCGTAGTGTATATTTTCTATGTCATAACTTTCTCTCTAGAGATAGAGTAACAAGCTTTGCACGATAATATAGGGATCTTAATAGTGATAGATAGATACTAGTTGCGCTGAGAAATTACAAGATAATATAACGCCCCAAAAAAGAACGAGAAATTCAGTAATCCTCAAATCCGGGACCTTGTTGTATCACCGGGAGTGTGAACATTTGTTTCAAGGAGGTGTCGAATTATGTAATATCGGCCACAATGCTTACATTTACAATCTTTTTGAGGTAGTCCAAAATTAGGCACAATAAACGACGGTGAGATTAAGGCATAGTAATTTGAAATAAGGCAATGGAACTCTTGGGGTTATCACCTCGCCGAATTTATGAAGAAGAATTTTTTCCAGAAGCATCCTCACAGAAAGTGGAACTGGTCCAGTCCTGACAGTTTGCTAGGTAGACCAGGCAACAATTGTTCAGTGATGTTGCGATGATCACGAGTGTGAAAACTGGCTGCTATCACTGAACGTTGAGAGGCGCGCTGTAACTTAACGTTAAGTTGAAGAGGTCACGTCAAACATAATAAACGCACTTTTCCACTCGTGCTTTCCAAACCCGAAAAAATTTCAACGCTAAATACAGAATCTTTTTGAAACGATAACCTCTTTTAATCGAAAGAAATCAAGAAATATAATTTTATTTTATGAACAAAACCAAAAGTGTGATTTAAAAAAGATTTCAAGTATTTTCTTATTTTTAAGAACTCCAAATATCAAAATAAGGTGTTAGGAAAATGACATTTTTAATAGTTCATATTGAAATAAATAGCGATAATGGTAGTTTATCAAATTTTCTATAAAAGAAAATGATTTCTATCTCCTAGTTTCTTAATCAAGAAATATTGAAGAAAAATAAGGGTCACAGCTCTGGTGGCTTTTTAGCAGAACATTAAATACTACTTTGCAATTTTGATGCGCATTTTTTTTACAACTGTAAATCAAATTAATTCATTGTTATAAAGCATGAAGCGTGATAAATTAATTTGTAACAGTTCTGTTCAATATATTAATTTATGTTGAAAACATCTCGCATGGTTATATCATTAAACGTTACGAGACAATTAACATGCTCTGTTTCTCAGTAAATTATAACCGATTCGTTTTTTTCCTTTATTCTTTTCATATTTTTTGTCATCCAATTTTTATTTTTTTGTAAATGACTCTTCTAATAATAATCTACCTTTTCAAAATAAAGTTACTCTGATCGGAGAAGAAACGGCGAGATAAACTCAGTATATTTTTTTCTTATTATTTCATAGCCAACGTTATATTAATATGTTAAAACACTTAAGTGTTAAAAGCACTAAGTTAAATGTGCATCACAAAACCGAGAAGAGCAGCTCAACAAAAAGATATCGACTGTATTCAACTCACTAATCAAATATCTATCTTTATCAGGATATAGACTATCGTTTTTTGGTTTGGAGTAAACATCACGCCTCGGCAGTCGACACATACCGACTCATCAACCATATCCAAATGGCTACAGACTCCGTGCTGCAAAAGATTCCTTCTGCAGATATCATGATCATTTTCAACTTTAACAGCCACAACGCTGAATGGATTGGTTCACGTTCACAATCATGCTAGGAGATCTGTCTTATGACTTTGCCTTGGCATATATATGGTCTTGCACAAATAGTTATTTCCCCTACGCGGATTCCAGATGTTGAAACTGTTGACTGTTGGACCCTCTACTGACCTCTCATCCGGATATTTATCAAGTCTCCGTCGAAGCCTCTCTTAGCTCTTCGAACGAAGTTTGGTGCCGTTAACGCTCCCATCGCTGTTGCGTTATACAGGCTGCCGCCATGTATGGTACTATAGGTCGGGCGATTGGTACAGGATGCGGTCTTTTTTTGCACCCTACCCATGAAGATGGGTTTGTTTCTCACCGGATAATCCTAGCGTTGCTCCTTTCACAGATTTTTTATAGAATAGGGTGACAAACGTGCACACAGTCCACCGGATGGTAAGTGGTTTCTGTGACACATAGACATCCACATCTATCCCCAATAAACAATCAAAATGCAGATGCGTTGTCACCCGTGAGGAGCAAGAGGAAATGCCTCTTTTCCAGTAAAAAGGGTTGACGGTTCCATATTATAATCGCAGGGGATGTGGAAAGAACGTAGTTTTAATGGCAATCCATGAATTCCGTTACTAAATATATTGTAAAATAAATAGGGTACGTTAACTCCAAAGGAAAATAAAAACGCTCCTATCAGCATACATAGAGTCCGGTTTCAAGTCTGTATAAAACTACGAAAACTTTGACGGCTCCGTGGCACAGTGGCTTAGCAATGAGTTGTTGCGTTGTGTGCTGGGTTCGAATCTCGCACGCAACAAGTATTTGTTTGGCCTACAAATAATTGTTCCGGGTCTGGATGTTTGTCCTTGTGCAATTTATTTTTGTAAACTGCCTCCACGATACAGGGGAAAATCCTAGTGTGGGAACGTTTTTTTAACGTTTATTAAATAAAAAAAAACTAAATTCATACCATTTAACGTTATTATATAATATTATATTATGTCATTATAATCTTGTGTACAATACACGTAAATATTCAGACCGGAGGCAGGTAGCTGCGTTAAATTTGCGAGACCTCTGTTACTACGATCGTCAGTCAATCCGCTTGCCAAGCGTAACGATTAAGGTCAGCATAAATGCTCTTGTCCAGCAGTGGACATTTACGGGCTAATGATAAAGATGAAGAGGTGCCATCAATACAATTCAATACTATTTTAGATATTTTTAAGGTAAACTAGAGCGACAAATGAGCGTATAGTTCACTTGATAATAAGTATCCCCTTACTGTGGCCCACAGACGCCTTCATATATACATCCTCGATTAAGATTGGATTACTTATTTTGAAACAGAAACTTTTTTATTCAATATAGATTATAAATAATACTTATTGAAAGTCACTCTTTGGTATAATTACCACTGATTCGAAAAAAACCTCTGTCCTGGGAAGAACCAGCAAGAAACCCAGCGGGACTTTTTTTTAAATAACAGCCTACAATCATGTATGTTACACAAATTACCAACACAACAAATTAGAAATAGCTTGGGAGCGGTCTCCTCACTTCCAGGGGTTATTATCATCGATAAATTCTTTAATATAATAATAACCCTTTTTATACAAACTTAGTTTAATAAAGTTTATGAACTTTGAGCAGGTCAAATTTTGTATATTTTCTGGAATTTTGTTGTAAAAGCGTATACATCGCCCCAAGAATGAAGTACTGATTTGATAGAGTCGAGTACTGGTACTACTAGCTTGTGTCTGTTCCTAGTAATTACAGAATGAATATCACTTATTGTTGTGAAACTACTTTTATTTTTGTGTACGTACATTACATTTTTTTTTATTAAAATATACAATACTAAAAACTATAATAATAATTTAAAAAAAAACTAAAACTAGAAACTTAAATATCATATAGTCCTACTCCCCGCGGTATCGTGCCAAGAACGCTGGCTGCGTTTCCCCGCTGAATGGCTATACTTAGCCTTTGAGCAAGGAAAGAACCAGCCCTCTTATTACATTTTCATAAATGTATATTCATCATCATATTGATTGTTAGCATATCTTAGTATTAGCATCCGCTAAGACAAAAATCTCTGAGAAAGGAGATGAACTCGGTTGCATACAAGCTTGGGCCCGGCGTTAACAAAGTTTAAATATATTTTATTTTAAAGATTGTAACATTTGTCACTTACGACAAAAAACATATTTTTGTAAGACCTGGGGTTTTGTTTTTATTTTGGTTTATTATTTGTAGGTTATGGAGCACTTCTTACTAGTTTGTGGTTATGGAGTAACATCAATAATTGTTCTTGGAATAAGTTGTTTCAATAAATTGAAAGGACATAAAAGGATGCAGTTTTTTAGTTGTAATAAAATAAAATAAAATAAAATAAAATACAACTCCAACTTTTTTAATTGTTTAATTATTTTCTGCAATTTTTAATAAAATGTTTATTAATTTTAATTTAAGTTTTGCGTACGTATTATTAATATTTTAACATTATTTCATACGTGCAATTTAAAGTCTAATGAAATGTATTGTGTTTAAATAAAGAAAATAACAAATTAACTACTCAATTCGTTTTAATACATTAATATAAATGTTCACGTCGTTTAAAGGGTAGGGAAATAATCCTTTTTTTTACCACAGAGAGAGTAAAGTTGACGAAGGCTTAGAAAGAACCACGCTTAAAGTCTTTTGAAGAAATATACGAGGCCGGTACCTAAAGATAATTGAGAGTTGAGTGATGAGAAGGCGCTAATGCTCGTTATTTTTCTTACTTAGCAGATTCACGCGAACAAAACGATACATATTTTCACTGCCCCTTTATCAGATGAAAAATGATATCAATATGTCGCAAAAACACGAATACTTACAGCCTAATGAACAAAAAGAAAGACAATTGGTTCTTTTAGCACAAATAACTTTAAAAAAGTGAGGTTTGCAATGAAACCATCGAGAGAGCCGAATATTTATTCCATGAAACAACTCATCCCTGTAAAAATGGCATACCTATATATAGCTATAGTAAATGATTATTTTGTTTAAAAATGAATGTGTAAATGTATTAATTTAAAACAACAAAACTATTTCTTAATAAATTACAAAACATCAACTATTTACTTAAATTACATAACAAAGGAGACAATCTTTTTTACTTTAATGCCATGACCATGGCCCAAGTATTTACTCCATTTAATAGGGGGGGGGGGGGGGGGGGGGGTGCTTAATTTTATATTAAAATTTGCGATTTTTTTGATATCCTTCTTAACGTGGTGAAGCCAAACTGCAGCTATATGGCCGCAGTAGGAATGATTCGACTTCGACTTGAACGGGAAAGGACTACGCTCTTACAGAATACCAGCGCAAAATAGCATAATACTGTATTTCGTTTGGAGTTTGTTTAGAGCTGAAGATCTTTTTACTGTTAACGAGGGATACCATTATAGTCCTCAGGGCAACAACGCGTTTGCATTATGATTTTACATGTACTAATTTTTGAGATACATTTAGGGCAAGGGTTTTTTAATATTAGTTTTTAAAATTTATTAATTATTTCTTATATTAATTTTATATATTAACAAATAACTTATATTTAAGAATATATAAAAGTATTATGCATATTACTAATAAAAAAAAAGAAATTAAGGTATTATTCATTTTACACTACCTCCTAACCAGTTTCAATTGGGATCGATTATGTAAGTTGAGGATTTTGATTAAAGAAAAGGTTTTTATACAGCAACGACCATTGAAATTTGCAACCTTTGTTAACAACTTCAGGGATTTAACATTCCAAGGTTGTCATACGTATTAAGTCACTAATATGTTTTCCGACACGATTAAACAGCAAAATACAGCGATATCGAGTTACGCCATCTTTTTTGAAGTCGATTAAAATAAAAATAAATAATATCGTTATTTTAAAAACTATTAACTAATAACATAAAAATTAAATATCATTGCTAAATCAAAACTTTCTAGGCAGTAATCATCAGTAGCGGATGTTGAAAACCTGTGCTCTCTATTATGGCTTCATCACGAACGAGTCTACTCGATCGAGGAATATTCACACCTTCACAGAGTACTAACATAAAATAGCAACATAATGCTGCTATTTCGAATAATGATTGCAAAGGCCCTTTTCACAAATAACCAGAAATTCTATCTTAGTCCTCTAAGGTGACAGGTCACGCGTGATATGCTTAGAAAGGAGATGTATGAAATTTGGTTCTTGACATCGTTCGTAACAGTTATACGAAAATATGTGGGTAATATAAAGATAAATTATAAGCATAATTAAATGGTTTTTATTTCTGTAGGGTATGGGACAATTATAAAAACATTTTTTAAAACTGAAAAACGAAAACTAATGCTTTTACCATAGCAAAAACAAAATGTTTTTAAATACTTTTATGTATTTTGTCTATGGCATTAGATAACGAAGGCTAGTATTTGTAATAAATAGCCTTGAGTATCAAAAAAAACTAACTCATAATAATGAAACGTTGAGACGAATCTGTAGAGATTAATACTAAATAAAATATTTTTTTTAGAAAATCGATTGAATAGCCTACGTTATTAAACTAAACAAAATATTTTAATAATATCGGACACAATTGAATAGGCTGTATGGTCGTTGACCATTACATGTTTCCAAGGAGACTTGGTAACGTCGAGTTTTAACTTGTCATCTTGTCATACGCATTTGGTATTGTGAATGTGTTTTGGATATATTTCGTGTTTTTATTTTCGTGAATTAATTTAACTTGACCATTGGCTTTTCTCTTGATTTACAGGATAGTAGGTTGTTGCGCCCATATAATGACAAAAATGTGTTACTTGTATTTTGAAATGAATAGAACAGACAAAGTACAAAAATAATTAAACAGTTAAAAAAGTTGGAGTTGTATTTTATTTTATTTTATTTTATTTTATTACAACTAAAAAACTGCATCCTTTTATGTCCTTTCAATTTATTGAAACAACTTATTCCAAGAACAATTATTGATTATACTCCATAACCACAAACTAGTAAAAAGTGCTCCATAACCTACAAATAATAAACCAAAATAAAAACAAAACCCCAGGTCTTACAAAAATATGTTTTTTTGTCGTAAGTGACAAATGTTACAATCTTTAAAATAAAATATATTTAAACTTTGTTAACGCCGGGCCCAAGCTTGTATGGAACCGAGTTCATCTCCTTTCTCAGAGATTTTTGTCTTAGCAGATGCTAATACATAATTTTCTAACAATCAATATGATGATGAATATACATTTATAAAAATGTTTTTTTTTTATAGAATAGGGGGCAAACGAGCATGCGGCTCACCTGATGGTAAGTGACTTCCGCCGCCCATGAACAACCGCAACACCAGGGGAATTGCAGATGCGTTGCCGACCTTTTAGAAAGGTGTAAGCTCTTTTCTTGAAGGTTTCTAAGTCGTATCGGTCCGGAAAATTCGCTGGTGGTAATTGATTCAACAAGGAAGTCGTGCGAGGGAGAAAACTTTTTCTAAATCGCACAGTGGTGGACCGCCAATCATCCAGATGGTATGGATGGTAACGCGAGTTTTGTCGCGATGTGCGATGGTGAAATTGAGCGGCTGGAATCAGTCCGAACAATTCCTCAGAGCACTCCCCGTGATAAATGCGATAAAATACGCAAAGAGATGCAACATCTCTACGCAGTGCCAGTGTATCGAGCCAATCAGAAAGAACTCTGTCGTCGACGATTCGAACCGCTCTGCGCTGGATGCGGTCAAGTGGAAGGAGCTGGCACTGGGGTGCTCCGGCCCAGAGACTCATCTCTGTTCTCAAACAGTATTCCATGTGGGGCCGAACTTGCGCTTTGTAAAGTTGCAAGCGATGTGCCGGCATGAAATACTGTCCCGCTCTGCTGAGCACGCCAAGCTTTTTAGAGGCCAATTTGGCCTTCCCTTCCAAGTGACCACGAAACTGCACACTATTCGATATGTCGACACCAAGGATTCCGATACTGGCTAAGGCAGTAAGGGGAGTGCCTTGAAACTGAGGAGATACGACAAAGGGGTTCTTTTTAGCGGTAAACGCGCAAACTTGTGTCTTCTGGGGATTGAACTGGACTAGATTTAGTCGGCCCCAATTCGAGACTTTGTTAAGCAAAGACTCGACTTCAGACACAAGTTTGTCCCAGTACTCGGCGACGTTTTCCCGAGAAATATTGGCACTGCCGGTATATAAGGCATCACCAGTGCTGTCGTCCGCATAGCAATGAATGCTACCAGTTAGCAACATATCATTGATATGCAGGAGAAACAGCGTTGGTGATAGCACGCAGCCTTGTGGAACACCAGCGTTGATAGGCTTGAGATCAGAGCATGCACCGTCTACTACGACCTTGATGCTCCGATCAGCAAGGAAACTGGTGATCCATTTGCACAATTTCTCGGGAAGCCCATAGGAAGGAAGCTTCGAAAGAAGCGCTTTGTGCCAGACCCGATCAAAGGCCTTCGCTACGTCCAAACTAACGGCTAATGCCTCCCCCTTGGACTCTACTGCCTCCGCCCATCTATGAGTTAAGTAGACTAGAAGATCACCAGCTGATCGACCCCGACGAAAACCGTACTGGCGGTCACTAATCAGCTGGTGATCCTCAAGGTACCTCATGAGCTGGCAGTTTATAATGGCTTCCATTATTTTGGAGAACAAGGAGGTGATGGCGATAGGCCTGTAGTTGGACGGGTCTGAGCGGTCGCCTTTTTTAGGGATCGGGTGCACCAAAGCTGTCTTCCATGAGTTCGGGACTACGCATTGGGAGTAGTAGTACCGGAAAAGACGCGTTAAAACCGGTGCCAACTCCGGAGCACACGTCTTCAGCTCAATGGGAGGGACTCCATCGGGCCCACTCGACTTGTTGACGTCCAGGGAGAAGAGTGCTTTGCGGACCGAGCGCTGTGTAAATTGCACATCCGACATGGAGCACTCACATCGCGGGATGGTCGGCGGTGTGTTCCCCCCGTCATCTAGAGTCGAGTTGGATGCAAAAAGAGAGCTCAACAGATCGGCTTTCTCCTTTGCGGCATGGGCCAGTGAGTCGTCCTCTCTGTGCAGAGATGGAAGAGATGGCTGACAGAAGTTCCCTTGGACAGCCTTGGCGAGAGACCAGAATGCACGGGTTCCCGAAGGAAGGCGAACTAGCTTCTCGCCAATTCTGCCGATGTGCTCAGACCTTGCCTTGGCAATGACGCTTTTGACGGACCTGGAGGCGGAATTATACTTCTTTTTAAGTGCGCTGGTGTTTACATACCGAGACGTTGATGCGTCAGCCCAGGCCTGGTAGCACTCCTGCTTAAAGCGTGATGTTATTTTGCAGGAGCGACCAAACCATGGCTGGGATCTGCCTCCGATGGGCACCACAGAGGATGGAATAAAAAGTTCCATACCCTGAAGTACCACATCAGCAACAGAATCGGCAACAACGCTGGGATCTTCCGGCGAGAAGCAAACCCGCCCCCAAGGGTAGGATGCAAAAAAAGACCGCATCCCGTCCCAGTCAGCTGACCTATAGTGCCAAACACGGCGGCAAGCTGTAGATCGCAACTGCGATTGGAGCGTGAGTGGCACCGTACTCCGGATCAGACAATGGTCCGAAGAGCCCAGAGGGGCATCGACGGAGACTTGATATCCGTCTGGATGAGAGGTCAGCAGAAGGTCCAACAGGGAAAGTACATGGTCTTCCACATCTGAGATCCGCCTAGGCGAAGTAACCAGTTGTGTTAGACCATATGCCAAAGCAATGTCATAGACAGATCTACCCGCATGATCGGTTAAACGAGAACTAAGCCATTCAGCGTGGTGGGCGTTGAAATCACCGAGTATCACGATCTCTGCGGATGGGACCTGTTGTAGCACGGAGTCTGCAGCCACTTGGACGTGGTCGATGAGTCGGTCTGTGTCGGCATTACCGCTATGGGACCTATAGAGGCACCCGTAGACGCGGGGATGGTCGTCGCTGTCTACGCGCAGCCATAGGATGGACAGGTCCGTACCTTCAAGACTGCCGAGGCGTCGAGAACAGATGTCCTCTCTAAAATACACGCAAACTCCAGCCCGGGGCACAAACGAGTGTTCTAATTTGTACCCCGGGTAGGAGAGATACGAAGTATCAGCCGGAGAGGACACCTGTGTCTCGGTTAGAAAGAGCAAGGCCGGCTTAGCTATCTCCAGATGGTAGTGGACGGCGTTAAGGTTTGAATGAAGTCCCCTGATATTGCAGAAATCCACGGTAAGCGTGGCAGGGGTTGCCTTTGTCTTCTTGCTCCGCTTGCCCCGAGCAGGTTTCGTCTTGAGCGGAATTTCGCCCCCCCTCCCCCCCCCCCAGAATACGCGGGGCAGCCTGAGCACCCACGCCCAGGAGTGGAGTAGTTTGGTCGTGGATGCTCAGCGAGGGATTCTCCAGGGGTGCTGGTACCCTCCTGGGGTAGTCTTTTATTTAATTCCACTACCAAATGTAATGTTCGTACACAAAAATAAAAGTAGTTTTACAACAATAAGTGATATTCATTCTGTAAATACTAGGAACAGACACAAGCTAGTAGTACCAGTTACTCGACTCTATCGAGTAAGTAATTCATTCTTGGCGCGATGTATATATTTACAAATTTTGACCTGCTCAAAGTTCATAAACATTTATTAAACTAAGTTTGTATAAAAAGGGTTATTATAATATTAAAGAATTTATAGATGATAATAACCCTGGAAGTGAGGTGATCGCTCCCAAGCTATTTCTAATTTGTTGTGTTGTTAATTTGTGTAACATACATGATTGTAAGCTGTTATTTAAAAAAAAGTCCCGCTGGGTTTCTTGCTGGTTGTTCCCAGGACAGAGGTTTTTTTCGAACCAGTGGTAATTATACAAAAGAGTGACTTTCAGTTAGTATTATTTATAATCTATATTGAATAAAAAAGTTTCTGTTTCAAAATAAGTAATCCAATCTTAATCGAGGATGTATATATGAAGGCGTCTGTGGGCCACAGTAAGGGGATACTTATTATCAAGTGAACTATACGCTCATTTGTCGCTCTAGTTTACCTTAAAAATATCTAAAATAGTATTGAATTTATTGATGGCACCTCTTTATCTTTATCATTAGCCCGTAAATGTCCACTGCTGGACAAGAGCATTTATGCTGACCTTAATCGTTACGCTTGGCAAGCGGATTGACTGACGATCGTAGTAACAGAGGTCTCGCAAATTTAACGCAGCTACCTGCCTCCGGTCTGAATATTTACGTGTATTGTACACAAGATTATAATGACATAATATAATATTATATAATTACGCTAAATGGTATGAATTTAGTTTTTTTTTTTTAATTTAATAAACGTTACCCCCCACACTAGGATTTTCTCCTGTATCGTGGAGGCAGTTTACAAAAATAAATTGCACAAGGACAAACATCCAGACCCGGAACAATTATTTGTAGGCCATACAAATACTTGTTGCGTGCGAGATTCGAACCCGCGGCACCCAGCGCAACAACTCATTGCTAATCCACTGCGCCACAGAGCCGTCAAAGTTTTCGTAGTTTTGTACAGACTTGAAACCGGACTCTATGTATGCTGATAGGATCATTTTTATTTTCCTTTGGAGTTAACGTACCCTATTTATTTTACAACATATCTAGTAACGGAATTCATGGATTGCCATTAAAAATACGTTCTTTCCACATCCCCTGCGATTATAATATTATAATATGGAACCGTCAACCCTTTTTACTGGAAAAGAGGCATTTCTTCTTGCTCCTCACGGGTGACAACGCATCTGCATTTTGATTATTTATTGGGGATAGATTTGGATGTCTATGTGTCACAGAAACCACTTACCATCCGGTGGACTGTGTGCACGTTTGTCACCCTATTCTATAAAAAAATCTGTGAAAGAAGCAATGCTGGGATTATCCGGTGAGAAACAAACCCATCTTCATGGGTAGGGTGCAAAAAAAGACCGCATCCTGTACCAATCGCCCGACCTATAGTACCATACATGGCGGCAGCCTGTATAACGCAACCGCGATGGGAGCGTTAACGGCACCAAACTTCGTTCGAAGAGCCAAGAGAGGCTTCGACGGAGACTTGATAAATATCCGGATGAGAGGTCAGTAGAGGGTCCAACAGTCAACAGTTTCAACATCTGGAATCCGCGTAGGGGAAATAACCATTTGTGCAAGACCATATATATGCCAAGGCAAAGTCATAAGACAGATCTCCTAGCATGATTGTGAACGTGAACCAATCCATTCAGTGTTGTGGCTGTTAAAATTGAAATGATAATGATATCTGCAGAAGGAATCTTTTGCAGCACGGAGTCTGTAGCCATTTGGATGTTGTTGATGGGTCGGCATGTGTCGACTGCTGAGGCGTGATGTTTATTCCAAACCAAAAAACGATAGTCTATATACTGATAAAGATGTAGAAGAATATTCATTTTTTCATGTTACATAAACTGCAAATATTTTCACTCTGTGAATATGAGAACAAGGACAAGTTCTTATCAATCCAACAACTTTAATGATATAACCATGCGAGATGTTTTCAACATAAATTAAGATATTGAACAGAACTGTTACAAATTAATTTATCACGCTTTATGCTTTATAACAATGAATTAATTTGATTTACAGTTGTAAAAAAATGCGCATCAAAATTGCAAAGTAGTATTTAATGTTCTGCTATAAAGCCACCAGAGCTGTGAGCCTTATTTTTTCAATATGTTCTAGATTAAGAAACTAGGAGATAGAAATCATTTTCTTTTATAGAAACTTTGATATATACCATTGTCGCTATTTATTTCAATATGAATTATTAAAAATGTCATTTTCCTAACACCTTATTTTGATATTTGGAGGTCGTAAAAATAAGAAAATACTTGAAATCTTTTTTAAATCACACTTTTGGTTTTGTTCATAAAATAAAATTATATTTCTTGATTTCTTTCGATTAAAAGAGGTTATCGTTTGAAAAAGATTCTGTATTTAGTGTTGAAATTTTTTCGGGTTTGGAAAGCACGAGTGGAAAAGTGCAATTATAATGTTTGACGTGACCTCTTCAACTTAACGTTAAGTTTCAGCGCGCCTCTAACTGAGACTAGAGTAACTAGTCTAATTAGAGTAACTGACATAGCTCAACGGGTTAATAAGCTGAAGTGGGCTGGCCATTTAGCTCAAAGAACCGACAACCGATGGGGATAAAGGTTTCCGAGTAGCAGCCTCGCAGCGGCAGGCGAAGTGTAGGGTGTCCCGCCACTAGATGGAGTGACGACCTGGTAAGACATGCAGGAAGTCGATGGATGCAGTTGGCTCACGACCGTGCTTAGTGGCATTCCTTGTGGGAGGCCTATGATCAGCAGTGGACATGTGATGGGCTGTAATGGAGAGGATTAATAATACGTCGAATATAGTTAGTGAATAAGTAATTACTTTCTTGGCACTTAAAATATAAGGGCTTTTTATTAACGACTTTTAATCTGGATTTTCCTCATTTAACATAGCAAAGTTTTATGACTATTTGCAACTTTTCTTATCTTTTTCACACTTTACGATTTTGCTCTGAATACTTGGGTCAGGACCGTGTTTTGTGACATTCCTTAGGGGAGACCTATGTTTAGCAGTGAACTTATAGCTGCAGTAAAGATGATGATAATTTAATTCCATTAAACCTCTTACTACGATTTGGAAAATCAGTAATTACACACTTTTAAAAAAAATACTAGTAATGCTATTACCATTACTAAAATTCCTTTTAACCACTTCTGGTAAGCTTAAAATGTTGTGTTAGAAGTGGTTCACGACAGTAGTCTTTTGGCGGATCGAACCCACGACCTGTCGAGTTCGCGGTTCGCACCCTGCCATAAGGCTACTGACGCTGACAAAAACTGACACTTTAAAAAAATCAGCTAATTCAAGCATTACTTAATTTTCTAAAATTCAATGTATTCCTAATGCTGATTTAATGATTTCCCGACTTTCCAATACAACCGGGCCTAAAAAAAAGTAAAGTTTGCAGACTATTTACGTCCCACTGCTGGGCACAGGCATCTTCTCATTTCTGAGAGGGTTTTAGAGCATGGAAATATCCGCCGCGCTGCTCCAATGCGTGTTGGCGAACTTCGCATGTCTTCGAAATATTTTTTTTCTTATTTCTCAGACATGCAGGTTTCCTCGCGATGTTTTCCTTCACCGCCGAGCACGTGGTAAATCAGCACTTAAAATGGTAATTAACAATTTCATTGGTGCCGGCGGGGATCGAACCCGGGTTGCTCGAGTAGTGTTTACCGGGCCTAATTTGAAACAAATATTTTAAGCCAAATGATCCTTAGTTGTTTTAAACTTAACAAGATAGAGAATACAAAACATATTTATCACAATCACTAGATTAAATTTTCTCCATTTCTTCTCATTTTCTTGAGTCCGTCTGAGTAGATTACGTGCTTATTTATGTTGCCAATCAACAGAAATCCTACTGCTGTGTTTCGGTTTACATTTTAAGAGAGTGGTATAGTAAAAGGCCGTGAGGCATTTTATCTTAGTTTACAGAGGTGAAAACCCACCTTCTCATTTGCAATAGGTTGTGGATGTCCACGTGCTGCAGTATTAACATTTAACACCATCGTGTTATGTTAAATGTTAACTCGTTTGTCGCTCTTTGATATAAAAATTATCCTCAAACATCAATAAACTCTTTTTATAAACTTTGACCAAGTTCTCACCTAATATTAAATTTAAAGAATATTGCTATAGACTATCGTAGCGCTTTTATAAGGCCAATTGAATATAAGCTCTACCGGTGATATTTTATGTGGTATACGCTTTGTCTAGTATTTAGAGAGCCTAGCTGGTACGTTGCGCGTACTGGTTTTAACTACTAGCTGTCCAATATCTTTGAGAAAACACAAATTGTTGGATTTTCGGTGGGGTTTGTCTTGGTGTCTCTCACACTACATTCTATACTATTTTCAATATTATCATATGTCTAACATGTAACACAGGTCACCGGGTCTTTGTCATTTGCGTTTACGCAGTTGAAATCCTCCGACACCAATCATAATTTCGGAAAAACATCATCGTCATATTAAAACGTTTATTTAACAGTAAAGCATATATTAATTAAACGGCTTTGAATACATGAAAGGTTTCCAGGTCATTTAAAATATAATAATAGACAGACCATTGTCTTCCTTTTAATTTATTAAAATTTTAATAATTTGAACAAGAAAATATGGATATTCTCTATATTGTAAGGAATATCCAATAGCGTGTAGAATTACCACTGAAACACACGTTAAATACAGGTAAACTGAAACAGGAGAAAAGCTGCAGCATCTTTCTGATAGCAACTTAAAATTATAAAAAAACTGCGCATGCCAACCCGTCTGCCAAGCATGGCAACTATGGCAATCTCTGCACTAAGATTTATGTTCTGAAGTGAGCCTATATAGGCTATTATGGATGGATGGATGGAAGCTTTTAAAATCAATAAAAAACTAAATAGCAAAATAGAAACGAAAGTGAAAAATATAATAAATATATATCCATTTAAAAGTGAAAATATATAAATTCAATTTGTTTTGTAGAACATTTTAAACGAGTAAAGTGGCGGTTATAAAGTTTTATTGTTCGCTCGATCCCTTTGTAAATTGACGATCAAATAAATATGTTAGGTTATATTTTCCGCCATCTACAAAAACAGCGGGAGAGCTGTGATGTTTTATTTCTTAAAAAGCGCCCGCAGTGGTATATAGGAGCCGGTATTTTAAATAGTAAAATAACTACTACTATGAAATATAACATTTCTAAGGCTGTAGTTGCATTTTGGAATGTACTGCAGTATCGTTAAAATATTTTATATATAGGTCATAAATTAAACTTTAATAATGTTTGCTAAGTTATTGGTAACAGTAAAACATTAGCTGAAGTTACCTACCCAGATGTATGTACTCGTAATAGGTGAAAAATGCCTTTTGTCAGAGCTATTGGTATGTTAAGGATATTGTGATGTACTTTCCCTGAATTGATATTTAAGATAAGTATAACCTACGTAGTTATTATCTAAGAAATTAATCGAATCACGACGTGGTGGTAATTTTTTTTTATGAAGACTAAGTGATAAATTAGAAACTAATTATTATATAAGATTGACATGCGAGTTAAAGTTATATATATATATATATATATATATATATATATATATATATATATATATATATATATATATATATATATATATATCATAACTGGGGCCAATGGACGCCTAGAACAAGCTAGAATGCCTCACAGCGTGTCATTAAACATTCTTACCCTTCTAACTGGAACAAAACAGTGGATTCACCAAGCAACGGTAGCAAAAATGGGTAAGAGAGTAGGTAATCTATCCCAAAATGCTATAGACAGAAAGGGAGACATACCACCTTGTAAAGTAGCATTTATTAGAATCAGAATGACAAAAGATCATACTGACCACTTGGTGGGTTTTGTGGTCCATACACAACTATATTTATTACCGACTAAAAAAATATTGTGATGTGTTGGCACTACTAAGACATAATCTGGAACGCTTCGTTATCAGTAAAAAGGGTCCCCGGTTCCCTACTCTCACCATAACGATTCCCTACAGCGTTATGCTGTTATTTTATGCTGGTATTCTGTGAGAGCGTGGTCCTTTCCCAGCCAACCCAACCTATTCGTGCTGCAGCCATGACACAGCTGCATTGTAGCTTTATCACGTAACAAAAGTAAAAGTAAGATTTGTAATATTATATGTATATATATGTATATGTATATATATATATATATATATATATATATATATATATATATATATATATATATATATATATATATATACATATATATATATATATATATATATATGAATGTAAAGTAGAATTTTATACTTATTCACTCCTATGCAAATAATTATATTATTAATTCACATTAAATAAAATGTGTAGAAATAGTTTTAAAAAGGAAAACTTCAACATTTTAAAGGCATGTACAAAGGACTTAAAAGTAACAGTTCTCTACGCTGTGGTAAAGCACGGTAATGGCCATTATTCAAGCTTTCCCTAAAGGCTTCCTTGCGATATTTTTCTTTGCAGCTGAGACCGTGGTAAAAACATTTTATATAATGGAGGTGTTTACCAGACTGTTTTTACGTGATTAGGAACAACATCTTAAGGGGCTACTCCATGCGAACGACCTTGAGCGTTTGTGTGCCGGCCGCGCCAACTCCCTACAATATAGGATCGCGTAAAAAATAATATGTAAGACGCCACCTACCATAGTTTTGTATAACTCAATGCCACCTACTGTACGGACGTATTTTTCAACATCAATAAACTATTTTATGGAAATACACACAGCGTACAACGATAAATGTATTTTAATTTTTTTATTCGGTATATTAGTTGCATTATATTAGAATTATGTATTCTCATATATTATCTAATTATGAAATTTTATAATTAATTATATATTAAAAATGAAGCATTGAAAATTGTGAGTTTAAAAGATACCTACTCACTATAGGTAAATAGATAGATAGCTCGCCTTTTGTACAAATATTTGGTGCAATAAAGAATAAACAAATAAATAGGATGTTTCGCAGAGTGAGAGTAATATATAATGAGAGTCGTGGAGGCAGTTTACAAACATAAATTGCACAAGGACAAACATCCAGACCCGGAACGATTATTTGTAGGCCTTACAAATATTTGTTCCGTGCGGGATTCGAACCCGCGGCCCCCAGCGCAACAACTGATTGCTAAGCCACTGCGCCACGGAGCCGTCGCCGGGTTATAGGTAAAGTGACCATACGTCCCGTTGTCCCCAAATAAAGCTCCGGGACACAAAATTGTCCCGTAACTCTTTGGATGGAAGTATTCAAAGCCAACAATCTTCAACATAATGTTTTTAATCGAATATATTTTATGTCTACCTGGTACAAATGCTCCGATAGAAAGAGTATTTTTTTTATTTTGAATAAATTGTGGACGTCTGAAAGAAACACTTACGGTTCCAGTTCTAAAGGCGATGTTGAAAGATAACAATAAAAAAAAATTGAGCAGAATTTTATTCTTATTTAAAATCATCACCAACTTTATTAAAGCAAATTTAATCCTCTGACAAATGTAATTCATAATTTTAAAAAATGTTGCATTTAATAATTACCTATTTTTAAATGCAACATTATTTTTTAATTTATTGTATAAAGTTATACTTTTTAGAGTATAAATAAACCCATGTCCTGTTTTGAGTTAAAAAATAAATGGTCAGCTTAGTCTTTTTAGTTAAATTTAGTTTTAAAATTTTTTAGTTTATAGTAAAAAGTAGGTATATTAGTACCTACTTACATACTTTTTACCGAATTATAAGTATAGAACACCTTATGTACTCAATTATTTTTTGAAAAAGAAGAAAAAACAAGCAATGAATAATATACTATATTTTAGCAAAAAACTATAACTTAGTAATACTAATTATAATTATAACTTAGAACATAAATGAAAAACTCATAACCGACCCAGGATTCGAACCCGGGACCTCATGATCAGCAGTCGCACTACTACAACCACTAGACCAACGAGGCAGTACTACACCTGAGAAAATATTGTAGTTGGTTACTACGATTATTTTTAACTGTATACTATACTGATAATATTGAATTAGCCTTTTATAGTGTAAATTATAATATTTGTCGAAATGTTAATTATGGATTCGAACCTTACATGCTAATGGTGCTTCATTTTTTTATTTGCATTTACTTCAAAGAAAATACACGCAAAAAGCTTCATCGCGCAGTAAAAAACACAACAAATATATGTATAACTAATACGAAAAATTATACCCAAAACAAACAAATAATACTACCTATAAAATAACCTAATAAGTAATAATATTATCGACTGATAAGATCGTGAGCGTGTGCTCTAACGAACGACACAGGCTCCACGTTCGAGAGCTCAACGCTCAATGATCCAGCAAGCCCGTGGGCAGTGAATACGCCCAGATTTTAAAATAATTTCTTAATAAAATCAAATTTTGGTCTTTTGAAAAAAATTTTACTATAGAAATGTTCATTAATAAATTGCCTATCCATTGGTGTAAATCGCAAAATAAAATAATACTTACTTTACGAGGAGATGCATGTTATCAATAATAATTTCACATTTATGTGGTTTCGTTGTAAGGAGATTATATTAATATTTATTCCTTTAAAAAAAAATTGGATACAGCTCTTATGAAATCAAGATTATGTAGAAATATAATGTGTTTTTTATTTGTTGATATATCTTTTAAATAAAAAGTAGATAGCTCCTAAAAACCGCACAAATAACGACTAGCGCGACATTTTGCTCAACCCGCGCCTTAATTTATTTAATTTACGAAATGTAGCAATACACTCTTGTTACAAAAGACGAAATTTAGTTAATTATAGATATTATTTTAAATTCGTTTTTGAAAGAAAAATACAATGTCTTATTAATCTATGTGTATACTAATAAAAATCATTTAATTTTTACTATGACGAAACAAAATAACAACAAATTATCAATTAACAAGTTATGACTTATCAGTAATTTTGCTATCATGCATTTTTTGTACTGCCCCAGGCAGTTATATTTAGTTGTGTAAAGTCACACAGTGCAAGCAGTGCCAGAACCAAATATATTTGATGATATTTTATACGAACTGCAGATCACGTGGGAGATCGGCACTTAAAATTGCAATTAACAGTTACATGGGTGCTGTTGGGGATCGATAGTGCTCGCGTAGTGTGAAATTTACGACGAGCGCTCCCAAGAGTTGCCACGGCATTTACATAAGAACATGTTCTGCAAAATCTTTATCAAAAATCATCATCATTTAAAAAATTATGTTTGAAAAACTAATTGACTAACGTCATTGCACTTAAATAATGACTCACAGACTGTGAAGTGAGTAGTTAAACTGGCTGCCCATATCCTTTTAACTTTAACACCATTACACGTAGTTATGCATGAGGAATCCAACCAACATTTTTATAAAAATAAGTTTTGTATTATATAATAACAAATATTGTTGTTACCCGAAGAAATAGCTGGCAACAAGGTGACAAAATATGTTCGAGATAATACATATATTGCATAATTATTAGCGTTTATTGGTTGGATCCTTTTATTTTTAGAAATAGGTATTTTGTATAATATAATAGGAATTTTGTACACATTTGTAGGAAGAAATGAAAAATACTCTCTACTTGTGTTTAAAATATTTAAGACTATGTTCAATGGGAAGAAATGACTGCGCAAAACATTTAATAAAAGAGAGCCAGTGGAATTATATCAAAGACTGGCTCCCTAACGCTTCAATGAGGTGAATAATAAAACGCCCGCTTATTGATTTTGCATGTCAACCGAGAATGCTGACGTAAACTTAAAAAAGAATACGTATACCATAATAATCACCATAATTTATAATTATTAAAATTTTAATGGATTGAATTGTTTGTTTTTATATTGATATTTTAATTATCATTTACTTGTATTTTTTATATGGAAGTCGTCTTAACAGATCTCGTAACCACAGAAGGAGCTTCTTGAAATTGTTCAAGAGTAAATCTCAGGAATTTCGTTAAAGAAGCTAATATGCTATTCAGTTAGGCTGACCAGCATTTGGGGAGATTTTTCAGGTCTTATATTGTTCATTGTATTGCAAAGTCTGAGGAAGAAAGTTTTCCATCATCCTGAATGACTCATGTATGATGTTTAAAGCAGTACAAAAACTTCAGAAGCATAATGTCTTTTATCGAGCAATGGAAAGATGAAAGGATTCGTTATAAAGAAATCTGCCGGCAAACATAAACCACTAACACAGGCTATTTAACGCCACAAACATTTTGCAAATTAGATATTTTTTAGCTTTGGTCAAGTAAAGATATAAGGGACAGATTCCCTATCGGGAAAGGCATTAAGCGCCCTCCTACTCCGACCGGAGTTTGATAGTGTAGTCTAGTTTCCAGAGCGTTTTTAAGGTGAGATTTAGTACTTATTAAATTATTTGAGCCCCTCTAAATTTCTGAAGTGTAATTATTGCAAAAATATAAACATCATATAAAAATTATATGAAGAATGAAATGTAGCTCATAACAATTTTTTCGATAAAAAATCATAAAGATGACAAAATAGCCATTTAAATGTGTACTCTTGCAAGTATTCCATAATTAAGTTGTGTAAAGGTTAGATCACTTGTAAGAGGCTTATAATTAATATTCATTTATTTATCCTTTATTGCAACACCCCAACTAGGAGTTACAAAGGGCAGACTTAATGCCCTATGGCATTCTCTACCAGTCAACCCGTTGAAAAATGGAATAAATAAATATGTTGGCAGGTGCAGGTTAAGGACAATAATATAACATAAGTTATAAATAATAACAGTTCAGCTATAATAATTAGATTACACAATACAAAACTACATAATTGCATTATATGAATAATAATGTCCTCCAGACTGAATTTTGGCCACGGCGGCCAGTCTCAACGAAGACTAGCCATCGGCGCAGGACAGGATTAAAGTGCCCAAGTGTATGCGCAATCAGAGGTGCACTCTCTATTCCCTCACTCTCATAGCCCGATGGGACGGTAAACCGACACGACCGGAGAGAGACCAGGCGCAGGGCCAACGGCTTTACGTGCTTTCCGAGGCACGGGGGTGAAACATCGCCGATTTCCCGACTCCGAGCAGCTATTGAGAATTTCTTAATGGAAAAACTCAATAACTGATTTTTTGGTACGACCCGGGATTCGAACCCGGGACCTCATGATCAGCAGTCGCACTACTGCAACCACTAGACCAACGAGGCAGTCATGAATGAATCTATGAATATAGTATATATTAGAGTATTAAACTAACAGGAGACGACATTGGAGAGCGTTCTCCGCTGTCAAAAGTACGAGAGCGCGGATCATTCCCGTTATATAAAACTAGTTGCGCCGCGTACGGCATCAGTTAACAAGTAGTCGTAAGCGTGAGTTGACCTCCAGAAAAATGCCGAGTTGCAGTGTGTTTTCTTGTAAAAAAAGATCACAGACCTTAAATTTACAAAAAGCCGACGTTACCTTTCATCTTTAAGTATTTATTTTGATTTCAATAATTAATATAAACATTAAATCACGAAAATTCTGATTAATATAGCTGAGCTAATATAGTGTTGCCAACTTAAAGTATTAATACTATAGTAAGGACTTTTGCACCACTAGGACATGATTAAATTTTGCTTAATTGTAGACAAATGTCGTTTCTCTTTGTTCTTATTACACAAGACAAAATCGTGTTATTGATTAGTCTTAAATTCATTAATATTGTTGTGATCTATTTGCAAAACTATATTATTTCAAACATTATTAATAATCTTTAATTGTTTTTAATGAAATGAAAACACCAATTTAAATTGTTTTATTGTATATAAAACATTTTAAGTAGATATTTTCATTTCATTATGTTACGTTATGAAACGAAAAGAAGGGTAATTTCGAGTATATAAAATGGTATCATCAAGGCAATAATAGTGATGTTCACTGTAATCTTTAGTGTCGATGTTTTCATTTCACTATATTTAATACCTTGATATATAATACCAAGGTGTTATTTAAAATTCTTTTTTGTACAATGTTTAAAAAAGATCTTTGGTTTTACAGTTTTCCAAAAGATCTTTACAGGCACCAAGTTTGGATAAAAGCATGTGGCAATCATATAACCTGGGTACCTAAACAAACAAGCACTATTTGTTCCTAGCATTTTGACCAATCGGTTTTCGTAATCCAATCAAACAATAAAAGGAAACTAAATGAAACTGCTGTACCGACTTTGAAATTATTGGAAGTAAGTTTATTCTTTTGCTACAGGTTTATTTTACATTATGACGGATAAAATTTAAAACATGTAACAAATCGAAATGGAAGGTTTAGTGAATGATATTTATTCATTTTAAAATGTTATTTACAAGTATATCGTCTTAGATGGTGTCAACCAAATTGTTGTTTTCAGATGAGACACGAATTATTAGCGCTTAAATAAATAAATAAGGACAAATATATAATCTCAGTATCATATTTATAATCTATTATTATTAAATATATACAGAGTACTACACTTTTGTACTGTAGAATACAAAATATTACCGCTTTTTACGACGACATTAATTATTTTTCAATCCTAAGTAAAATGACGAAAAAAAGTTTGTTTGTTTAAGCGTAAACTTCGGCAAAGAGATAGCAAATGTTTAATTTTTTTTAATTGCTCCATTCAGTTGCTGCGTAAAGGAAGGACAAAAACAAATAAACAAAAAGAACACTTTCACATTTATAATATTATATTAGTATGGATTGTCAAGAATGATAGATAAACTTTTGAAACTGGTTTACAATCGGCTTTTTGAGGGTGAAACTATACACTCCCGCTCTCTTTCTTGCTCTAGTAAATAACGTTTCTGAGTGACCAAAAAGGATAGAAGCACAGGAAAGTGCGATTCCGTGCTGCCAGATGTAGTTCAACCCTAAGTCTTAAAACGGTTTAACTCTATAGGTTGGGTAAAATCTGTAAAATTAGACCGTTTAAAAACCCTATACAGAGAACCTTTTCGGTTGATCATGACATTAAAAAATAGTAAAAATATTTCATAGACTAGGCATATTATATATTTTTAAGCATACAGGAACATTATTTCGATAATGATTACGTTCCACATAACATTGAATTGGCAAACTTGGTGATGGAAAAATATGCAAGCACTAGAATTAGCTACCTCGCAAAAAAAGAGTGATCCCAAAAAGTGTATTCGTCATATATATACCAAACTTATTCACTTTAAAAACCAGTTAAAATATAATATAATACTTTTTCAATTTGTTTTAATTTTGGTAATTTTGTTTTATTATTTTGTACCTTAAATATTTTTTAAAATTTACTTCGAATGTAATATTACACAATAAACATTTGTTCATTTTTATTTTATTTAATATGCTAATGTAACTTGCATAAAATTTCATCGACATATCCATATCGACAAGGTCCTCGCACTATTTGTTTATGGCTTATGCACTGTAACGATGAGACATTTATGAGAGATTTTCAAGGTTGTGTGCGTTTTGCTTAATCGTGTGCTCATATTATGCTGTGTGCGTGCGTAACGACGTGGCCCAATGTTTACGATTGGCTTAGTGTGCGTTACCTCGCCTCCCGCAAGAAGTGACTTTTTTGTTTGGAACTTTATGCGCATGGCGTCTCCTGTTAGTTGAATACTCTAAGATAAATACACATATAATATATAAATATATACAATATATACAATATATTATATACATCAAACGGGGAAGGCAATTAATTGTTGTTTACCTCTAAATAACGTTGTCGCACCAATCTTTTAAACAATAGCTTATTCGTAACTTCCTTGACATCAGCGGGGAGAATAGCCTGAACAGTGAAGGAAGAATTAAAAAAATTGGTCTATGTCCTGGAATACCAACTTTAAGTGCGTTAGAAGGACGAGGTTCACGGCCGGAAATAGAGTAGAGAAAGTTGAAGTTTTCTTTAGGATATGGCGGAGAATTAGCATCATTTAAGATGGAAAAAAGTGTCAATAAAATTCTGGAGCCTTTGACGTATAGTGTATACGTATAGTAATTTTTATGTGATGTAGAGACAATTTGTTTTAAAATTTTGCATAATATCTTATAAAAATTATTATGGATCTTTCGGTGAAGTTGAGATAAGTGGAATGCATGTTGAGTGCAAGTGTACTAAATAGATTCGTAGACTGACTGACTAACTTTAATTTGACTGCAATAGCTTATTACTTTAGTAACTTTTTTTTTTTACGGGGGGAAATCCTCATGGACTTCCTCCGCCTGGGGAAAGGCGGAGGGGCGTGCCGGACTCTTACCGGCTAAAACCACCCCGGTGTCTCCTCGCACGTGCGCGTGGGGCCGCGGGAATCCAAATTCTTCCGCAGCCCCACACTAGTGCTGGCCCGGTCTGTCCGGGCCTCGTCTCCTGCACTGGGTAGTGAGGTGTTTAACTACCCCGTGTATCGCCTCAGGGGCGCGCGCCGACACCCACGCGCGCCTTCGCCTCGGGTCCATCGAATAGGGGTGGCGGGGGCTTCCCCAAGTCCCTCGCGCCTGGACCCATTCATGGGGGCCATAAAGGGGCGTTGTCCGCCCTTCTCCTGCGCCCGGTGCGCCTTCTGCGACCGGGGAAGGGAGTCGAGATCTCCCTTTCCCGTTCCGCAGTTTCCTTCTGCGACATCACGTCCTCGCAGAAAGACACCACCACGTCCCACGACTCTGCACTACCGACCATCTTCCGCACTAAGGCTAGCAGCGACAGATCGCCTCCTACTTTATTTGTGAGGACACGGCGCTGCTCCTCCCAAGCTACGCACTCAGCGAGCGTATGTTGCGCCGTGTCCTCCCCGCAATGGACGCAGTGGTGGCACCGAGCGTCCGGCTCCCTGTCTATGCGGAACAGGTACTTGCCGAAGCAGCCATGCCCCGACAGCACCTGCGTCACCCTAAACGACAGGGAGCCGTGCCTTCTCCCGAGCCAGTCGTCGAGTACTGGCCGGATCGCCTCGACGGTAGCGAGGCCGGCGGTAGGGCGCAGAAGCCTTTGTCGCCATTCCGCCACCAAGACCTGACGGAGCTCCTCTCGGCGCAGCGCGATCTGCCGCTGCACCGGCCTCGAGCCCCGTGCCCACTCTTCCTCGCGCCATCGATATAATGACACGAGTACTTTCGCCTCTAGGTCCCAGGGCGGGGATCCGGCCAGGACGCAAGCCGCCTCGTAGGAAATCGTGCGATACCCGCGGACGATTCTGACGGCCAGCGCCTTTTGCGGTTTGCGCAGAATGGCGAGAGTGCTGGTCGTCATGTCCATCGCCCACACAGGGGCCCCATACAGGGCCATGAACCGCACGATTCCCACGTACAACCGCCTACAGGCGGCGCTCGGGCCCCCCAAGTTGGGAAGCAACGTTGATAGCGCGCCCGCTGCACCCGTCAGCTTGGGCGCCAGCCGCCGGATGTGGGATCCGAACTCCCATCGGCTGTCGAGCACCAATTCCAGGTACTTAATGGTGGATTCGACAGCTATCCGGGCCCCGCTGACCACGATGTGTGATCCCGGCGGCGGCGCGTGTCGAGGGCCATGGAACACCATGGCCTCCGACTTGTTAAGGGCCACCTTCAAGCCCAGGTGCCGGATGCGGTTCACCACTTGTGACACCGCATCCGTGGCAACCAACGCTGCTTCCCTGTGCGAGCTCCCCTGGGCAGTGACGAGCGTGTCGTCCGCATAACACGTCAAGTCGGCGCCCGACGGGAGTTCACCTCTCAGCACCTAGTCGTAGCCGATGTTCCACAGAAGCGGTCCCAAGACCGATCCCTGCGGTACACCGCACGACATGATACGTAACGCATCTCTCCTCAAGGTAAGCCCCTGTTGTGCGGCGGAGGTAGGGAGGCACGCGATGGTAATTCAGCGCCTCCCGGATACAACTCCAGGGTAGGGTGTTGAAGGCTTTGGAGATGTCTAAAGACACCGCCAGCACCACCCCACCCCGGGACACTGTCTCCTCCGCCAGGGGGTAATAGCGTCTACGGTGGAGCGCCCGCAACGAAAACCAAACTGGTTCTCGTTCAGGACCGGCCCCTCTCTGCACAAGTGGCTGACGAGGCGATCTGCGATGATACGCTCAAAAAGTTTGCCCGCCTCGTCGAGCAGCACTATGGGCCGGTACGCGGACGGTGAGTCCGCGGGGCGCCCCTCCTTCCTGAGCAGGACCAGCTTCCGCTCCTTCCACACACTGGGAAACTGACCCTGCTCGAGACATGCCGTGAAGAGCCCCCTCAGCTGGGGCTCTAGCTCCTTCAGAGCCAGGACGAGAGCTCGACCAGGAACTTCGCCGGGTCCGGGCGCTGTGTTCTTAGCCCGGGGTCGCGACACGGCCGCTCTCGTCTCTGCTTGCGTTACCTCGGGGACTTCGGTGCTCTCCTCTTCTGGAGAGTCTGTGGCTGAGGGCGAAGCCATCGCCGGGGGAACGTGTCCCACTCGCTCAGGGAAGAGAGCCGATACCACCGCCTCTAGCAACTGGGGTTGCATCGTTTGTGTTAGTGGAGGCGCCCAGGGACGCAACTTGTCCCGTACTAAACGGTAGGGGCGCCCCCACGGATCCCGATCTAGGGACCCCAGCAGCTCCTCCCTGGCACGCGACTTTGAGTCGCCAATGGCCAGCCACAGAGTCTCCTTAGACGCGCGGTACACCTCATACAGCGCGTCCTCCTCGGCGGAATCCCGTCGACGCCGCCTCCGGTATCGGGTGAACCGGCGACGAGCCGCAACGCACGCTATGCGCAATTGCGTGATTTCGGCGGTCCACCAGTACACCTGGCGCTTTGCGGACCGTTGGCGGACACGGGGCATGGACGCGTCGCAGATCTGCGTCATCGCCCCGCGAAACCATAGCGCCACCGCTTCGACGTCGACGGGGCCGTCCGTCGTCGACTCCCAAATCCAGGACTGGACTAAGGCTGCTTCCTTGAGTAGTTCCCTGTCAATGCGCTTAAGCGCCCAACGCGGGCCGTCGTTAATCGGGTTTGTTGGATGGCGGCCGCTCGCAGTCTGGGCAGAGACGTCGAACCGGATATATCGATGGTCCGACAGCGTCTCCACCTCTGCGGCGACACGCCAGTCGCGGACTCGGCTGGCGACAGAGGGGCTAGCAAACGAGACGTCCACTATCGACCCACCCCGCTGCCGCACGCACGTGTATTCCAAACCCCGATTCAGGACGACCAGACCAGTGGTCACCGTCCACTCTTCTAGCACCTCGCCCCGAGGGTCAGTGACCGGAGATCCCCACGCCGATGACTTGGCGTTGAGATCCCTGAGCACCAAAACGGGACGAGGGTGATAGCGGCCTACGACGGCGCCCAACTCGACAAGGAAACCCTCAAAGTCGGCGAGACTCTTGTTGGGGTAGAAATACGCCCCAACAATAACGATGCCGCCCGAGACCGCAGCAACCCAGCCGCGGCTCCGAGTTGGGTCGATCAGAGTCTCGCCAATAATGGCCACCAAACCGTCAGCGCATCCCAACCAGTTGTCACGGGCGGGAATGAGGTACGGTTCGGCGACCACAGCCACGTGAATCGACCACTCTGCCATGCTCTGGAGTAGGAGATCCTGAGCTCTGGCACAGTGGTTGATGTTGCCCTGGAGAAAATGGAGTTGTGCCGTTACTGACATTCCATTCCCTCGGCAACGGTCCTGGGCCGGGAGTCGGCCGCGGAGCTGCTAGCCTGCGGGGACAACGAGGTTAACCCGGCAGGCTTAGTGCTCCTCTTCTTTTGATTTTTCTTTTGGGCCTTGCTGGCAGGCGCCCCACAGGCCCCTCCACCTACTCTGTGCTCCGCTGGCCTTCCCGCAGCAGAACAAAGGCTGCAGTTGAACGCCGCGGTGCTTATGGCCGCCTTGTGGCCAGGCTGGCCGCAGTGATAACAGAGGTCACGGTCAACCTCGGCGGTGCACTTCGCCCGGACGTGCCCTTTTTCGTGGCACCGGAAGCACTGCAAAGCCCGGGGCTGTAGAAGCTTGGTCCTTGCCGCCACCCAGCCTACCAGCAATCTGCCGCTATCAGCGATCTTCTTCGCCGACGCCACAGGGCACCGAACCCAGACCGCGCCGAGTCCGGTGGCGTCGGTGCGTATATCGCCAGCCCGCACCTTGTCCGGCGGACACTCTCCGCTTCTGGCAACGGCCGCCACCACCTCCTCAGAGGTCACGGAGTCGTTCAGGCCAGCAATCCGCACCCCTGCGGTTTTAATTGGTCTGGAGACCCGGACGTCCTCAGGGTTGAGGACTTCCCTCATCTTGGCGGCCAGTGCGTCCGCCTTTTCGGCACTGCCGCTCACAGTACCGGCCACCTCGAACAGCCGCACTCCCGTGGCAGCCTGCCTGAGGGTGACGGACTGAAGGCCAAGATCTGATAATTTGATCTTGGCCTTGGCCTCAGCGATGACCGACTGGTACGTCACGCCACGCTCCACAGCTCCGGGCTGCAATGTAAGCATCACAGCATTGGACCGCGGAACATGCACAGCCGGTCTCTTGCGACCGCCTTTGGCAGTCCGCCGCGCAGGTTGAGGAGCCGTCTTTGCGGTTCCACCTGGGGCGCATGCAGCTGCTGCGGCCTTCTTGGCGGCTTTACGGGCCTTTTTGCGGCCCACGACTTTTGCCCAGGTCTCACCCTTAGACCCGACAGTCGTGGGCTGCTCGCTCGAAGGAGCTCCCTCCGCGGGCTTTTTGTCACCCTCCGCGGGCTTCCCCTTTTGAGGCGCAAGTCTCGGCGACTCCTCAGTTCTCCGTGTGTCCGCCGCCAAAGGCGGACGGAGGATTTCCGCCGGGAGACGCCGTGAAATTGCCTCCAGCCGAGCGTTAACCATGCTCCTGCACTGGAGCATGCAGATCCGGACAATGCGCTCGACCTCTTCGTCGGTACGAGGGCTTGCCGCTTGCGGTGCGGAGGTCGGGGCCACTACAGGCGCGGCATCGGTGGATGTGCGTCGCTGCTGCTCTTCGCTCAGTGCAGCTACTTGCCGCCGGAGGTCCTCTAAGTCATTTCTGAGGCGGCTGTTTTCCTCCTGTAACTTTGCGGCCTCGTCAGAGGCCGTCCTGTTGAGGAGGATGCCAACCGCCTCCCTAATATCCGCGACAGCCTCCTTTAAGCCACGGGTGAACGTGCCCTTTAGGCTGCCGGACTTAGTGGCAACCTTCAGGACTAAGTCCACCCCATCCAGAGCCAGCTGGCTTAAGGCCACCGCAGATGGCTCTCCCCCTTCCGCCGCAAGAGCAGCTCGTCGCTCGCGAGCACGTCGGGCCATTTCCGACACTTCGTCAGCCGCGACGGCTTTGCGCTGCTCCCTCTTGGCGGCGTTGAGCTCCGCCTTTGAGCTCCCCAGCGAGGCACAGCTTTCACCGCCATCGCCAGGGTCCTCCGTAGTGAACCCCATGTCACTTTCTGCTTCACTAGCCGCCGAGGTATTGGAGCACACGAACCGTCCGTGCTTATCCCTCGGCGGCTGCAAAGCACTCGCCCCTCTCGATGCCTGCCGACCCCTCCCCGAAGTCGACAACTTGGGGGCCGGCAGGCCTTCCTCTTCTGAAGACCGGCACACTGGACGTTTCCTAGCGGAAGACGTTCCACGCGACTGATTTTCACCGCTTACAGTGTCTAATCCAGCCTGATTTTCGGTCTCTACAGTTTTTCTTGTTTTTAAATATTTAGTTTTTTCCATTTTCATCCCACGAGTGTGGAGGAAATAACGGTCCACCCGAGCAGCGCCTCCTTTGCCCGGCTAAGCCTATGCGTAACCCGTCAAGGGTGTCGGCCGGTACCCCGACGGGGGCAACGCTAACGACTGAACATTTACCCATTAGCCATGCAGCTCCTCACGGCGTGCCACGCTTGAGCTTCGGGTGATTTTTTAAAGAGGTTATCATCCTCGCGACTCCAGGCGGTTAAGCCAAGAGCCCTCGGCCCCTTAGGCGCCGCGACACGTGATTCACGACACGCCATTGGGATTCCGAGGTTCGAACGGTAGCAGGGTCGATACGGGTTCTTCCCATGCCTGCCCAGTGACCGGGTGAGGGAACACTGAGCCCATTCGGTTTCTTTTTTACAGGGTGTGGTCCCTGAAAATCCCGCAATTACGGGTTGCCCGGCGTCGGCAAAAGCCGAGTGCACCTGGCACTCCATTATCCAGACAAGCCCTCACCAGCCAGTTTTGGTCCGCGACGGTTTCCCGCTACCAGCCATATCTGAGTGGCGTTCCCCTATCCGCCACCTGGGGACGCGCCCGATGGGAGCTCTGGCAACTCCACACGGGATTACTTTAGTAACTGACTTGACTTATTAGACTGAGTTGAACTGTATAAAAGAAAGGTTGGACAATTTAACACTATTTATTCACTATATACAAACAATAATGCGGCAATGCAATTAATTATTTACACTAATTCTAATACTAATATGGTGTTACAGTAGAGGGAGATTTCTTGATTCTTCTTTTCTTCAGTCTTCTTTTACTGCTGCTTGGGAATCGGATGACTCCCAGCGGACCGATGCCTTCTTATATTTACGCGGCGGGGGATTCACCATCGCAGTGTCCTCACGCGGCGTTGCTGTGCGCTCGTTGGATGCAGACATCACATGACGACCGGGTGGTATGTGGGGTGTGCGGGGCGTAACGGACTATGAGGAGGCGACGGGACGGCAGCTCTCTTCGCGGTCTGTAACAAAAATATTAAAAAATCGAACATTTCAAGCGCTCGCATTCGGGCTTGCCCCAGTATGTACCTTCCGAGAAAAATCGACTCGAGGTCAGACGTTAATGATTTGAAAATCTCCGTGTTACCAATAATCATGTCCCCTCTTTCAATGTTGTTTTTGAGCTATCTAACCACTGTCCGAGGGGGAGGTGTGCGAACCCCCGCCTCTGACTGCTTAACTCAAGTCGATCAATATTTTGGGCGTTGAGTGACTGACTGCTGAGTTGAATGACTGCCCAGGTACGCGGGTGTACGGTGGGTACGCGGTATGTGCTGGAACTCGTCGTGCCCGCCTACGATTGCGACGCGCATCATCCGTTATCCTATTTGTGCTTTTCCCATTTGGTGTGGGTGTAGTGTCAATGTATGATGTGCTTGTGACGTTACGGTCGACGTGATCGAGCAAGCTTGGTTGTTCTATTAGTACGTTACGCGGTCTACGGAGAGTCGGCGCTGTGTTTGGTAACGGGACGTAGTTGGCTGCGTTTGCCACTAGCCGGTTCGGATGGGTTTCTGCGCTATCAAAGTAGTAGTAGTAGTAGTAGTAAGTAAGACATCTCCTAGAAATATTCCGCGATAGATAGAAGTCGACAATTACTGAGTAAATCTGTGTTCCGTTTATTTTTTTTAGATGGGACTTATGCATGTAGGCGAAGGCTAAATTTGCGTAAGACATGACAGGTCTAACACAAATTTTGTACAGGTGGACTTTGTGTTTTAGAGACACTCCTCTTCGGACTACCTATAATAATCCGGCGCAAATTTTCTATCTCTTCTTCTAGCTCCAGGATCTTCTCGTCAGTCCTCAGGGTGCGTTCGTTATAGGTTGCCATGTCGAATGGTTGTAGTGGCAACCGAACCTCCACCGGATATTGTTAGAACCCCCTGCCCCGCCGTTACCATGGTCACCACCGTAGCCAGAAATAGCAGGGCTGCCGGGGACTAGGAACCATTTATTATTTTCATTACTCATGGGGGATATATTGCAATAGTTGCCACGCTTGGCGAGCGGGTTGGCAACCACGGTTCTTAATTGCTTTTGCTGTTAGCAGAAAGATGCTGCTGCCCATCTTCTGGCTCAGTTTCCCTCTGTCGCCTTTTACGACACCCAGAGGAAGATATGGGGTAGTGGGTATTCTTATCCGCCACTACACGGGGAATCATCATTAATTTCTTACTAAGTTATAATTAGCTATTTTCAGATCGCGCACGCTGGGTTACCAGGAAGTCACCAGCATGATTTCAACATTATAATCGTGTAAAAAGTACCCGATTTCTTCTTTTTGATCTCTGATGTCGTTTGCGTTTAAGAACGTGGCAGTCAGAGAGCTAGGTTTGGTTTCTCCGGTGGGTTGTACTGCTGAGATAGAGTAATGCTGATAGAAGGCGCTAGCCGTGAGGTGGCCGCGCATACAATCGCCAGGAGCTTAACCCATGAGTTTGTTTTGGATGCTGAAGGCATTGAAGGGCTTACGCCTTGCCCAAAAGCCCCTTTAGCGGGGACGAGTTTGGTGATAGCCTGTGGGCGCGCGGGTTGAGACACCGAGATCGGTGCGACTTAAAGATTCACCGCACAGAACGCAGATCGGAGGGCCATCTGACTCGGGCATTCGGGTGCACTTGGGCGTATCATGGTCGCCTAGACACTAAACACATCTAGGCTGAGCGAAACAGTTTTTGTCCGAGTGGCTATGAAATTAGTATTGGTGACATTGACCAATGATGTCCGTGTTTCAGGGGGCTTCTACTGCAATCCACGAAAGATTACAAATTCAGCGGGCATTAAAATTTTCTTTACGTTTCAGAAACAGGTCCAGGATGACTAGGCAAAGGTCTAGGTTTTCTGGACCTGTCTCCCTAACCTGGAGGTTATGCAATTTGAGATCGCTAAAAAGCAAAAATCTTGTTCGGTTTCAAGCACCTTGGGGAGCCCGCGAACGACAACGCGGAGATTTCGTTCCCCCACAAGGGCGTAAGTGTGAAAGCTCAGTTTTAAATGCGCAGTTAAAGTACGGAAGTCATCCGTCGTCGAAACGTGCATGCAAATCTCACGGTCACCATTGTGAACTTTTGGTTTCGTCTATCCATTTGGATAGGTTGCTCCACCAGGATTTATCTTGTAGGATAATAGGAGACGGCGGCTTTTTCTTTCGCTCTGCGGTAGGTTTCGGGTTCGCGGGTTTAATAGCGACCTTTGCAGATTTCGGGCGCGCTAAAAGCGCGGTCTTTTAAGCTGGAGTGGCATTAGGGGACGAACACAGGAACGAAGGGGCCGAGTGAGGCTCATCGCCCTTTTTCGCGGCGGGGCGCTTACGTTTGTTGCCCGAGACGAGGGTGAAGCCATCGTTTTCGGACTTATCAGGTCTATTTATATACGTCTCCATCTCGGAGCTCGATTCAGCTTTTGAGAACGCTGAAGAGGGTCCGCATGTAGAGAATGCAGAAGGCGCGGTGGACGCTACGTCATATAAAGTGTCTGCGGACACGGGAATCGCAGGTCCGATGCTTGGCGACATGGGGTCGTCAACAAGCACGGTCGGACGTTCAGCAGCGGGCATGTATAAAAAGGTCGCCCACACGTCGGGGCAAACGCAACTTTAAAAGTCGGTGAGTTCGGCTATAGTTACAGCTGCCCTCTTGTTTAAGACTTAAAAGACGTTTTTACCAAATCTCTCACCTCAAGGCGGGGTAGGTGTGTGCTTAAGACAAACACCTATACACCTAGCGCGTTGGTACGCTAGGGTAGATACACACCCTGTCGTCTAAAGTGACAAGCGTACACAGAAATTAAAAAACAATAAAATAACCACCCTGAGGTGAGTATGTAATAAACTACTTACATTTTACTGGAAATCGGCAGAGCGTGGAGCACTACACTAGCACTAACATTAAGGGAACAATGGGCCGGCGGGCCGGTGTAACTTGACGGCAGCAGTGACGCCCAACACCACTGATCACTGAGTAATTGTCCAGTTATTGTTCGACGCACAATAGGACTTTATTACTCAGGAGTGCATAGGCTTGACTGAAGGAATACGTCAGCGCAGCTTAAGCGCAGACAACCGAAAGCGAATGAATCCAATGAATCTAATCCAATCAATCCAATGAATCGAGTCGACAATTGCAAGGAGTGATACAATATTTATACAAATAAGCCATACATATAATACAAAAGGCTAGAGTACCTAAGCACTATGCTCAGTGACTTCAATAGTTTCCGGTAGTTGTTGGGAGCACTAAGATCGAAGTTGTTGACGAATATGTTTACCTGAGACAAATAGTCCGACTAGGTAAGTCCAACTTCGACCGAGAGGTCAATTGACAGATTCAACTCGGTTGGACAGCATTGAGGAGATTACGAAACATATTCTCGTCAGACGTACCTCAAAACCTCATAACTAGATTGTACAACCAGTGCGTGTTGCCATGACCTATGGATCTGAGACGTAGTCCTTCACTGCTGGACGTATGACGAAGCTCAAAGTCGCTCAGCAAACTATAGAGAGCTCGGCGTTTCTCTGCGTAATAGACTAAAAATCGAGGATATCCGCAATAGAACCAGAGTAACCGACATAGCTCAAATAATTAGTATGCTGAAGTGGCAATGGGCCGGCCATACAGCTCGAAGAACCTACAATCTATGGGGGAGAAAGGTTCTCGAGTGTCAGCCTCGTACCGGCAGGTTAAGTGTAGGGTATCTCACCACTAGATGGAGTGATAACATGGTAAGACATGCAGGAAGTCAACGGATGCAGGTGACTCGGGACCGTGCTTTGTGGCATTCCTTGGGGGATGCCTATGTTCAGCAGTAGGCTTGAGAAGGTCTGTAATGGTAAGGATGATGATGATGATGAATGTATGCTATGCGCGCAAGGGCAGGTAACGTCCGGTAGTAACCATTTGGCGAATAAGGAAAAGGGTATATCACTTACCGAACAAAATACTCAGCCCAGGACCGGTCAACGTGTGGTAGTAGAGAGCTTGGTTTATTATACAGTCGTTCGAAAAATTCGGTCGCGTGATTCAGAATTACGGTTCGGTTTGTTTATGCTTTTGTAGTGTGACAAAATTGCTGCCATGAAGTAATTAACTGATCACATCTCTCACAGAAGCGACAATAAACTACGACACACTAAGTAGCAATAGAGTGCAAGGAGGCTGAGAGTATATTAGTGTAAAATATAAACCACAAAAATGTTGCAATAGATTAGGTAAAATCTCGGAATAAAAACACATTTTAAAAGAACAAGAAAATTTAAATTTTGGTTTGTTTGATATTGCTAGGATGCCTGTAATACTGGAAGATGATTTTACTGTATCAGAAAAAATTACGATACACAGTGGTAATTTCCATAAAACTGTACCATTTTGTGTGAGAAACAGGAAGAAAAAACAATAATGGAGCAGAGTGATAAACCATAGTAAATAATAATGATCCATTCACTAAGGGAAACACTATGGATGAAAAAAGATTTATGACGGATGTACAACAAAAAGAAGTGATACAATTATAAGTTCAAAAACCGCTTAGCAAGAAAAATATAACTGAAGGAAAATTAATTAATATTTTATCCGATGAAAAAATTATATGCAAGACCAATAAGAAAAATACTTTAGAACTTGAACGTAGTACTAGTCGCCTCAGAACATTCAGTTACTATGAGAATAACACCGAACCTTCAGATCCTAAACCTGGTACGAGTGCCCTTAGAAGATGCGGTTATTATGAGAATAATAGCAAACCCTTTCAACCCAAATCTAGTACAACTGGCTTCAAAAGACCTAAATATTATATATAAGAATGACATGGAAATTCTTCGAAATCTAATGGATCTAGAAGATTAAATCATACCCTATACCAAACCATATGTGATCTCATATCAGCTTACAATTTGTGTTTTTTTTTTCTATAGGTAACGCTTTAAAGTGTGTTGTCTCATAAATAAAGCTACGTAATTTAACTATTTTATTTATTATTATTTAATGTATAATAAGTTTGTTGATTTTGTAAAGTTTAAAAACTTAATAATTTGAAAATGTTCATTGAATATGTTTTTAATAAAAATAAACAACATATGTTATAAGTGCTTTTTATTTCATAATAATTGACTGGTTAGATACTGGTTACTCTCACTTTGACTGATCGTTATTGGCCCTGCCTATAACTACGTCCACAAAGATGAATAATGACAAACAAAATAAATAGGTAGGTAGAAATTGATTATTACATTAGTGCCAGCCCTGGTGAATTTCTCTATTGACCATATTTGCATCCCTATTAACTCCGATTTCCGGGTGAATAGGGATAGCATATATTTTACGTTTTTGCATATATTGAAATGCTAATTGCATAGTTTTATATTTTATTACAAAGATACCACAAAGACTCAATCATTTCTCTCCTAAAACAGATATATATCCGTAAAAAACTGCCTTTAAATTCTTCATGAAATTTGGATTTGTCCCTATTCACCCCATATTACGGTACTGCATTACATGTTGGGGAGGAGCGTCGGCTTCTATTATTAAGTGCTTAGAAATTGTCCAAGGTGCAGTATTCAAAAAGTGCTTACTTTTCGACGTTATTTCCAACTAAACAGGAGTTTAGTTGGAAAGGAAACTGGAATAATTTAATAACTTTGTTATACACAAAAGGACCCAAAAAACAGTAAAATTTTCGAAGAAATCAGTTATGAAACTATTCTAGTTCGCAAGATCTGAGTATTCTGCAGTTTATACATTTACGATGATCATAAATCACTTCATTAAAAACTTCACTGAAACAACAGTTTCAACATTATACCTAAAGTACACAGTTGTCTAACGATAAGGAGGACAAAAAGGAGACGTTATTTCCAACTAAACAGGAGTTTAGTGGGAAATAACGTCGAAAAGTAAGCACTTTTTGAATACTGCACCCTGGACAATTTCTAAGCACTTAATAATAGAAGCCGACGCTCCTCCCCAACATGTAATGCAGTACCGTAATATGGGGTGAATAGGGACAAATCCAAATTACATGAAGAATTTTAAGGCAGTTTTTTACGGATATATATCTGTTTTAGGAGAGAAATGATTGAGTCTTTGTGGTATCTTTTTAATGAAATATAAAACTATGCAATTAGCATTTTAATATATGCAAAAACGTAAAAATATATATGCTATCCCTATTCACCCGGAAATCGGGGTTAAAAGGGATGCAAATATGGTCAATAGAGAAATTCACCAGGGCTGGCACTAATATAATAATCAATTTCTATCTACCTATTTATTTTGTTTGTCATTATTCATCTTTGTGGACGTAGTTATAGGCAGGGCCAATAACGATCAGTCAAAGTGAGAGTAACCAGTATCTAACCAGTCAATTATTATGAAATAAAATGCACTTATAACATCTGTTGTTTATTTTTATTAAAAACATATTCAATGAACATTTTCAAATTATTAAGTTTTTAAACTTAACAAAATCAACAAACTTATTATACGAGGGTGGATAGAAAAGTACTCGGCCTAACACAGATCCATTCAATTCTAAAAATCAAATCTACCCACATTATTTAGTTCAGTTCAGACTTGTTCATTGTGTGAAGTTCGAAACGTGTGCGATAATTAGTTGTGATTTTATAAATTTATTAACAAAGTAATCGGACATAATTTCCGCGAATGGAGCAAATCGAGCAGCGTGCCGTCATTAAGTACCTCCATAAGAAGGGGCTATCATCAAAAGCCATCCACGATGACATGGTCAGTACATTAGGCAATTGTGCTCTGTCATATTCATCCGTCAAAAAATGGATAGCAGAATTTAAGCGTGGTAGAGAGAGTGTGAAATATGAACCCCGCTCTGGAAGGCCTTCGACGTCAACTACTGACTAAAATATTAAAAAAGTACTTGATTTAATAATGGGAGACCGCAGATTAAAAATTAGAGAGATAGCCGAGATTACAGGCATCTCTTATGAACGAACTCAAAACATCATTGTCAACGAGTTGGGTTTCCACAAGGTGTCTGCGAGGTGGGTTCCGCGACTGCTTTCAGTTGAACAAAAAAGGATGCGATTGACTATTTCACGCGACTGTTTGGAGTTATTTGAAGCCGATGCAGATGATTTTTTGAATCGTTTTGTTACTATAGACGAAACATGGGTTCACTACTGTACACTGGAAACAAAGCAACAATCAAAACAATGGAGAAGACCTGGTTCACCACCCCCTAAAAAGGCTAAGTCGATTTTGTCGGCAAATAAGGTGATGGCTTCAGTATTCTGGGACTCGAAAGGTGTGATTATGATTGATTATCTTGAAAGGAGTCAGACTATAAATTCTGATTACTACTGCACCTTACTACGTCGTTTACGAGAGGAAATAAAATAAAAACGTCGAGTAATGCTCAGAAGAAAAGTCCTGTTTCATCAAGATAACGCCCGTGTTCACACGTCAGTACAGTCAATGGCTGAAATTCATAACTGTGGCTTTGAACTGTTACCGCATCCGCCGTATTCACCTGATCTGGCACCATCAGACTTCTTTCTGTTCCTTAACCTAAAAAAGCACTTGGGAGGTCAAAGATTTTCGACAAACGACGAGGTCAAAGCAGCTGCAGACGCATATTTTGACTCTAAGGAAGAATCATTTTTTTTCAACGGTCTAAATGCTTGGAAGGGGAGGTGGCAAAAGTGTATTGAACTTGATGGTGATTATGTAGAAAAATAAAAATGTAACTGATTTAGTATGTGTTTATTTTCTTGGTTAGGTCGAGTACTTTTCAATCCACCCTCGTATATTAAATAATAATAAATAAAATAGTTAAATAACGTAGCTTTATTTATGAGACAACACACTTTAAAGCGTTACCTATAGAAAAAAAACACAAATTGTAAGCTGATATGAGATCACATATGGTTTGGTATAGGGTATGATTTAATTTTCTAGATCCATTAGATTTCGAAGAATTTCCATGTCATTCCTATATATAATATTTAGGTCTTTTGAAGCCAGTTGTACTAGATTTGGGTTGAAAGGGTATGCTATTATTCTCATAATAACCGCATCTTCTAAGGGCACTCGTACCAGGTTTAGGATCTGAAGGTTCGGTGTTATTCTCATAGTAACTGAATGTTCTGAGGCGACTAGTACTACGTTCAAGTTCTAAAGTATTTTTCTTATTGGTTTTGCATATAATTTTTTCATCGGATAAAATATTAATTCGTTTTCCTTCAGTTATATTTTTCTTGCTTAGTGGTTATTGAACTTGTAATTGTATCACTTCTTTTTGTTGTACATCCGTCATAAATCTTTTTTCATCCATAGTGTTTCCCTCAGTGAAGGGATCATTTTTATTTACTTTTAAAAATACGTACACGAGCATGCACGCACGCACGCACACACGCACACTCGCACGCACGCACTCACGCACGCACACACGCACGCACGCATGCACGCACGCACGCATACACGCATACACGCATGTAAGCACGCGCGCGCACACGCGCACGCACGTACGCACACACGCACACACGCATGCAAGCACGCACGCGCACTCTCACGCACGTACGCACGCACGAACACACGCATGCACGCACGCACTCATACACGCATACACGCATGCAAGCACGCGCGCGCACACGCGCACACATGTACACTAGCATCGTATACAAAAGAGGTACATTTTACATTTTCTTTATATAAATATATATATATATATATATATATATATATATATATATATATATATATATATATATATATAATTACCACACATATAATTTATATTTATTATGTGTGGAGAGTGGCCCCAAATGTTGAAATGCGGGTTTTGGCCTAGTTCGGCAATGGATGCTATTTTTCATGTTATAAGATAAAATATCTAGTGTAGTTTTATAGACATTATTGTTAAATAAATAAATAAATATAATATGTTTCCGACTTAAATTACATATTTTATTTTTAATTTATTACCATTAATTTATATATTAACATTTCAAAACATTTTTATGAAAAAGTGCATCACAAAGTACTCCAAACAAATATTTAATGAAGTCTGCGACGATTTCACTAGTGCCATCTGGCTTAGGAACACACAGAATAAAATATTTTGCTGTAAGGTTATCTTTTCACGAACGTTTTTAATTTATTCCATATATTCTTATAAATAAAAGTTACTATCAAAAGATATTTTAAATTCTAGGTATACGTTTTAAAAAATGACAAAATATATAGATTATCCCAAATATGCACAAAATAAATTTAGCAAGAATAAATACACACAAAAACATAACGTTAATATCGGGAAATTGGGTTAAGAATAAAGATGAAATTCTCTTTTACTTTTTATAGCCCTTGCTAGATAAGCGTGTAAAATAAAATTTCAGTCGCATTGTCATCATGCACATAATTTTTTATTGAGCAAGCAAAGTATGCAGGTTTAGAAAGACCAGTATCACTGAGACCTTTTCGCTACTACGGCAATAGGTCACTGCTAAAAGCCCTAGTCATCAAAATTGAAGGAGTTGCTTAGCTGTGAGGAATTTCACTTATTTTGGGTTAAGTACGTAGTTTCCCAGATGAGTGTAACGTTTGCGCATTAAGGGTCCACAATCAGTTAGGATGTGCAGTGTTTCCTCCGTTTAGGAACAGAATCTGTACATCCTTAAGTTGCTTATTCCCAGTATGGACATATGCCTTTTTAGATAACTATGTCCAGTCAGAATCTCTTGCCAGAATATGCAGTTTACTCTTACCTAATCCCAGGGTTTCTGAAACGAATTTACGATCATAAGCCCGAGTTAACGTTTTAGAATGTTTTAAGCTTGATGTATCACATCTTAAGTGATTTATTGTGATGAAAAGATTCAAGGGTCACTCACAAAAACCACAAATTAGCTCAGGTCCAGATTGTATACTCTTTTAACTCCGTGCGAGATTGTCGGCAACTTCATTGCTATTGGGTATTGTATACTCGCATAATCCGGAATCCGTCTCAAAATGACCCTGTTATTACACCGTTCAAAGCGGAGCTCTTCAGTGACCCTGGGAAATGGGTTGGCGCTAGTCACTTCAATGTTTATGTTTCACTGATAGTGAAGATATCATACACATTCTTAGTGTTTAAATGGATATTGTCGTATCGGTAGGTAACTAGGCTATAAATATAAAGGAACCCTGAATTGCTTTTGTGATCAAATAGTTCAAAAAAAAGTAAAATAAAAATAAAAAATGTACTATATAATAAACTAATCCTTTGTTTTTAAATATAATAATAGTTTAAAATTTCTTAGGACAACTAAGGGTTCACATTATTATCTTGGTGTTAAAAAGCTAAATTTTACTCGACTGCTGAAATGTTCTTTGAAGTTTTATTTTCTTCTAACGTATTATCACGTAAGTGACGTAAGTAATAAAATTGTCATCGTGATTGCAGCACAATTATAAAAGTATGCTAGAGTAAGGTTCCGGTAGTAGAATGAGCACGTCATTCTGAGAGGATATTTTCCTTTATAAGGTTATGCTCATCAATAGCTGAATGACGAAATTAAAGAATATTGTATAAAAATAAAATCAATAGTGGCATAACATCAGTTTTATTAATTTATTTATTTTATATGGGATAGGGTGACAAACGAGCACACAGTCCACCTGATGGTAAGTGGTTACTGTGACCTATAGACATCTACATATATCCTCAATAAAGACTCAAGATACAGATGCGTTGTCACCCGTGAGCACTAAGATGGAATGCCTCTTTGCCAGTAAAAGGGGTCTCCGGTTCTCTACACTCACAGTTTTCTGTGAGAGCGTGGTCCTTCCCCAGTCGAGCCGACCCATTCGTGCTACAACTATACTACTAACATAGCTGTAGCATGGCTCTACCAAAGTCTCTAATAAGTTATTTTTATCGTTAATATAAACATTATATTTTATGTTATGTCGATAAATTCCGGTATTAAAAATAAAACATAATATTCGGGGTAAAATTTTAACACAACATTAAATTGAATATCTTCGAGGAAACGTAGGCAGGAATAGGAGCAACCTTCGGTCTAAAATTGCCGGGAGTAAACAATGTAAACTTACATTATAGTATGTATTAGCATTTTTTTTACTGTGCCTGTTTTAATAAAGCAATAATAGTTGGGCTTGATTAGTAACTCGTTCTAATTTTCTCCGGAATTGTTGTGTTAAACTCTAAAGCTATCTGCACGATACGAAACTTAAACGATGAAATGTTTTTTGATTTCTCTACCTAAGTACGTCTGTCTGTCTCTCTGTCGAAAAAATATAGAAACAGCAAAATAATGATCGCCTAATTTTCGTGGGTTATTTATTATCAATCATGTACTCTTTAGATGTATAATAACCCTTCATTAAACATTTTTGCTTTTTTTCATAGAATAAGGGTAACAAACGAGCACATATTCCACCTGATGGTAAGTGGTTGCTGTGACCCATAGACATCTACATTTATCCTCAATAAGTAATCAAAATTCAGTTTCGTCGTTACCCGTGAGGACTAAGATGGAATGCTTTTGGGTTTTCCGCGAAATTTTCATATTTTTAGCGGTTGTGATTAAAAGGTTGAATTTAATATTCTCCTTTAAATGCTGCTGCATATGTTTTGTAAATATATTTGATCACTGTGTTTGTTGTTGCACGGAAAATTTAAATTGAATTGTGTGCCCTTTTGAATGCTTGTGCGTATGTTTTGTAATTGTATTTGATTATTGCGTCTGTTTTGCTGAAAGAAAAATTTGAATTCATTTGAAATTGAATGACGCGCTGTTTGGAAAATTGTGTATATGTTTTGTGATTGTGTTTTTCATTTTGCTTTGTGAAAAGGAAGACTGAAATTGGATAACCCTATTTGTGCCGAAGGGAATAAGAGTCAATTCTCTTTTGGTTTACATTTTGTTGGCACTGTCTAAGATATTTAAATGAGAAGTAGGGCTGTCCCTTACGTTTGTTGTTTTGTTTAATTTGCCAGTTGACCTATGTGCATCAGTGATTAATTTGTTTGAATTGATTGTGTAGTTGAGTATTGATGCTTTTGAAATATTAGTTGAAATATGAGCATGGGACTACCTGCCTAAAGGGCTAGCTGGTTTGTAGATTATCCCATGGAAATCAACTGCCGCACTATTGGTTTTTCAGTAAAAAGGGTATCCGGTTCTCTACACTGACCATACGAAACACAGCAGTGTCAAGCTGCCATTTTACGCTGGTATTCTGTGAGAGCGTGGTCCTTACCCGGTCGAGTCGACCCATTCGTGATACAACTATCCTACTAATATAGCTGCAGCATGGCTCTACCACGTAGAAATGAATGCTTAAGAAATGTTTAAATGTTTTGATAGATTTGAGATTTTTATGTGAAAGCAAACCTATATATTGCCCCATGAAGAAATTACTGACTCTTTGGAGTTGAGTAAATATAACTAACTTGTGCTTGTTTCTAGTATTCTACCACTATTTTTATCAGGAACAAATAAAGGTATCAAGTTGAAATTAATATCTTATTCTAAGGTCTACGATCCGGTAGAGGTAAACAGTTCAAGCTTCTAATCAATGCAATCAATTTATACCACACATTCCAAAATCTATGGGTCACAACATTCTGTTGACCTAGACTCATTCAATTTGGCAAGAAGGAAGGTCACACAGCAGAATTAAAGGAGATCGTCGGAAATCTTTAACTTGTATTTATATCATATAATTTTTTTTTTGCGATTGCAAAATTCATTACATTTGCAGTTAGAACAGCGACATTCCACTGCACGGTTTAGTTTGTCCCCGAAACTTTTTCTTTATAGCAATGTACGGTGCTTACTTTTCGTATAATTCCCGAGATGAATCAACTACATACATAGTTAAATTTATAAGAAATCCTCAGGACGCGAAAGCTATGTGCACTTGTCCGGTTTTTGTAACAATATTATATAATTATACTAGCTGTTTTTCAATTAAAGGCTTTAAATAAAGGTTTGGTGTGTTTAACCACATAAATTATATTTGTAAAACATCTCCACAGCACAGAATAAAATCTTGATATATAGGTAGCCTCTTTAAAAAACTATTTACAGTTTATATATTATAACGATATACATAATAAATATATTAACAATTTTTTGCAGAAAAACTATAACAATATATCATAATCTATAATCTTTATTCGTTTATTTATTACGAAACAAAAAGCAATTGTACGAATAAACGTAACTGCAACCAAATAATAGCAAGTTTTGTTTGTGCTGACCAAAGAACTAGAAAAAGATCACAGCGACATTTCATTGGACATCCAGCCTTCATTAAACATCAGATGTCACTGTTCAGGATTATTTTTTATAGCAGTACAAAATAAACACTTCGAAGTACATTTTGAATTTTCACCTGATTAGGATAAAAATATTAAGCCTTCAAATAATGGTGTCTATGTTCATTACTGTACTATAGAATGATGCTCTTAAGAAAATGTGTTAAATAAAATATACATATTATTTATTTATTAAGATGTACTATATAGAAGTTATTGAAGATACAGCTATTGAATTAATTGTTCTGTTCTCAATGCGCAAGTTTACAATTGCTTCCAACTAGTCACAAGCGTTTTTTATAATATGTAGTTATTACATACTTTAATTTAACTTACCTTTATCGTATGTCTTTCCGATTCAAAATACTGACAACCGATTGAACTGAACTTGGCATATGTATGTAATATCGATTAAAATTTAATGATATTGTTCCATGGACCTGATCTGATGATGGACCCGTATGTTCGTCCTAGCAACGCTTTTAAAACTTGTTTTCCAATAAATTTTATAATAAAGGAGATTATAATTAGTTGAAGAAAACTTACTCTTGTAATATGTTGCAAGTAGCATTCCATGAATGAAAAGGCTTAACTATTATGTTAAAAATCACCACTGTATTTCTTGCCTGCTCTTCATGGGTTAGAGGTTTTTTTCCAAACCAATGATATATGTAAAAATTATTTCAATAAGATTTCATCAAGATTCTTTTGAATATATTCTATTACTAGCTTTTTACCTGGGGCTTTGCTCGCGTGGTGTTCAATTAAGAAACATCATTAAATTCTGTTCCGCGCCAAAATTAGCAAAACTCGATCACTTTTAGAGAATTTTCGGTGTCTGTGTCAGTTTTTCAAAGAGTTTTTTGAATTCCCAAGGACTTAGATGATTGAACAACACGTGAATAAATAAGTTTTTCAGAATTGTATTAATATCATATGTCTAGAAACATCTACAATTTTTTATATTGGACGTGTCTTTCACGTATCCATAAGAAAGATATAATGTCTTGGAATCAAAATTTACTATTATTATTTTCTCTTTACATCAATTCATAATTAAAGTTAATTTAGTTTCATCAAAATAATGATGAATTCATGGTCTTACATATATTTCATATATATCATTGTTCCCATTTAATATTGATTGGCACCATAAAATAGATTCTGATATTTTTTCTACGTTCCAGTAGACTTCAAAATTTTATAAATATAGTTCTGATAATGATGAATAAGACAAGCATACTACTAAAAGACTTCAAGATACTTTAAGCTCGTCCTGCTTAGATCGGATCAAACATCTATATCTATCTATATCTATAAACACTCACGCCTGTCACCCAGACGGGTAGGCAGAGACTATGGACTTCCATTTGGCACGATCCTGACAGACCTCTCTCGCTTCCTCCACATCCATATACCTACGCATACACGCTCGTCGGTTAAAGGTACACTTGATTTGGCCCATTTTCACCATATCGCCAATTTGGTCGATAAACTTTCGCCTATGGCGACCCTTTCCGACTCTGCCGTTCACCTCTGCAACATAAATTTGCTTTGTCACCCTTTCCTCATTCATTCTTTCCACATGACCAAACCACCGAAGCATTCCTTTCTTAATCCTGGTCACAACATCATCTTGCAAACATGTTTAGTAAAATGTTGATGGTAGTAGCAAATATCAAGCCTATTTGATAATTTATGGGAGAGGCCTATGTTCGGTTCAGTGGATTTTTGATAGGTTGTAATGATAACGATGATGAGTTCTATTCTTTCGAATTTTTGTTATTGATAGTGTTTACGGTAGTGTGAAAACATAAAAGTTACATCTCCGAAAATATGAATGAAATAAAAACAGCACAATTGCCCCATTAAAACTAAAAAACGTAGCAGTCTACATACATGCCACTAATGGGCACAGGCCACAGAGCTTTTGGCTAAAAAAGTGCCAACGCGTGATCACCTCAACTGGGGAACTTCTCAGATATGCAGCTTTTCTTTCACAGCCGAGAACGTGATAAGTTGACACTTCAAATTGCAATTAACATATATGTAAAAATATATAATAATGTACTATGAAATTTAAGTTTGGATCAGTTTGATTACCGTCTTTGGCAAGTAAAATAAAATAAACCTTTGTTTAAGTAAAATCTGCTATCATTAATATTTAAAGTATTTATTCTCAACAGCCTGTTTGTTTACATATCTCATGTAAGGTATGAAACCAGGACTGTCATAAAAATCTTGATTTTTCTGAATATGAAAACAAATATACAAAAATCTTAAAGCACAAACTGATTTATAAGACTTATTAAAGATATAAAAACTAAAGTTGCAGCTTATATACGTCTCACTACTGTGCACAAGGCTCCTCACTACCTATAGTGTTTGTGGGCAGAAAAGACTATGCCACAATCCTTTAACTACTACTCAGATATTTAGGTTTGCCCACGAAGTTATTCTTCAGTCAGGACTTAAAATTATTAATTTATCCGTAACAGATTCATTTGTTCTCAAAGGACTCGTACAAGTTTTGCTCTGATGATCAATTTGCATCTCAAGTGATGAAATCTCACGGCGAGCTACACGACTCTCGTGTTTGTTTAAATAAAACTCATAAAAACTGAAGCAAATATTTTGTATGATTGTTGACCATATCTACCTAGTAATTAGAAACCCAACGACGAACTATTCCATCAAATAGAGATAAAATCACGCAGTGCACTTAATTTCCAATTATTTACATCAGATAACGTGATAACATAATATGATGTTGGTAAAATGAAACCTATGCTGACAGACACCCAATATATTAAACTAAAGAGAGAGCTCTCTCCTAATCTTAGTTTTGTGTACACAGTACTGAAAACCACATGAGTAGATAAACGGAACAGGGACAAAGATTCTTAAGAACGTGCAAAATTGTTTCCTATTTTGGTAGGGTTGTCACAATAGGCGAAGACAAATTAAAACAAAACATTTTTTAAATAGTTTTGTTATTCAGTACGATAGAATACTTTACAAATTACTTAGTCTAATAATCTTCTTTTTATAATTTTTGTTTTTTAATAAGTCATTGTTTTATAGTATTTTCAAACAATCTAACGGGAAACACTCACATGGCATATCAAAATTACAATCTTTAATACGTTTAAGTATTTCCTTGCCAATATTGACAAAGATTTCCCGGTTGAGGAGTTCCCTCGCGAGGAGATTATCTTGTTTGCAGCAGCAGTTTATGATAAAGATCATTCTTAGCAAACAAAATTAAATTTAAATACAAAATTTCGAGCCCATGCTACTAACCGTTAAAGAGTTCGCTGTCGTAAGGAGACAATGCTGGCTGCAACAGCAGTTGATGATAAAAATCGTGTTAAACTATCATAATTCAAAGGCTGCAACAGGTTATATCTATCATATTATTGCATTGTCACTGAAGTTACTGTATACAAAATTTCAACTCAATCAGACATCGTTAAGTGGTTCAATACCTACTTCGTACCAACCCACCCACATACCTATAAATGTTTAGAAAAAGCTTTAAATAACAATGAAAAGGTAAAAACGCACCGTGTTTTTTTACCTTTTTCTTATTTAAAAGGACAACACAACGCGGCCAATGGTCACGAACACATGCCCCTGATGCTTGTAGTAGTGCAACCGATTCGCGCGGTTGTATGAAGATTTATCTCTGATCCGATTATTTACTCATGTGCTGGATACTGTGCACACAAAACACACGTATTATGTATAACAGTGTTGTAAGTCATTTTGCCAAACGTGGTAAATGTGGTAAATCATACCGATAATGGCGACTGGTCTAGATATTTTTAAGTGTGACAATTTTTGATGCTGAACGAATAAATATTCAGATAAAAAGTAGCATAATACCTACATATAAAATTTAATGGAAATCGGTTTAGTAGTTTTTACGTAAATCGGTAATACACAGACATACAGACAGACAAAAATTCTAAAAACAACTAATTTGGCTTCACTATCCTTTATTTATTCCCCTGAACTTATTTCTTCAAAGGCATATTCGAAATACAGACATGAATTTTCTACAAATTTATTACATGTATACATTACTTTATGTCCTTCCATCCCACAAGAGGGCATCTCTAATTCATTTTCCTAAGCGCGGTATGCACTTTCTCATTTCTATATTGATATCTCTTTTAATCTTGTCATCAAATCATTTGGATTAAAAATTACTCTGGTCAACTTTTAGGCTAACAGAAACGGTTATTGGACATCATCCTTATTTTTATGATCTTAAAAAATAACCTATATAATATTGTTATATAATTTCTGTATTAATTTTTTAAATGAGATGATGAATGAGATCATCATTTATGTAATCGAAGTCAATTAAATACGCATTATTAAGGATAACTCAAACACTCCTGGTTAAATCTTGATCAAATTTAAATGGAACCACATGAAAAGCACCAGAATTCAAATAAAAGAAAAATCTTAGAACTGGGTTGACCTAGAAAAAGTTCTGAGGTAATACACACAAAAATACAGTCGAATTGAGTAGCTCCTCCTTTTTTTGAAGTGGGTTATAAGTAACTTAATTTACCGGTGTAATTTAATGAAATTATACAAACAATCTCAAAATTAAGGGTAGTTATTAAAGTTTAACATTAATGTTATTCTTGTTAACATATTCAACACTCGCACCCCAAATTTTTTTGCAAAAATGCTCCTTAAAATATATAATTTTCATATTTATCGCCCAGTGCCTATGCCCCAATAACTGCATATTTATAAGGGTAAAATTTAAGAAGGCGTACCTTTTTATTTCTTAATGTTTAATAAAATGAAGATAATTATCTTGACAATAATTAAAGAACAACAAATTAATAAATTAAGAGGAATGTAACGCAACTAACATATTATGTATGGCAGAAATTTTGATTGAACTCAGCATTGAATTTCGTAAATGTATAAACTTTATACAGGTAATTTAATAGTATAATAGTTGAATTTGCCTAGAGCGAAATGTAAAGAGGTGGTATCATGTTAGAATAATTTTAATAAAAAAATCCTTTAATGTTGTTGTTGTATAAGAGGTATGTGTGTGATACATGTATTTTTAAGTGCACTGAGGGCTTTTCCAAGAATGCCATGCGCTAGCTAGTAAATGGTATAACTTTAAAGATTTGGCCATACTTACAACACTGGGCAGGCTGATAGGTGAGGGCAGAGCTGACACCATTTCACAGGTAACGCAGACAAAGGTACAACAGACGTCACAGCAGTGGGATTAAATCATGCCGATTTTACCTAAGGATGATACGGAGGGTATCCGTACCTGAAGTCAACGCCAGTAGGAGATGGACCAGAGATGATTTGGTCGTGCAACGATGCAGACATCGGAGGGCCAGCTGCTAACCACGGCAGCTAGCCCGTCAGCAGCTCCTGCATCTGCAGCACCTGACTAAGGCGCTCTGCTGATGATGCTATAGGAGTAGGCTTACCGACAGGAGGAACAGGCCCGCCGACAGGAGGAATAGGCCTGTCGGTTACAACAAGAGCAGCTCAAACGCAATAAGGAAGAGCAGATGCTACTCATGAAGGATCTTCACGCTACCTTCAGGAAAGAAGTAAAGGAGGTAAAGGAATGGGTTGCTCAACATGATAACTCCCTGTCAGAAGCTGAAACCCGAATTGATCAAGTGAACAATCGGGTAGACAACGTGATGGCTGACGTGAACAAAACGGTGGACGACCTCAAACTTGGGGATGGAATTACAGCTCCCGTGGTAGCTATAATTCCATTCGTTTAATTTCCATTATAATTCGACGGGTTTTCTTCCTGGTCGGCCTACAAAGACGAATACGAGGCTGTCATTAAACCTTTCGTTGTCCCGTGCACTACATATAGGTCATCATATAATTACTGATTTCCGGGACAAAAGGCGTCCCCTAAGGAGTTACGACGGGATGGTCCAAAATTGATCCAGAAGCGAGACGTCCCGGAAAATCCGGGACGGTTGGCAAGCCTAGTTCAGACGCTAGTTCGAAAAGCATACTAGTCTGTATCTGCGCTCATTGAAGGGAACCTGGTGCAGACATTCATCGACGGCATCCGTGACCTTGTAGTAAGAGCTGCTGTGAGGCTCGTGCACCACGAGACTCTTAAGGATGCCTTGGCCTATGTACTGGAGGTAGAAGTCGTGCGGCAGGATCATCGTTCTCGTCGCGTCAGAGAGGTTGCAGCAGCTACAGCTCGCAATCACAGTAAAAGATACAGCCCTAGGTGCTACGGCTATGGGGAAAGGGACCATCTTCGATCCAGCTGCCTGAAGCTAACTGTAAAAAAGGAAGGTGATCGATCTGGAGAGGGTAGTGTGGCTAACAGCACTGCCCAGCAGCAGCAGGGAGACAAGTAAAATCCAGGACTGCGGGGCGGGTGCTGGCTGATGTTAAAAGAGCCCCAAGGATTTCGATCTCACAATCCCATGATGCGAAAGGCCTAATCATCAAGGGCGAGGTCAACGGAACGCCGTGTAAACTGACCATAGACACTGGAGCTCTCGTACGGTTGTCAGTTCCCAACTTATATGTCAGTTCCTTGGGGACTCCGCATACAAGCGAGAACGCATTAATTTGGTGACAGCCATCGGTCAGCGCATACTCGTCCGTGGACAGAAGGAGATGTAGTTGAAGCTAGACAACATGATCTACATGCATGACGTCAGCGTGGCTGACATAATGGACGACTGCATCATGGGCCTAGACTTTATGAGGAAGAATTGTTGTGAGATCGACGTTAAGCAAGATATTTTGAAATGTTCAGTAGTAAAATTGTGTAATTGTTATTAGTGTGGTGTTTTAGTTGTAGTTAGTGTTCTGTAACTAAAGTGTCAATTTTGGCAATTCACTCGGCATGTTTTAATTGTTTCGAACTCCAAGCTCGTAACAATAATATATTACTTACAGGTTTTTAAATAATACCAAATACGACATAAAACGAAAAAACATATCCTGCAGTTTTTAATGTATGAAACGATTATGTAAACGATCTATCGCATTAAGTAGAACGTTAGTTTAAAAAGAAATGCTATTTAGTGAGGGAAAATCAATACTTTTCGTACTTAAGAAAAAAGAAATAACGGAATTATTTTATATAATTTTCGATGTCATTTAAGTCAACAAGAAAGTTATGATAGACTTCGATTAGCCTTTCACGATAAAGCCCTATCTCATGCTACTGTTTAATGAGTTTAAACCTGCTCGGAGTAATCTCACCGATGATCTGCGTGAGGGAAGGCCTTCAACGGCAACGACTAAATATAACATCAATGTTGTGCGGCGTATTATAGAGATTGACAAAAGAGTGACTGATCAGCAGATTTGGACAATCTTAGGCATCGGTATGAATTCAAGTGCACAAAATCCTCCATGAACATTTAGCGTTCAGGAAGCTTTGTGCCCGATGGATATCACATAACTTGACAGAGTCCCAAAAACTCGATCGTGATAATTGGTTTCGTGAAATGGTTCAAAGATTTAACGGAGCTGACTCAAATGCTGTGTTCGATATACTTACGGGCGACGAAAGCTGGATTTATTGTTATGATCCTAAAACTAAGAGACAGCCTGCGCTGTCTGGGTGTTTCCCTCCGAGGAGCTGCCAACTAAAGTGAAGACGACCTCTCTTCACTGGTTCCTCACACTCTTCAAGCGTGGTGAAAAAAATGGTGGCCTCGATCTTCGAAAGGATAGGTCATTACGCAACAATTGTTTTAGAAGATCTAAAAACAGTTACTGCAGAGTGGTACACTAACAATTGTTTGCCACTTGTTTTGGAAAAATTTCGAGAGAAACGACCTCGCAGTAGGATCCTCCTTCACCATGACAACGCCACGTCTCACACCGCCAAGTTAACAATCTACTACTTGGCGACGTCAGACGTGGAATTACTGGGTAACCCGCCCTATAGCCCCGAACTCGCCATTGCCTTGCCATTTTTGTTTATTTTCGAATGTATAAGAAAGACTTCGAAGAAAACGTTTTATGGACGCTGAGGAAGCAGTAGATGTGTTTCAAAATTCCAAAGTGTGGGCAAAGTGCTTTACTCAGTGGTTCCATCGAATGCAGCGATAATATATATTATGCAATATAAGACAAGCTAGGCTTATGTTTAGCAGTGATCTTTTGAGGGGGTGCAATGGACGAATAAATTAATAAAAAATATAATTTAAAATGGTACCGTATAGTGGCAGTGTATTACCATACTAAATCCAAGTATGGTAACGACACTAGAAAGATGTTTATGTTAAAAACAAAAAAGAAGAATCAAAGATTAATTACAAGGGATGTTTTATATGATTTTAATTTCCATTCCCTAAATATGACACATTTATTTTTAAATTAAATAAGAAATATGCAAGAAAGATAAATAAATTAAAAAAAGAATAGGCGTTGAATTTTTTATTCAGCGCCTATTCTTTTTTTTTAGATGGCACTGTGAAAACCTGAAAAATAATTTATGGAAACTGTTACAAAAATGTTTAAAGATTGAGTATCATGCTCAAGACGATAGAATAATTCGCAAAAGTATTGCGATAGCACGAACCACTCAGTTTCAAAAAAAGTACATAATCTGCTTTTAAAAAAACCGAATAACATAAAATTGAAAGAAAAAGTGCACATCGAAATCCATAATACTTGTTTATAATCATGCATGTGCAACCTTGTGTCGGGTAGATAAAAAATTACTCTTAAAAATTATTTTTGTAGATCAGTGGCTTTTAATAAAATTATACACCTTAGTCATTCTACGTGAATGACGTTGAATAGGCTTATTAGATGTGTGACATTCTATACTGTGAACTCTTTTCCATCTGTCTGCGTGATGATGATAGATAAGATAATAAAGTTTGATTGTTGTTTCTTTATAGTTTTGTATACATTCAAATAAAAAAAAATTGAGTAAATATGGCATCGTTAGAGAACGCAATGCTCCATATCATCCTGTGCCTTAGACAGAAAGGAACTTAAACTGGAGATGGGCAGCAGAATCGTTTTGATAAAAACTTAAAATAATATAATTTAAAATTAAAAATTTGGTAAACCGACCTAAATATACATTATAAAAATAAACTGAAAAACTATTAGTCAGACCTTGATCAAATTTATATGATACATACATGTGAAGCACCAACCTTTAAATAAAAAAAGAATATATGAAAACATACTGTCAAATTGAGTACCTCGTCCTGTTAGAAGTCGGTAGAAAATACTGCAGGTTCCAACCTCCTGTAAAGCGTGATTAGTATGTTATAAGCCATAAGCCTCAAGAGACTTATAACATAGTTATCATGCTGATGTGAGGCAATCAACGGGGGTGGCTTATTTTAAACAAAAAAATTGAGAGATGCGTGTTCCAGTTAATGCAGCGGACACACTAAAGCATTTTCTGCTTTGGACATATTGGTAATCTCGTTTATTCTAGCTATTGCTTAAAGAAAGAGGGGAATGCTAGAATAAACATTTTTTTTATGGGTTATAAACGCGTGTGCCGGCAACCGGATAATTAATTATTTTGGAAACGCAATAAAGAATTCTACTTCGGGAAGCGACTACGAACTATAAACTTTACATATGTGAATATTAAAGACCCCTCCGAAAAAACATTGTGGTTTTGGAAGATATAGTTATGCACTTGCTGAGTATTTGGAATAATTAAAAACAACCAATTCTCATCCTAAACCGACATTTTTACTCACCCGCACGTAACAATATAATTCAAACACTTCGAGGTTTTATAATATAAAAGTACGAAAAGTGAAATGAAAAATTAAATATGGCCGTAAAATCGATAATAACTATGTGTGCCAAACCATCGAAGTTGTATCATCATCATTACAGCCTTTTATAAGTTCACTGCTGATTATAGGCCTTCCCCAAGGAATGCCACAAAGCACGGTCCTGAGCCACCTGCATCCAAAGACTTCCTGCATGTCTTACCAGGTCGTCACTCCATCTCGTGGGGGGCGCCCTACACTTCGCCTACCGGTAGGAGGCTGCCAATCAAGAACCCTTCTTCCCCATCGCTTGTCAGTTCTTCGAGCTACATCAACGGTGTCAATCAACGGTGGTAGAGCCACGCAGCAGTTTTTGCTGTTGCACGTATGGGCCGGCTCGAGCCGGGTTGGTACCACGACCTCACAGAACACCGGCGTGAAGTAGAAGCTCTGCTTCTGCGTTTCGTACGGTGAGTGCAGGTGGCCGGAGGCTCAATCCCCCCCCCCCCCCCATCAACATGGTAGCGGAATTACACATTAGACTACCCCAGAAGGGCACCAGTACCCCTGGAGAATCCCTCGCTGAGCATCCACGACCATGTTATTCCAATCCTGAGCGTGGGTGCTCAGACTGCCCCGCGTATTTTGGGGGGGGGTGGGGCAAAATTCCGCTCAAAAACATAACTGATCTGGGCAAACTGAGCAACAATACCAAGGCGACCCCTGCCACGCTATCCGTGAATTTCTGCAACATCAGGGGACTTCACTCTAACCTAAACGCCGTCCACTACCATCTCGAGATGGCGAAGCCGGCCTTGCTCTTCCTGACTGAGACGCAGGTTTCTTCTCCGGCTGATATTTCGTATCTCTCCTACCCGGGGTACAAATTGGAGCACTACTTTGTGCCTCAGGCTGGAGTTTGCGTGTATGTCAGAGAGGACATCTGTTCTCGACGCCTCGGCAGTCTTGAAGGTTCGGACCTGTTCATCCTTTGGCTACGCGTAGACAGCGACGACCATCCGCGCGTCTACGGGTGCCTCTATAGGTCCCATAGCGGTAATGCCGAAACAAACCGACTCATCGTCCACGTCCAAATGGCTACAGATTCCTTGCTACAACAGGTCCCATCCGCAGAGATCGTGATCCTTGGCGATTTTAACGCCCACCATGCCGAATGGCTCGCTTCACGTTTAACCGATCATGCGGGGAGATCTGTTTATGACTTTGCCTTGGCATATGGTCTGACACAACTGGTTACTTCGCCTACGCGGATTCCAGATGTGGAGGATCATACACCTTCCCTGTTGGACCTTCTGCTGACCTCTCATCCGGACGGATATCAGGTTTCCGTCGATGCCCCTCTCGGCTCTTCGGACCATTGTCTGATCCGGAGTATGGTGCCACTCACGCTCCCTTCGCGGTTGCGTTCTGCAGGTTGCCGCCGTGTTTGGCATTACAGGTCAGCTGATTGGGATGGAATGCGGTCTTTCTTTGCATCCTACCCATGGGGGCGGGTTTGCTTCTCGCCGGATGATCCCAGCGCTGTTGCTGACTCTGTCACTGATGTGGTGCTACAGGTAATGGAACTATTTATTCCATCATCTGTGGTACCCATCGGAGGCAGATCTCAGCCTTGGTTTGGTTGCTCCTGTAAAACTGCATTACGCAGTAAGCAGGAGTGTTATCAAGCCTGGGCTGCGGCTTCGGCGACTCGGGATGTAAACACCAGCATACTTAAAAAGAAGTATAACTTCGCCTCCAGGTCCTTCAAAAGAGTTATTGCCAAGGCAAAGTCATAGCACATAGGCAGAATTGGCGAGAAACTAGTTCGCCTTGCTTTGGGAACCCGTGCATTCTGGTCTCTCGCCAAGGCTGTCCAAAGGAATTTCTGTAAGCCATCACTACCATCTCTGCACAGGGAAGACGACTCACTGGCCCATGACGCAAAAAACAAAGCCGACCTTTTAGGCTCCCTTTTTGCGTCCAACTCGACTCTTGATGACGGGGGGAAAACACCACCGACCATCCCGCGGTGTGAGTGCTCTATGCCGAATGTGTTGTTCTCACAGCGCTCGGTTCGCAAAGCACTTCTCTCCCTGGACATCCAGAAGTCGAGTGGGCCTGACGGAATCCCCCCAATTGTGCTGAGAACGTGTGCTCCGGAGTTGGCACCGGTCCTAACGCGTCTTTTCCGGTACTCCTACTCCCAAGGCGTTGTCCCGAATTCATGGAAGACAGCTTTTGTCCACCCGATCCCTAAAAAAGGCGACCGCTCAGACCCGTCCAACTATAGGCCTATCGCGATCACCTCCTTGTTCTCCAAAATAATAGAATCCATTATCAACTGCCAGCTCATCCGGTACCTTGAGGATCACCAGCTGATTAGTGACCGCCAATACGGTTTTTGTCGGGGTCGATCAGCTGGTGATCTTCTGGTCTACCTGACCCATAGATGGGCGGAGGCAGTAGAGTCCAAGGGGGAGGCGTTGGCCGTTAGTCTGGACATTGCGAAGGCCTTCGATCGGGTTTGGCACAAAGCGCTTCTTTCGAAGCTCCCTTCCTATGGGCTTCCCGAGAAATTGTGCAATTGGATCACCAGCTTCCTTGCAGATCGGAGCATCAAAGTCGTTGTAGATGGTGCATGTTCTGGCTACAAGCCTATTAACGCTGGTGTTCCACAAGGCTGTGTGCTATCACCAACGCTGTTTCTTCTGCATATCAATGATATGTTGCTAACTGGTAACATTCATTGCTATGCGGATGACAGCACTGGTGATGCTCTATACACCGGCCGTGCTAATATTTCTCGGGAAAACGTCTCCGAGTACCGGAACAAACTTGTGTCTGAAGTCGAGTCTTTGCTGGACAAAGTCTCGGACTGGGGGCGACTAAATCTAGTCCAGTTTAATCCTCAGAAGACACAAGTTTGCGCGTTTACCGCTAAAAAGAACCCCTTTGTCGTATATCCTCAGATTCAAGGCACTCCCCTGGTTGCCTCAGCCAGCATCGGAATCCTCGGCGTCGACATATCGAGTGACGTGCAGTTTCGTGGTCACTTGGAAGTGAAGGCCAAATTGGCCTCTAAAAAGCTTGGCGTGCTCAACAGAGCGGGGCAGTATTTCATGCCGGCACACCGCCTGCAACTTTACAAGGCGCAGGTTTGGCCTCACATGGAATACTGTTCCCATCTCTGGGCAGGGGCTCCCCAGTGCCAGCTCCTTCCACTTGACCGCATCCAGCGCAGAGCGGCTCGAATCGTCGATGACCGAGTCCTTTCCGATCGGCTCGACTCATTGGCGCTGCGAAGAGGTGTTGCATCTCTTTGCATTTTCTTTCGCATCTACCATGGGGAGTGCTCTGAGGAATTATTCGGATTAATCCCAGCCGCCAAATTTCACGAACGCACATCGCGTCAGAACTCCCGATACCATCCACACCATCTGGATGATTGGCGGTCCACCACTGTGCGATTTAGAAGATGTTTTCTTCCTCGCACGACTTCCTTGTGGAATGCCAGATTCTTTATAGAACTTTGCCCCACCCAAAACTGTGGTGTACACGAATGCCATATGCAAAAATTTTTTCTACTTTTTTACTTCATTCAAATTATGTAATTTGAAGTCTTAACTTGCTTTTTTTAAATTGGACTTTAATAATGATATTTCCATTACTTTTTGGAACAGAATTCGTTGCAATTCATTGTAATTTCAGAATTTAAATTGTCAGGCGCTAATGATATATATAAATAAAAATTTAAAGAGCATAATAATATAATGATCAGTAACATTGAAAAAGTGTTCTCTCGTATAGGACCTAAAAGGTCCTTACACAATATAACACAAGCACCACCTGTTTTCCATAAAATCTAAGTACTAGTCACGTAACGTAAACCAGTTATAGTCACGTAAAATTATTTTTCGACATACATATTATTATTACATGTGTCTGAAGAAGATGTAAATAATTACAAATTAGAAACTAATTTTACGACAACGGCAGGATCATAAATTATCAACTACATAAAAAAGCTGTAAAACTAAATACATCTGTTGCAGAGTTAAGACTGTAAATCGAAATGAGGACACAAAATGCCCCTGCATCCTATCGATGCAAAGATGACAATTAATGGGCCTCATCATCGTGGATGCAATTATCAGAATGTAGTAATTAGCAGTAAATCAATAAGCAGGCGTGATCGAGTCCGTATATTAATAAAAGCATAAATCAACAGCAAAAGTAGGAAAAAGTGCAACGGTAAAGAAAGCGGGAATATACACAATAGAATATACAGAAGAATATACAAGCAAAAATATGTTATAATCATAATCAATATATTTCACAAGCACAAATTAGTCAATGTGTGAAAATATTGGACATCAATTTGACATACGTACTTACGATATTGACATAATGACGTGTGTGTATCATTTCACAAAATGCACGAAAATCAATGATTGTTATTCGGTAATTATCTTATGCAATTCATGATTATTATCGACTTATAATAATAATTGAAAATAAATAAAAATTGAATAAAAAGTAACATTTTTATATGAAAAAGACTATGAGATATTATATACTACTAAGATATTATATAATAATAATAATAATAATAATTTATTTGATACAGACAACACAGATCCATTATAAAATTATTCTTTTTTATTACACTATACCTTAAATTTTAATTATAATTATTGGTTAATCAATGAATTATTACATTTTATTATTAAGATTTTAATAAATTTGACCACCTACTAAAATTTTCACTACATGCATAAATATTACAAATAATTTTGATGAGATTATTCTGCGACCCAAAAACAAAACTTCTAAATCGCGCGATACGGTGACGGATCAACGCATCCAAACCAACGACACGGCCTCTGCGAACATCTGGGACGCGCTACAGTATCGTGGCTGACGGAACAACACGCGGAACAAATCATTATACTGCACCTTCAGTCTGCGATATTCCTCTTTAGTGTAATTCGTCCACAGCTGAGGAGTGTAAAGTGGCTGACAGTAAGCTGAAAACAACGCCAGCTTTGAGGTATAAGAACACTTTTGAAAGCGTCTAGCTATCATGTTGGCACGCACTGACAAGGAACGTCGCTCGCGGTCCATATCGGAACCATCACACAGATCCTGAGTAACAATATGACCCAGGTATTTAAACGTCGTTACCCACTCTAATTGTGAATTACACAAATACAATGGGGGGATATGAGGTTGAACCCTACCACTCTTAAAAAGCAAACAAACAGACTTGTTGGTGTTGTACAATAGGTTATGATCCATCGCATATTTCTCACATATCTGGAGTAGTGCACGCAGCGCACCTATCGAGGGACTCAGCAGCACCATATCATCAGCATAACTCAAGTTATTAAAGCATTCAGAACCAATGTGGCAACCCAGTCTGGTGCTTCTAAGCTCATTCTCCTTTTCCAAATGGAGACTGAATCAGTGATACAGTAATGTTTTTGTTATAAATTCTTTATTTGAAAGCTTATGTTGTTCTAATAGCACAGGGTTTTCATGATCTTTAATAGTATTCATTAGAGGAATTTTGAATATAGATACCTGAAGTTTTTACGTTACACAAACATTCGAATAATACTTAGCTTTTGAAATGTTATGAAAATGATTGACATTTCCATATTAACTGTGTGCAAATCAATAACTACACTGTCGAGTATATCGTTCTTGAACCAGAGATGGGTTCGTGGCACCACTGTGCCAGCTCCTTCTTCTTGATCGCATCTAGCGTAGAGCGGCCCGAATCGTCGACGACCGAGTTCCTTCTGATCGGCTTGACTCAATGACACTGCAAAGAGATGTTTATTTATTTATTTATAAGGTACACCAACAGCAAAACACATGAAACATTAACAACAACACGATAATAAAAGTATATGGTTAAATATGTTTGCCAATTACAGATATACACAACATTTACCGTAATGTATAGTTTTTTATATTATAATGGTACTTAATACAAAATAACTTCATTAAGAAAAAACTGACTAAGGAATGAGTGTGTGCTGAGAGGGTGAAAAAAATTGGTCAATTTTTTTTAAAGCATCGGGCAGAGTCGTTTAAAATGTCAATGACCGGTACCTTGGTCATATTTCATTGTATGTGTTACATATTCGAGCTAGGGGATAATGCTGCAATAATGATAATGGGGATAATGTTACACCCCTATGCATTTTCTTTCGCATTTACTACGGGGAGTGCTCAAAAATTTGTTCCGAATAATTCAAACCGCAAAATTTTACCACCGCACATCACCACATATCGTTTCGTTGATTGGCGGTCTACCATTGTACGACTCACTAGAAGTTATTTCTTCGCCTAAATTCTTTGTAGAATCAGCTAACAAGAAAACAAAAAACCAGCCATTTTGTTACCAGAAACGCCGACATGTTGCAAATACACAGCTATTAGAAACTCAAAAATACTGTAAACGTTGAGGATTTCCTATTAAAACATTATAATTTCAAAATGGAAGAGTACTGGGATACCTTGACTTGGGATAACAATACAAGAAGAAGCCGTTGCAGCTCAGGCGCTTGGCGCTCGCTGTAAGTTTCACAGTACGCGAGCAATTTGGGTTTGATCCCCGCCGGCTCTTTTAAGTGCTAATTTACCACGTGCTCGGCTGTGAAGGAAAACACCGCGAGGAAAGCTGCATGTCTAAGAAATAAGAAAAGAAATATTTAGAAGAAATGTAAAGTAATCCAACACGCATTGGGGTAGCGCAGCGGACATTTCTTTGTCCTAAAATCCTCTCTGAAATGGAAGGAGGCCTATGTCCAGCGGTGGGACGTATATATATACGTATATATATATATATATATATATATATATATATACATGTTGTAACTTTAACCTTCACTTTAATTGTAAAACTAAAAGCTATTTCTGAGTAGATAGAAATAAAAAGTCTGAGTAAAAAAAAAATATAGAAAAGGCTTCTTAAGAAACTACAGTACCCGACATTAAATATTACATATTATGCTTTACAAAAAGATAATTGATTAGATTTTGCTTGCAAAGTATCACATCTGCCACACGAAGCGCATATATTAAATTCCGTTTTTTATATCTGAGACTAAACTCACACATGCAAATATGCAAAGAAGGTTATATAGCGCTTTTGTGAAGTGTTGTACCTACGATACCACTTTGTTGAATCGTATCTTTGTTAGACGATTAGCTTCAAAGTTTTCTATTCCAAAGCGTATCATTAAAATTTACGTACGTACACGCGGCCCCATAGATAATATACTATATAGGGTATAGATGAGCCACTCTGACAAATTATTAGGTGTCGAAAAGAGGGAAGTCTCTTGAGCGCTCTTATAGATGGCGTTGGGATTATAAATTACTGAAAATTACACTAGAGGGCGCTATCACCTAGGTGCAAGATTATTTCGTACATATTTCAATAAAATTAAAAGGAAATGTATATAATTCCTACCTCATTTGTTTTAAACAACTCTTTAGACTGTTTTAGGTGAGCATACTTTAAATTTATTCATTTATTCTTATATAATTATTCTGTATATATACCGCTGTATTTTAAAACTTCGATAGCATGATTTAGGCTAAGTATAAATAATGAATACCAGCAGTGGCGCCATCTTGTAATAAAATGTGTAATAATATTGGGGAAAATAGTACTTTAGCTGACTATGAGATGGCAATAGTATCAACGTAAAAGCAAGCTACTGAGGACTTTCATACCCCTGCGCGGCCCCACGACGCGCTATACACTGGCAATGAAAGCTGACCACGTAACGCTTTGCGTGATTCGACCAATGGCAGAACCGTTTTACCGTAAGCGCGACGTGCGGCCGTACGTACTCTCATGTTTCCTTTTCCTTTACAAAACGGCAGAACTTTTATAAATTACAAACAAACAACTACAATTTTAAAAATAATTATGATAATATGGCAATTATTGTGTTTTACTGCAAAATGCGTAAATTTTAGATTTTTAATACGGCAACCCTAAATTTCACGGGAACACTACTGGATGCCATTTTGTTTACCTTATTCGTCCTTCAACTACTGAAGTTCAAATGCGCCCGTTGTCTCTCTTTATGTTATTTGTTATATTTTCGTTGAGTTTGTTTCTGTTACTTTAATATTTTTTGTGTTAAGTTTTGTGGTTTTGTTACGTTTTTGTTATCGCTAAACAATTTGTGATGGAAGCTCAGACTTATATTTCGTCGCGTAGGCGTGATGAAAAAAGTCTATTGCACTTTGAGTTATACAAGACTAGAGAAGCAAACCACATTACCGCGCGTCGAAAAAAGTGAAGCCACTATCTAACCGCGAGGACGTAGCTTTGAAACCACTAAACCTTTTTAAGTAAGCATATACGTGTCTCACTCACACAAGTCGCGAAAACAATACCGTCGCTAAGATTAGATAAAGACACACATTACACAAACATGCAGTGACGGGTTGGTATTGTCTACTATATGAAATTTTACCCAAAAATAAGCAACAAAAAGGTGTTTTTTTAAGCTGCAGTTATTTGTTTTTATTTTAATGTATGGTTGCTTATCCGATGAATAGAAGTATAACTAATGAAACGAATGATATTTTTTTTGAAGTATCTTTTATTCTTAGAGTATTAAACTAACAGGAGACGCCATGCGCATAAATTTCCAAACAAAAAAGTCTGTCACTTCTAGCGGGAGGCGAGGTTACGCACACTAAGCAAATCGTAAACATTGGGCCACGTCGTTACGCACGCACACAGCATAATATGAGCACACGATTAAGCAAAACGCACACAACCTTGAAAATCTCTCATAAATGTCTCATCGTTACAGTGCATAAACCATAAACAACTAGTGCGAGGGCCTTGTCGATATGGATATGTCGATGAAATTTTATGCAAGTTACATTAGCTAATTAAATAAAATAAAAATGAACAAATGTTTAATGTGTAATATTACATTCAAAGTAAATTTAAAAAAATACATAAGGTACAAAATAATAATACAAAATTACCAAAATTAAAACAAATTGAAAAAGTATTATATTATATTTTAACTGGTTTTAAAAGTGAATGAGTTTGGTATATATGTGACGAATATATTATTTTATTATATATATATTGGTATATTATAACAGTGGTAGAGGCACGCGGCAGCTTTTGCTGTCGCACGGATGGGCCGGCTCGAACCGGGGTGGTACCACGACCTCACGGAATACCAGCGTGAAGTTTGCTGCGTTTCGCTTGGTGAGTGCAGGTGGCCGGAGGCCCTTTTTAATGGAAATGAGGCATTCCATCTTAGTCCTCACGGGTGACAACGCATCTGCATTTTGATTCGCAAACGAGGATAGATGTAGATGTCTATGGGCCGCAGCAACCACTTACCATCAGGTGGACTGTGTGCTCGTTTGTCACCCTTATCCTATAAAAAAAAATACACTTTTTGGGATCACTCTTATTTTGCGAGGTAGCTAATTCTAGTGCTTGCATATTTTTCCATCACCAAGTTTGCCAGTTCAATATTATGTGGAACGTAATCATTATCGAAATAATGTTCCTGTATGCTTAAAAATATATAATATGCCTAATCTATGAAAAATTTTTACCATTTTTTAATGTCATGATCAACAGAAAAGTTTATCTGTATAGGGGTTTTAAACGGTCTAATTTTACAGATTTTATCCAACTTATAGAGTTAAACCGTTTTAAGGCTTAGGGTTGAACTATATCAGGCAGCACGGAATCGCACTTTCCTGTGCTTCTATCCTTTTTGGTCACTCAGAAACGTTATTTACTAGAGCAAGAAAGAGAGCGGGAGTGTATAGTTTCACCCTCAAAAAGCCGATTGTAAACCGGTTTCAAAAGTTTATCTATCATTCTTGACAATCCATACTAATATAATATTATAAATGTGAAAGTGTGTTTGTTTTTTGTTTTTGTCCTTCCTTTACGCAACAACGGAATGGAGCATTTAAAAAAACATTAAACATTTGCTATCTCTTGGCCGAAGTTTACGCTTAAACAAACATACTTTTTGCGTCATTTTACTTAGGATTGAAAAATAATTAATGTCGTCGTAAAAAGCGGTAATATTTTGTGTTCTACAGTACAAAAGTGTAGTACTCTGTATATATTTAATAATAATAGATTATAAATATCATCTGAAAACAACAATTTGGTTGACACCATCTAAAGACGATATACTTGTAAATAACATTTTAAGATGAATAAATATCATTCACTAAACTTTGATTCACCTTCGATTTGCCGACGATATAGTCCTTATGGCAGAATCGCTGGAGGACCTAAGCACTATGCTCAACGACCTCAATAGTGTCTCCCAACGGATAGGTCTTAAGATGAACATGGACAAAACAAAGATTATGTTTAATGTCCATGTCACACCTATGCCGGTAGTTGTTGGGAGCACTAAGCTCGAAGTTGTTGACGAGTATGTTTACCTGGGACAAATAGTCCGACTAGGTAAGTCCAACTTCGACCGAGAGGTCAATCGACGGATTCAACTCGGCTGGGCAGCGTTCGGGAAGCTACGACACATCTTCTCGTCAGACATACCTCAAAACCTTAAAACGAAATTGTACAACCAGTGTGTGTTGCCAGTGATGACTTACGGAACTGAGACGTGGTCCTTCACTGCTGGCCGTATGAGGAAGCTCAAGGTCGCTCAGCGAGCTATGGAGAGGGCTATGCTCGGAGTTTCTCTGCGTGATAAACTTAGGAATGAGGATATCCGCAGTAGAACCAGAGTAACCGCCCAATAGCCCAACGGATTAGTAAGCTGAAGTGGCAGTGGGCCGGCCATATAGCTCGAAGAACCGACAACCGATGGGGAAGAAAGGTTCTCGAGTGGCAGCCTCGTACCGGTAGGCGAAGTGTAGGGCGTCCCCCCACGAGATGGAGTGACGACCTGGTAAGACATGCAGGAAGTCGATGGATGCAGGTGGCTCAGGACCGTGCTTTGTGGCATTCTTTGGGGGAGGCCTATGTTCAGCAGTGGACTTGTGAAGGGCTGTAATGATGATGATGAAACTTTTCATTTCGATTTGTTACATGTTTTAAATTTTATCCTTCATAATGTAAAATATACCTGTAGCAAAATAATAAACTTACTTCAAATAATTTCAAAGTCGGTACAGCAGTTTCATTTAGTTTTCTTTTATTATTTGATTGGATTACGAAAACCGATTGGTCAAAATGCAAGGAACAAATAGTGCTTGTTCGTTTAGGTACCCAGGTTATATGATTGCCACATGCTTTTATCCAAACTTGGCGCCTGTAAAGATCTTTTGGAAAACTGTAAAACCAAAGATCTTTGTACAAAAAAGAATTTTAAATAACACCTTGGTATTATATATCAAGTTATTAATTATAGTCAAATAAAAACATCGACACTAAACATTACAGTGAACATCACTATTATTGCCTTGATGATACCGTTTTATATACTTGAAATTACCCTTCTTTTCGTTTCATAGCGTAACATAATGAAATGAAAATATCTATATAAAATGTATTATATACAATAAAACTATTTAAATTGATGTTTTCATTTCGTTAAAAACAATTAAAAACTATTAATGTTGTTTGAAATAATATAGTTTTGCAAATAGATCACTATAATATTAATGAATTTTACGACTATTCAATAACACGATTTTGTCTTGTGTAATAAGAACAAAGAGAAACGACATTTGTCTACAATTAAGCAAAATTTAATTATGTCCTAGTGGTGCAAAAGTCCCTACTATAGTGTTAATACTTTTAAGTTGGCAACACACCCTGCTCAGCTATATTAATCAGAATTTTCGTGATTTAATGCTTATATTAATTATTTAAATAAAAATAAATACTTAAAGATGAAAGGTAACGTCGTCTTTTTGTAAATTTGAGGTCTGTGATCTTTTTTTACAAGAAAACACACTGCAACTCGGCATTTTTCTGGAGGTCAACTCACGCTTACGACTACATGTTAACTGATGCCGTACGCGGCGCAACTAGTTTTATATAACGGGAATGATCCGCGCTCTCGTACTTTTGACAGAGGGGAACGCTCTCCAATGTCGTCTCCTGTTAGTTTAATACTCTAAGCTTTTATTGTACTGATAAATCAAACAAAAAAATAAATCAAGTAAATAAATCAATTTTTGGGTTTCTTAACCAAGATCTGAGTGTGAAATATGCATGAATTGTGAAAGCATCGACAAGTCTTTGTCTCCTAAATTTGGTCTCATGACATTAGCTACAAAAACTGTGGTAATTAATAAATTTCTAAGATAATACTAAATGGTGTTAATCTGTCGTACTAATCCGCTTAAATAAACACGGTCACCATCGCTTTTTGGTCTTAGTTTGTCTTGATCCCGGAAGTGCTTAGAACTAATGAGAGTAGATTTCGAAGGCACCCAGTGAGTCTCGTTTCTCAGCAATAGTATTATTTCCACCCATATCTTACGGTGAGCTGCATCTTTAGGTACCCTGCAGAATTATTAATACAAAATAGGTAATAAAATATAATTGAAAGATCTATAGATTTCTAGAATATTCTAAATTTAGAATAATTAATTCCTTTGTATAAAGGTTGAAACATAGTATTGCAATATTCGATATTTTCTTTCATTTTTTTGTGTTTTTACATTAATATGAAAACATAAACTAAAACTTACGTGTGGAAAGTGATTCCGTTTGATTAATTATGTTTTTGTGACCTTGAATCGCATTCTTTCACTACGCATTTACCTGTTTTTTGTCGTGAATCGTTCGGATCAACTCGATCGGCGTCACATTGAACACTGAACCGACGTTAGCTGGGCATATAGTTGTGGCCATATGTAAAGTGGCAACGCTTTAGCGCGGCAATTACTTATCTAGTGTAACATATAAATCAATGGTATTGCCAAGGAAAAAAACGTAAGGTCATATCATTCAACCAAAAGATATGATCATGAACACTTACAAATATGTATGTTCATACTTAAAAGAAAACCGAATCTCTAACTGAGACGCCAATAAAAACGAATGTGTTTTAATAACTGCCGAAATTATTTAACAAATCCAGAGCTACAATCTACAGGATGCTGAAGGAGAACAAAGAGAATAAAATTTTTGCTTTTCGAAAATACCTGGCCCTAAATCAATTTTCAAAGATAAATTGGACGATTTCACTCTTTCGGCTGTGCGTCGAAAAGTACATCAATCCTTTTATAGAAACGAATCAAAACAAGGTAGTGCTAATTTTGTTTAATTAATATTGTTAATTTAAAAGAAAAATTAAAATATTAATAAACAATTATTTTTTTCTTCAAGTCCTAAATAAACTGCCACTGCATTGGCAAAGATGCATCGATTGCTTGGGTGATTACTTTGATTAATAGAAATGAAAAACATAGAAAAACATTGTCTTATTTAAAAAAATGGCAATGTATTACAGCAGTTATTAGGTGTGCAAGGAAACTTTTACAGTACATAATATATTGTCTTATAAGTAACTTTTAAAGATAAGTGTTCTAAATTATGTTCTAAGCGAAATCACAAATGAGTATAAAATAAAAATAACTTTATTTTCGATGACTATATTATACTTAAATACTTTATAGAAAGAGCATTTTATGTCAGAGTAAAAAAATATATTTTACATATTAATATTATACTCGAATTGTAGTTGAGTTTAGACGGTTATAATTGCTGAATCAAAAGTGCAAAATTAGATTTACGGTAAACTTGTATTTGTTTTCTATCAAAACTTGCCGCGCCCGCAAAATAACCAAATAATAAAGGACAAAATACTAAATACTGTAACTAAATATCGGTAGTATAGGTAAGAATAAAAAAAAATGATGGATATGAAGGCACAATGGGGTACAGTGATCATTATTCAAACTAAAATAATGATATAGGCTAAAACTATAAGGTTATAATATAAACGATTGTTCATGGGCGGCGGTAGTCACTTACCATCAGGTGAGCCGCATGCTCGTTTGCCCCCTCTCCTATAAAAAAAAAACAAAAAAACTAATGTCTAATATTCCAAAAATGATATTTAAAATTTTGTTTTATATGTCCTAAAATAGCGACAATTTGCTAAACAACCTAAACGGTTCGAGAGTCCTAGAGTCTTAGTAACTGTACTATGTATGTCATGGATTATATTATGCAGCCATTGGTTTTTATTCGATTGTATAATAGAAAATTTTTATTACTGACGCTGTAAATGTACAGCAGTTTTTCAACATAACATACAATTATCTTTAGGGGTACGTATAAAAGATGAAAATCCTTGTCTTTGGGAAAGGTTTGGATATTTTTTTTAAATTTAACAAGATCTACTGACTGCACCAAATCTTTTTCTTTTTTCTCCACATATTACTAACAAATCAATTTTGTTTACTAGCACAATATAAACATGCAACACATATAAAATGGTGATATTCTATCACTTATACAGATTTAAATACTACTATGGCTGTTATTTTTTTTAGTTTTATGTCAACTTAATATACAGAAGTTATAAAACTACTGTATTTTCAAGAGTGTATGATTACGCTATAAAATAAGGTTAAGAAGGGAGTTTGCATATTCTTTTGTTCAGAAATAAGATTTGAGTAATTATATAATAACACTTGAAACTGTTTATGCAAGTGCATGCAAAATACAGCCTCTTTACAGCTTTAATGATAAAATCAGATTCAGTGTTAAAAATTCTTAAAGTTGTATACTAGAGTTTACCAAATTCTGATTAAGAACCCTAAACTTAATTAGATCCCATAATACAGACTTTGTACAGCTTGAGTTCCATAATAACTCATAAGCCACTCTTATAAGGATACAACCTCTTATCTTCTAAAAGAACTCTAAGGTCTATATGGGCTTGTATATTAATGTTCATAACGTTTGTTTGCTGCTTGGGAGGTAACACCATCTTTTTGTAAATTTGACATGACAAATCTCCGTTTTCAGCAATAAACTGATACTATATTTAGTCTGGTGAGCAACTAGTTGTACTTATATGCTTGAGCTTATACTTTGACTGAGAGAAACACCTGCGTGTAACTACTTCCCTTTGGTCCGCTGGTGGCCCGTGTTACTCTATGATTTCAATTGATAGCTTGTGACATTGTCTATACTCAGGATGGTTAGAAAATTGTCAATTTATTACAATGAAATTAAAACTTAAAATAAAAAATTTTGTACAACCGACTGTAGTGTTATGCTACTTACATATCATTTTACACTATTTTTCCATTCTGTTTTTGATTTTCTGCATTTATATTTTGCATCACCTTTATTTCCATAGGATCCTGTAACGTTTTTACACAATAACAAATCATTTTCACTTCGTATTTTCACGCTATCAGCACCTTTTAAATCGCTGTCAATGGGGTCTTACCTTTTTCTATCTTTTATTGAGTTCTCCGTAACTCTGCAATTTCAGGTTTCGTGCGCGCTGCCGCGCTATAGTTTTTCCTATATGAATAATATCTCATTTCTTACTAAAATGTAACTGTTTTTCAATTATATACCTAAAACCAAAAATTTATATTTTTGACAACCATTATTTATTTGGTTATTATGGCAATTTTTATTCAAATTCGTTACTGGTCTGATGTTCTTATTTCGATATTTCCACATAAATACTCTTTTGCTCTAGGTCATTTACAAAAAAAATCCGTTTAATTTAAATAATTTCTCGTTCTCTCTAAAAAGGTATAAAAGCCGAACAATCGGAGAATACAATGAGTCTCGCTTCAGTTTTCAAACGTGAAGCATCTACTAAAGGCCTTATCCCGGGGCCGCATTGCCCCGGGATCCTGCAAGCCTCCATCTACATTTGAAGTCGTCGGCGTAGTCTACTTCAAGCGTGGGGCCACACTACTCCGGGCGCTACGACTGCTTGCTCCAGGCGCTGAGTGCACCTACTGTCCGCGCTACCTTTGGGCGCTACGACTGCTTGCTCCAGGCGTTGAGTGCACCTACTGCCCGCGCTACCTTTGGGCGCTGCAACTGCTTGCTCCAAGCGCTGAGCGCACCTACTCCAGGCGCTACGTGCGCCGGCTCCGGACGCTGCGTGTGCCCAGACCAGGCGCTGCGTGCCATCACCGCCAAGAAACTACAAGCTCAGCGTGTGCCTACTTCTACTCCAAGCGCAGCGTGTGTCACTTCGACCTTTAGGCTCCACTACAATACAATATTCTCCTATCTTTACTTTTTTTTATCTAATTGTAATTACACGTCATCCATCATCATCATCATATTTCATTTTTTTTATAAAATTGTAAATACCTTTTTAAAAATTTAAATATATTATTTTCTTGTTCTACTTTTGTTGTTTTGTTGTTCTTAGGTTAGGTTCTATTTTTTTTTAATTGTCGCTTCACGACACGACTTCAATATAAATTATTAAGAATAACTCAAAAACTGTTGATCAAATTTATATGGAACCACATGAGACGCACCAGCGTTGAAATAAAGGAGGATCATTGAAATTAATTTACCCAGAAAAAAGTTTTGAGGTAACACACATAAAAAAAGAACAAAACATACATTCTAATTGAGTGCCGTCTTCTTTTTGAAGTCGGTAGAAAAGGGTTTTTGTTTTTTATATTACATGAAGAAGGTTTAATAATATGGAAAAACATAATATATTAGTAGTATATATAAATAATATTTTTGGGGAAGAAAACTGCGCGCGATGCACCCCGATGATAAATTTAGAATTTTGATTTAGAATATTTTAATATTTAAGGGGTGAGGGCGTTTATTGTAGCAATTTTTATTTACTTGTGGGTACGGCGCACCCGTGTAGATGGTCGTATTGCGTTATAAGATATTCATTATCGTGGGGATTCTGGAGCGTGTTTAATAACCCTAGTGTATTAGTGAATACTCATCTTCATGTCATAGTAAATAAGCATTATCATAATTACACGAATACATGATTAGCGTCTAATATCTTAGCATACTACCATGAATGCTAGTAATTAAATTTATGGAATCAGGCGCCACTTTGCTGAAATACATTATAATGATGTTGATATAATTTAATTTGCTTAATTCCGCAAAAACAAAGAAAATTATATGTTGTGCTCAGTTAGTAGGGTAGTACCTATGTTATAACAACCTCGTTGGTAATTTTTCAGATAATAATATTTTCTTTCTAAACTTAAGTCAATTGGAATCATAATTATGTATGTACGTGAGTCACACAGAAATTTTGGAAATCTAAAATAATTCTATGATTTAAGTTTTTATATATTCAAAAATCTGTCCTCTGATACAAATTTTACACGATACAGGAGAAAATCCTTATGTGGGGGTAACGTTTTATTAAAAATAATAAAAATAAATATAAAAATAAGTACATTGTTACCTCAGAAGGGACTTCATTCGTAAATTTCTTTTAAAATCTATCAAACGAATCGTTCGCTTTTAGACAACTATTGAAATTATAAAAAAAAGATAGCTCCAAAATATTAAGACGCAAATCCATTACTCAGCGAAATAAGATATTTCAGTTTAGCTCCTAACAATGTAAAGGGAAATTTGAAATTTCGTAATTTTACTTGTAAATAATTGTGTTTTCAAAATTAATTATAATTTTCTAGTGTTTAAAATTAAAAACAAATTAAAAAAAAAAACATTTTTTTCTGCGTGACCTGTCGTAGTTGCACATTATATGCTGCTAAATGATATTTTGTTTATAACTTACCTATAACTTATAAATAAAGTTTAAGGCTTTCAAAACCTTAAAATAATTAATAATTATAGGAAAATTCCTCTTCTAGATTCTATTCTAGATTTGGTATTATAAATATACTACTTTACGAAACTACGAATTGCGCTTTCAGTGCGTGCCGAGACACAAATTGATTAATTGGAGACAACGTCTCAAGCTTCTGATAGATTACAATGTAATCCTGTTTTTGACTTGACTGATGGTACTATCTTGAGCCTATATTTATAAAATTTTCTTTTAAGTTTGTAGGATATTTTACTCAGCTATAAAGTTTTATGGCGCAAATATCTCATAATGTAAATATAATGTATAGTGTATATTAGTGTATAGATTCGTTTAGGATTTTTTGTACGACCACTAATTGAGACTAATATCTATACAAATAAATAAAATTAAAGTGTCTGTTTGTAATTTCAAAATAACAGCCTTTTACTAAACGCATATGAAAGTATATACGGTATTTATAATAAAAACAAAATTTTAAAATTTTTGTCTGTCTGTATATCTGTCCGTCCGTCTGTCTGTCTGTCTGTCTGTCTGTTTGTTCCGGCTAATCTCTGAAACGGCTGGACCAATTTTGACGCAACTTCCACTGGTAAGGAGTAACTTAGGCTACTTTTATATTAGAAAAATATTTAGGGTTCCGCGCTAAAAAGTAAAAGCAAAGTACACGCGAGCGAAGCCGTGAGGTACAGCTAGTACCAAATATATAGGATTTTTATACCGAAATGATTTTTTATAGGATAATGGTGAAAATATTTGATGATAATGGTGGCCGGAGGACACCTGCACTCACCAAGCGGAACGCAGAGGTAAACCTCTACTTCACGCTGGTTTTCTGTGAGGTCGTGGTACCACCCCGGTTCGAGCCCGCCCTTCCGTGCGACAGCAAAAGCTGCCGCGTGGCTCTACGACTGTGTAAAATATTTGTTTGATTAAAATATTTGTTTCAATATACATATATAATGATTATGGTGAAGATGATAATCCAAATATTTCCAGGCTGAGTTCAAACCGAATAGATATGTACGTAAAATAAAGTGTTCTTTTGTTATCATTGTACGAGTATAATATAAATATTTTGCTATATATAGGTCCATCATATTGTTTAAAGGATCAGCCATAATAGCCATACTTGGGTACCAAATTAACGACTTTGGTATTTCAGCAATTTTTCACAGGTCCTGAGATATTATCTTCCTTTATTATAAAGAAAATAAAAGCGTTATCTTAGTAATTTCTCCTGTGTCGTGGACACGGAATAAAAAAAACGAAACAATTATTAGTAAGCCCTAAAATATTTTTGTCCCTTACAGAACCGAACCTGTGGCGCGTACATGGCATAAAATAAATTGTAAACAACATCCTATAATTTACTTTCTTTCATTTGTGCGAGTAGCTATGCAGGTCTAATAAGACTATTAGACCTGCATAGCTATTATTAGATATTACATACTCCACAATCGCTTAGGATTTTCAGAGCTGTTTCTTTCGTTCAGGAACAGAATCGACACATCCTTGTGTTGCATAGTCCCAAGATGGACATGATTGTGCTTTATAATTTACGTTCAGGAAGGTCCTATGAAAAATCAACATTCATTTTCTTGGTCACGCGAATTTGTATAACCCTAGTTAGGGAGGGCGAGGGGGTTATATATTTTTTCGAAAGTCACAACCACTTAGGGAGTAGGACTCCGGTAGAATAATTCCAAGTTGGGGCTGACACATGTTTCATTAAAATTAATCGTTAGCAGCAAAAGAAAAGGAATGGCGACATTCTGGCTGGCTTATTTGCCCATAAACAGATACTAGTGTTGATAGTTTATATAGACTATAGCTTTGGGTCGTACCATACTAGAGATGAGCCGTAACAAGTATTCGATAGTTCCAAATAACTGATTTATAGATTTAAGTATATTAAGATATTTATTATATTTAACAATAGTAGATATTAATTTTTATTATACTAAAATAGCATTCAATCCTAAAATAGTTGGGAACGGGTTCAACATTAAGAACCATTACCTTAGGCAAGACATGGGAGTGGACATGGGGATATAAGTTGTACGAAGGATTTGGTTAATTGTCACATGGCTGGCGGATTAACAAATGCAATACTAGTCATTTAGCAAATTTGACCCTACTTCGCTCACTGGTCTAGTTACTTAAACATTATGGTGAGAACGAGGTGACTACAACGCCATCTATCGTAAGCCATATTATATTCCTAATGGTATATCCCATAGTTGTATCTTTAAACACCCATGGTACGAAATAGGGTGATGGATTGGATAACGACACCACCACACTGTATTTTATAATATTAGTGTTATTACGACCTACAGCTGCCCCTACAAAGTCTAACATCCCGGGGCCCATGAGCGGATGATTCAACGAGCAGCCGCAAGTCGGGCCCAGATGGCCACATAGAAATGTTCTATCATACTACACTTTAAGGGAAAGGTTAGTCGAATAGAGAGTACTTACCTGTATCTGAGGCGACGACTGTTTCAGGGCTTGGTCAGGCCGGAGGTGTGTATGTGTTGCGAGTAGTGGTGTTTAGGTGGTGTGGGTTGTGATAGACCTGACTGGACCGTTGAAGTCGGCAGCAGCCCGGACTTCGGCACCGCTCCAAATTGTGGTAATCTCCTGCGGCGTCACCCACAGTCACTTTCTTTCTTCTTTACGATGTCAGTTTATTAACTTTATTCGTACAATTAACTAACTTCAAGACGCAACTAACTCCCGTTTATTATAAAGCGTAACACACAACACGAATACCGAATGTTTGGATCAAAAGTCACTTCCGTTTCGCGTGGCAACAATTATTTCTAAAACCTAACACGACCTTCTCTAGTGTCACAAAGTTCAGCGTTCAACCGACAACGGAAAATGTTTCCGAACTATATCAAATACCGCACTAGCAAATTAATATTATCAAATGCACTTATATACGCTATCAAATTAGAATAACCAGATTCGTGGTAAATTAGGCGCGCACAACAAACAAATTCAGACGTTGGTCGCAATCAATATTAATTCTAAATATACCTAGCAAGCTAACAGCATAGCAAAGTGGCGAAGCAATCAGCTTTGTAGCGGTTTCTAACGGTTGCCGTTGAGCAATCAGTTTCAAAATAAGATGTTCAGATAACTGGGTCATCAGTAATCGA